>JAGFBZ010000606.1:2850000-4050000 GCA_018398805.1 Hirundichthys speculiger | reverse complement strand
TGCAGTCCATCGGGTCATAAAGAAATAAAACGCTCAAATCAGTAACCGAGGCGAAAGAGCTGCATGGAAATATCCAAGATGGGTCTTATGATTAAGACCAAGCCAGGACGTCTGGAAGCAATGCTCATGGGTAAAAACACTCCAAGCCTCAGCTGACCTTGAATATGCCGTGCTCACTGGGGGAAGCAGACTTGTGTGCGTGCCAGCAGGAGCATGTGCATCATCATCTGTCTGGAGGCTAACGCATTCCCACTTGTCACTTTATGTAAGATGCAGTGCAACGCTCATCTGTGCTTAATAACACAGGGACAGACTCAGATCTTACGCACAGACATTACTGGACTCCAACAGGCCACAGGGAGGCATCAGTCAGTCTCTGCATCAAAGTTGTCTCTTTCTGTATAATCCAGACAGATGTTGATTCTGCCTGCACTGCTGTGCTGTTTACTGATGCCAGTGGTGCTGTTCCCCTATACACACAATTCCCGCTCTCTTTTCTAAAGGAAGACTTGTACATTTAAATAAATAAATAAAAAGAAAATTTAAAAAAGAAATCCTGTCAGTGCTGGCTCGAGGGTCCCACAGATTAAAAGTGCTAGAAAACAGCACGGGATGTGCGAGAATGCAGAAGATATCAAAGATGAAAGATTAACTGCAGGGAACATGTTGCCTTTTCCACACCTGGTAACTGTGGGAACATTTACTCCTCTTACTCAAGAAGTAAGCATTTATATCCCACTTGCCACCCACCCCCCTCAAGCAGAAACAGGATAAGAGGGACAGAAAAAGGGATGACTCCAGCTGGCCTGTGCTTTGTGCCATTTTACCTGCAGTTGTGGAGCATCTCAGGGGAACCGCATGGTGACTTGAGAGTATCTGCTCCATCTGGATGATAAAGTGGAGGATGAGGAGCATGAAAGCTTTATCTTCACTGGTGGCCACTGAGAGAAATCCATGTGGCTTTTTTTCTTTTTTACATTTTTGTGTGATTAGTTAATACAGGTGAGATCCAAAAATGCTGAGCACAGGTGCGCAATGCCGTATTTTTAGTGATATACCATATTCTCCCACTTGTTTTGTTTGAATGTTAATAGATGTACATATTTTCTTTTTACATTAAATTAAAGAAGACTATGGCCATCTTCCATGAGTTCACTAAAATTGCGGTACACACGTCTGGCTCATCCTTGAAAGGACGGTTCAAGTCTGGTTCAATTCCCAAATGGCCAAATTTTTTTTCTGGGCCACAGATTGTTTTGAACAGGATACATATTAGCAGTACATATCACAGAGCGTCCTGCTGATACAGGTTGATCACTCAGACTAGATTACATTTTTTTTTTCACATAAGAATGTGTTTGGGTTTTTTTATACATGGTACACATGTTAGGCTGAACTGTGCAGGGTAGTAATTCTTTAACAGACTTCACTGAGAACAGGGTTAAAGACAACAGAGTGACTCTTTACCCCATCATCATGAAAGAAGACAAAGACCAATCCAGCCTTTCCTGCTGAGAAAACTGCAGATGTGTAATGATTGATAGGATCTAACGCCTTGTGATATATTTTAACTGAAACCTCACCCCACAGCTTACAGCAGCCAACAAAGATTTTAGTCCCTGTAAGGATTTGTCGCTAGTACACACATTGTACTTAACTATCAACAGCTCTGTCCTAAGATGAGATGAAGATGTGATAAATGCAATATATGTACCCAAGGCTGAGTTCTTTCATTTACTACTGCGAGGTATCGTGTTCAGTTCACACGTGAAAGTATGTTCTGATCTTCCATGAAACACATTACATGTCTGTATTCAAATGTAATAATTATGTTACATCATGCTGGTCCTTCATCTTTTCTGGAATTGTTCCCATACTGGATTCTTTTGGACTGATGATGTTTTTGTTTTTTGTTTTTTTCTCCACAGAAACCTGAGTGAAAAATCTCATTGA
The DNA here is from genome assembly GCA_018398805.1 of Hirundichthys speculiger. Taxonomy (NCBI): domain Eukaryota; kingdom Metazoa; phylum Chordata; class Actinopteri; order Beloniformes; family Exocoetidae; genus Hirundichthys; species Hirundichthys speculiger. Next base: position 4,048,047 of record JAGFBZ010000606.1, on the reverse strand, counting down.
CAGACAAATACATATTGTTTGGTGAAGAAAAATGTGACGTCAAGAATGTGAAGCTGCTGTCATGTAAATTTATTCAGAATTAATACGAAATACAATATCCACAGTTGCAATTTTTTGCAAAAACCCAACTTCAGAGCACTGTTAGCATCCTTTAACATTTACATTAAAAGCCTGAAACTTTATTTTAAAATTTTTAAAGCTAACAAATATCCATATCTTCCACTTAAAAACAAATTTAAAGCCTCAAGATTTCATTTAATTTTCATTTTTTAACAGGTGGATTTCCTTAGTTTCCCTGTCATAGCTTTGAATTAGGGCTGCACAATTAATCGAAAAATAATCGAAATCGTGATTTTTGGTTGCCACGATTAAAATTTTGAAAATCGTGATTAATCGTGACCATGTACAATGTAGTGTAGTGTAGGGGACAATGTAGTGACCTGCCTTTGGGCGTTCTTGAAGCTAAGACATGTTTACAGGCTGGTGTTTATGGCCAAAAATCTCTAGGACCGCCTAAGTTTCATGCTATTGCCTTTTATATAATTTGTCCATCCCTTATGCAATACTTTCTTGGTTACATTTCATATCGTGATTTTAAATAACATACTGAACAAAAAATATTTTTTATTGTTGAATAATCTTGATTAATAATCGTAATCGTGATTTTGATCCAAATAATCATGATTATCATTTTTTCCATAATCGTGCAGCCCTACTTTGAATGTTTTCGTACATTTTGTTTATGTTTCCAATTAATTAATTTTTAATTAACCCGATTCCTTTCACAAAGTTAGTGTGATGAAATGCCGTTGGAAAGCCCTTTAAAAAAAAGAAAAAGAAAAAAAAAAGTTAAAGCCCTTTTTATTGTCCAAAGCTACATGAAAACAAAACAGTCAATCCACTGTTAACGAAACGCGCAGGAGATGAGCAGTACCTACAGTCTCATCGACTGCCCTCATCACCAGTTTTGTTCTAATCACCTTTGCAACATCAGCTATTTCCAATAATCACAAAAACTGCAATAATATTGTAGAGAAATACAGTGTATGCAGACTATTGATCAAATGTCTGACAGTAAAACGAGTATCAATCTTCATGAAGTCTTTCACCTTGACAATTTAATCTATATAGATGATGTATAATGATAATCATAATCCTTGAATTATAATTTGTCTATGAAATTTTGATGCATGACTAAAAGAAATGAGCTAACCACACAGCTCATGAATAACTGTGGGGCAAATTTATTTTGGATCAGAATGACAGCTGTCTGAACAGCTGGATTAGGAAATCTTAGTTGTAAACATAGTTCTGACCAGGCTAGTTGCACAGAATAAGTCTCCATGGTAACTTAATCTTCTAGTACCTTCACAGGTAGGGTGCACGAGTTGTCTGCATCCGTACCCATACAGTGCAGTCCTGGTACTGTCAGTATTATCACCAGTATCACCATTATTGCTATTTCTTGTCTTTTTCTTTTTATTTATTCATCTTTTTCATTTTTGTATTTCTATTTCATTGTATTCATATGTATTATTTGACACATGACACCCTAACAGCAATGACTTACTAAACTCAACTAAGCTTTTGTTTATGTCCGAACCTTTAGAACTGAATTGTTGACTTTGATGATAAACTGTAAAACATAACTGACACGATGAAAATATCAATTCGCAGTTGTACTTCTATGGAGCCCCGTTTTAGGGTCATAATTCAATGAATAAATTAGTCTATTATTATGAAATACAGGCGTTTATTATTATGAAATATTTCCTATTATTATTAAATGCATGTTTATCATTATGAAATATTTCCCATTGTTATGATAATGGTTTTGTTTTTCATAAGAATGAGCTTTTACATAATAATGGCTTTGTTTTTCATAAGAATGATTTGTGTGTCAATCACAGCAGAGAGGGCGGAGCCATTTATGTGATTGGCTGCTCTTTCATTCAGGCATAAGCAACAGAATAGTGAATATTGATAATTGGCGAGAGGTGCAATGTATATACTCCAGGGCAGTAGGTGGCAGAATGCACCTCAGTTTACGGTTAAAAGTTGACATCGACTAAGAAACGTCAAGGTTTCCGGTAGTTCATTCCAAGCTGCCATAGCTACAATCGGACTAGGAGCGCACCTTGATAACGCCACGGTCCGCTGCTAACGGGACCTCACGGCCAAAACTAGTCGATGTATATATATATATTTCATAATAATTACATTTTTTCATATGAATGGGGAATATTCATAATAATACACATATATTTCATAATAATAGGAAGTATTTCATAATAATAAACATGTATTTCATAATAATGGGGAACATTTCATAATAATGGATACATATTTCATAATAATAAACGCCTGTATTTCATAATAATAGACTCATTTATTCACTGAATTATGACCCAAACGGGGCTCCATATACTTCATTTAGTCTGGTGCAGCTTTGTGAAATGAGTTTGTGTCTGAGTTATTACAATGTACATTTAATATAATCGGCACACACTGGAATATGACTTGGTGGTCTTTTTTCAGTCCACCTCAGTCACCGTTTTTCCTGCTACTGACTCACAGGTGAGGACGAGGTGGCCGTGCTCCAGCGCTGTGCTGTGGGGGCGGATGTGCAGGTCGATGCTGCCGGTGTCCAGGCTTCTCTGCTGGGTAGACTGGTTGTATGAAGAGGCGGAGCGGCAGTGGTCCCGCAGCCACACGTAGCTAAAGCGCATCGGCGTCCCTCCAGAGTTCAGCTCTGGTTCGTTTAAACGCAGCTGGGTTAGTGTTTAGAACTGTGAGGGAGGGAGAAATATCAATAGACAAAAGACTACTAGTAAACTCACCGAGGCAGTCTTCAAGTAACCGAAAAGTTACATCGGTCGCAGCAGCCGCAGAACACCCGCGGACCTGCACCGTGTGGTTACGTGATATCTGCGTATTTTTGAGAGCAGAAAGAAGCCGAAGCTGTCTCAAAGCAGGCGGCAGCGCTCTGTTCAAGGTACCAAACATCATGTACTGTACCACAACTCAGTTTTAGGTCGAAAAAAAAAAGGAATACCAAACACTCAACGCACTATTTTCCAGAGGAGTAGCTATGCGGTCGCATAACGGACCCACTACAGACACGATAATGGGAGAGTTCCCCTTTTAGTGCTTCAGTTTGACACAAGTACGACTTTCATCTCATAAAATTTCAATGTTGACTGAGAAAGACCTGGATCAATAATTAAACATTTCAAATCCACCTGGGCTTTATTTACTCTCGAAGAGATAAGGCTTGAATTCGCGCATGCGCACTTCATTGGGGGTTGTTTCTGTACGTGCACAAGTTTCTGGACAGACTTTGAAATTAAATACTAGAATATTAGGATGATCAGTCGTGGTGCATTACAGATGACAAGCTAATGCACTGAATGTTTAAAAAAAATTGCCACACACTAATATTTCGTTGGACCGCCTTTAGTCTTTGATTGCAGCACGCATTCTCCGTAGCAGAGTTTCCATAAGCTTCTGCAATGTCACACTATCTATTTCTGCGCAGAGACGCATTCATTTTTCGCTAAGATCTTGTACCGATGATGGGAAGAGTCGGGGCAGCTGCAAAAGTCTTTTCCAGCACATCCCAAAAGATTCTCAGTGGGGTTCAGGTCTGGACTCTGTGGTGATCAATCCATGTGTGAAAATGATGTCTCATGCTTCCTGAGCCACACTTTCACAATTTGAGCCCGACGGATCCTGGAATTGTCATCTTGGGATGAAAAGAAAAAAAAATAATAATTCGATGGAACAATCTGGTCATTCAGTATATTCAGGTAGTCAGCTGACCTCATTCTTTCAGCACGTGATGTTGCTGAACCTGGACCTGACCAACTGCAGCAACCCCAGATCAGAACACTGCCCCCACAGGCTGGTACAGTAGGCGCTAGGCATGATGGGAGCATCACTTCAGCCTCCTCTCCTCCTGATGTCCCATCTATCACTCTGGAACAGAGTAAATCTGGACTCATCAGACCACATGACCTTCTCTCATTTGCTCCAGAGTCCAATCTTTATGCTCCCTAGCAAATTGAAGCCTTTTTTTTCCGATTAGCCTCATTAATAACTGGTTTTCTTAAGGCTATATAGTACCCCAGTCCCTTAAGTTCCCATGACATTGTGTCGTATGGGAATGCTCTTACTTTCACTATTAAACATAGCCATGAGTTCTACTGTTTTTTTTTTTTTTTAATTTAACATTTAGTTATGGTAGTTCTTATGTTAAAACAGCTGTGGACAATATTGGCAGAAGGGGTGTTCTGTCAAGAGTATCAGTCCTACAAAAGGCTTGAACAGATCACAACTAGAACTTCTTTTCTTGTCTCTTGGATATGTTTCACCTTTCATCCAAAAGGTTTCTTCAGTTCTACCTGACTGATGGGGAGTTTCAGGCTACATTCTACATTAATGCTGGTTTAATTCTATGAATTGTTTTTTTTTAATTGAAATATTTTTTATGCAGCCGTGTTTTAAAACAGCATTTTAAAACCAAACCAATACCACGTTCACTTTTTCAGTCCAAAAAGAGCTCCATGTACATTTCATCAGCATAAATCCAGACGACCATCTATGATGTGCTGCAAATTCCCTTTGTTGGATTGCTCTTTAATGACAGTATTATTCATGCAAAAATTAGAGAACTGGACCTGATGTGTCTCATAAAGCAAAATCATATAAATCCATAAATTCAGCATAATTAGGGGCTTCACTGCTGTCCGTGTTAAAGCTGTCAGCACTTTAGTTCCTTAGCATTTTGCCCCCCCGCAGCCCTTTTTCTTTTACTCTTGAGATTTTGTTATAAGTTCCTGTAACTTGTCTGAAAACACTTCAGTGCTCAAGTTAGTTTTACAAAGCGGCAGATGCACATCTTTTCTCCCTTACAAGTCAGCAGAATAGTTTCCAGCACTTTAAATATCAGAGCTAAAGTAAAAATAGTTTCTAAATCTCCCTTCACAATCAGTAATGTCTGCAAACTTCTGCTCCTTCTGACTCTAGAGCATTTTCACAAGAATGGTCCTGTCCAGTGTTTCTATTAAATTTAACTGTGAACAATAAATAATGAAAGTGTAATAAAATATGGATGAAGTGTGGTTTTGTCCATTACATTATTAATAGATTTTTTAAAAAGGAAAGCAAATGAATTAACTTATTTGTGAATTATATACATATGATGAATTCAAACTGTCATGACGATGCCATAACACTGTCACAATGTCGTCTCTTAAGGAAACAGTGCATGATGCTCCAGGTTTGTAGACACACCAGACCTGTAGTTGGTGGCCGTGAAAAGTTAGTTTATGAGTTACGCAGGCAAACTAAACAGCAGAGCACCGTCTTACATGGTTTATTGACTTAAATGGGTACAGCAAACAAGTCTGGTATGAGGATGAGGGAGTCTGGTGGCTCACAGTGGGCAGATATGCTGTTGGGTTTGGACCGGCAGAACATATGTATCTGCGTATGTGAGGATCCGATGGTTACTTGTGTGTGAATTTGCTTTTTGACTCAGACAACAGAATTTCTTTGCTTTACATGTGGCAGTGAACAACACCGTTGACTAAGTGTGGCTCCCCCCAAACCTGAGACACAGATCAACCAGACAACAGTCGCAAAGGCAAATCCACATGACCAACTCATGACCTTTGAGTCAAGTCTGACCCAAATTACACTTGTCAAAGCTGAAATGAGCCAAAAGTGACCCAGATTAGGCCCAAATGTTTCTGATATGCAGGGACCCTCTTAAGGAGTGGAATGTAACTGTCATGTTGTATTACTGCTGTGTGGGAGTTACAGACTTGCTCAGTGGCTCCCTCTGGAGCTCTCTGTAAAGGTTGACAGCCTATCAGAGAACTTGGGCCCGTGAGCTCCCTGAGTGCCCTTTTCCTGTCCTTCCGATTATTCTGGTGTGGTGTGGTGAAGAGCAGAGGGCTTTGGCTGGCTGTGTAACACTGCCTGGACCTCAACTGGGTTATAAAAGCATTTAACAGAAAAACACTCACCACAGATATATGAGCGATTTTTCAGACACCTCCGTGGATTGATGAGGATTCTTTGCATGTGACAAGTCCAACGTCATTTTGAATATAATTCTGGTGTTTATATTTCTCCACGTAATTGAAATAAAGGGGCAAAAACCATATAAGTAGCAACCAGATTTGTACTGTTTACTGTAAGTACAACCCCGACTCCAGTGCTTCTATTACAAAGTCACTATATACATTATTTACAGTAATGCTTTGATTATTACAACACATCGCAGGGCAATGTGGGATTCAGGAACCTGAACAAGGACACTTTGAAACATGACCGGGCTCGTGACCAGTTAAGGGTGTACCCCTGCCTTTCGCCTTAAGAGAGCTGCTACTCCAGTAGACCCCTGTGACTGTAAACAGGAAGAAGTGGATATAGATGGTGGGTGGATTCATCTGACCACTGCACACTTTGCCTCAGTCCATTTTAAATTAACTTTGGTCCAGAGGAGTAGATGATATTTCAGAATCATGTCCTCATATAGCGTCGTGTTTGCTTGACAGAGATTTAACCTGTGATCTCTGTTCTCAGACCGTGATTTCCAGAAGCCCATGCAGTGATTTTCATTACAGAATCACACCTGTGATGCAGCACCAACTGAGGGCTGATTCTCTGATTCTTTAGATGAGATTATGTACTGTAGATGATGAGAAATTCAAAGTCTGAGAAAAATTACTCTGAAATTGCTTGACATTTTGTAGACAGTTTTTTTTTTTTCTTTTTCCAAATTTGTGAACCTTTGTCTCTCTTTACTGTTTATATGTTCAGGCATGTCAGTGATCTGTTGCTGATTAGTATAAAAATGTTTCTCCAGGTGTTTCTTCTAAATATCACTTACTTTACCAGCCTGACTTTGCCCATGTCCCAACTTTTTACAGATGTGTTGATGTTATCAAAGTCAAACTGAACTAATACTTCAACATTTGATGTGTATGTGTGTGTGTGTGTGTTTTCTTTTAAGTTTGATTGCTAAATATGGGTAACATTTGGGTTAATGAAATTTGCAAATCAATACATCCTGTTTTGTGCCTCCATGCTTACTATTGTGCACAGATGGAGGCGCACACTACAGGCTCCAGAGATCATCTTAAAAGTCAGAAGCCCAGTCCTGTTTCAAAGGGCGTTGTCCCCCTGTGCAAATTCTCTGAGGATTTCAGTGATTCACTTCATTTACTTCTTGTCAACGTTGTTGTTATTTCACTGAGGTGTGTCTGTGTGAAACGACAGTGCATGTGTAAAGCAATCAGACCTCTTTCCTCTGGTTGTGCTTATCATGTGTACTTTAAAATAGCACACATAAATGCGGCTGGATGCATTGTATTGTAACAGACACCCAAGCTCTTCAACAGCTGGGATCATCGTGTACCTCTGTACGTCGTTGTTTTGCTTCCTCGTGGGCTGATGTAGCGACCCCTCTGAAAACGCTGCGGTAATGCTGCATTCAATGTTGTGGGGAAATGTGGTTTCCAGACCGTGAAATGAGAGTTATGCAACTGAGCAGCTCTCTTAATATGATATATGTAATGTGATATCCGTTTTGACACACTTTTTTTGAGACTTGGAACAATCTTATTGTCTATTAAACTCATTCCTAGTCAGCTTTCATTTTTAATCAAAACGATTAAATATTTATTGATGCAAAAATGACCGTTTTTATTAGTTATTTTGTGCAGTTATCCACAGTTTATAGAGAGCAGATGAAACATAGAAAACCTATGGTTGTATAGTGCTATATTTATAATTTCCAGAGAAAGTGGGGTCGCGTACACTAAAGAAGTGTAGGGATTTCGGAGCTTTTCGGGAGGCCGTGAACGCAGCGGGAGCCTGCCCGTCTGGAGAGCCGCAGCAGTCACTTGCGTGTTTACTTGCTTTGTCAGCGGTGTCCCCGAAACACTTATCTCATGTTCCTCACCTACCGCTGAGCTAAACCTTGGACTCTTATCTCAGAGAGTGACTTGCCAGGACGCGTTATCAGCGGTTTCATCAAGTCTCCGGCGTACCTTGAACGGGGGCACATCGGGTTCACTGTTGTTTTTTTTCTCGCTAACAGGGAAAGATGACGTTAAAATCCAATAAAAACGAACCAGCGGTCGTACTAGAGCCGGTGAACAGCGTCCGGACAGCCCTTTCCGATCTCTACCTGGAGCAGCTCCTGCAAAACAAACCAAAGTCTGACAAGGTAGGCTCTCCTTTAGATACATTTTTTTCCCCCCCATATATCTGGATGTTCTCATGTTTATGTGGGAACATTTGCTTCCGGGAAGCAGATATTTAGGGCGCATCATAATTTGTGGCTCTGCATAAGTTTTCTAAAAATAGACCCAAGTTGAGTTTTCACAGCACAGCTTACAGCTCAGCGTGTTGATCTCCTAAAAAGAAATAAATAAATAAGAAGAAGAGGACATTTGCCAGATCAGCTGATCTGGGTTAGCAGATCTGCATTGCTCAGTATTACTCAGCTTTTGCTTGAATCCAGCAGACACTGCGTTGGCAATTTCACTTCTACATTTCCATCCTAAAACTGCACGTGGAAGTCATTTGACATGTTGAGCTGACGAGAATATTTTAGGTGGAGCAAAAGTCTACAGTTCCAGCTTTTATCACGAGACAGTTATCCTACCAGGCAATGTTGCAGGGCAGATCCCACAGATCTGATTGACTATTTTTTATTATCTTTTACCATCACTGATGGCCCTGTTTATAATTTTTGATATAAAACTTAGATAGATAAACAACTCCCAGTGGTGTTATGTTCAGTGGAAAACAGATTTGTGTAACTTTGCCTGCAGCTTTTCCTCAGGTGAAGCAGGGCTGGATGTTTGCTGCATCACTCCGTCTTCGCCTACCTTCAACACTGGGGTTCTGTTAGGACTATCATGTGAAAGCAGCGACGGGTCTTCATAAATTACGAGAATATGCTATAAAACAAAGGGAGGAGCTGGTACAGGGCTGAATGTCTTCTCTGAATTTGAAAAGTCAGCACTTGAGATTGTGAGGGAAATGGGGAAGGGTGGAAACTCCTTTCCTGATATCAGCACTTTGCACTTCAGTGGCCTTCAGTCACAATCACAGCAGTGTTTTCTGTTCAGGCGCAGATGTGTAAACATTGTCTTAGAGTGAGGTCACAGTATGTTACAGTGGAAACTAGTGTGTGTGTCATGCACGATGATGAATGGTTGACTTTATCTTGAGTTTAGTAAGATAGGTGCAGTGGAGACGTATGTGCTCCATCTGACTTTTGCTGGCAGCCCCGAACTAAGTTGTGCAAATATTTCAGATTTCTTACTCTGCTTTTCCTTACACTGTAGTTCTTTTCACTGTCACTAACGCAGCCCTGAAATGAAAAAAGTTGTTTAAATCTTGAGCCTCATTACAGGGAGGTGTGGTGTCAGACTGATCAGCAGAACACTGAACGTCTTGACCCCTCAGGCTCTTACTGTGCGTGCCTGTTTTTCCAAGAACTTGCAGCTGTTGAGGGAGTTTTCCTCGATCTCCTGTTGTATTCCTTCAAGACATCAATCACAGATAAAGGAGACGCCCCTAAAAAAAAAAAAAGAAGTACATCTGGGAGGACTATTGCCTCCTCTCCATTTGCTCTCATTGTGAACTACACAACATGCCCCCTCATGTTCAGCATGAAGAAGTGCAGCCCTTTATTGGACTCCTCAGCATATGCACGTGGTGGACTATATGTTCTCTCTGAAATCCACGGCACAAGTTAAAAAGTTTCGACGGATGCAAGACCATTAACAGCAGAAGTAGATTATGGAGGTTAATATAGGAATGAATGAACTAACAGACGTATCACAGGTGTACCCAGAAGCACATGCGAATAAGGAGTAATCCTTAAGAGATGGAAGGAGTGGGAAGAGTCATTTGGCCTCCAACCTGAAGGTCCGAGACCTAAACTCCAAAAGCATAAGAGGAAGAGAAAGCAGTACAAAGTTAGGTTGTCCAGTCTGGAAATATTAGTGTATGTTGAAAAGCAGAAGTTTTGAAATTCAGATCAAGTGGAACCTCACAGAGAGACGGATCTTCTGAAACCTTTTTATCTCACTGCTTTTGTTTATCCAGTGGCTTCTACTTAACTAAAACCTGGCATTCAAGTTTCTGAAGGGACCTCTCGACCCCCACTTACTGTAGCAGTTGTTATCAGCTGCTGAAACACATTAACAATCAGACAAATGCCTTTAATCAAGTCTATCGCTCCACATCCTCTCATAGTGGTGGTGCTGATAGACTTTACTGATAACATCCTGATGAAGAAAATGTAATTAGAGGTTCCTGTGAAGCTAATGACACTTATTTTGAAAGAAGGCATATTTCTGTCATGGTCTTTAGTTGTCTTGTACTTTAATCTCTCTGGTTTCCTCATGTTGTGTCCTGAGGATCTGTTTTGTGATGTGAAGAGGAAACTCAGTAACTTATAACAAGCTGTCCGGCCTTTATTACATTACTTTTCCTACCTATAACAGATCCAGATAGGTCTTTGAATTGGAGAAAACTAATATAAATCAGAAATTTGTGCTCCTAGAAATTTGTGTTTCTACCACTTTTACTTGAGAGATTTGCAGTTTTCAAACACAGAGATTCCCGAAATAAATATTCAGTCAAGTTTGGTGCAGATTACAGACTGAAATGACTTTCTTGGAGGGAAAAGCAGTGTGTGTCAGGATGTTTGTTCCTGTGCTGAGTCCTCCCCTCAGAGGATGTGACTTCATCTGAATGGATCCTGTGGTCCTGTACGGCGCTGACATATGACAGCACGAGGCTGGTTTAAAAAAAAAAAAAAAGAAAGAAAAGAGAAGGCAGGACTGCCGTCTTGCTTCTGGCCGTCTTTCGATTTCACAATAAAAATAACAGTCAGTATGAAAAAAATGCTAAGATTCTGACATTTTTTTTTCCTGACCGTATGAAGCCACGATATGAATCCAGGTCTGCAACACATTCTAAAAAAAAGTTAGTACAGTAGAGCTTTGACCACATTTTTTTATGTTGCCCTTCCTTCTCACAACATTTAAGAGGTTCTGACATTGTGGAAACGAGGGATGAAATGTTTCAGTCATTATTTTGTCCAATTCCTAACAGTATGGAGCTGTCGTTGTTTCAATACACGGCACATATTCTCTTTTGGTGAGGACTGCAGGTGGCTCAGTCCAGCACCCTCTTCTTCCTCAACCGTGCCTTTGCAAGGTCTGGAGGATGTGGTTTTGCATTGTCTTTTTGAAAAAAAATGTATAGACAAAATGATGCCATCTTGAAGGCAGCATACGCTGCTGTGTAATTCTGAACTGCTGCTGCCGTTCACAGAAGCATAAATGACCTTTGTTAACGTCATAAAACTCCAAACCACCATCACAGAGACTGGATGTCAATGGACAAGGTCAACATTAGTAAAGTTTGAAATGGCATTCGTAAATGTAGCTCCATATTGTCGTTTGTAACTGTAGCTCTATATTGTCATACTTGGCAAACATTTCAATGTATGCAAACAATTCCTCGCCCATGTGGTAATATCAAGAAGGTGACAGAACAGGTCTTGATTCGTTGCCTTCTAAGGAAACCAAATGTCTTGGGTTCTTGCTTGCCCTTTTCATACTGAAATTTCTCCAGATTCCTTGAATCATTTAATGAAATTGTGCATTATAAAATGAGAGATATACAAAATACTTTCAGTTCTTTGAGGATGATTGCTAATTTCAATAACTTTGTCAAAGTTTTGTTGTCAAATGAAGGTTCTCTACCCATATTTGCACCTCAAAGCCTTTCATGCTTTAATAGCAAATCATCATTACAATTACTTGCTGATATCAATTACCTGAAATAACATCCATTTTTTTTCTTACACCTTCTAACTAGCAATACTCAGCTGCCTTAACTTTTTTTTTTGAAAATTGCTGCAGGACTGAGATGTAAAAATTTACATATATTAACAAATGCAAAAAAAAAGTAACCACCTTTCTAGCTGAAGAAGAAAGGTGGGGAGAGAAGAGGGGTGAGGACACCACTCAGCAGATCATGTTGGTGTCTCCCTGCAGCGTAGGCCTATAGCAGCATATCTAGAATGAGGCTATGTTTAACACCAGCCTGGTCTAGTCTTGGCTTCAGCCAGTCCTATAACTGTAGCTATGACTTCTGGCCTTAACACACTATTGTTTAAATTGACTATAGGCTTTACTAAACGTCCTCCAAATCTACTTTTGGATATTCTAGGAACTACAAGTAAACCTGCACTCTGAGAGCAGAGAGCTCTATGAGGAGCTTTAAAGCATTATCAGGTCTTGTAAATAACGGTGAGCTTGGCCATTAAGGGCCTTATATGTGAGAAGCAGAATTTTGAATTTGATTGGAAATTTTACAGGAAGCCACAGGAGGGAGGGTAACTCAGGAGAGATGTGATCTCACTTTCTCACTTGTGGATTCCTGTCAGCACTCGCTGCTGCATTCATGAACCTTTCTGTACAGCTCAGATGATTATAGGCGAGGAGCAGGGTAATAATGATATTTATTGGTTTATTGTTGTCTTGAAGCTGGAAGACTGATAATGTACTTTTGCTGAGGTAGTGCTGATGTATCATTTTAATGCAGAAACTTTGTGCTGATGCAGGCGGCTCTGATGATAATTTAGTGACTGATTCATAAGCTTCTTTTTTTTTTTTTTTTTTTGATGCCATGCAGACTTTGTTCTCTACAAATTTGCACTTTACTCCCTTAGAAGTTATCAAGTGCATCTTATCTTGTAGCTTATTCATTTGATATAACTGTTTAGCTCTTTCATGAAGAATTTAAGAATGCAAGGATGTCTTCTCTGACAGCAATTTCAACCTTTGTTGACACTGTGGAAATGGCACAGATGAGTTTCCTGATTCTAGACTTTTCTTCAGCTCCATTTAAGTGTAAAAGCATATGCACACCTTTTGAAAATTTCATATAAACACTAAACAGTGCAAGGCTTTCTATGGAGAGTTGTTTTTTAGTTACATCTGTGCTTTTGTCCGCTCCGATCACCTGATGTCTCTGGTGGTATCCATGACCACATGAATCTGATGGACCAGATGACTGGATGTGGCTAATGAAGTGTTAAAAACGCCGGGTTAATTTTCAACCTTGAACATACATTGAAGCTGCAAACGAAACAAAGCTGTTGGCTCACATGAGCAGAAGGTCACTATGCTGTGGTTGTTGGAGATACTGGTGTAATGACGATCAGTGGAAGGCTTGAGATTATGTAAGATAAAAACAATATTTCTTTTTTAATTTCTTTGTCTTTTCTGGTGACAGGTGGCTATGCAAACGTATGAAAATAAGGGGGCCGAGCTTTACACCAATGGTTGTGCCGCACACATGAATGGAACAGAGCTGACCAGGATGAAAGAAGTAGCATTTGAGAAGAATCCCTCAGAACCAATGGTATAAAGTCTGTCTCTGCACGAATACAGTTCACATATTTTAGTTACAAGATGTGCAGTCCTCTTGATTTTTCTTTCTTTGTGCTGTTTGCCTTTAGGGGGTCACTCTGAAACTCAATGACAAACAGCGATGCACGGTGGCCCGAATATTGCACGGGGGAATGATCCACAGACAAGGTATGTGGCCTCATCACGATGTGATTGGGACGCTATTTGGCCGTGACAAAAGGGTGATTAACAGAAAATGAGTTAGTTATGGATTCTTCTTTGCAGGTTCCTTAAATGAAGGTGATGAAATAGCAGAAATCAATGGAAAAAGTGTGTCAAACCAAACTGTAGATCAGCTGCAAAAAATTCTGGTGAGTTGGAAGCTCGTGTCATATCGCAGATCATTTTGTTCACGATGGTCAACACAAGTCTTCAGTTCCATTTTTATTTAACATGTGGTGTCAAAACCGTCTTCTCACCTTCAGAGAGAAACTAACGGCGTAGTCACGATGAAGATCATCCCCAAAATGCAGAATCGATCCCGAGCCTGTGAGGTAAATGCTCGACCAGCTTGAGTCTGAGTGACTCTTGTGTCATATTCAGTCTCTACAAATTTCAGTTTCAAGTTTCAAACTTTACAACTTAAGTTCCCTTAAAGTTCATGTCTATAAAGTAATGCCACTTCTGATCACATGGGCAGCATATCACAAGAAAGTTAATGTGTCAGCCAAGGTGCAGAGTCTCAGTTTATTGCTTGAGTCCAAATGCAGAAATGAGAAAAGTTCCAGTTCCTCGACTGACCAGTAGGGGCTGGCTCCAAAAGCTCCTAACAAAGCATAGTCATTCTTATTTTAAAGAGAACACATTTTGTTGCCTTGAAATTGGACTAACAGACCTCCATGACTGGCTGTGGGTTGGCCTGGAAGGGTCTGAGGAAGAAGCTAAGCAGCAGGCAGCTCGTGCTAACCCTGCGTCAGCTAAATGCAGTCATTTCTGATGTCGCCACCAAAAAGAGATTTGAAAAAGGAGGTCCTGCTGCAAGATATCTGCCTGCTCCCTCGGCTGAAGGAGAAAGGAGCCACGTTGGTATGGTGACTTTACTGGACTGGATCACATGTGAGCAGCAGGCTGAGAGACGGGGGTCCCTGCTGAGTCTGGGTCTCAGCTCTGGCAGCACTTTTCCAGCACTTTACAGGAGAAGCTGTTTCCCGTGTTTCAGAAGTGACACTTGAATTGAGGTTGTTTGGTCAGATTTGATGAGAATTAATGTGAAGTAACTTTAATTGTCATCATAAATTATCATAAGCTAAGCCAGCCAAGCTAAAATAGCTGATTTGCTGTGACTGAAATAAGGAAGGTGTTTTTCAGCCAGCTTCCAGGCCTGCATGTTCTACCTATTTGTAACATGAAGCTGTGAAGTACAACGGTGAAAGAAGCTTTAAACGCACTCTTCAGGAAAACCTTTGAGTGAAGCCACGGTGGTTTGTTAAATTCTTCTTATACAGTCTATGGCGTCAGCCCTTGGTGGAAGTGCTAGGTTCAAACATAGATGTTAGATTCAAAAATGGAGAAGACTCTGCAAGACTATAAGTTTTACCAGTTTAATCTCATACGAGAGGATAGCACACTGATACAAGGTTCAGAATATGGTCTCAGAGGATTAACCTCTGAGTACAGATTTTAAAGGAGTGTTACAAACAAAGTTATTTCTCATTAGTATGTGACATTGCTATCCTTTGTGGTGCAGCCAAATGTAGTTTTCTCTGTGTGGATTAGCCATCCTTTGTCAGGTGGTCTTTTCCTTCCTCAGTGTCTGGTCACAATCACCTCCCACAGCTCTTGCTGACTTGCATATAAATACTAAAGACAATATGTGGCAACTGTTCATACCACTAACTTGGGGGTTGCTTGAAGTAACTTCAGACCTTTTGTTCAAGGAAAGTTAGCAAGGTTAGATAAGATTATTGCATAAGGAAGAGCTAACATTTATTTTCCTTGCAGTAAGACACAATAATGCGCACCTCTAATGGGATAAATTGGTATTACAAAATATGTCGAACTTTCCCTATGCATTAGCACAGTGTTGCCAGCGGCTCTTTTGTCAACACAACATGTGGTCAAAAGTGGTATTGCTTCATACAGTGGCTTTAAAGGTGACATGTTATGTCCTTGAGTTTTTTATGAAGTGTTTGTGACATGCTTTGGTCAAAATACCACAGGGGATATCATACTGTAGCTTCCTTTTCAACAGCTTTTTTTATAGCTAAGTTGATAGCAGTTGGTTTTAGAGGGTAGAGTTTGCTTTTAATCTCCACCCTTCTCTTCTCTGGTATGTGCCTATTTTGTGATTGGTCCTACAACTTTGAGCTACCGTGAAAATGTAAATTTGGACACAAATCAGACTCAATAATACCTCGCTAAATCATGTAAAAAAAAGTTGGATTTTGCAATTGCCATTTAAAACATAATAAAAAGTACTAGTAGATAATTATATGTTCATTTCTTAAGTGAATTTTGTAAAAGCTGATGAGAATTTACTTTGTGGAGTGAAGTCTGTGATGTCACAGTACCCAGCCTTTCATTGACTACTTCTCTACTTTTTTTGTGCAACTTACTTGTTTGAAATGGTTTTGTTTAGGTGTGTCTTCCGTTAGTCAGTGAACAACCCAGGTGACTATGAAAGTAGTTCAAATTGAAGACCATCACTCATTAGTTCAGTAGTTTGAAACACAGTAGTGTGTTTCCTTCTGCCATCTACTGGCCGCAGCGTTTCTCCAGCAGCCGTCCTTCTGTCTCATGTGGCTAGAAAATGGCTGCTCTTGATTCAAAACATACTGTAAAACAGCTTGAGTGATATGAGGGGAAATAAATAGATTTAAAGAGAGTTTTGATTACCAAATAGAAAAAAAAAGTTTTTTTAATGATATTGTTTATCTACAACATATTCTGTCTTTGCTGTGGCCAGTGATGGCAGCCTACTTTATAGCTTGTATACCATTAATACCGTAGGTTAAGCTAACCTTAATGCTAAAAAAAAAAAAAAAAAAAAAAAACATCTCTTTGGTGACCTAGGATACTCCATTACACCCAAGCTCTTGGGCACATTAGGCGTATCAGTCCTGTGTACTACGGTAACTGCCACTAGCGTGCCTTGGGAAACCACAAAAGTTCACAAAAACTACTAACACCCAATTTACATGCATGTTTGGACACTATATAAACTATAAATAAAAAAGGGAATGCAATCATTTACACTCATTTGAATCCTGAATTTCACTGGAAATGGCACTGGGGCAACATATCTCATGGAAGAGCAAAGAAATGTTTCTTTTTGTGCTTTTTTAAAAATGTTTACTAATTTTGAAATTTTTCATTTTTTCATTATATAAGAACATTCATTCATACATTCAGTCTATAAATATTGAACATATTCAAAGCATCCATTGTGCAAGGGACAAGCTTCCAGACCAGTAATGAATGGTCATGGTCCTCAGACCCTCCAGCATCTCTGCATTTAAAACCATCCACATTTTGGCTGTGGATGATCCCACCTAGAATAATTTTCTAAACCATTTTCAGTAAACACAGTTTGTTACTGCTTTCACGTATTCAAGGTCAAACTCTGTTGTGTAAAGAAAACAAAAACCATCTAGAAACAGAAAAGAAGTTGCTTTTTCTGGGCAGGAGCACAGGTCCTGAACTGTGTGTCTTTTCTGCATCGTCTAATCAGAAATATGTCAAAGAAAGTCCCGAACTGCTAAGCAGATAAAATCCTAGATTAAGCAAGAAAGGGAACAAGTTTCTTTGGTCTCAGTTCCCTTACAGACTGTTGTGAAAAGAAGAAGTGATGCTGTGCAGTGGTGAGCAAACTTCTGTCCACACTTCACTAAAGCCACTCTATGTAGGAGTACTTCATCTGACCACATGGGGGCAGCATTTCAGAAAGTATATGTGTCAAACTCTGGCTTAAGACACAGTAAAGCACACCTGTAGTGGGACAAAGTGGTATTACAAGATGTGCCAGACCATCCCCACTCATGAGCACAGGCTCTTATGTAAACACAACAGATCTGTATGCTCCCATGGGGTCAGAAGTGGTATCGCTACATAGTGACTTTACAATCTCACTATGAATATATTGATCAAGGATGTTCTCTGTATCTGTAGATGACTTATGTCTTCACATTCTGTCCTTGATTCTATTTAAATGCTCTGCTTTTATTCAGCAAGTAGGAAATGGCTTCTGAACTCAGGACTCACATTTTCCTACTTCCAGAGAGGTTTTAGAGCAAAGTATTTTGAGGATTCCTAGCATTATAAATTACACAGTGGAGCTGGCACAGTAGCACTTCATTTCTTTGAACAGATGGAATCATGTTAAGAAAATGTTTTCACAGATTTCAGATAAACTTGTTCAGTTATGTTTTAAGATCAAACATTTAGTTAAGTTTGTCCTCAGAAACAGCTAACATGTGGATATTGGTAACAGTACCTCCAGCTGATCTGCATTAACTAATGACAGATCATTAAACACACTGATGATGTCACAGGTTATTAAATACCCTTTTTTTTTACGCACTGGGAGGGGTTGATCTGACCAAATCTCAATCCGCAGATGTACATGAGGGCACAGTTTGACTATGACCCTGCCAAAGATGACCTCATCCCATGCAAAGAAGCCGGCTTAAAGTTCCAAACAGGTGACATTATCCAGATCATCAACAAGCAGGATCCAAACTGGTGGCAGGGCAGAGTGGAGAGCAGTGGTGTTGACTTTGCTGGACTGCTGCCCTCACCAGAGCTCCAAGAATGGTAAACGACTTCATATCTGATAAGTAATCCTGCAGAATCTTACCCTGCATATGCCACTGATTCCAGTTTCCCCTAAATATGTGTCATTCTTTGCAGGCGGGTGGCCAGTAAAAGCAAGGCCAGGGAGGGCAGTCAGTCTTGCAGCCCGTTTGGAAAGAAAAAGAAATGCAAAGACAAATACCTAGCTAAACACAGCTCTAGTGAGTGCATCTTTGGTATTTTTATCCTTGAACTTTACTCAGTTTCTCTCAAGAATGATTTGATCAAAAACAAAATGCCTTCTGTTGCAGTTTTCGACCAGCTGGACGTCATTTCTTATGAGGAAGTTGTGCAGCTACCTGCTTTTAAAAGAAAAACTCTGGTGCTAATTGGTAAGCCTCCAGCTCAGATACATTAGTTTCACATCAATGTGAATCATCAGTGATGATTTATGTTTTTGTGAGAACTCCAGTACGACTTCAAAATATGCATGTCCTCTTTATCTGGATCTAGGCTGCTACAGTGAACCTGGTTTTCATTGGAGGGTATCTTTAACAAGACATTAAGTCCCTCTCAACTTAATTCATATGTGTTCTTCAAAATTGTACATTTCAAAGTTTTTGGTATTTAAAATTTATTTGTCATGGCTTTAAAATTGGTTTGAATCTGTACCTTTTTCTCATTCAGCACATGTGGACATGCGTATAAAATAAACAGGCCTTGGCTTCTCCACTCAATTACTCAGCTGGGCCAAGTCTTGGCCGCTAAATCCCCAGATAACTTCATGGTTAGACAAAGCAAGTGGTCCAGAATTGTTCCCCAAAACATTTTACAAGCTTCTCTTTCTAGACAAATCTCCTATGGTGTCACCCATAGGTTTTGTGAACAGTGCTTTTGAAGCCTCTTTTTTTTTGTCACGCTGCCCTTGGGCAGGACAAGCAGACCTGGAAGCTGGTGGGAACACACCCATCTTATTTCAGCTACTTCAGGTTAGCTATTTTAACATGGCTGGCTAAGCTTATGCTAACCTGTGATATTAACTGATATCTTCATTTTGATTAAATCTTTCCAAATACCCTCAAATGGTAGCTCAGTTCAAATGTTGCTACCCAAATGAAAGTGGTTCAACTGAGCCCACCAGGCTCACTTGGATCCACAAATGGAAGAACATTACCTATGTCACTGGTTAGTGGTCCCCTTTATCAACTTGGAAAGGTCCTGAAGTGATCCAAGGTGAAAGTTGCTGAACTGGAGGACAGTTGATAGCTGCTTCAGGCTGCTTTGCTAAGCTGTGGTCTCATAGCAAAGTTCACAGCACAGATAGATATATTATTTTTAAAGTAATAATGACGATGCTCTGCTATTCACAGCTCAGAATTCAAGGGAGTGCTAAGCGCTACATAGCTAACATGATGACAGCGAGCCATTGGCTTTAATCAGCTGTCAATCAAAAGGCCACACCCCTAGTTATGTATATATTTGTGGCTTTATATATATATTTTTTTTGTTTAAGGTAATATAAATTTACCATCCGTACACATGTCATGAATGTAAAATCTACCTATGGAGACCAAAAATGTTTTTTGAACCAGGATGTAAACCAGTATTTACTGGGTTTGTGTCGATCTAGCATGCCAGATGTAGCTACTTGCTTATAACACGCAAATTATGGACTTATGGACTTGCTAACAAGGTTAGCAATTTCAATTTATATTGGAGGGGAGCTTCAAGGTTAATCGTTTATTAGAATGACCTTTAAAAGTAGATTCTTTTCTGCTCTTTTTAGGTGCCCCTGGTGTAGGGAGGAGCCATATCAAAAGTGCTCTATTGACAAAATACCCAGAAAAGTTTTCCTACCCTGCACCACGTAAGTAATCTCATTTTTTTTCTTTTTTTCTTTTTTTAAGAGAAGCTAGGTTTTCTGAACTGTCTATTGCTTTAACTTTATATGCACAGACACCACCAGACCCCAAGCGAAAGGATGAGGAGAATGGAAAGGAATATTTTTTCATCTCCAATGAAGCCATGACCAAGTGCATCTCTGGAAATGAGCTGCTGGAGTACGGTAGCTTCCAGGGATACATGTTTGGTACCAGATTTGAGACCATCCAGAAGATCCACGATCAAGACAAAGTTGCTGTGCTGGATGTAGAACCCCAGGTTAGCACTGACACATCATCCTGTACATTATAGAGAAGCATTTTTATCCCACTTGTATCCAGCAACACCTGAAGTGACACTCAGTGAAGAGGTATTTTTTAAGCCACACAATGAAAATGTTAAGCGTATTTAGGGCTGAGGCAGATAAAGAAGTTATTCTCTAATATGAAAGTTGGTGGTTCTCCAACCCAGCCATCAAAGCGTTCTCGACAAGATCCTGATCACCACAAGTGCCAAATGTGGCAATTAAGTATATGAAAGAGAATATTTTCTCAGTGGATAGAATAAAAAAGGGTTGTGTGGATGAATTTCGCCTGTACTGTAAAGCAGTCTGATGTGTCAACAGTTAATTTCCATTTCTCTACAGTGAGCTGCAACTCTTCAAATATGTCTTTTCAGCCAATAGAAGAACAGCGTCCACCAAACAATTAATCATTATTCCACAAATAACTATTTCTTAAGCCATGTATCATTTGTTCTTTGGTTTTGTTGTACAGAACCAATTCAGAAACAAATGAACTGAGCTTTTTTCGTTTTTGTTTTGTTTTTCCCAATTTTAAAACCAAATTTTAAAAAAAAATCAGAAGTAGTATTGATCAAAAATTTACCTCTTGTAAAACAAAAAATTTGAAAGTAAACAACAAACTGCCCACAAAGTCAATTATATATATATATATATATATGTATATATATATATATACTATATATATACTATATCTATATATATATATATATATATATATATATATATGTTATATATATATATATATATACACACACACCCAATCCCAATTTACATTTTTGCTGTAATCTCACATGTTTTACTTTGATACCAGAAGTGTTCAAATACACTTTGTGGATGGACAGAAAATGACAAGTTTTGTCATTTTTGAGCAGGAATTAAAAAAAATAGACTTAGTTCGAAATGGGTCAATCCACCCTAAACAAGACATGGATTTCTCTTGATTTCAATTATAAGAATCCATATTGGGGAAGGCCCCGTGACCCTTCAGAGGATGAAACGGGTATAGATAATGGATTGATGGATTGGGGAAGGATCAAATCAGCCACACCCCTTGGCCACATCAGCTCTGGCCCATGAGTGCTTGTTTCTTCATGAGTACATGAGTCGTGATGTTCTTGGGTTGGACCACAGCCAAACTTCATTTTATTTTTACCTCAACGACACACCTGTAAGGTATTATCACTGCATCTTGCCTGGTTGTGATGCTGTTTTTTTTGACATTATCTGACTACAGACCCCCAAAGAGCTGCAGAAATACTCTGTTTTCCTTGAGGTTCCTGCGACAGTCGATGGCTATTAATCATAATCCTTTATATTCTTGTACACAAAACAGTTTTCATCGCTCTGTTAACCCTGCCTTATGATCATTTATTTTGTTGGATGTTGCCATCTAAACTCTCAGATCTGATCTTTTGCAGACCTTGAAACTCGTGCGGACTGCCGATTTTGCTCCTCTCGTGGTCTTCATTGCTCCAACCAACTCAGCTCCACAGGTGCCGTATTTTCATAACCTATTCTCCAAGAAAACGGCAAACTCCCTGAGCTACAAACCGCTAACCCTCCGTGTCTTCCCCTCACGCAGACGGAAAACCTGCAGATGATCCAGAAAGAGTCGGACGCCATCTTGACCACATACGGACATTTCTTTGACGTGGTTCTCGTCAACAACGACGTGGATGAAAGTGTCAAAGGGGTGGAGGAGGCCATGGAGCGCGCCACCTCCACCCCACAGTGGGTGCCTGTGTCATGGGTGTACTGAAAGATGTACGGCAGCAGTTTAATTTCTTTGTGTTGAGAAAGCAGTGCAATATCGCTCCTTACGCCAAACCTAAGAGTTAGCGGTGTCCCAGGTGTTTACTTCTTCTTCATTGTCACAGAGATTGTTTGCACAAATGCAGTAAAGAAAAAAAAAAGCAATACAAAAGAAAGATTTATCTCAGAATACTGACAACCACACCAGGGATGTTTCACTTGGTTGTTTATTTCTGCTTCAGGCTTTTTAGGGGCTACAGGTAAATACACTTTGGTGTCGAAACACCTCTAAAATCTTTGGAATGTTAGCAAAACAGGACCACAACTGTGAAATCATCACTAAAAGAGATAGAAATTCACGTGAAACATTGATGCTGGACAAGTGTATTTTTTATTTTTTTTGCTTTTCCTGTTCTCTTTAGATTTTCCCATGAAATGATGATTCCGAGTCTTTGCTCATGCTGTCTGTGTCACTCCATACAGTGTCCTCTGCACAAAACCCTTCAGTCAACCAGCGACAACCTCACAGAACTTGACACTGGATTCTATCAAAATTGTATACCTTATGGGGTACTGTAAAGGCACTTTTAAACAAAATAAAGAGAATAAATGACCTTGCTCTGTTGCAGCTGTATTTTTGGCTGTCGTTTCTCTTGAGGGAAAACGTGCCCACATTTCAGTTCCTTTTGAAAGTGTTGCAGGACCTGAAATACAAAAAAAACAGATGATGAAAGAAGAAAAAAATCTTTCAAAAGGTGATTGTCATGAAGACTTGACACAAAAGTGGCATCCATCAACAGTCTTTGAGGAGCAAATTTGTAGGAGAATTTCAGGAATTATTCAAAGCAACGTCCCTCAGACTGGAAGGAACGTGCAGATTTCTTCTTCTACAGTACCTATGCCACTGAAGCATGCAATGAGTGCCTAAACACTTGTGATTTACAATCCAAGCTGATGTAATCACATTAACAAGGGACTAAAGTTGGAGACCTTAGTCAAACATTGTGATATGGAGCTGGCATTCGCAAATGCCACTCAAGATGTTCCTTTGCAAGGAAGAAGCCTTTTGCTAATCGTATCCAGATGTGGTGTTGACATCTCTGGGCTTGGGACATATCTGGGATGAAAAAGAGAAGAAATTTATATTTGTGGTCAAAAGAATCCATATTCTAGATCTTTCCTGGAAAAAATGGTTGCCAGGTGCTCCAGACAATTATCAGCAAAAAGCACACACACACACACACAAAAAAAAACCAACTGTGATGGTATGGGGTTGCGTCAGTGCCCATGAAGCTCAGTTACACTTTGGTGATGGTAGAATTGGTGCAGAAAGGTCCGTATGCAGCTGTCGAGATCTTTCCCAGCGACCTACATGCATTTTTCAACACTACAATGCAAAACCAGACTCAGCACCTATGACAAAGTCACAGCTGTATGTGATTGGCCTGCCTGGAGTACTGCGCTGTCCACAATAGAGAATGTTAAGAGGATGTTATGGTAAAACTGGCGCCTTGAGGTCTAGAGGTCACAGGGACCTGTTTGTCCAGAGCATGTAGGGACATCATTTCTGATACATTATGGTATGGTCCTCCTATCTAACGCCATCATGGGCGCCAGGCAGGAGTCCTATCTCAATGTTTTGTCTTGGACGCTCTGTTAAAGCTTACTGTCTTTACTGGCTCATTTCTTGCATCACCTGCTGAGTTGTGGATCTGACCCCTTTTGCATGCAAATGGCGAATAAATTCATTAAAATCCAGCCATCGATAAAGCCTTGTTATTTAAGATTTATTGTTGATCTTACTCAGAACCCTTTGTCTTTTAGAGACTCAAACAGACATAATTTTTACACCACAGAGGATTTTGAAGAGAAAGATGCTAAAAATATGGACAATTGTCCGCTGTGAGAGGTGTTTGTAAGAAAAATGGGATAAAATAAGAAACATTTCTTAGCTTGACATTTTCAATGCTAGAATGAGTTAATGAGAAGGAATGGCAACGTTACGAAGTGGTAAAAGATTTACTGTCCCAACTTTTTCTCTGAATGTGTCACAGGCCTAAAATATATAAATGGATGGACATTATCAAATGATATTAACTTGAGAAGTATGTTAAGAAATAAAATCAAAGAAAGCATTGACTACAATGGTTTTTTTTTTTCTCAATATTGTGCCTCAACATTTCTAAACTGTGTTTGTCTACCAGCTTTATATTAATGTTCCCTGATATTTTTCATATCAAAGCATCGCATTCTGCACTTCACACGTCACTACTTAGGCAAACAGTTTGAAATTACACATGAGAAGCCTTCAGGGAAATGTGTTTCATGTTTGCCTGAATTTTTCAGAGGCTCAAAAGTGTAGTTGGTTATAAATCAAGAATTGGTTATCTGGCTTCCACCGTGCAGGTGATTTACCTCCAGCTCACACATTACAATTCTTCCCTCATCCACAGAGCAGGAGAAATGCTTGCAGGTTGAACATGACAATAAATTTGATCACAGCTTCTACCCAAGACAGCTTTGCACATATTCCCCATGGCCCGACTCTGATGAGAAAAATACGTGCAAACTGTTGCATGACAAGTAATACCTCTAAATTTAAATGGATTCGCTTAATTAAAAAATTGTTTTAATTTCAAATATTAACATAATATAAAGCTCAGCAACAAAACAGACACATGCTGCACTGGAAACATATTTTCAAGCATCCATACACCTTATGTAGTGTTTGTAGTGCAGAGTGACTGAGAGAAGCGTTCCTTCATTGATATTTTATCTTGCAAATTTAAGTAACACAGATTTGAATATGTTGAATTCGCCTCAAATATAATTTTTTACAGCATCTCTTCGGGTCTCATAATTCTGCATACACCTGAAGTAGACCTGTACAGTAACCAACTCTATGTGCCTGTTATTTGTGTGACATGTCTTCTAAAGTAAATAAGGTAACACGGTGAAGGGGACCTGAAGGAAAGCAGGGTCAATGGCAGTTAAGCAAAGCTATCCTTTAGTGCCACCATGTGGTTGATACGGAACGATCACGGTTATTCAGTGATTGTAATGGAAGGGGGTATCCAGTGGTTCTGTTACCACCTGCTGGCGGAGCACCTTATGAAGACTCAGTGTTGGTTTTTTGCTTGAATCTGTTATATGCCTGTCAGAGGACACTTTTCCATGTCTCTCTCAAATTTATACGCACATCAAAATGTGCACCTGCTCTGGCCATATGGGTTTAAAAGTGAAAATACTGAAGGATTGAATAACAATAAGAATTTCTATTGCCCATTGCCATGAATGTCTCAAAAAGGAAAAACAAAAATAATCGTGCTATTAAAAATTTTGATTATTTCATATTTTTTTTAAGCCACTCTATGTTGCAATACCACTTCTGACCACATGGAGACATATAGATCTGCTGCGCTGACAAAAGAGGCAGTAGTGCACTAATGAGTGAGCATGGTCTTGCTCACCCAGTCCCACTGGGGTGTACTTGTTTGTGTCTTACGCCAAGGGCTGACACATGACTTTTTCTTGTGATATGCTGCCCCCATGTGGTCAGACACGACACTGCCACATAGAGTAGCTTTATTGTCAAAGTGCCAAAACAAGGCATGTATGTATTTTATCTGTACTCATATTTAAAGAAGATGGGAAGATGACCCTGTTTTTCAGTTTTGTTTTTATCACTGCCTCATCCTCTGTTGTGTGTTAATCACCTGCTTTACTTCCGGTCTTATTTTGAAAGTGTTTTCCCTTGTGTGTTCATTTATGGTGACTTCTCCTGTTTTTCTATCCTTTAAACACCTCTGTCTCATTACCCTTTGGGTATCTGTCAGTGTCTGTACGTAAGCAACGTTAATTTATATAGCATTTTCAGACATTAATCACAAAGTGCTTAACAATAAAATAGGCATAATAAAATACAGTAAAATACATAAACTGTAGAGTGCTTAAGATAACAAACAATGGATGTAACAACCAGTCACAGGAGCCTTTTGTCTGACTAAAACACTTGGAGGAATAAAAATGTCTTATGATGCTTTTTAAAAGCATCAGCAGAGCATTGTGTTGGAACAAAAGAGATGCTACAGCGGAGTCTGCAACCAAACGCAGCTGTACAGCATGATAGTCTCCGTACACACTGGTGCTGAGTCATCCAAAAATCTCATACATGCACTGCTGCAAAACAACTGTTGTAACACACTAACTGCGCAGCCACGGCAACAGAAACATACACAACACAGAGTCCAGTAAACGTAAGGAAAGAGGGAGTTTGTTCCAGAGTCTCGGTGCAACTGTTTGGAAAGATCTGACTCCTCAAGTTCTGAAAGAGTGCAAAGAACCATTAATAGATTGAGTCTGCCAAGTCACTGTGAACCGGGAAGTGAATTTATTTACAGTTCCTCATCTGACCACTGGGAGTCGGTTCCAAAAGAGAGTCAAGATTATAGATTATATCCATTACAATCTGCACAGGGGTACTTTTTTTTTTTTTGCATCACATCAGAAAACATTATGTAAAGCAATACATTTATGCATAATTAGGGGTGTGGTCTTTTGATTGACTGCTGCAGTGGCCAGCTGTCATGGTTTTAGTTACTTAGCACAGTAATTCTCAAACTTTTAATACTGTGTACCACCTGAGAAACTGTTCAGCTCTCTGAGTACCACCATGATGACCAATTTTAAAATATAGCCATATATGCCTTCTCAATTAGCTTTAAAAACACAAAAGAGATGTTTCTTCCTTATTGTGGTTATTTATTACCTGAATTGTTACCTTACTGAATCAGACATTTACAACTCTGTCCAACAATACTCACATACTCGTACTTTCATACAGAGCACAATAAACACACTCAAAAGTTGTTACATCTGCACTGCAACTGAATATGCCACAAATATTTTTAAATGACGCAATTTTATTTATCTCAAGCTACACATTTCATTTGAAACGTTGTACTTATAATGCATTGTATGTTTCTCATTTTTTTTTAAAGGGAAAATGTGGAAAGAAACAAAGCTCTGGAGCACTGCAAGGCTGCTGTCATTTAGAGTCGACTCGTCAAGGGTCCTGACATTGCTTGTTTCAAATGTTATTTCAATGATGACATCAGAAATGAGGATGGATTGACATATTCAGTCAGAATGAATGTGAGGTAACATTGGTTAGCATGAGCTAAGCCAAGATAAAATAGCTAACTTATGGTTAACTGAACTAGGGTGGGCAAGTTCCAGTCACCTTCAAGGTCTGCTCGTTCTGCTCATTTACAACATGGTGCTCTGCAGAAAGATGAAAAAGGGCTTCAAATGTACTTTTTAGAAAACCTACGGGTGACATCACAGGGAGTTTGTCCAGTTCTTCCTATAGAGTCTATGGTGTCTACGTATTTATTGTCCTGCTTCCCTTTCTCTCCCTGCAAGTTAATTGTCTCTCTGATCATCCTTCTGCTTGCTTCTTTTCCCTTAGTTCTGTATTTCCTTAAATTGTCTTTTGATTTATATTCAGATGTTTGGTTCTCCTGGATTTCTGCAGCACCTTTTCGGTTTTGTGATATTGGCAAACATCAAACTGCCATCCAATGAATCATGTAATATTGCATCATAATAAAATATGTGATCCATTTATATTTTTTTATGAATGCTATTGTTTTGACACAGTAGTTGGTTAGAGCAGCTTTAATTCAGTTTTTTTTGAATAAAGTTTAAAAGCTACCTCACAAACATCTTATATGTTTACCTTTTTAAAGCAATATCAGTGAAGACAGGACATTTGGAGAAGCTGTTAGCAGAAACTAAGAGAAAGAAAATAAGAAGAAAAATAAAACATCTATTTACTGTCTTACACAGTAGATTAGAATGGAGATATGATCCAAGACTTACAACTGTTTAAAATAACAGCAGTTTGTTGAGTAAAGCTCAAAATCCTTATAATAGCTTTTATTTCTGAACACACAAGTGCATTGGGAATATGGTGCATTCTATTCCAAATCAAAACACGAAGAAAGATTTATCAAATTTGTTAGTACTTAACAGAAAGCAAAGAAAAATGAATATTATGCTGTTCAATAAAATAAAATAGTATTGTCTGTATTTTTCTTTTTCAAAACTCAAACATTTACTGCATAATCTGAGAATCACTTGAAGATTTATCTTTCCTGTAAATCATTGACCTAATATTTATTTGTATAACCACTGTTTCTGAGAGCTGCTTCACATCTGTGTTCATGGAGTTGACCAGCTTCTGACACCTGTGAACAGGTATTCCAGTCCAGGACCGCTGGACTACATTCCACAATTACTTGATGTCAACTCACAAGCTTTCTGTCGTGGATCAAGGTCCGAGGGATTGGGCTGGTCACCCCAAACGTTAATGTTGATGGTCTGGAACCAAGATGTTGCTCTCTTACTGGTGTGTTTGGAGTTGTTGTCTTGTTGAAACCTCAATTTCGCATTTCTTCTTTGGCATAAGAGAATGTAACCTCTTCAAGTATGTAGATGTATTCAATGTGTTCTTTGGGAAATTATAACCTCTTCAGCACATGTTTTTTTTTTTTCAACAATGGGACTTTGCGGGGACTTCTTGCTGATATTTTGGCTTCACAGTGATTTTCTAACTGTTACAGTCCTCACAGGTAACTTTAGATCTTCTTTGATTTCCCTGGAGCTGATTATTGGCTGAGGCTTAGACATTTTGGCTGTTTCTCCATCCAACTCATTTGAATGGGAGTTTTCCGTTTCCTTAAGGTCTTTCTGGTTTTAGTTGCCATTTTAAAGCATTTGAGGTCCTTTTAGCTGAGCAGCCAAACATTATTTTTGCACTTCTTTACATGGTTTCCCCTCTACCATTTAACTTCTTAATCGAAGAAAATAATAGTTTGAAACAACCCATTTTACTCAGATTTATAGAGAGAGAAAATGCATGCTTACCAGCATACAACATTTACCTGCCTTGTATGCTGGCAAACACTGCATGTGTGTGTGTGTGTGTGTAAAACAGCTATTATAGGTTTTTGTTACTTATTTTCAACCACACTGCTATTATTTTGAGCAAGACTGTATTTGCCAGCTCTTTTTTTTTTCTTCCATGCTACACAATTCTGGACACACTATAAATATATTCTAAATACATTTTATTTTTTAATCCTCTCTTTTTAAAAACTAATTTCAAAGCACTTCTGAGGAAATAGGACATTTTTCCACAATATGAAATCAAAACAAAAGTGCTGTGTGCCCACTCCCACGCAGGTCAAAGCCAGGCTGAAATAAATAGATGTATCCTTCCCAAGCATCCATATTTACTATAAGTGATAATAGTTCACCTACTGCGAGGCTCGCCACACCCCCTTTCACGGAACGCCATTTTGTTGACATCTAGTCTTGTACTCAACAAAAGCTAATTTTTACGAGCTTGAAACTCCAAGCGCTGGTTAAATTTCAAAAGCCAAATAAGGAAACACGCGCGGACGTCCGGTTACAAAAAAAAAAACACACACGCACAGAAACAGCGCTGTCTCGAGCGATACAACGCGTTTGAAGTCCCTAGTCGCCCATTTCAACATGAAACTCGCCGCTGCTGACGTCACCAAGCCATCTTTGTCCAGCTAATCCAGGCGGCTGTTTGTTACACCTTCATTACCACACAGACTCTCGCAGCGCCGGGCTCTACGAACAGCCTGCAGTGGCCCCGCAAGTAGGGACAGTTTGGAAGCAATAGCTCGGTAAATAAAAGGAAAGGAAAGGGTTTTGTGACAACGGGGACACATCACAGCGGCGGAGACAGCGGTCCTCCTCGGATATAAAGACAGGCAAACACCACAATAACCAACCAAAGGAGGAATCCACGTCCACCTGACAACCACCAAGCACGCGCTAACATTTCCAGTCCGGATTTCAGGACAGTTGTCGAGCTAAAACCGTCAATAAAATGTAAGTACGACGTTATTTCACGCTCTCTCTATATGTCTCTCTTTTAAAATACACACACATATACATATTTATACAAATACATATCCTCAATTATCACAGTTTCGTCCTCGTGACTGCCACTCGTATTCTCCCATTCTCTGTCATTAAATACTGCAGCCATTTCCCGACTGTTACGCTGTTAATTGGTAAATATTTTCGTTGAATTTGACGTGACAGCTGTCTCCGTCTGGTAACGTGACCCGGCCGTGAAGGTAAAAGGCTCGCTGGTCGGCCTCACCTTCGAGACATCGGGGTTTTGTCTCTCATTAGACACATAATTGGCCTCATTTTCGCTCTTTTCCGTGTTTTGTCGTCCATCTGTTTCATCTTGTCCTCCTCCGGTGGGTCTCACTTGAGTCAACACGCACGCACGCACGCATTTTTTATTTTCCAGTTTAAACTGGTTTGAATTGAATAGGACTCCCGTCCGTATAATTACCCTTGGCTAATTAAATATGAAAAAGGCAAATATCGTGCTCAGTAAGGCCATTTCCCCCCAGTTTAACGTGGCTGTGGGTTGAATTCAGTGTCACTGATTAGTCTGTATCTAGAAACAGCAAGGACATGATGTTGAACAAACCACACAGACTGTTTCTGTGACCATTAAAGATTCAAGCCTGTTGAACGTGTGAAGCTTTGATAACATTCGATAAAAAAAAATCCACAGCCCTTGTTTTTTTTATTCTTCTCTTTAATAGTTATATTATTAGCTGTGAATTAGGCTTAGGCCTAGTTTACGTGATATTTGCAACCTACAGTGGGGGGTGGGGGTAGCCTAGCCTCCTACTGTATGTCGTCGATTGTCATGCGAGGGCGGACGGCCATATATCTCATTATATTGCAGCCTGGTTTTGTCCTGATTGTCAAATGAGCCCCGTTAAATAAACATCTGAGTGTATTCCTCTATGATTTTGTGTGCATATGCTGAAGCTGTATAAAGGAGAGGCACATAGGAGGCAGCCGTGACTACCCCGTCTGTCAGTCCTCCTCCATAGGAAACAGTTATGACGTTGAAATAGCCTGGTGCCAACGCACATGTCACTCACCCGTGGCATCGTGCTTGTTAGCATTTCCTTCATGGACTTCAAGTTGCATTTGTTGCCACATTTAGGTGATTAATAGCCTTCATCCGAGTGCTCAGAATCCACACCCTCAATGTTGTCCTAGGCGTATTTACAGGCCTGAGGTAGGATGTTTCACAGGACATTGTGTGGACCTGGGCTGTGCTGGTAATGACAGTCAAAGTCATGTAACAAGAGGCAGAATGAAGAGAGACACTGCTAGGCTCTGCTGAGGCGCTGTCCAGTGCTGAAATATCGCTGTCCAGTGCTGAAATATCGCTGTCCAGTGCTGAAATATCGCTGTCCAGTGCTGAAATATCGCTATCCAGTGCTGAAAGCCAAACAACGTGTTACAGAATCCATGACAGTGACGAGAGAAACACACCACAGCAAAAGGGGAGCTAATTATTTAAAATAAATTGTATGATGAATGAATTATATGACAATATTTAATCTATCTATCTATCTATCTATGGCTTTTTAGACTGGACTTAACAAAAAAAAAGTATCAATAAATAAAATCTCAATCGATGGTTAATTTTAGAATTCTCTTTAAAATTTTGGTGCCATAAAATTCAAGTTTCTGCATGGTCAATCTCCTCAGAGATTGTCGAACCCTCAGGTCATCTAGCCAGAGGTCGTCAGTGACCCCCCCCCCACCGCACCTGATTTTTCATGCAGTTGTAACTCAACTGTGGAATGCACTTCCTATGTCTTTGTGCCACATTCTTACTGTCAATTCGTTTCAGAAAATCTTTCTTTCTGTCTACTTTCTTTGAGAATACTCAACATAAATGAAAATCTTCCGCATTTCATTCGGGGGGCCCTAAAAACCTCTCCACAGGGGAAGGCTATTTTAATAAGCACTGTCTTGGAAGAAGGTTGAGTATATTTAGCTTTCATAGCATTTCATAGAGTGATGTGAACCTCTCCATCACAGTATGTGACTGTGGCTGCCTTTTTGTCAGATAAGACTTGTATTTGAATTTGATTTTGTTTGGTTTTATTATCCCAAAAAAATGCGTGATGAAGCTGGAATAATCAGACTCAAAAAAGAATTGTTAACAGATGGCATTTATTTGGCACACTGTGCCTTGTTTTTTATATATCGACTGTAGCAGGAGGCAGTATTACCATCTCTTGTGATATGTAAAGACTCAGTTGAGTTTTTTTTTTACTATCAAATAAAGATTATGCTTTGTATGGAAGTAGCACAGATCAGAATGTGTTGATCCACCTGACTGGATCAAACACAGTGGGCGGTTTTCACCAGATGTGGAAGCTAATGAGAAGCCTCGTTACGGTATTAACAACTCTTCCATGTGTTAGTTGAGAGGTGATGACAACATTAACATCTGCACATGCAGCCACTTTGTCATCGTACTTATCCCTAAGCACGTTGCAAATATAGAGATGCAAAAATAGGTTGATATTCAGCAGGTAAATAAACACTTATATACATACATATGTTCAGTTTAATACCAATGGTAACATGGATGTGGCTGGAAGCATTGGTATGTTCTGCTCAGGCTGATCAGCAGCTGATAGTGAACAGCAGCACCATGAGGCCAACTCTTCTAAAGGATTTGTTGTTGGTGGAGGATTAACAATGTGTGAGCATCAAAGGGTGACCTTTATACACAGTTTTGTCTCTAACTCTTACAGTGTGTTGGTCACAGCGAAGGTGTGTTTGTTGTAAGAAGCTAATAATCTGTAAACTCTCCAAATTTACAGATTATTATTGACCTAATATGGATCAATAGGCTGGGCTACTCAACAACATATGTTCATTACCGCTCGGCCTTAAATTTTTTACTTTACTGTGGAGGAGCCTCTGTTTGGTCCACATGTCCTCTGATGGAGGCATTTCAATACAAAAAAGCTGGAAAAATGCTCTCCTGCAAGTGTGAAATACGGATGAATCAGCTGCACATTTAGGAACAGAAGTTTGCCCTCGTGACACAAATCAAACTGAAATATTATTCAGAGGACAACAAAGAGAGAATTGCTATCACCATGTTGTTGTTTAAACCTCATTTAAAGTTCCCATCTAAAGAAAACAAAAGTGCACAAGTGGATTATAGGAATTTTAACTATTCATCATTAATCATAAAAAAAAGTCAAGCTAAAGTGAAATGATGCTGTTATTTTTCTGTCCTTTTTCATGACTGTGGACTTTAACTGTCTTTCAATAATTATGAAATTATTTATGTAATAGATTTAGGTGGAAGATTATACCATTTGATCCAAGAAGAAAAGAAAATGAGGATAACATCAAAAAATAATTAAAAAAATGGAAACCACTTATCAATAACTGTAGGAATTATTAAAAGTATTCCTTGTTTATTTGCTTCCCTCACAGCAAATGAAGAAGGTGATTTAAAAAAAGCTTTTGATACCATTGACCACAGGCTTTTGATGAAAAAAATGGAGAGATATGGTATCAGAGGTATAGCCTATACATGGCTACAAAGCTACCTGGAAGACAGATTTCAATATGTACATCTGAACAATGAAAATTCTAATTTATTAAAAGTTACATATGGTGTTCCACAAGGATCTGTGCTGGGTCCCATACTGTTTATTTTGTATATTAATGATATTTGTAATGTGTCGAAACTGTTAAAATTTGTGTTGTTTGCCGACGATACCAGTATATATTGCTCTGGTAAACATTTGGAACAGCTTCTGAGTGCAGTGGAAAAAGAGCTGAAAGTTCTTAAAAGTTGGTTTGATATCAATAAATTATCACTGAATTTAAGTAAAACAAAATTTATAATCTTTGGTAACCGAAAAGTAAATTGTAAAGTTAAGCTCAAAATTAATGATGTCGAAATTGAACGAGTATGTGAAAATAAATTCTTGGGCGTGATAATTGATGATAAACTTGATTGGAAAACACATATAAACAATATCAAATCTAAATTGTCCAAAACCATTGCAATCCTATACAAGACAAAAGAACTTTTAAATCAGAAATCCACTTACATACTGTACTGTTCACTCATTGTTCCATACATTACTTACTGTGTGGAGCTATGGGGAAATACTTACATAACAAACATTGATCCAATAATTAAATTACAAAAGAGAGCCATAAGAATTGTAAATAATTCAAAATACCGCGACCCAACGAACCCACTTTTCATTAAATTAAATACTTTAAAATTTGTAGATCTAGTCGAGCTAAGGACTTCACTTATAATGTATAAGGCACACAATAACCTACTTCCTCACTGCATTCAGGAAATGTTTTCACTCAGAGAAAGTCGGTATGAACTCAGGGGAACTTGTATGTTTAAAAAAATAAAGGTAAGGACAAACTTTAGAAGTAGATGTATTTCCGTTAAAGGGGTAAACTTGTGGAATAGTCTCTGTGATGAGCTAAAAATGTCTAGTTCTATCTGTAAATTCAAAAAAATGTTTAAACTTAGGGCAATAGATAAATATAAAACTTTTAGTATGACCAAGACCAGCTTCTCCTGTAAATCCTTTATATCACAAGTTTTTGTTGTAATCGACTCTCTGTAATCCCTTTTATTTTGATTTGTTGTGATGTGATATGTTGTAAAAAAGGGTAGGCATTATATAAGCTACGGCTTCAGCCTACACCTTTTTGGTTCATTTATTTATACATCCAGCTTTCTGTGATGCATGTTTTTGATTGATTAATGGACCAAAATAAAAACTAACTAACTAACTAACTAACTAAAAGGTGCTTGTTCAAGCTTTCACTTTTCAGCGATGAAAATGACACTCTCACTTTAAGTCTCTGTCAGTCACTACGGCCGTCATCTGTGCACAATTTATCCGGAAGAACAGGTCTAACTAGGCCACGATACAAAAGGACAAAACAAACTTAGCTGTTGTGATAGAGGGTAACCCTATCAT
This sequence comes from Hirundichthys speculiger, assembly GCA_018398805.1. Classification (NCBI taxonomy): domain Eukaryota; kingdom Metazoa; phylum Chordata; class Actinopteri; order Beloniformes; family Exocoetidae; genus Hirundichthys; species Hirundichthys speculiger. The sequence continues at coordinate 4,012,939 of JAGFBZ010000606.1, read as the reverse complement.
CCTCTAGCACTTTGCTCATATGGTAGCACTGACCTATAGAGCTTATCATTTCAAATGCAGTGAAGCCTTCAGAGCTTTCCCCGTTAGACCCGATTCAGTCTTAAAGCTAAATAAAGAAATAAAGATGAAAGTACTTTTGGATATTTACTGCCTGGTCTAAGAAATGGTTTTGGTCTCCATAACGAGATTTGCACAGAGGGTTGAATTTGCATAATCAGGGGTGTGATCTTTTGACTGATGGCAGGCATAGCCCATGGCTAGCTATTATCACTTTTAATATTAATTAGCGCAAGAACAAGATATATTGAGACACTATCTGAATGCCCTCATTTGTTTAGTCTTATTTTTATGTTGACTACTTTATTAAATTGAACTCTTATTTCTCACTTTTCCACACAAAGCTTTCTTTCCCTTTTGAATCATTATCATAGGTCAGTCTTGTGTGAATTATGAAGTAATTTGTGTTGCATTGAATAAAAAACTCCTCTGTCCTGCTTTTTTTCTGTGTGTGTGTGTGTGCGCACGCGTGTGTGTGTGTTTTTAACGGTTAGGTCTGCCCCAGCTGCTGGAGCCCCTGCACCAGAGGGAGGGAATCAGCCCCCTCCCAACCTCACCAGCAACCGCCGTCTGCAGCAGACACAGGCACAGGTGGATGAGGTGAGTATAAAGTTGAAAAAATGATGTCGGGAGCTGATTTGACTGTTATTATTTTCATGATGTGTGTAATCATGTAATTTATGGTTGATGTGAAAATGAAAACAACTTTCAGTAACACTATATCTAACAGACTTGCTCTGTCATGTTAGACCCTCATACTCATCCATTGTCTCTTTGTAGCTGATTACACTACACTGGTTTGCATTTATTTAATTAATTTTTTAATTTTTTTACCCCAGGTGGTGGACATCATGCGTGTAAACGTGGATAAGGTCCTGGAGCGTGATCAGAAGCTGTCAGAGCTGGACGACAGGGCTGACGCCCTGCAGGCTGGAGCCTCTCAGTTTGAGACCAGCGCTGCCAAACTGAAGAATAAATACTGGTGGAAGAATGCCAAGGTGAGGCCACGCAGACCTCTTTTTCCTTTTTCAGTTAATAAAAATGTGTGCTCAAAGAAAATCTTAGACTGCAATATCAAAGTTTCAGTATTTACATAAAAGGGTTACAGTAGAACTGTAACATATTACCTTCAGAATCACCATCATGCTGCTTCAGTTCAGGCAACAAAATATCTGAGAGAAAATTATATGTGAGAATGATTATTAAGAGCTACCTGGAGTCACATCAAGGCTGAGATTATCTTTGTTTGATTTGTCCTTTCAAAAATGTGTTTGCCCTTTTTTGATTGGATTAATATAGCTTTGATAAAATGAGTTCTTTTCTAACAAGTTTCTCTGCTGATTACAGATGATGATCATCCTGGGTGTGATATGTGTGATTGTCCTCATTGTCATTATTGGTAAGAACTTCTTTTTTTTTTCATTGCTACAACAATGTTTTTGATGTTGCATTCTGTGCTTTAATCTGCAGGAATCTTCAGTATTGTAACTTATGTTCTACCTTCTCTTTTTTCTTTCTCTCTGCAGTGTACTTCAGTACCTAAGAAGAATTGCTCCTACCCCAGTCTGATCCCAGCTTCCTTGCTACAGAAAAGAAAAATCCTCTAATTGATGACAAATTTAACCACAGATATTTAATTTGTTATATGTACGTATATCTCCCCAGTTAGCCTCGATATAACACCCCTCAACCCTTCAGGGCCCCGTGGCTCCCCCACTTCCAATCACCTCGCCTTCTGGACCCCTGTCAATATTTGTCCTGTGAGTGTGTGGCCCCGTCTCCTTTCTGGGTCCTCTCGGCTTTTCTAACCTGCCATTCTGAGAACCAAACACTTGTGACGATGCAACAACAGAAAAGGAAACAACAATTGGCGATAATTGTTACATAACTGATATATATAGTTCTTTGTAGAGTTTTATTCTGATATATATACTGTTTTGTAGGTGTGTGTGCGTGCGTGTGTGTATGTATGCATTTTGTACTTTTTATTTTTTGTATTAATTTTACGTATGCTTCAGCGTTAACTACTGCCCATCATTTGAAGTGTGAATCATGCATGCTTTCATCATCTGTCGCTCCCCAGCTTATTCTGCATCTATTTGGTGTGTTTTTTGCACAACTGTAGGTTGATTTTTTTAAGTCTGCATTTACTCTTTTTAAAAAAATGCCCAAAACAAGTTAGAGAGCTGAAGCTTTTACTACTTTAATGTGCTTTTAAGTTGCAGAAATTGAAGCTAGCTCTTTGAAATACTAGGCTCTGGATTTCTGCAACTTGATGCTATCAAACAGAAAAAAGGACATCAAGTTTATCCTCTCGTGTGGCTTTTTGAGGGTTAATGCTCGCTAACGTTGGTCAAACATACAAACAATGCATGACTTGTGAATCTAACCTCCAGTGATCATCACTTCTAGCCCTGTTCATTTTATCCTCCCATTATCTGAGTGTTATTTCTCTTTTGGCGACTCTCTCTTTAATAAGTGTCATCTAAAGTGTCTTTACGAAGCCCTGTTCGTCCTCTGTCTCTCGGCATGCTTGGGCACCTCAGTTTCCTCTGATAATTTGAACTGCCATAGTACAGCTGGACCAATGTCTGTAGATGCTTATTTTTTATTTAAAGATTACGTAGTGTCTTATTTCGAAAACATTCCTTCATTGCAGTCTAGTGCAAATGCTCTTACTGTAGCACATGTAAGTGTAAGTACCTTAAAAAAAAATACATACGATGAAACTTGTGTCCGTAACGTAGGTCATGGAAACCGTAGGAGAGTGAATAAGGATAGACACGATTAGATTTCAATCTGTCCAAATTGTTTTTTTTTTTTTTTTTTCTAATATAAGTGATGTTACCTTAACTTTAAACCTAAAGGACTGTGGAGATACATTCATGGGCTTGAAAATCAGTTCCAGTGCCGGGATACTGGAAGCTTCCTGTGCATTAATTCATGATTGATAAATTTCCATAAAGCAGAGATGAAATAGTTCAATTGCGCATGGACACTGCCTTAGTCCTCAGTCACTTTTGCTAGTTTCCAGTCAGACATCCTCCCTTCACACTTCTGAGACCGTGTCGGAGGGGTGGACGACTGCAGAAAAGGTGTCTGTTTCAGATGCACAAACAACCTTGTTTTTGATGGCGCCGTCTGGCTGCTTACTAGCCTCGCCAAACGAAACGCTGGTGCAGTAGAACCTCTCTACGCCAAGAGCACATTATTTTGAAAAAAAGGAAAGGAAAAAAAAGGGACAATTCAGCCTTGCAGATCCAGGAACGAGGGGAAGAGGCTAACGAGAAACACAACGTCCGTGTTAGCCTCCAGAAAAGTGAGAAGCAGTGACTCAAAACAAGACAAATTGTAGCATTACTAGGAAGAGCGTTTTGCTAGCGCAGTGGTTCTGTCTCAGTGTTTCTCCCTATAGTTAAGGCCTTTTTTTCTTTTTTATATAATAGATTCTATTTTTTATTATAGGTATATTTTTGTGTGGAGAAGACAGGTAAAGAGGAGGCGTGTGATCAGCACCGCTTGCTGCCAACACCCGTGAGCTCCTCTTTACCTCCGTCTGCTGTGTTTTTTGTAATTCAGCTCTGTGCGTTGTACACTGCCAAGCATCAAGAAACTTCTTTTCTTCTTGCAGTTATTTCTTTTGCTGGTGCCCTCACTGGTTTGGTCTTGAACTATTCTGAAACTTTTCTTGACATGTATTTGTGTGTGTATATAAACCTTTCTGACCACTTCATGATAGAAGAGAAGGGCTGCACAAGGACTTTTCAGACGCTGGGTCAAACTAAGGTGGTAAACATGGACATTAGAATTAGCAAAGACTCAGAATCAAGGCTCAGTTAACTAGATGCAGACCTGCATTAACCCATTATGACCCATGTCACATCAGGTCATAACGGGTTAAGAACAGGAAGCTTCCCAGCACCAGCTTTCCTGCCAACAACATCAACGTTGCTCCTGCAGCATGTCAATTCAGCTTTAAAACTCACAGGAGGAGCTAAGATATTTCCAAACAAGTGTGTGCAAAGCCTTTGCTGCCCCGTCTCTTCTATCTTTCCAACCAGCTGAGTCGACCAACCTGGAGTTTGCTCAATTCACGTATTCAAACTCCTGTATGTATGTGTGTTTGTGTGTTAGCATGCGTGTGAGTGCGTGCGTGTTAGAATATCCCCAGTTTATCCCGACAGATTAGGCCGCTTAAATCTCAGAGTGAGGGCACATTGTTTCCTTGACCACTGAAGTGCACAAGCAGAGAGGTTGCAGATCTGTCCCCTTAGGAAAGACCCCAACCCTAACAGGCTGTATACTCGTCCTTGCACCCTCTACAGAGTAAAGGTATTACCAAAGACCAGATTTCCGTGCTTACGCTGCCAATTGCCATCAAAAACAAGCGGACAGAAACAGGCTATCTGGACTGTCTCAGTCGGTTTTAAATAGCTTACACCCTGACTCTATCTTTAGGACCTTTTAGCGATCACACACTATCGTTATATATAGTGTGCCAGTTTGGCTTGTGAGTGTGCCATCCTGACATATGCAAGTTAAACCAAAACGTGAGGGCCGCATGCTTCAAATCTCGTACTCCAGTCTCCCCTATCATGTGTTTCAAGGTCTGAGGAGCTTCTTTAATCTGTTTCGAGTTTGTAGACACATGATCCTGTAACTAATTATAGCACAAGTCTTCTCTTTTTCTGTCGCCATTGTGCTCAAAAGACGTAACTATAGCTATTAGGTACAATCATGGAACATGTTAGTAGAAAAACTGCATTGTTTGGTGTTGTATATGGGGGTGTTTTGGGGGGTAGGGGGTCGTATATCCTCAGGTTTAAGGTATTTGCAATTTACCAAAATATATATACGAGGACAAAAAAAAATATTTCAGCAAACTGTAAAATTGGACTCCTTTGGCAATGGAAAATGATTCTAAGGTTACAAATGTGGTCCTTTGAAGCCATTTTGCAGGACTTAACCACACGGTGGACTGAAGTGAAAGAACACTGCTGATTGGGGTAGGACTTCTGTGTAATCCATCAATCCAACTGTTGTCCTGTGAGTGCTCAGCCGGTTATGTCACAATAGTGAAAATGAAGTGAGTGCTCTCTCTTTCTGTTGCTTTATTGTCTGTATGAAACAAAGTGCTCATATATTTAAACATCGTGGCACTTTTTTCTGTTGTGTTTCCTTTATTTCGATGGTACGATTGAGTGAAGAAGAAAAAAGAAAAAAATCTTCTGCCAACCTCAGGAGCTTTTTAGTGATCTCAGCGCTGCGTTTGGGTCATTTTGGGGGTGAGTCATGAAAACAAGGTGGCGGTCAGACCTTCTTGGGGGTTTGATTGAAGCCTAATTTAACTTCAAATCAGACTTGTAGAAAAACTAGAAGACGGGAGGTGATGAATGTATTTGGTTTTCAACAGTCCCCTCCCAATGAGATGAACGCAGCGAGAGGAGGGAACCTTTTGAGTCACTGAATCTTCTCCGGATGGCTCAAGATCTAAAATAATCGGTTTAACATATGTTAACATGATTTATTTTTCAACCAAATGTTCTGTTTTTATTTGCATCTGTTCAGTAACAAGTCCGGGTGTCACCGAATTGTTTGTTTCAGCACTGATGGGTGAAGGTAGAGAAAATGGGAAGTAAAATGGGGGATTAAAAGTATTTTTACTGTCAATTGTCCAGAATGCTCGAAATGATTCTACAGTTTACATCAGATGGCTGTTTGTATCTACAAGATCTATATTTTTTGTTTAAATCCGTTTATTTTTAAGGAAAGATTTCCTGTCTGGGAGCGGGGTTTCTGGGACGAAGGCCCACGTTGCCCCTGCTTGTCCAGCCTCACAGGAGGGACGCGACTGGAGGACCACGGGCAACGGGATCGCTTTTATTTTATTTTCACTTTTCTTGTCTTTTTGCTTTTATTTATTGATAGATTTATTGTGCTGTCCTTTGGTATGGGATTAGAAATTAAACCATGGTGACACAACGTAAAGGAGAGGAGACCGAATGAAAAAAATACATGGAAGAATTGTGTAAATCTATCAATGTCTTATTATATTGATGAACATCATGAAATATATGTATATTGGAAAATCAATATCTATGACAACTTGTACTTTTGTGTGTGCTTCATGTGCTTCGTGGGTGTGCTGCAATGAGAAGATGTCATTTTAACTGCAGTTCAGAGACCTTTCCTGATCTGTGTGGAGAAGCAGACATTTATAAACCATGACAGAAAAACCTTCATCCTTAACTGAACGTTATTTCATGTAAGTCTGACAAAACTCATGGAGACCTGGAGCCATAAATTACACATTTCTGCATTTGTCCGGAGTCTTGATTACAGCATTTTACTGCAAGACACTAAACTCAAACTGGCACAGATACACAACACCACAGATGACACAAAACTAAATGAAAAACAACAGCTGTGAAAAATAAAATAAGACGTAGCTAAACCTAGAATGAAACTACTGCTGACAATATCTTTTAAAAGTAAGCAAGTAATGACATATTGGTTTGAAAAATAAAAAAGAAAGGCAGGACAGACCAGATTGGAAATCATCTGAGGCAGGCCTGTGATGGCTCCAGTCAGATATTAGTAGTTATTCAGGATTATAGTTGTGGGGATAAATTCACCTGCCACTTTAGGTATTAGTCATACCTGTTCAGCTGCAACTGGCAGCAGTTCTTTACATTTGGGCATAAAAACATGGTCAAGATGATTTTCTGAAGTTCAAACTAAACATCAAAATAAGGAAGAAAGGTGATTTAAGGCAGCACAGAGGAAAAATTACCACTTGTAGCTCAGAGGAGCTCCCTAGAGGCGTGGAGCTTAAGACGCTTTTACAACTGCCCAGTCACCTTGGTTTCTCATTACTATCATTATTATTATTTTACTATTTCTTTTTACTATATTCGTTACTAATGGTGACCATAATCTTGATGATTATACAAAAACTTTAGAGCAATTTCTAAAAGGCCAACATATGACACCCTCTCACATCTAAAGACTAAAAGAGTTTGTAGTAGAGATGGAGATATCGGGGATCTTTTGGGGGTCGATATTTACGCAGCTGCAACGAGATTCCTTTGTGAATCTAAGGACAAAAGCACTTCTAACTGGTTTCTGACACAAACTGCATTGTGGAACAGCCCAGTTTGAGACAAGATGACTTACAATAATATTCAGCATATTTGGTCCTGATTTGCTTTGTTTGCCACCTAACAGCTGAGATCACAGCAGAGTGGCATAACAAGCTAGACTCTTTTCAAGATTTTCTTCTGACTGTGGAACCTCTAAAGTGACCTCGAAGCCATTAAGTATCAGGCCAGCATTACCCGCGTCAGATACGGTGTCCATCATATCTCTGTTGATGTGTCATGTTGCTGATGTCACTTTAAGTGACTTTGAAAGTGATGGCTGTTGGTGCAATACAAGCTGTTCTCAGTATTTCAGAATCTGTTGATCCACTGGCGTTTTCACTCAACACCATCTCTTGGAATGGTCCAAAAAATGACAAAACATCCTCACTGGTAGTTTTCTGGGTGAAAATACTTAATTGATGCCAGAGATTCAAGATGAAATAACTACTTGTTACAAAAAAGGTATGCAGAAAACCATCCCTGAACGCACAACACATTAACCCTTCAAGAAGATGGATTACAGCCACAGAAGGCCATGCCAGGTGAAACAGCTAAGAACAGGTAATTAAAGTTGGTTTGAAACACTCAATGTGTCCAAAGATCCCCCAGTAGTCAGTACATTGAGCACTGCATAGTGTGTAACCATTTTCTATTGCTGTCCAGATATGTGGCAATAAAATTAAAGCATCCCACAATGCATAATGAAAAGAAGTGCACAACCAGTTTTTATGCTTCTTGGTCACATATTTTTCATGTACTGTACATGTCATCATATTCCATGAACAGAACATGTAGCTGTAATATCTTCGGGCCCACCAAGTACAGTTCAATTTTGCACATAATTAGCAAGTTTTCCCTTTTGTCAGGAACAGCTGACACACTGCAGTGTTGCTTTTCTCAGGTTTTTTTTATGCTCTCTGTCAGTGTAAAGTTACGTTAATGAGCCAACGACAAAACTCATCACTGTGAAACCGATGGAAATCGGTGTATCGTGACTGCAGGAGCTGCCATAATAAGATAAATAAAGCTAATATTTGTAAGGGGGACTGAAATAAACCACACAGCAACAGCAGTCATGTCATGCACTGCTTTGCCACCCAAGATATAGTTCCATGAAGTCACCACCAGATGTCACCATAGTAACTGAAGCTTGTTTGTGGCCTGTGACACTGACACAAAAATCGCCTGAGATCTCAGACAGACAGCTGTTGATTAGCTGATTATACATCACCCCAGATCCATTATACACTACCTCTGCAGTCATATGTGCAGTTTTAAATCACCATCTGTTGGTCTCCCCCATGCAGAATACAAAACACGAGATCAGAGAGGTTTTTTTTTTTTTTTAGCTCCACAGCATCTGGTCCAGTTTGGTTTTCTCATAATGACTCAGCCAAAAATATTCAAAGTCATGCATGATGCGTGGACGTCAGAAATTTTCCAGCTATTCTTAAAAAGTTGTTATTCCTATTGACAGCTGAGAACAGTTGAGGCCTTGCTGCTCTTTCCATGGAAAGGTTTGACTGTCTCTAGCGATGGTACTGCCATTGTTTAGGCTTGGACTTACTCGCAGAGAATGATGTGTCTCTTGAGCAGCTGCCACGAACAGCGAGGGAACCATTAGTCATGATACAGTATGATTAATTTCAGCGAACTGTTACTCCCAGTGAGAGTTGACTTCAGTGTGACATCCTTTTAGAGTCGGATTGGCAGCTATTCACTAAGTCCAGAGGAAAAAGTTATTTTTATTATTGGCTCATTGACTTCAGTCTTTAAATCCAAAAGACAGATAGAGAAGGATACCATTATGTCTTGTCAAATCTTCGCTTTTGTTTATACACGTTTCTGTTTATAGAAATTTGTCCTTCTGTGCCACACAGAGTAAAAGAGTTCTTTTTTTTTTACAATGACAGGGTAACAACCACAATTACAGAGACCAGATGGGTGACGAAATCATCCCTGTGCGTCTGTCACTGTCTGGTAGAGATATACTTGACTACATGCATTCGATTTCATCTGTTCTCCATCATGATGTGTCTCTCTGATTTATGTGTTGAACATTTTTAAAGATATCAGCTTTGACATAATGAGTTATTTGCCAGGAGGATGGGAGGAGCAACAACAGTCATGCTGTTAACATAACCTGAGATTATGGTGCATTCAAGAACAACTTTTTACCTTGTTAATCTATCTTTCTGTCGGATCAGTTTAGGTTCGTTTTCCATTCGTCCAACAGAACCAGCGCCTCCTCTCTTACCTCACTCATGCCTTCACAACACTCATCTACTCCCCCGCTGCCTTTCCTTTTGACTCTCCAAAAGGAATGTGGCTGCAGAGTTGTTGGGAGTTATTACAGAAACCTAGACTCTTGGCTTTGATTACCGCTAACCATAAAGGTCACTCGGTCTCCCTCCTACGCATGAAAGCAGCGGCTGGCCAGCTCTGCATACTCGGATGTTGTTCGCCACCCCCAGCAGACTCCCAACACGTCATTGCATTCCTGCTCCCTCTGGCTGTTATCAAGAGTTTGTTGCTCAAGCTCATCTCGAGCTCCAGAACAGTTACAAGCGATCGACAGTGAAAGAAAAAAGAGCTGAAACCATCTGCAGCTGACACGTTCTCTTTGTGGAACCTGTCCGTCCCGGTCGCTCCATACTTTGATCAAGGTGTTTGTCCTCGGTAGACTGGAAAAAGATTGAGATTTTATAGCATTAGTGAAACAACCCCTGAACAGGCCTCAGTAATGTAGGCCAGAGGTTTGGCTCGACACCAGATCTCAACAGAGAAACAAAACTCCCCCCCCCTCTGGAGTGTTTTCTTGCCTTGGTGGATTGTGGGGGCAAAGAGACACTCTGTGGCTAGATGTCGTGGACCCAAAGGACCTCCCGGGGCTCAGGAAAACACAATATTATTGAACAGATCATTAGTTTTCTCATGCTTTATAACTCTCATGAGAGATCTATTTGGATCTCATGTGCCTTTATTTCAACTAGAAGCTAATTGTTTTATAAGGAAAACACTGTGTGGTAAATTAAAGGTCTCCCGTCTGGTTTACGGTGGAATGCAAAGCTTAATGAGACTTGTTGGGAGCCCAGAGAGCCTCGGGCTCTACCTCCACCCCTGTTCCCTGCTTAATGACCAGCCAGACACAGAACACACTTAAGACCCATCTAAACCAACTTTAGAGCTTATTTTTAAAGAACCAGCAGCATCTGCAGTGAAATACTTAATTATTTTGTAGACTTTTGATAATAAACCCCTGAGTGCTTCGTTCCTAGATGTCCCCTTCATACCCTGGAACCAGAATTATTGTAAAGGAAACATCTGGTTCTTATTAAAAGTTTCTCCTCCCTCCACTCTGGGTCAGCTCGTCCCCCTCATGGCTCTTTCTCACCACTATTGTCCTTTTTACCATCATCGCCCGTCTCTTTATCCATCCAAGTACCCCCCCCTTAGCTGAGTCCTGCCCTCTTATTTATTCTCTCCGCCCATCCTGACCATAGGGCCTCCCCCTCCACCTCCTCCTCCCCTCCTCTCTTCTCCTTACCTCTTGCGTCCTGCTACCATCTCTCTTTACTGCGAGAGTCTGTTTTGCTTCATGATGCAACTGTGGGCAATCCTCATATTCCTGAGTCTGACCTCTAGATGGACGACAGCGCAGCAGACCAATTACACCAGGTAAGCTGTCTCGGTGGTTTGACATTCAGACTACAGAAGGAATCCTTTTGAAATAATTTTTATGTGACTTTGGAGATATATGACGTAAAGACAGCAGCTGCAGAAGGTGGCACAGTTTTTGCACAGAAAAATGCTCTTTAACATCCACTCCAGATTCCTTCCTGTCTCTGTAAGATGATTCTTTTCTGTTTGACTGGGCAGAGTCGCCCTGATGGTTTTCTGGCTCACATTGTGAGGCAGTCTGAGTCTGCGGTGGCTCAGCTGCCACATATGTTAATGCTCTCACTTCTGCCTGTGGGGTCCAATCGGAGAAGCTTGGCTCCGTCTCTGGTCATTTTGGCTCTAATAAGCAGCTGTGTGGCTTTGCTGGGGTTTCTGCTGTCTGACCTCTTTTTCCTTTTCCTTTTTCCACTGCATCTTGTTTTGACTGTGCAGATTGCTTCTTGAAAAACTTTGTTTACTTCTTCAAAATCAGCTAAGAAATGCTCTTAAATTAAAAAAAAAAACCTAAACAACTTGGTTTTCTAAGTGAACAAACTCTCCCCCCACAGAAAGCCCAGAGTAAAAATGACGTTTTCATAACCAGAATATTCTTCTCGACCTGCCACTTTACACTTGGCTTTATGTTTTTCTGCTGGCAGCAGCTTCACAGAGGAAACTTTCCTTTCGGTAAAATATGCTCTGACATTCACATACTGTCGCTCTTTTAGTGTCTAGAAAGCGCCAGAATTTACGAGGTGTTCTCATAAGTCTGTCAGTTGTTTAACGGGCTCATCACTAAGTTAACAATCATATAATTTTCTTTCTTTTTTTTCTACTTTAGTATTACGTAGATGACCTCTCTGTAACTCTATTACAATAACTAGCTGGGTCATGAGTTGTGGTATCATTTCATATTTGATAGGATGTTAATAATTCTGGATGTTCTTTGGTGTTATATGGTAGAAATAATTTTGAAGTAAATTCATCCTCATATTTAATACAGTGAAATATACATTGAAAAGAGAATGAGCAGTTTGTCCAGTAGTCTTAACCAAAGAGAACTGCAGCATTAAAGTGCTTTAAATATTGCTTATATTTGCATTAGTGCAACAGTATGACCTCTGTTCTAACCCCAGTTTGTAACCGCAGTGTTCCATGCGAACTTAAATAAGATCAATGGGGAAAAAGACAACATTTTCCATGCTTGTACTTGTCTGCCTGAGGTTACTATGAACTCAGAAACTGACACGGCACAACCCCGCCACTTTCATTTGATAGCTAAAGAGTCTGTCATTCAGCTCGCCAGTTCACATCTGAAGGGTGCTGTGACATCACAGATCCAGATCAGGGTAAAATAATCCAGCCTCCTTGGTCCTTATAACCACCCAATTTCGTTCCATACTGTGTTTGCTAAACCTCTGCAGAAGTTAGCACAAAACTGCAAGACTGATTTCAGGTTTCACAAGCTAGAATTTTTACAGTCTCAAATTTGAAAGTCACTCAAATGAAGCCTGCCTCCTTCAGTACGTACAGACAGGCTGGGAAGCAACACACCAGCAACAAGTTAACAAACAAAACGCAAACTACGCTTACTATCATGTTTTCCTCCCAGTCCCAGTCTGAATGAATCCAGCATTAATCTAAGACATACAGATGAAATTAAATGAAAAATACTTTATTAATCCCAGAAGGGAAATTCAACAACATGTTGATGTGAATCAGAAGATGAATTCATAGTTTCCACAGATTGATGTTCTATTAAAGGATGGGTAGGAGATCTTGGAAAAAACCAATAAGAGTCATCAAGGTACAATCCCCTCCCAATGCATCTTCACTGAAAAGAAGATGCATTAAATTTTTTTTATGAGACCTTGAATTCATTTGTGACAAAGCTGTGATACCAGCTCTATTGATTGATTTTCTTTTTTCTAAGAAACGAATACTTTGTGACACAGTATAAGGCTGTTATATAACTGGAAACAGAGGAGAACCTCTGTGGACATATGTGAATGTCATTTTGCACATGATATTTTCCCTGCTTTGTTTTAGGCCTGTGTTCTTATGTGGAGGAGACCTGGTCGCAGAATCAGGTTTTGTAGGCAGTGAAGGGGTTCCCAAACTTCTACAAACCCAACAGTAAATGCACCTGGCGCATCACCTGTGAGTCATTTCCCCTTTTACATATCCCAGTACTGACTCTTATTCTTCACACTCGTGTTTTCAACTCTGAAATGATCTGTCTGCTCTCCAGGTCCCAGAGGGAAACGTCATCACTCTCTCCTTCCGCATTTTTGACCTTGAGGCTGACTCACAATGTCGCTACGACTTTCTGGATGTCTACAACGGCCATTCCAACTTGGTGCAAAAACTGGGTCGCTTTTGCGGAACTTTCCGGCCTGGCAATCTTATCTCCACCACAAACACCATGATGCTGGAGATGGGGAGCGATGAAGCGACTCAGAGTAGAGGATTCGTGGCATACTTCAGCGGAGCCAAACCCTACGCTGGTGGTATGTTGTCACATTTGATTATGGGGTTATTTATAATTACCCCCCCCCAATTATAGTTTAATAGATTATAATAAATGGAACATTGCGCCACAAATCATAAACAAGCCCTGAATGCTATGCATATGTTTTTAATTATATTTTCAGACCATCATTCCCATTAGGTTTTATACCATTAGGTTTGAAATCAAAGTTGGGGCCAAGTAATATTACTTTATCTTGTCTTCTTTTCTTTGAATGTGTGAATACTATAAAATCTAAAAATGAAGTCACTGAAGCCAAGATTCAATCACTTGTATTAATAGTTGAAAACAATATTGAATATTAGATATTATTTTCCCAGTTCTGGTCCTCGGGACCCACCGCCTTGCATGTTTTAGGTATTTCCCTGCTTTGGCACACAACCCATTCATTTGAGTCAGGTGTGTTGTAACTGGGAAACATCTAAAACATACGGGGCAGTGGGTCCCAAAGTCCAGGACTGGGAAACACTGATCTACAGTCATGGAAAAAATTATTAGACCACCCTTGTTTTCTTCAGTTTCTTGTTCATTTTAATGCCTGGTACCACTAAAGGTACATTTGTTTGGACAAACATAACGATAACCACAAAGATTGCTCATAAGAGTTTTATTTAAGAGCTGATATCTTACCATTTTCAATGGTTTTCTTGATTAGTTTTTACATCAATAGCTATGGCGTTGTACTGCCAAAAACACTGCTTTTATGCATTCAGTGTTTTCTTTTCTGTCTGTTTTAGTCACATGATGACGTTTAGTGGTACCAGGTATTAAAATGAACAAGAAAGTGAAGAAAAAATGGTGGTCTAATCATTTTTTCCATGACTGTATGTGATTTTGAGCCTGATCTGCTAGTTGTCAGGTTTGCAGGCTGGTCAGAGCCAAATCAGCACTCAGTGTATGAAAACTCAAAGATGCACCAAAGATACGCGCTGACACATTGTTTAGCCGTCTTCCACTGCCGCTGGATATCTGGAATGATTTTTGGAGATATTGGGGCAATCCCTTAAAATAACAGTAACTGAGGAAGAAAGAGGGAGGGAATTACATTTACGGTACATTTACATTTCACATTACTCATAGCTGACACTTTTATCCACCCTGTAGTAGGTGCAAAGTGCTAAGTCAATAGAAGGGAGTTGTAAGGGATAAAGTAAGACAGCATAGCCTGAAACCTCATGAGTGTAACAAAATAAAGTGCAACAGAATGAGGAGAGAGTTAGGAATGTTAGTATGTTAGGAGATAAGGTGAGTTCAGAAGTGATGTGTCTTCAGGAGATCTTTAAAGATAGAGCAGGGTGCCTGGCTCTTATTGTCTTTGATAGCTCATTCCACCATCAGGGAACTGCCTGCCTCCAGATTACATGAAGCAAAGACACAATGGGCCTTGCCACAATTTAACTAGGAGGCTGCATTTTTATTTTACAAATTAAAGTAGTGAAATTTGATACAGAACTGGCAATGTTTCCTTCTAGATTAGAAAGTAAGCTAAACTATTGTTGCTAACATTTGCTAATGTAGGTAGCTGTTGCACAATGGCATCACTCAGTCACTCTATCAGCGGTTTCCTAGTAGCACTTCATCAGCATGTGTGATCAAATCAAAGCAACTCGCCAATGGTCCATTTCCAACAGCCGACTCATATCTGAGCATGCTGAATATGTGGAGCCATGGGAATATCCCAATTTGAACTACAACTAATGACGAAGAGGAAGGGACTCCAGTGAATCAAGGTGGAGATGCTGTAAAACTGTTTTTAAAACAAAATTCCAGTATACTTCTGCGTCAAAGCGATGCTGTACCTACGTTGTAGTTGTGAGCCCGCCGCTGTAAGCTACACCGGGCCGTCACGTGCACTTCTCTCCAAATGTAACTGCAGCCCCAATTCTGGAAAAGTTAGGACGTTTTTAAAATTTGGATAAAATGAAAACTAAAAGACTTTCAAATCACATGAGCCAATATTTTATTAACAATAGAACATAGATGACATAACAAATGTAAACTGGGAAAATTTTGCACTTTTAGCAACTAAATGGGGTCATTTCAAAGGTGATGTCTGCTATAGGTCTCAAAATAGGTGTCTAACTCACATCAGATATACTTTACT
The DNA here is from genome assembly GCA_018398805.1 of Hirundichthys speculiger. Lineage (NCBI taxonomy): Eukaryota > Metazoa > Chordata > Actinopteri > Beloniformes > Exocoetidae > Hirundichthys > Hirundichthys speculiger. The sequence continues at coordinate 3,997,446 of JAGFBZ010000606.1, read as the reverse complement.
TGCTCTGTTACTATGTCTGAGCGACATATAGGAAGTACATAAAGGGAAACTCAGTATTGTGAGGCACAAAAAGAACCAGCATTGCCATCTAGCGGTTGGTGGTGTGATTACAGAGTGACAAATGTACGATAATTATCGTATTTGTATGATAATTTTGATCTCTGCACAATAAATAATTGAAGGAATCCCCAAATGTACGATAATTTCCCAGTCCCTCTCAGAGAGCAGCTCTAAATATTGGCTTTGGCCTATCCAGTTACAAAAACAGACTCTGGATCTGTAGTAAATCTCTAGAAAACTCTTGTGGGAGAGTTTGTTACATTTTTTTTTTATGGTTAAACTGCTTTATAGACACGATCTGTGATAATGTGTTATTGATGCAGATGGTCCAGAGCCACATCACCATGTAAACTAGAAAAGCACTCAGAGAGCGCAGACCTCCGCCAAATGCAACAATTCCCTCATATAACGATTCACAGATTGCGATAAAATCCGCCTTCTGGATCAGATCCGGATCAGCCTTTGAAATTTGATAGAGGTTCCCATTGTCAATCCCTGAGTCAAATTTCATGAGTTTGGGCAATAATTAACGGAGACAAAATCTTCGGCCCCATTGACCGCAATGTTATCGAAAATTTGAAAGTGATCCAGAATCCAGGATTTCTTCTGGATCACACCCAAAATGAAACCAGTTCCTCCTTTTCACATTTCTGACAACTCCTGAAAATTTCATCAAAATCCATAATGCCATAAAATCCATGCCTTTTTGAGTTATCTTGTACACAGACAGACAGACAGATAAATGCTGGCAAAAACATAACTTCCTTGGCAGAGGTAATAATTAGGTATGTAGTATGTATGTGCAGGTTACTCATAACAGCAGGAAACACGCGAGGCCAGGAAGTGAAGACCCCGAAATGAGTTAATTGTGACAAAATTAAACAGGGAGTCATTATAAACAACAGGAAAATGGAAAATATGACCTGGTAAACAGGATGAGAAATCCTGTCATTTTAGGGTCTTCACTTCCTGCCTTCAAGTATTTCCTGCTGTTGTGACTTCCTTACACATGTTACACATGTTATGTTTTTGAATAGCAGAAAAAGTTACCATCTTGAATGTGTAGGGACAAAACAATGAAGCCTGAGTCGTGCTCTTTTCTTCTCTTGTAGAAGAAGAGAAGAAAACAAGTTTATTCGTGAGAACTGGCAGCAGAAACTGTTTTTCTATTGATCGTTATCACATGTAATGACTCGAAGGGTTTCAGAAAATCCTAGAAGTCTAGAAGCAAGCGAGGTCTGAAAACCAGCAAATCACAACGCATGTTAAAATACCAGAAATAAATAACACACAAATATAAAACCTTCTACAAACAGGGCCGAACAAAGAGAGAGAGAGAGAGAGAGAGAGAGAGAGATGAAGGGAAAGTTCACAATAAACAGTGAATTTACATAATTCAGATTTCTCTCTACAGTGATGAGGCTGCTGGACTAAAAACAAACAGACAGCATGTTAATGAATCCTTCCACAGAGCTAGAGCATTCATCATATTATCATCATTCCCTTCTACGGTCCACGGCATAATTTGCACCAGTGAATTAGGGAATTTCACCAGAAACACATGCAAATTAACCAAGGGGCTGTTGATAAAATGTTCACGAAAACCAGCAAATAAACACCCAATGAATTTGACTTATTTCAAGTGAAAGGACTCAAATGTCTTGATTTTTCTGTGTTCACATAACCTGAACAGACCTTTACATGTTGGTTTTTCTGAGAACAGAGGAGCTGTTTGATTCCAATTTCTTTTTCCAGTAAGATAAAGTTTCGTCTAGCCATTAACTTCCACATATTCTTATTTGGGTTGTGGGGGCAGCAGTCCATGCAGAGAAGCCCAGAACCATCTCTCTCCCTGGCTACCTCTTCCAGCTCCTCCAGAGGAATTCCAGCTAGAAGATACTGGATAATCTCTCCAGCATGTCCCAGGTCTGCCCCCGGGCCTCCTCCTGGTTGGACATACCCAAAACACCTCCCCAGAGAGGACCCCCCCGGAGGCACTTTAACTAGATGCCTGAACTACCTCAACTAAAACCAAGAGAGTTGCTAATTTAGTAATGGAGACTGAAAGGGTATACAGTAAAGTACATATGATCCATAATGGACCCGATGTGAACCTTAAAACTCCACAGTCTTCAAGAAAAAGCCATCTCCTTTCATCGTCCTCATGTAGGTGGTGCACTTTGTTTCAGACGAACAGTTCTGTGGAGGAAAGATGACAAAAGCCCAGGGGGAGATCCTGACGCCCAACTGGCCCGACAAGAAATACCCTGCAGGAACGAGCTGCTCCTGGCTCATCACTGTGGAGCCCGATATGGTCAGTGACGCACTCACAGATTTGATCTTCTTTAGCTTTGATGACCTCAAGGTATACATATGTCTCTCTGCCTGCACACCAGGTGATCCAGGTGAAGTTCGACAAGTTTGTGCTGGAGGCTGACACCTACTGTCGGTTTGACTACGTGGCGTTCTACAATGGCGGAGAGAAGGACGATTCACGGCTGATTGGAAGATACTGTGGCGATCAGACCCCACAGTGAGACATTTTAAAGTCTCTACAGCAATTCTAAACGTACTATTCTCAATTTCCTACCTCATCTTTATTCGATCTCTTTTCCAGGCCCATTATAACCGCTAGCAATGTGCTGCTGGTCCAGTTTGTGTCTGACCTCAGCGTGATGGCTGATGGCTTCCTCGCCCAGTATACCAGCATCCCACGTGGCTCTCAGGCACCAACAGTCAACTCAGGGTCCAGTGTGAGATCCATCCCCTCAGAGCCTGTGGCCAAACCTGCCACCCCTGCACGGCCACCTCCCCCTCCAAAAGCCACAGTGAAGCCCAAACCCATCAAGCCCACCAGAACTCGCGGTCAAGGCGCCTCGGGCCAGGACAAGAAGGTGCCCGCCCCAAAACCAAACGGAAAGGGACCTGGTAGGTGAAAGGCTATTGTATGTGTGGCAGAAAGGGCCCAGACAGGATTTGATGATCCTCTTTTTTTTCTTTGTGTGTTCTGTATTCATCTAGTCCCTCAAAATCCACTGTGCGCCAAAGCCTGTAAGCGAGCTGGAAACATCAAGACCAGCTTCTGCTCCAGTGAATTTGGTATGTCTCCTGGCGTTGGCACAGGCGCATATTTGAAACCAGCCAGATGTCGTGTGATAACCAAGCCCTCCATTTTCCAGTGATTACCGGTAAGGTGACCTCTCTGGCACCTGGACCCAGAGGTACGCTTCAGATCACCGTGTCCCTCATTAAGGCCTTCAAGGCCGGTCAGCTGACTATCACCCAGGTTGGAGAGACCATGGCCGTGAAGCTGGTGTCACAGTGCAAGAAGTGCCCATTGCTCCGCAGAGGTACACACTCTTTGAATACGTGTGCATGACAGAGTCTTGACATTTCATGTCGAAAATCGTCTAAAAATAAGAGACCTGATTGATTTGACTGATCGTATCCTTTCCGGTAGGCGCCAACTACATCATCATGGGTCAGGTGGGTGAAGACGGACGGGGAACCTTGCAACCTGGTGCATTCACAGCCCCATACAAACCCCAACACCAGAAATTATTGATGAACATCAACAATCAACCCTGTTAGCCTCATGCACTTGTCCAGGCCTGGAAATAAAGACACATATCACTCACAAGTGCAAACATTTTAATGTGAACTGTGGCTCTATCAAAGCACAATATTACAATAAAATATAACTTCAGTTTTATACACATTTTAAAGGAATTCATTTTTTTATTCAAACCCCTGTCAAACCTTCTGTTTGTAATTTATATATGAATAAAGGTTTTATATCTCTTTGAAGATGGCTGACTCAAACTTATTTGAAGTTGTTAGGCTTTAATGCATAAAGTGATGGCTCTAACTCCATCTTGTGGATCTGAGATGTAATAGCACCACCAGCTGAGGTTCCCACTTACCAGGGTCACTGGTGATAAAGAAAAACTCTTTAAGAGATCCTCGTTTTTCATCTGATAGTAAACAATATTAGAATTCAGTGAAAAATGATTCACTCTAACCCTTCATGGTTGTTCCTTGTTTACCGTCTAACATGACCTGTTGGGAACTGTTGGTCTGGGATCAAGTCTGAGAAGGCATATTAATTCCTACTACACTAAAAACACTTAGATATGATACTCAGTAAGAGTTTCATATCAATGTCTTTCAATTCTATCCTAGGTTATAGAAATTCTTATGACAAGTTAATATTGCAACACTACTGTCACTCAAGACTCCGGACAGAATCATCTCAGTGTTCATTACATTTATGACTCATCATGCCTTTAGATACGCTCATGTCTTTCGACTAAATGATAGCTGAACCAAACAACTGACCTAGGATCTTAAAGATGGACCTCCATCAGTTTTATTTTCTGAGGTTTTGCTGATGTGTGCTGATGAATATATATATAATCTTTGTAGTATCCCAGTCTGACAAGACAGTCACCCATTTCCCTTGATCAAAGTCAGTTGGCAGAGCTCTCTCTTCTATAATTCTACATTAGAATACTTAGAACCCAACAGAACAGTTTGTCACTGATTGTTGAATTTCCCTTTCTGGGATTAATAAAGTATTTTTCATTTCCCTGGATAAAATTTTACAGCTTTGTGCCGTTTCTGTGGCGACCCAGATTTTGTGACTGAGGTTTGGAACGCTGAGGTGCCTAACTCATATGATCCATCCTGCAGGTGGTTCTCCCACAGGAGGGAAAAGTGCCACCTGGCCCAGTCAGCAGGTGCTTTAAAAATAAACTCTTGCCCTAAGTCTGGCTCCAGGTTGGCTCCTCGGTACCCCACACCCAGGTGACAGATGCTGTATTTCCAAACCATTCTTCACATGAGTACCTTTGAATCATTCTTAATGATTCTGCTGTTAGCTGTTCTTAATTTGGACTGTCTCCCTTTGGATAACCTTCCAGGGGGCAAATCTCCCAAGTATATAGAGAACTGTGTAGATCTTTATAGACCGAGAGAGTTCCATGTGAATGTGTCTGTGAAGCACTTGCAGTGGTCTGCAAAACTAGAGAAGTGCTATATAAATACAGCTCATTTAGTTCCCTGTGACAACATGCAGCAGCTCCTTCGATCATTGGGGCATGAAAACCGCTCCACCACCACCAGGTGGCTATTCAAGATGATAAAAAGGTTGGAATGCCCTCTTCAGGTGTGAAGTTAGATGTTGTCTCAAGTGGAGTTTAAGAGTCTTGGGGTCTTGTTCACGAGTGATGGGAGAATGGAGAATGTAATGTAATAGTGCATACTCTGTAGTAGTCTGCTGTGGTTGAAGTCAGAGCTGAGCCAAAAAAGTCATGTCATGTTCTTAAAACAGTATTGTGAGAATAATAAACTTCAGGACCAAGGCCAGTTGTGCAGTAGGGAACTCCCTTATTCCCTTATTCTCTTGCTCTGCAGCCAACAACTCCATACATCGCAACTTCGCCCCACAGCGCCCCCATCTGGTAACATTACACAAGAACTCCCATAGCAATAAACCCATGCTATAAATCACCATACAATAACACCACAAGTAAGACCTACAGTCATGGAAAAAATTATTAGACCACCATTTTTTCTTCACTTTCTTGTTCATTTTAATACCTGGTACCACTATACGTCATCATGTGACTAAAACAGACAGAAAAGAAAACACTGAATGCATAAAAGCAGTGTTTTTGGCAGTACAACGCCATAGCTATTGATGTAAAAACTTAAGTGATTTAGGTTATAATCAAGAAAATCATGGAAAATGGTAAGATATCAGCTCTTAAATAAAACTCTTATGAGCAATCTTTGTGGTTATCGTTATGTTTGTCCAAACAAATGTAGCTTTAAAACCATGGTTTATGTAGTAAAAATAACACTTAACCTTTAAATTAATTTTTGTATGTTCCTCTTGGTGTAAAGTAACTGTGCCAAAAACAAAAAACCAAGAAATGTGTTTTAGCTGGAAATTTCGTTAATAGATACGTTCGTAAGTAGAGGTACCAACACGTGTATATTAAAAAATTATTAGACCACCCTTGTTTTCTTCAGTTTCTTGTTAATTTTAATGCCTGTACAACTGGATTGTGCTCTTGTGCAATCGTCCCTCGGTCAGATTTTTGACCTTCAATTTAAAAACTAATTTTACAGACAAATAGTACATAAATACCTATTTTAGTGAAACATACCATGTGTTGTAAGATACAGTAGTATTAAATGTCTTTTTTAAATAAAAAAGAACACCTGTCCCTTGGGGTCACTGTCATTTCCATCACAAACCACAAAATGTAACTTTAGGGAGGTTTTTTTTTAAAGGTTTGGACACCTGCAACCATGGAAACAGTCAGTCACAGGAGAGCAGAGCTAGCTCCCTGGAAGAATATAAAAGCTGAAAAAAAAATCAAGTAAATATTTCTCAAAGAATATGTTTATTGGTCATCATTTCCAAACAGCTCATATTTTCTATAAATTTATAAATGATTATTAAAATAACATTTCATGTTGTGTATTTTGTGTATATTTAATGCTAGCTTTAAAACAGAGATTAGCATGCTAATACAACATGAGATTTTTGAAAAAATGTGACACATTTTCATTTCCACAACAGTCATTTCCATCACGTTTTTCATTGTGATGGAAATAACAATGTTGTGAATGCTTTTTATTTGGCTTATATCAAGTTAATAAGCTATTAATTATTAATTAACAATTAAGTTTTTAAGATAATTAAGTTTTAATAATAAAAGTGAACTTTGTTCAGCAATGTTGGTTGTCACATATCATTTCCAACACATGCTGTCTTTTCCATCACGCAATGTCATTTCCATCACATCACACATTTATACAATAACAACAAACAATTACACAGTCACATTGATAATATTTTGTATTTTTGAAAATTATGCAGCTATGGCTGCAATTCATATCTGGGATTAGAAAACTCATGTTTGTGTCATGAAAGACTTCAGTAAAAGGGTTTGAAGCTGTTTGTCATCTCAACAATGGAAAAGTATTGTCCTTACAATCCTGAAAATGAATATATTTATATATTTGGGATAATTTATGTGTGAAATTTCATGAAATGTTTTAAAAACATGAGTTCTGTAAAATAATTTTGTTTGTAAAACACATTGTTTGTGGTGTGATGGAAATAATGCTTTCCTCTGAATGTTCGAACTAAAATAAGAACAAATATATATAAAATATATATTATCTATATAATTACATCACAACAGCTACCAGAATGTATTTCTACACATAATGGATAAGCAAAACTTATCAACAATATTACCTAAAATATGTGTTTGATTTTCTAAAATTTTTGAGACCAAATTTGACCATAGTTAAAGGAATGACCCATATATATATATATAAGAAAAAAAAATCAAGTCAAATCAAATATCCACAGGTAGACTGTTACTTTATTGTAAAAAGGTATAAAATACATTCAAAACACCGAAATTACAATCAAAAGTCAACACTGACAATACAAATGACTGTCATTTGGCATTACAGTACGAGCAAATTACAAGCTTAATAAAAATGAAATATGATGTATTTTAACAAAAAAGCTTTTGCAGAGAAATACACTGCTGATACACTAGACTACTTATTACAACCATGTACAACCCCCTCCCCTCCTCTCCTACACCCAGACACTTCCCTTCCCATCCCCCTCCTTTGCTCCCTGTTGACCACAGCAGCCTGCAGCGCCGGGCCCCCGGCGGGAGGCGGGCAGGTTCTTGTAGACTGCACGGCTGTAGGGGATGAAGCACATGCCCAGCTGGAGGTGTCGGGCCAGGCGGCAGTATGCGGCCAGCGCCAGGACCAGCAGAGGTGTCATCAGCAGGAAACCCACCACCAGCAGAGCCACACAGCCGGTGTCGTCCAGCAGGTCTGAACAGTACAGGGAGGTTCCGCTGGGTTGCACCTGGAGAGCAGGAGGAGGATTAATGTCCCTCACTGTGCCTGAGTAACACAACACTCTCAAGAGTTTTTCTGTGTGTGGGGGATGACCAAGCAAGCATAATGTTATCTGTGTGTGTGTGTGTGTGTGAAATCGGCTGGATTTTACACTGTACTGTCGGTATAATCAATCATCCCACAATGCATTGCACAAAGCAACAAGAGCAGCTTAGTCACAGCTGCAAAAAATTAAAATTAAGCTCTGTAAGATTTAGAAAAACAGTGTCAAATCCCTGGAAAAACATTTCTCTTTCTCTGCGGAGTTCACTTTGTAGTGCCAACCCAAGACAGACGTTTGATTGACAGGTTCCATGTGTCGCATGTTTTCAAGTCAAAGTCTTACCGTGGAGTGGCAGAGAAAGCCAAATATGACCATGGCGAGAGCAGGGGTGAGGATGACGCCGAATATGATGCTCGCCAGTCCGCCGTTGATCAGTGCGATGACCAGATTCTGCACGGTGACCAGCACAGAGCAGGCCCAGCAGTCCAGAGACCCCCTCCACTCCAGGGGGGAGTCTGCGGCCTCGCTGCCACCCAGAGAGTAAGGAGGGGGCACCACGACCCCCGACCCCGCTCTGGAGGTGGAGCGAGCCTCGGAGGAGGCCCGCTCAGACACCATCTTCTCCAGCGTCCCGTTTCGTGACAGACTCATTTTATCTCCAGGATCTGTCCTGTGGGAAAACATAAGAGTATTCGCTCAGTTACCAAACGCAGTTAACATGGCATGAAATGCTGGGAGCCTCAGTTTGTGTTTCACAACGCTGAGCTTATTGTCGGCGCTTTCCGAGCATATTAAGTTGAAACTAAAGCATCTATTTACTGCTGGATCAGAATCTTCCCTGTCCGGCCCAAACCCTCATTTCTCCAGTCTTCCCTGCAGGAGCTGAAGGATGTTCTGCCAGTAAGTAATGGGTTCTTAAATAATGTGATGAAATGTGTGGAAAGTCAACACAGATAAATGCTCTGCTGTTGCTGTTGGTGTGGAGGAAATGAGCTCCAGTGACTCTACCCCCCCCCCCCCACCCCCCCCCTCACACTCCAGGATAACCATCACCCAGAACAATGAGCCCGAAGCGGCAGAAAAATCCCTCTAATCACCAAAAGTGTTGCAACTTCTCTCTCTGACTCTCTTTTCGGAAGGACAAATGTTATCATTTCCACCTTTTTTATATTTTTTTTAATTCCTTTGTTGCTTCAGACGTTGTCTGCAGACATTTCCCATGTGACGCTTCTATCACAAAAGCAGTCAGAGGAAGGTTAGTTGAATCATTTTATTGTGGAGGTGGAGGTGTTTATAGATGCTGGTAATCAACCGTGTGAGTTCTTATCCACTTCCACTTCCTTTAAGTAACAGCCGTGGGGCTCCTTGAAGATAAATCCTTCTTTAAGAAAAAAATTCACACACATTTAAGTGACAAAATATCTTCCTGTGTTGCACAGTGGGAAACCAAAGATGTGTATGAACCTTAAAAACTGTGAAAGGGCCTCAGGTATTTGATTTTATGCCTGAGGCTGTTTGGAATTTCTTTTTTTTTTTTTTTTCTGATATTACAAAAGAGGCAATAAAACGCTTCCTCCTCTCATTGTAGACATAATCTCTCAACCCTGAACGTTGTAGGACATTCAGCTTGTGAGTGTATTTCAGTTTCACTGAGCTTCAACACTTCCCTTTTAGTGATGTCATCAATACAACCTTTTTGTTACCAGATGAAGCTAAACTCTCCAGAATGACTCTAATAAAAGTATGGAATGATGTGAATTCATGTATTTAAGGGAATCGACTCTTCCAGTAGTTCAGTCAGCTCTACTATTGTACTCACTGTGAGGTAAGCCTGATGATCTGGGCTCCGGCAGTCTGACGGTGGCAGCAGATGGAGGGAATTTCAAGAATTTCCCCCTGATTTATGTCTTCTCAGTCTGAAAGTCCAGATCTTGAGGGTGTTATCCAAGCGAAGAGCCCGTTTCTACCGCTTAAAAAAGTACTATAACTTCAGCGTTTTCTGTAAAAGTTCTCACCTTCCCAGCCGTAATAAATCTAAAGTTCCTTCTCAGACCTGTTACAGAGTGAGTCAGAAGAAAGCTCTGCAGACTTGGAGCAAGTTGTGCTTTCCTACTGGCTTCAGCGCTTCCTTCCCTGACATTCTGTTTCCTCACTCTGCCTCCAGTTCTGAGATAGGATTGAGTCAGTGAGCCTGTATCCTGTGTTGCCTCGAATGCAAATGCACAGAAAGCAGGCAGGGCTGCGTTAAAGAGCGCTGCTGAAGGGAGCAGCAGAGGGGTTTCTGTGATAACCCCTGGAACCAGGGGGGAGGGAGGAACACTGTTTATTTGGATAGATTAGAGGAGTCAGGTTCTGCTGGCCAGTCTACAACACTTTACACCCTCGCCGAGCACTTTCTCCACTCCTATATGGGATATTTATAAGGCAGGGTTCACAAACCATCAACTTGGTGTATTTTTTATTTTCTCTCTAGAAAATAGGAAATTACTGCTTGTTATAGTAGATGTGGCCATCTAATCTACTCAAATGCTCTCTTATAAGTCAGAACGCTAAAAAAAAGGAGGTAAAGGGCATGCCAGAGTTGCTTAAGATTTGTTTCAAAGCCAGGCGTGACAGGTTTGGCCCCTGACCCTGTGATGAAAAACAGATCTCCACTCTCAGAAAACATAAGGAAATGAGGATGGGGGAGAACGCAGACCAATTTGGTGGGGTAAAAGAGGCTGTCATGGGACTGATAAGAAGCCAGAGGGGCTCAGTTCAAAGGGTGAAGCTGGTATTTTGATATGAAGTCTCATTTTTCCATCTCACTCTGGACATCTTTGTTTATTTATTTCATCAATGGAGCAGATACATATGATCTCTGGAGAGAATAAGAGCGCTTTAGGAGTTGGTGCAAGCAGAGATGATCAAAGCGAGTGTGGCATGAAGGCTGTGGAGGGAAAAGAATGTGGGAGCAGTGTTTTTGCCGTCAACAGTGCCACAGTGTGTGCTGTTCGTATGTGAATGTTAGTGTCTGAGCGGGCTGGTAGAGGAAGAGCAGTCTTCCTGTCCTTGGAACGGGGATATCCGCTGCTCTGTCCTCACTACGTGTCCACATTGTGGTGTCCATGTGTCTGCATGGGTGGTGAGCTCACGTCCTCAAACCCTGGACTCTGAGACACAGAGGAGTCACACGCTGGTTGCATGTGCCGCTGTGAACATTTCTGATGTTACTGGTCAGGGTCTCTTGATTGATCATGTATATCAGCTGCGTACAACATTCAGGTCACTGACAGCTACTGGGTTACTTTTCTTACCAACTACCGTATTTTCCGGACTATAAGCCGCTACTTTTGCCGCTACTATGTATAAACCATGAGGCTTGTACAGAGATGCGGCTTTTCTATGAATTTTTCTTCAGCCCTCAGGGGGCGCTCTAGCAGGAAGTGCAAAAACCAAAAAACAAACCAAGTAGTTAAAGACTATTCTGTTTTTGTTAAGTAGCTTATGTTGGCTATGCTACTCTACATTCATTTTGTGAGCATCAATACCTATTATTAATGGACAAACTGATTAATCCAGGTGTGTCTGACCATTGTGGCTACACTGACACACCAGGATTTATCAGTTTGTCCAGTCAGTTTGTTGGTTCCTCAGCGGATTTCAGGGTTCTGAGCGGACCCGCCGCAGAGGTAAGGTTTTAATCGCAGATGCGGACCGGACACAGCGTGGAGCCAGCAGGTTCGCAATCTGGCTCCAAAGCGGATCCGGCACTGAGTGCAAGTGGACTCCGATACGGGTCCATTTCACGGGTCTGTTCCGGATGTCTTTGCTGTGTGGGGGGGTTTCAGTACACAGGAGGAGGAAAAATCAGTCCAGGTATATGAATAAACACTTATGGTACAAAATCTGTCGATGTAAATATCTTATTTCTCAGCCTGGATACCGGCGGCTTATAATCTGGTGCAGCTTATATGTGACAAAATATATATTTCGTTTATATTTTAATGGGTGCGGCTTATATTCAGGTGCGGCTTATAGTCCAGAAAATACGGTACATTGAAAAGCTGCAGCCTGTGGTTTTTAATGATGGCACCAGGAAAATACTGGAGAAAAAAATAAATGAAACATGGGGGGAGGGGGGGCATGGAAATGGACTTCATTTCAGGACAGATATACTTAATCTCTAATGAGAAGTCATAGGCTTCAGTAACTTTCATGATCTAAGTTTCTTCAAAGAGTCGTGATTATAGCTGTGGGCAGGAATGATTTCCAGTCTGTTGCCTTTGGAACTAGCCCCTAGTGGTCAGTCATTGAACTGCCACTTTTTCTTACTTGCGTGTTGAACTCTGAAGCCCTGAAAGCCTGTTGTTGCCCCCTGGGAATGTGTCCAAAGGTTCAATGCTTACCTGGACACTTACTGAAGAGTTAACGTCTGCCACCTCCCCCGGTCCTTTGGCTGATATGTCAAGTCCCATCCCCGTTAACTGCAGGAAGTCATCTTTATATGGTACACTGGACCTGCACTAAATCAAAGCTTCCAGCATCAACACCTTGCTCAGTTCTGATTTTTTATTCATCACTGAATATCACCCTTCAGAACTACTTAGTTTTCTCTGAAAACTTTTCTTCTTCATTCCAGTGATGATAATGGTTCATCTCTTCTCTCCTGACACTTTCACATCTTCCATGGATCGACCTGAATGTTTCCCTTTCAGAACCTTCCCATTTTGAATTTTCTCTAAACTTTAGACACATCTGAATGGGAACAAACAACTTATTTTGCCACGCTCCATCTTGAATGACTGTCTTCAAGGAGCTTTTTATAACCCTTTCCTTTGTTTCAATGGACAGCTCTCTTGTTGGAGTCATGTTTCCTGTCAGCCGGGCTCCTCAGCTTGTTAAAGTCTGCCAGCTCTATTTTAACTGCACACGACATTTAATACTTAGACTTGCATTTAAGTTTCCTTTAAGGGAAACTAATGGGTTGTATATGCAGTCATCAGTTTGGGCAGCAGCCTCAAAGCAAGTGACACACAGAAAAAAAACCTGACAAGCTCATTAAGTAGGTTGGTGCAGTGGTAAGAACTGCTGCGAAGCCCGTATTAGTAATTGTAGAGAAAAAGATGCGTCCTAAGCTTCTCATCATTATGGACAACGCCTCACACTCTTTACGGTGACAGGCAGCAAAGTTCATTCAGTGGGAGGCTTCTGCAAATCCGTTGTAATGAGGACTGTTATAGGAAATCATTCCTGCCAACTGCAATAATATTTCACAATAACTCTTCTTTGTGTCCTGAGAGGAGGATCATTTGTTAGGACTTTGTCCTCTGAGCTGCACTGAATATGTAAATAAGACACAGTTTCACAGCTGCTTTACAAATGTCAGACTTGCATAGATGATTCCATACTGCCTCGTTTATATCCTGTCAGTGGCCTAATTGGATGATGTCTTCATATATGTGGAATGTAAAATGGTGTTGTGGCAAATCAGTTTCCACTTGGGAATCACTAAACGTTCACATCCACCCATCCATGGACTGAAGCTAATGTCCATCTCAGAAAAGTGGCAGTTCCTTAACTGACCACTAGGGGCTGGCTCCAAAAATGAGTCAGTCAATCTCTTCCCTGTGTTAGAATGTCTAATTTTGCAACAGAAACAAGCACATTTACGGACCACATCCAAAAGATGGTTTGGATCTCCATCACTAGATTTCATATCCATGAGAACTGTATTGGAGGGGGAGGGGACTTGGCCTATGTGAGAGATAATGGGGAAAAACTAAAAAAAACTAAAAAAAAAGTGGGTTTTCAGTAATGCGTTTGTAGCCATTCTATATAGCAATACCACTTCAAACCACACGGGGCTGTTTACAGTACAGTGATCCCTTATTTTTCATGGTTACTAGGGATCGGCGCCCCCCCCCCCCCCCCCCGCATAAATCAAAATCCGCAAACTGTGGTTTTTCTGTTACCTTCACAGCCTCTGGTCTCTGAAACGTAGTAAAGAAACCGCTGGTATTGTGCTATTTTTGGCTCGTAATTAGCAGCTAACACGCTAACAACAACAAAACAAAAAGTCCGGTTTTCTCTGCATGCGAGCACTTTATTCTGGTACTGCAGGAACATGTAATATCACACAGGTCCCACGACACACACACTACATTACCCATAAGGCCACATCATTACCCAAAAGGCTACCTTCTTAAAGGGGCCAGGCTGGCTCACAGCATTTCTTCACTGGCTGCGTTTACATGATGTTTTTTAATTCGGAATTAAAATTAGGAATTAAATAATTCCGAATTAAACTATTTTCCTTCGAGTTTACATGGAAATAGTAATTCCGAATTAAGGTTTACATGGAAAACACGTTAGTTCGGCTTCATCCAACTCCGCTTTAGGTCTGGGGGTTGGGAAGGGTTCTGATTGGATAGGGGGGGCGGACGTCTTTACATCTACCGGAAGAAAACAAACTTAGCTAACTGGTTAGCAACAACATTCCACTTATTTTTGACCTGGGTGGCGTCTCTATCTGCGAAACCTCCTTCATTTAACCTGGCCGCTTTGAAAAGCTCACAATTTTTATGTTTCCAGCCATCTGTTCTTTTAATTATTTCCAGTTCCTCCAAGCTATTTATTAAATAAATCGTCTCTGCTCTTGAACACTGTTCACTGCGTGTTGCCGGAATATAAGCGTCATCGCGACAGACGGGCAAGAGAACGAGCATGTGCAGAAAGACGGGAATTAATTTAAAGAGGAATGAGTGTATACATGACCGCGGAATTACTTAATGCGGAATTAAAATGGGAATAAACCAGCCACTTACTTCGGAATTAAGTTAATTCGGAATTGACATTTTCATATGGAATTAAGTGTTTACATGGTAACTTTTATCCGGCTTTAACTTTAATTCTGAATTAAAGAGGAATTAAACTTCCCATGTAAACGCACCCAGTGTGAGAGAACGCGCACAAAATCCTGTGATGTTTCCGTGATTTAAAATTTTTTTTTTTAATTATATTATATATTTCTGAAAAATCCACAAATAACTAAAACCGCGGAACTTAAAATTGGCAAGGGATCACTGTAGATCTGCTACAGTAGAGCCACTGACAGCACCGTGTTTATGAGGAGCAGAGCCCACCGCGTCATATAATATCCGTTTGTCCCATGAGAGTAGAGCTTAGTTGTCTTAAGGTTCAGATAATAAGCCACATTTTGCGTATCATTTATACGTGTGAGGAGAAGAGACCCAATTCCCAGCATTCAGACTCCCCTGAAACCGCTGCAGCAGCCGTCTCCTTCCAACTGCAGCAAGGAAATTCAAGGCATCGCTGAGTAATTTATCAAAACATTTTATTTTCTTGAACAACGATACAATATGTCACAGAAAAATCACAGAGGGATTTAAGACAGGTCTGGCTCAGGTTTTCTTCTACGTGAGTTCTTTTGGAAACGATGAGTGCAGCATAAATCAAACAAGTCAAGAGCAAAAAGAGCATTATTAAATCCTCCAAATGTAACTGTTGAGGACGAGACACGAGAAACCTTGACGCCATTAAAAGTCACATCCCTAAGAGTCTCTGCAAAAGTGTCAAGAATTACGACTACAGTTAATGCTCATCATAAAACCACTAATGCCACACAAGATTATTAATTTCATACAATGGAAGTAAAAAAAAACAAAACAAAACAAAAAAGATCTTTAGGTATTTATCTGTTAGATACAGTACAAAGACATCATTCCATTTGTGTTGCCAGTAAACTGTGTTGAAATGGTTCTAAGCACCAGATGATTGGTTTGAGTTGAATCTTACTTTCATAAATCATTATATGCTGTTTAATGAGGGGGCGTTGAGGCAAGGAGGGGTCTAGCACCATGAATATATTGAACCGCCCCCCTGATTGCACTTCCCCTATCCACACTATGTGACCATACTACATTTTTAAAATACCTTGTAGCCCCTTATCAAGTGAAGCATCCTTTGATATGCAATAAATATATCAGAAAACAACAATTTACAGTATAAATAATGTCACCATTTACAATTTTCCATATTCTCCATAATACAAAAAAACAAAACAAACAAAAAAAAAAACAGAAACTGACAACATAGAGGTATAAAAGTGGAAAAACTTCCCATTGCAGTAATTCAAACTAGAGTGAAACAAGGTATTTTCAGCGCACCTTAGAGTATAGCATCAACAAAAAAAGATAAAAAACAAACAAACAAATGACATCCAAAAATTAAATTTTAACTGAGAACAAAAATAACATAAGTCTTCCAGTAAACCTGAAATGGATACAGTATGTACATGAAATGGTGTGCACAGACTAACGAGGGCAGAGGTGTGATGTCTAACTTGTCATTTGAGGGGAACTCGCTGTAATGCTTCCTATAACTCTTTAGGAATTCAAAAACAGGCTTTTGTAAATACAGTGAGAAATGAAGACATTCTGTCTTAAAACTGTCTGCAGAAATGATGTAGAAACTGTAGAGGAACATCTGAGGTCTTTTCAACAACAGAGTTACCGTGACATCGTCTGAGAGCACCAACATGTTTAGACTACAAGGTCATAAGACTGGAGCAGATTTAAAGGTACGGTAAGCAATTCTACATGAGTTCTAACCCAGAATACTTTTTATCCCCGTTCACACAGCCGATTCATTCCACCTCTGTAGAGGCTCTGCTGTCTGAATGGCCTGTGAGGTGGAACGGCGTAACAGTTGGTAGCAACGGGGGCAAAGTGACTGCTGTGGGACTGGCACTGCAGAAGGCCATAAAGGGTGAAAGGACAGCTTCAAACTCTGTGCTGACGATGAAATCAGTCTGTCCATCTGTTCGCTGACAGGAGTGTTCAGGAAAAAAAAATAGTCAACGTCTCCTCCCCTTTGCTCCCCAATTTCATGAGTAACCTGTGATAGAAAACTCAGTCTAAACACACAACCCTGCTTCATTAACTGGAAAAAAACTGAATAATATGGTTTCTGCAGCCAAACACTGAAAGGAGGAGGGTTTGTGCTTGTGGGGGGTGGGGGAAGATGTTTTGTAGATGTTTTCTTCAAATATCAACAGACTTGACATCATTTAGAAACTGCTTACCCTACCTTTAATGCCTTTTTTTCTTTTCTTTTTTTAAAGGGGGGATTTATTGAAAAAATAGTTATTATTCAGTATTACATATTTTACTGGTCAAATTGACTTTTTCAGCATTGCTTCTGTCTTTTTTGGAACAAAAAGCACAAATGCAAACAACCTAATTAGAAAAGCAATTAGTGTGCAATTAACATAATTGTGATAGATTAAAAAAAGTCACAGATCGCTAAAAATCTGAGCCTTCCTCATCGTTGATGCCATGTGCTCATCGTCATCTCAACCTGAAAACGCGACAGTCAACCCCGTGGCAGTGTGGGAAGCTGAACCTCAGCAGGACGGATGTTCGAGGCAGAACAGAGACGATGCAGTCCTGTCTCACCTCACCGGTTTTTCCTTTTTCTTTTGCATTAGCGGATTATGATTGTGTATTTTTTTCTACATATTTCTGTACGGGGTGCTTCACTGTCAATAACATCATCCCATCATTCTGCACCATGTCTATGCACACCACTGTATATTCCATAAATTCATTCACAATTTACAAATATTTATTTTCTCTGTCATCTACAAACAAGAACACAGCAACAAAAGAGGTATAAAACAGGTTCCCCTCCCCATTCATAAAGTAAAAACGACACTTCTGTGTGTTTGTTTTCTCGATGCATCATACAAAGTACTTTAACCACCGTTTTGCTGGACACAAAAATGTCAACCTTTCCCTTTACATGTTCGTTTCCAACAGAACGCAACCATATTAGTCCACTATTTAACCCGTATTTTAGAGAAACTGATAAAGGTTTTTGTGTCATTTTTCTAATACTAGCATAAAACCTTATTTTGTGTGTTTAACCATCTAATTACATGTCCTCTAAATACAGTTCACAAGGCCAATGTGGTGTACTTTTAGGCTGGTAAAACTTTTTTTTTTTTAATTATTATTATTATTTAACGTGAATAAATAAGATTGGAATAGCACCTCAAAGAGTTTACAGACAGGAATTACAAATGTCAAGAGTTTACCTGAATACCAAACAAAAACAGGAACTAATACGATGCCAAACGTGACAATCATGTACTTCTCCTCCGAAGCGATTCCCCTGCTGGTACAATAAAATCACAGCAAATTCATGGACATATAGAATAACTAGATTGGTGTAAAAAAGTTCTACTGAATTTGCATAAAAGTACCTGAATCAATACAAAGAACCAGCTACTTGACGCTTTTGAAATCACAGCAGTGTCCGTTGAACATATATAACCTGATTTTCAGTGATAGCAGTGCTCACATTGTTATTTTTTTTTTGTGTGTGTTTTTTTTAAAACTCATATGAAATGCTTTTAGTGAAAGAGAACCAGTCTAGTCATTCTATTTCAAAACACCCGTCCAATCTGCAGCTGGTATGGGGAAGACAGTGAGCTTTAGTTGGACTGGCTGTGTTTCCATACCTTATTCTGTGATGTAAACAATGCTGATTAAACGTGATTGGCTGATTGAGAAAGTGTTTGCAGGAACAGACAACCTTGAAGATGCCCTTTGTGCTGCTGTTAAGAGTTTTGGTTTTGGCTGAAAGACGCGCGACGTGAACGAGTCCTCACTTTGAAAGGGGTGACGGGGTCTGGAGGAGAGAAAACAAAGAGGAAGAGGCAGAGATCAGGCGACCACGTGGAGGAGCTGTTACCAACATGATGTTTGCAGCATAAGATACAAACATTTATCAGTCGTTTCAGCGGCAGTTGTGGCATTCGTGATTTTACATTCTACAGAGTTTTTGTGCAACTCCAATCCAGAAACAGTTGGGACAAAATGGGGACGTTATTTAAAACAGTTGACGTCAACAGGAGATTGTAAAAATGGCTGAGTCCTGGAGAAGTAAAGGTGAAAGGAGGAACTCAACATTTGTCAACAAATCATTTAAATCAATCTTACTCGACAAAATATTGAAAGGTGACATCCTTTAAATCTCAGCCTACAGTGCATAATATCATTAAACCATTGATGGAATCTGGAGGATTTCCAGTTAATAAAGGTCCAAGAGCGCCAATCTGAGATGTACACTGTTCATCTCCGATCCTTCAGACAGCACTGCATCAAGAACCAACTTTGAACAGCTGCTGATGTTACTTAAAAACAACAACAGGTCCAAAAGTCAAGGTCGATGATGGTATGGGGTTGTTTCAGTGGCCCTGACAAACAGTCATTTTTACTTATGTGACGGCAGCTTTTATAGAAAAGTACACTGAGATTTGAATATAAGCTAACTTCAAGACAACATCTTTTCCAAAAAATGTATTTTTTTCAATAAGACAATGCAAAAGCACATTCTGCACACATTACAAAGGCGATGAGAAAGGAGAGGGTGCCGGTACTGGACTGATGCGTCCCAAACAGAGAACGTGTGGAGAATTTTAAATGAAACAAGCAGTCCTCATACTGTAGCACTGTAACAAACCTGAAGACAAATTTGGAGGAAGAATAAGACGATGTCACACCTGAAACTCTTAAAGAGTCTGTATCTTCGTGAGAATGAAAGGCAACATTAGAAAGCAGTAAAAGCTCAGTTTTTGAGACACAAAACCTGGACGTATGTTGACAAATCATGTAACTCTGACAAGATGAAACAGGGACATGTGTGTGGCCACAGTTCCCACAATGAAATATAAGTTAAACTGAAGAAAGATTGTTGCAATTTTCAAATCATTTAAATTCTTTCTGGTTTGGTATCAATCTAAACACTCTAGAAGCATCTCACCATTTATTGTACCTGTTATTGAGTAACAGAAAATTTTAAGAGAGACTTTTGAAAAGAAACGATTCATTACAAAGCTTGTTGTATTTTATATATGTGTCAGTGAATGTATACATTTCTTTCAAATGTAACTGTTTTGGGTTTGTTTGGATCACTTCACCTCTTCAGCATGTTCGCTGTGTGAAAAAGTGGGTGAGCTGTTGGTTTTTGTGCTAGGTGACGTCCAGGAAACTGCCTTTTAGAAAAAAAAAATTACTATTTTATTATCTCATTTTGACTTTGATGGCAGCAACAAATCTCAAAAATGTAGGAACATTGTGCAGCATCCCCTCTTCTTTTAACAACTGTCTGTAAACATCTGGGAAGTGAGGAGACCAGCTGCTGGAGTTTTAGAAGAGAAATGTTGTCCCATTGCAGGATTCTAGCTGCTCAACAGTCCCTGGCCTTTATTGATGGATTTTTTATTTTATGATTGTGCCAAATGTTTTTTAGTTTAGTTTGTCTAAAAATTGTCTCAGTTTGATGAACCTCTGCCCATCTTTACATTCCGAGTCTCTCTGAAACGCTCTTTTGTACCCTGTCATGTTACTGACCTGTTTCTAATTAACCTAATTAGGTGGCAAATGCTCCATTTGTTTTTGATTTAAACCAGTTATTTTTCCAGCCTGCTGTTGCCCCTGTTCCAACTTTTCTGAGATGTGTTGCTGCCATCAAAGTGAAAACGAGTAAATGTTTTCCATGGAACAGTAACATGCCTCAGTTTCAACAAGTGCTGTGATCTTTATGTTCTAATGCACATGTGTCAAACACAAGGCCCGTGGGCCAAATGTGGCCTGCCACGTCATTTTACGTGGCCCTCGAGCGCTTGTGCACTATTGGCTTAAATTTTAAAACCGATATTTTAAGACTTAAAATAAGGTTACGCCGCTTTAAAGCGCATATTGACAACAAACTACATCTCCCATGATGCATTTTGTCATTACCCACAACGATAACAGTATATCACCATGAGCAAGAACTCAAGACGATTTTCAGAACTGATGAATTTGAGAAAAACCTCTACAAACTAATCCCAACATGTCAAAGAAAAGAAAAATTGATGCACAAGGAAGGCAGTTTCATCAACAACGGGAAAGCAAATACAAGTTTGTATCTCAAGGTGAATAAACAGTGTGTCTTTTGTGTTACGAGGCGGTGTCAGTCGTGAAAGAGTATAATTTACATCGGCATTTTGACAGAAAACATGGAAATAAATACAGAATCCGTTATTTAACAATATAATAAGGTGTAGTTTAATATATTTTGATTTACATTACATTTTGTTACACTCATGCTGTCAATCTGGCCCTTCGAGGGCCACCATGATTCTGATGTGGCCCTCAGTGAAAATGAGTCTGACAACCCTGATCTAATGGGAATAAAATATGGATTTATGAGATTTTCCAAATCACTGCAATGCATTCTTAATTTACATTTTACACAGCATCCTAACTTTTTTGGAATTGGAGCTGTATGTTGTCTGAGATGGCAACTCATTGTACCTTCTTGTTTAAGGTTGCACCATTAACAAAAACAGTCTGAGACAGCAAAAGTATTTTTGATTTGAAACATGGCACAACAAATAATGGGCAGTCCCTGTCATTCTGCACTGACGGACACACTGTCAAAATCTGTTATTACTATTATTCCACATATCGGTCTAAACACTTTTCACAACCTGCTTTAACAAGTTCAGCACTTTTGAACCTATCTCAGCTCACTCTGGGCAAGAAGTGAAGTCCAGCCCAGACGGGTTTACGGCCCATCACACCATCAACAAACAGAGGCAGACAGCAGAGACCAACAGCTATGTTACGAGGAGGATCCCTGGGAAGAATTAATCATTAATCATTACTTAATAAATAAGTAATACTGACCAGCACAAAATTGTCGTAGATTCTCATCAGCTCCTCCATTCGATACTGCTCTAGCACCACGACCCCCGTCAGTGATGAGTTCTTAGCTCGGGCACAGTCCTCACAGTGCACTACGTAGGTCTTCTTACTGCTGTTCTCAGTGGTCACAAACAGCAGGTTAAACACCTCCACCTGCACAGGGACAGTTTGGCCGCTGTTTTCATACCGCATTTTTAAGATATAAATAGGAATGTTAGAGAAGGAGCAGAAACTCACATCACACTCGTTGCAGTAGTAGGCTGGCTCGTCCTTCACGCGGCTCTGGTAGGAGATCTTCTTCCCTGCAGCTAGCAGCTGGTCTCTCAGAATCTGGATGTGCTTGATAGACTGCATCAGGCAATGCCTGAGAGAGAGGCAGAGGAGTGGAGAGCAGAAAGTGAAATCCCCTCTGCTTCTACTCGTGTTTTCCCCCACAGACAAATACCTTACTTGATCATCTTGAAGGTAGCCTCGTCCGTGATCTTGAGCGTGCGGGCAACATTCCACGAAACGTGGATCATGGGCACGATGGACTTCACCTTTTTCACCTCGTTCCACTCATAGCGCTCCAGGGCGAGTTGATACTGGTATGCTGCGAGAGAGGAAAACGCACACAGTGGCATCACTGACACAAGTCAGTCCTGGTTAAGACCACACTGAACTGGACAGACCCAGCACCAGGCCTGGATGCATACCCATGACACGAGATGCATTTGTGCTTTTTCACTACCATCTTTTGCGTATTTGGCAGTCCTTTGTGATACAAAAATGATGCTCTTCTTTTGTAAACATTACAAGCTTTCCAATGATATCACACTCCTGTAAAACCGTTTTTTGTTTGATTTCCCTTCGAGCAGTGAAAAACCTATTCAATACACTTTGCTGACCAAAATGGAAAAGTCCATTTCCAAAGCAACCTGGCTGTGTGTGAAAAAAGTAATCCACAAACGGAGAAGACACGGAACAGCGGAGAACCTTCTCAGGAGTGGCTTTTACAGCAAAAGTACTCCAAGAGCACATCAAGGAGGTCACAAAAAAACAATATCTAAAGAACTGCAGGCCTCACTCCCCTCAGTTAATGTCAGTATTCATGATTCAACAATAAGAAAGAGACGAGGCAAAAATGGCATCGGTGGAAGAGATCCGAGGCCAAAACCACTGCTGGCCAAAAAAAACACAAAGGTCCGTCTCATATTTGCCAAAAGACATCGTGATGATCTCCAAGATAAGGAAAACATGCTGTGAACTCATGACACAAAAGAGGAACTTTTTTGGAAGGTCTGCATCTCTGGGATTAAAACTAACACGGGATTTCAGAAAGAGAACATCATACTGACAGTCAAACGTGGTGGTAGCGTGATGGTCTGACGCTCCAGGACCTGGATGACTTCCCATAACTGATGGAACCATGAAACCAGAAACTCCTGAAGGAGAATGTCTAGTTACCAGTTCCAGGACCTGCAGCTCAAGGGCACTTGGGTTCTGCAGCAGGACAGTGATCTGAAGCACACCAGTGAGTCCACCTCCAAATGGCTCAAAAAGAAAAAAAAAGGGTTTTTAGGGTTTTTTCAGTGGACTAGTCAATAGTCCAGACTTAAATCCAAGTTGAGATACTGTGGCATGGCATGAACTTCAAAAACTCTCCAATGTGGCTGAATCAAAACAATTCTGCATAGACTCACTGTCAATGCTTGATTGTAGTTGTTGCTGCTAACGGTGGCACAAACTGTTACGAGGCTTAGGGGGTAATTACTTTTTCACACAGGGCCAGGCTGGTCTGGACAGCTTGTTTCCCCTTAATAAATGAAATCATCATTTGAAAACTGCATACAAGTGTGACAAAACAGCAAAAAAAAAAAAAAAAAAAGAAGAAGAAATCTGCCTTTTCACAGCACTGTTCTTGCAAAAACCCTGTACATTCGACATGCTTTGAGGATTCACTCTATTTTGTCACAGTTGTAGTCGAGAATGAAGATTTAGTGGCATTTTGATGACTGATGTCTATCCTTATCTAAGTTGGTTTTTCTTTAACCTTCTAATCTGAATTGCATTGGAGACATCTGCAGACTTGACTATCCTGAGAGGTAGAGACTCTGAATCTCCACCATTGTTTGGCTAAAAAAGTAGAGACAATTTGTAGTGTAATAGATAGTGAATAGTGAAAGTTGAATCTCACCACTACGGGTGTGAAGCTATTCTGGATTTACTCTGGTTATATCTGCTAAGGTGAGTCACACCTCACAGCACCTTACAGCTTTAAGAGTCAGTTGAGGAAAAAACACATAGCGACAAAATTTTAAGCATCCATTTTTTTTTTTTTTTCTGGGTCTCCGTGTCTTACAGTTCAGGGGTCCCACATTCCAGGCGATGTTGTTGCACCAGCCCACTGCCTGGACCCAGTGAACAGTTCCCGCATTAATCCACACCAGGTCTCCCGGTCTCTGAATGAAGCGGTACACGGGGATGTTGCAACCGTAGAGATCCTCCAGGACCGGCCACCAGGACCCCGTAAGGTAGTCTACTCCATGCCTGTGTGGAAGCAGTTTGCAGGAAAGCAACTTACTCTCGACAAATCACTTACTCTTGAGCGGATTTCAACAACCTGCACACTCACTTTTCACAGAATTCGTTGATGGCTTCCCAGTAGTGTTCATGGACCGCAAACCACTCGCAGTCTCCGGGACCGATATTGATGTTGACGGAGCAGAAGTTGTTGTTCTCCTGATGGCCTGATGAGAAAATGCAAATGGTTTATTGCGTCACTGATTTCTTCACTGAAAACAATTCAAAAGCAGAAATGCTTCTGAAATCCGACGACCACGCTGACCTGGTGTGCGGCTGCCTGGCACCTTCATGTAGAGCTGGACAGTGTTCATGCCCAGGATGGTCTGACCGACCAGAGTCAGCATGTTGCTGTTGGATTCCACTCGCATGAAAGCTGGCAGTTTCAGCAGCTCCTGCAGCTGCGGCTTCCACCTTACGTTAAAAGATGGATAAATAAAGAAGGAAATAGACAAATACGTGATACGGCAATGAGTGAGGCAAACTTTAAAATCATCATTTTACCTTTTAGGGTCAGAGAGATCAATGTTGGTCCCGAATTTGATGATCTTTCTGACTGCTTTCTGGTCTGAGCTGTCGGGGAGACAGACGTCTGAGCTGATTAATGCCTACAGAGCAATATGACTGCATATCTTCACATATACAGATCAGGATTGTGGGCTAACCAGGCTGTGATGGTGGTGTGGGTCGGCTGGGTCGGCTGGGCCGGCTGGGCTTTGCTGAAGGCAGGAGCAGAGATGGCTTTCTTTGTCGTCGGGGTGGGACTGCCTTTACTGTTGGCCACTCTCAGAGGGGCTTTTGTGATGGCCGATGGGTCTGACGCTGGCTCTTCTTCCTCTTCATTTTCACTCTCCTTCTCCTCCTGTGAAACATCTGCATGAGCTTAGCTTACAGCTGAAAATTAAAGCAATTTTTAACTTAGCTTTCAGTTATGGTACAGTGATCCCTTGACAATTCACGCTTTAAGTTCTGCGGTTTTAGTTATATTATATATTTCTGAAAAAATCAGTGAATAATAAAAAATCTAGAAAAAATAGCGGAAACATTACAGGATGTTGTGTGCGTTCTCTCACAGCGAAGAAATGTTGTGAGCCAGCCTGGCCCCTTTAAGAAGGTGGCTTTATGGGTAATGGTGTGTCGTGGGACGGCAGAACGAAAACAGGGTTAGATGAGAAGTGTAGTGAGCATAAACAGCAGCTCAGTGTGTATAGATTTACATTCTCTGTTAACCGACAGGAGCCCAACAATACAACCTGTGTGATGTTACAAGTTCCTGCAGTGCCAGAATAAAGTGCCCGTTCCATGCAGAGAAAACAGGACTTTTTGTTTTGTTGTTGTTAGCGTGTTAGCCGCTAATTACGAGCCAAAAATAGCACAATACCAGCTTGTTTACTACGGTTCAGAGACCAGAGGCTGTGAAGGTAACAGAAAGACCACAGTTGAGCCTTTGTCTTGTTTCACTGCAGTGCCTCGCTACTTTTTTGGGGTTTTAAACATATTTTAAACACATTATTTAGGCTCAGGGGGCTCCCGGTCACGGATTTTGATTTTCGCGGGGGGCGCCGGTCCCCATTAACAGCGAAAAATAAGGGATCACTGTAATCTACTCATTTAATCAGTGTGAATATGACATGTCATGTCATCAGTGCAGAACTGGACTGCAGCCGCATAAAGACCAATGAAACCTAAGCCTTCGACGGTACAGGTCCATGCACTGGTATGACATGAGAGAAAATGTTTACCTGCAGGCTCTCCTGGAAGCTGGAGGCCTGGTACTGGGCGTATTTGGATATGGTGGTGTGTGAGCGGCTGCTTTCACAGGGCCACGTCTGCGCCGACCCACTTAGATTCCAGTTCTCGTCAGCGGGCTGCTGAACCTGAGTCCTCACTTCCACAGCCTGTTCTGAGTTTGCCTCGACCAGAGATTTGGTGGAGAACAGACCGAGGTCTCACATGGGGAAAAAAAAAAACAAAGGGGACAATCAAAAATACAAACACCTCACCCCATCTTGCCGTTTTACTTTTGGGATTCTCTTTCATCCTAGATTGATTGAAGCTTTAGGACTTTAACACACACACACACACACAAAATGCCCTTGTGCCACTAATATTTATTTTCTGAATGAAATTTTAAGCATTTTTTTCCCTGAGAAAACAGCAATGACTCTTAAACACACACCCAAATATGCAAACGCATTCAAAGCAACAATTCCTGGATCCGTGTGCAGCCTCACAGTTGACCCATTGACACCATAATCTACATTTAAACAGGAAGGATGAGGACACAGGTGTCATGTGACTGTGTAGGAGGCATTGTGCTCTATGCTGCCTGGTTGGCAAATCAGGTTTCAGGACACAGCTTTTACTACAGCATATATTTTTGTTGTTGAAGTCTCTCTACTATTTTAATATGAAACATCTACTGTAAATACAATAAACCACAGTTTCGTAATGGCCGCATTTGTATCTGAAGAATCAAAATAAGCGCCCTCTTGTTTATTTTCCTGCTACTTTCACGTCAAGTTTCACAAAAATAATCAACTGAAGGACTTCATTACTGCCAGTATATTATATCATTTCAATTGGAAAGAATAGTGAGGGCCAGGTGTGACCCCAAGGCTCAAAAAAAAAAAAAAAGAAAATGAAAAAGACACTTTTCTTGGCTGCTTCTGATTTTGGCGTTTGACTTTCTCACTGAGAACTATTAACAATCACATACAAAACATAATCCAAAACAAAAGTCAGCAAAAGATAACAGCTAAGGATGCCACAATTCTGAATCATGTACCACACGAAATTAATTTACAGGCAAACCACTGATAATTTTTTTATTATAATTATTTATTATTTCTCTTACACAATACTCTTTTAACAATACTGTAGTGTTGTTAAAATAAAAAATAAAAATAAAAGATCAGATTCCTCAGTTCTTTGATGTGTTTACTGCCTAAGAAAGAAAGAAAAGAAAAAGGGTTCTAACCAGTGAAGGCTAAAATCGGCAAATTCTGATTAGTAGCCGGTCAGTCAGTGCATCTCTGGATTTGGGACGTGTCTAAGTCTTGGCAGCCACAATCAACCTGAGCCAATGCCATCATTCAAGGCTACGTGTGGTCCTCATAAAAACTTAAAATGTGAACCACCTTTGGGGCAAACATTCTTCCATCTTGATTCAGTTTGAGTAATTGTAGTGTGTGCTACATTAACTCACTAAGGCGGAGGGAACCAGCAAGGCCTCGGATGACCGTAACAGGATTTTTGGGATCAGTGCAGAACTGAAGCAGAACTGGAGAGAAGGCGTCCCTCTTGCTCTCCAACTGCAGAAACAGCAGAGAACACTCAGCAGAGAAACAAATTTATCTTTGGCATAGCCTGCTTTTATTCCAACATATACTGCCACTCAGTGAGAACCGCATGACATCATCAGGTAAAGCAGAAGTTACGTTTTAGTTTTCAATGGGCAAACAGTGAAACTTTAAAACTAACCAGGAAAATGTGCATCTAGACAAAGTCAAGCAGATAATTCCTGAGTGTAAGCAAAGAAAACATTGGGCAAGTGAAAACAAGCACAGGAAAAATATAAATAACATAGCCGTCCCAAGGTGGTCTTGAAAGCAAGCACTCACATAAATGCTTGGTGTGGGAGGGTTCAGCTTCTCCCTGGGGATGAGGGTCTTAATGGCGGTGCTGGGTTTAACAGAAAAGGCAGGAAGAAGGTATGACTCCTTGAATTTCCCCTTCACCTTTGTCCTCCTGGATCAAAGACGGCATTAACGTTAGTCAGTGAAAATCCAACAACACATAAGCATCTTCTTGAAATACTCACTTGCATGCAGTAATCAGTTCAGTGGCTGTGTTTTCTATGCTGATCTTTGAAAGTGGGATTCTCTGCTCCTCCAACTCGGATATGTTGAATGTTTGCCTTCCCCCACTTTCCATTTTAACCAGGAGGACCTTTAGCTCCTTAGTGAAGCCCATGGACAAGGCTTTCAGTTTCAGGGGATCCACTGAAGCGCCTGAACTGGGAGGTTTGCTTGCTGGTGTGGGAGCACCTGACTTGGACGTGTTGATTGTTGCGGCTGAGGCTGAGTTTGACGTGGTGGTGTCTGACGTTGCTTTATTTTCTAACTCCTTTTTATCATAACCGCTCTGAGTGCCCAATGTGCTTTGTGGAGTTTGATTTTCCTGAGGAATCTGGCCCTTCGTACTGTCTGTGAGAGGTCCGGGGGAGCTTCGGGACATGCCATCCAAATCCTTCATTTCACTTGTTTTACTTCTGAGCTGGTCTTCCTTCGTCCTCTTCTTAATCTTGACGTTATCCTCTCTTCTGAAATTCTTAGCCTTTTGTTTTCTCTTTCTGTTTGTAGCAGTGTTCTCCGTCTCTTTGCCGTTTCTTCTCTCCTCCTTGGTAGTGACAGTAATGACGCTGGTGAACGAGGCAGGATGTGTTGTGGTGACCGTCAGCTCTGCACTCAGTGAGCCCTCTAAAGAGACGAGTCTGTCCTCTCCAGGAGGATCTCTGCATCTTTTCCCTTTTGTTTCTCGACCGTTTCCCCCTTGGTTTCTTCCTGCTTGTCCTGCACCTGCATGCCAGTGACAGGCTCCTTCTCGTATGGCGGAGTGTGGCACTGCAGAAGTGAGTCTGAGGTAGTGTGAGCTGGTGACTGATGACTTGATTCAGAGGATGCAGCGGGAGTTGATTTCACCTGCTGATCCTGATTCCCGTCACATTGGATCTCCGGTGCCACTGCAAGAGAAGAGGAGTACTTTGCCCCTTTAGGAGGAGCCCCGCCAAATGGACCACCTCGACATGTGACCCTCTGGCCGCCTAGGAAGGTGGCGAGGCTCTTAAAGACATCATCTAAACCTGTTTTATGTTGGTGAAGCTCACTGAGAAACAAGCCAGAGGTTCTCCCGCTGTTGTCCACCTTCTCTTCATCGTCTTCCTTGACTGCTTGTTTGACTGGACTAGGTAGGTCACGGAGAGGCTCTGACGCGCTATTATGGGAATAATCCTCAGCTGTTCTCTCGCAAGGTTCCTTATCCATATCATATGTGCTTTCACCGTCTTCAGAGGGAGGGGAAAAGCACTGGGTGGGGCTGGGCTGGAGAACAGGCCTACTCATCACGCCCTTTTCGAGCTCCTCCTCGTCTTCTTCAAGATCCGACACAGGGGACCCCTGCCAGCTGAGCACGGGAGGAGTGTTGGCAAGGTTGTCCCCCATTTCCATCAAATTCCCCATCACAGCCACCGGCTGGAGCTCTGGGGCATTCAGGACGCCTCCCTTCCCTACCTTCAACAGTCTTCTCCAAGCCAGCAGAACATGCCACACTGAGAGGACTTAAGGCCTTACTTAAGAGGGAAGGAAACGTGTCATCTGACTCTGTTTTTCGTCCATCTTCTGGATGGGGTGTGACCTTGCTGGTCTGCTTTGGGGTGGTGTTATTGGGGAGAGTGTGTGAGAGCTCCTCCTCAGCTGGAGGTTCAGGAGGACCACCGGATGTTTTGGGCCTTTTTGCCAGTACTGGAAGAGGAATTCTTGTGGATGGCTTTTCTAGTTGTTCACTTTTCTCCCCGTGTCTGTGTTTGGGGGGCGATTGGCCTCGACTCTCTCTAGACAAAGATGAAGTTATAGTTTTACTTATTTTGGCTTCTCCTGGGAAGGAAGCTTCAAGGGCAGAAGAAAGCATTTTCTCTCTCGCGGCTCGAGCTTTCAAGTGTAACTTTCTTTGCTTCTTCGTCGCTTTATGTCTTTTTTCTTTCTTCTCACACCAGCCTTTTTTCCTCTTTTCTCTTCCTCTTTTTCCTCTCCTTATCCTTTCTTTTCATCTTTTCAGCATCGCTCTTTCTCTCCCGTTTCATCTGCTTATCTTTTTGCTTGTACTTGGGCTTTTTCAGTTCCTCCTTCTCAAGCTTGTTTGCTGTTGATCTGGCGAGAGGTGACTGTCGTGAGCAGAGGAAGGTCTTCCTGCATTTGGCGTCTGAAAACCTGGGCTTTGAACCAGTGTGAGACTCGGGAGGTGTGCTCGACGTCAGGTTGGTGATGTGACCGGGGCTCGCTTGTACTTTCTGGTGTTCACTGGGGCTGGGGCTGCACAGTCGAACGTCTGATGAATTCTTTTGGCCACTGGTCCCGGTGTATGAGCACGGACTGGAGGGAGCACCTGGACTTTTGGAACCACCATCTTCTGGACTGCAGTGGAGGGACGACTGGAGAGGAGACTCCGCACCAGATTTCTTGCAGAAAGCTGGATCCCTTGAATTTCCTCTTGGATAAGAACGATGAGTTTCCTGCAGATTTAAAGATATACGAATCTGTCAGGGCAGGAATAAAAAAAATGTATAAATAATGTCGGATGACTTTAAAATGACCACATCCTTGAATGACTCACATCATTTTGAGATTCCTGGTTGAAAATTACACACCAATTTTAACTATGAGGTATCCAGATTATGACAGAAGTGTAAAATTAAGTTTACAAACCATCAATCCAGAACCTCATCAGTAACAGGTTAAACGTTCATCTTACTGTGCTTTGTCTGTGATGATGGCTCCGTGAGTCCTTTTCCTCCAGGGGGCGAACCAGGGTGCTGTGCTGTGGGGCTCTGGGATGGCTTGTGTGCCGCTGATGGTGGTAATGATGGTGTTGCTGGCTGTAAGGCACACGGGTGTGGTCTGCTGGTGTAGCTGAGATTTTCCGTTCGACCTTCTCTCTGTTACCGTGGTGCACTGACCTGCTGCCACAGCTCTGGCTTAGAGGTTCTGAGTTACCGAAGCCGTGGCCTCCAGCTCGCAGTTTGGAGGTTTCCTGCAACGTTTCAGTTGTAGTCGTCACGGCTGACGGTTTGAAACTGAAAGCATTTCATTTTAATTTCACTGACTGTGCACGTTTTACCTGTTGCTGTATTTTTGAGGTCCTGTGGTCAGAATAGTGGCATGGACCTGCCCTGTCGTTACGAGTCTGCCAGTTGTCTTGGTTACAATGGTAGTGGCGCGGTGGTGACGGAGCATGGACAAGCAGAGGTAAATGCCTTGATCCAGGATGAGATGGCTAGACAGAGGCACAGATGTCCTGTCATTCAAAAACTACATTTGTCAATAGATGGTGCTGTTGTACAGAAATGGCATCCCATGCATAGATGAAAAGGATTTGACAAGTGAAGCAAAATTGTGGTAGGCTTTACTTGATCAGGGCCCGAGTCCCTTCTTCTCTTGGCAGGACACACATCCCTAGAAGATAAATGGTGCTGTGGGGGTGGGCTGTGTTGATGCAGCTGCTCTCGCCGCTGGTGGAGGGCTGGCCGTTTCCAGGGTCCTGGTCTGTTGTTCACCATCCTGCTGGGGAAGCTCCTCCGACAGTCCGAGGAGGTCCATCTCTCAGGTGGGGACTGCAGGTCCCTGCTGTTACGATTCAGACGGGGACCCCCGGCCTAAAGGAAAGAGGAGGAAAGGACTGTCAGAATAACAAGATAACAGCTACCAATCAGAAGGTGTCACCCAATATTTGCTGACACTGTTGTCCCAGTCTGTGTAGCGCTGTCCTTGTCCCGTCACGTAACCGTTGTTGCTGCCAGCTAGGCCTGCGAATGAACGCTGGGAGTTGTGATGCCAGTTCTTGGTCTTAAACTGCTGGTCTTTACTATCCCAAATCCGGAGTTGCTGTTGGTTCCCCTTTGAGGTGCCCTTGTCCTGGACATGGTTCACAGTTCTGTCCCCTCTACAAAGACAAACATCTCAGCTCAGCAACAAGTATCATGTCATAGACAAGGACTCGACACAGTTCCTGTCAGACTATGATACAAACTGATATTTTACCTTATATCCATGTCAGGACAGATATGAGTAAAAGGCACGTTGTACTGTTTGCTCATGCACAAATGAAGCTAGCTTCTAAACCTTACACTGTGCATTGCATTGGTTTCAGTAACACATACACTACAGTGCGCAACGCACCACACGATCAAGTCAATTTCACTGCAGCGTGTGACTGATGAACAGATTTCTTTACTCACCTATTATAAAGACGATCAGATATCGAATGATGCAATTGATTGCGTCCCTCTTGGCATCTGCAGCAACGAAAATATAGAAAATCAATAATGTCTGTAATAACGCAGTATACTTAAGAATAGAGTATAACAGCTCTGGAAGCCCTGACCCTGTTGGCACTGACAAGAGGTTGGGCTGAAGCCAAACAATGTTTCCATTTTCTCCTTCCAAGAGGTTCCCACCAATCTATAGACTCTTTCTTTAAATGTCTCACTTCAAGACGCCTTGCTAAATGCCTATCAGGGCAGTTCTTTAACAGCAAATCTTATCAATAATGACTAATATCTTGCAGCGATAAACACCTTAACGTTAATGAGATGCCATAGTTTTCTAGGCAAAAATACCTGAGAGAGACAGAACACTGAAAGGCGTAACACTGCCATCCCACTAAACTATTAGAAGAAACAACTCACCGATGTTTGTAATTCCCCGTGAATATCCCCTCAACTTGAAATAAAGCCATGCATATTTAAGAGTGTTGTGCAGCCCAAACCAGTCACACACAGTTGCCAGAGCAATTATTTGAGCTGCCCTCGACCGCTGCAGCTGAATTGTGACACTGAGGCTTCATTTAGCTGCAGCTGAAGAGTTATCGTCTCATTTACCAGAGCTCTGCTTGTTTGAACTGCGTGTGGGTTTATTCTCACAGCTGCAGCTGAAATAAGAGCTTCTTGTGAATATGCTCATCAGAGTGTCAGTTCATCAGTCAGCCCCGTGAAGTGGTGCTTATCGTAAATCAGCCCAGACATCAAAATACTGAGTTTCCATCTCCTGGAATGACCCATGTTGTGGAATCAGCTTCCACTGAGTTTAT
Organism: Hirundichthys speculiger; assembly: GCA_018398805.1. Lineage (NCBI taxonomy): Eukaryota > Metazoa > Chordata > Actinopteri > Beloniformes > Exocoetidae > Hirundichthys > Hirundichthys speculiger. The sequence continues at coordinate 3,964,251 of JAGFBZ010000606.1, read as the reverse complement.
TTATTTCCCTTTTTTTGGAACAATTTCAGCCAAGAATGAGGTTGGCAGTAGTTTTAGAGGTAGCTTTGGTATGCTTCCATGACTTAAAGTCAATTTGAATAAGCACGATCAGTACAGATTATACATCAGCTACACCCAGCTCATCCTTGTGAGGAGAATATTGTCTTTTCAGTCATAAAAGCATGAGCTGCAGGAAACATGATCACTTTGTGAGAGTGTTGTGATGGTGCTGCTGACCTTTGTGTGTGGCTCCAGGGACGACCATTTGCAGGCGCCCAGTGTCCTCTGTTAGGTCCTCCAGCTGGATAGGAGTCCCATGCATTACGGCCAGAGTAGAGCTCTGCTGGGTGATACATGCAGCCTGGAATACAGATGTTGCTCTGTGAGTGCTGTCTGAATCTATATAATCTATAATAAACACGCAATCATATTCAGTCAGACTGAATATGCGATATGCTCGATAGATGACTTTTTCTTTTTTACTCTAATTGTGTTTCAGTGTAACGACTGTGCAGTCGTTTTATGACCCTAATTCTAAAAACATTAACCAATTTTGAATTGAATGCCTTTTTCAGAAAGCTGGGGAGGGATTTCATGCAACTAGGTCTGCCCGTGGTAAAGATGGGCAGAGGTTCTTTGAAAAACTGTGTCAACAAATTGTGCAACAATTCCAGAATAATGTTCCACAGAATTAAATTATCTCTTAATCTGCAACGCATAGAATCACCAAAAGATTGTAGAGAAACCTCTGTATGCACGGAACAAGGTGAACTTAGAGTCCTCAGACAGCGCTGTGTTAAAAACAGCCATGATTCTGTAATGGAGATCACTAAATGGACTCGAGAACACTTCCAGAAATCACAGTTTAAGAAGGCACTTTGCCTTTCTATCCACAAACGCATTTTAAAGTTCTTTCGTGCAAAGAAGAAGCCATATGTGAACATCATGGAGAAACGCAGCCATCTTCTCTAACCCAAGCTCATTAAAAATGGGCTGAGGCAAAGTCGAAAACTGTCTTGTGGTCACACAAACCGAATTTTGAATTTTGTTTTTTGTTTTTGTTTTTTTTTTGTTGGAAACCCCAAATGAAGCATCCTCTGGACTAAAGACCATCTGGGACCATCTGGGACAATCTGGCCTGATATCACCACTCAGTTCAAAAGCCTGCATCTCAGATGGTATGGGGGTGCATTCGTGCCAATGGAACGGGTAGTTTGCACATCTTGAAAGGCAGCAGTGATGCTGAAGGGTATACAGTATACCCTTGCCCGTTCGAGGTCCGCAGTCTCGCAGACTCGTGGATTTTGCTCTCAAAGTTTTTTTTTCATAATGTATTTGAATTGGTGGTAGCCTTGGCAATTTCGTGAATTTCTTAGGCCATTTTTTCTTTAGCAAAAAAATGGTCACAATCACCCTAACTGGTAAATCATTTTAAAATAATGTCAGTTAATATAAAATAAAAATATTAAAAAGGAGAGAGATGATACAGTACGTAATTTCTTTAATTACCTCGGGGGGCCGGACAAAAACCTAAACAAATATTATTATTATTATTATTAGGTAAGTAATAAGTTATGTACTGTGCTGTACAGTACAAAACTGGAACAATAATTTGTGGATTTTTGGGATTCGCGGGGGGAGGAAGGAACGTAACCCCCCGTGAATAATAACGGTATACTGTATAGGTTTCAGAGATGCATAGGTTCCCATCCATCAACCACCTTTTTCAATAGGAAGGCCTTGCATCTTTCAGCAAGACAATGTTAAACTGCACCGTGGGTCCATCTAGAGTCTAGGTTCTGAACCCGATTGTCTGCAGTCGAAACGAAAACATCTGGACCATCATGAAGTGAAAAATACGACAAAAACCCAGGAGTGTTGAGCAGCACTAATCCTTTATCAGCCAAGAATGGGACAACATTCCTCTCCCACATCTCCAGCAACTGGTTTCCTCAGTTCCCAGTTGTATATGGACTATTGAGAGGTAAACACCCCCCTGTCTCAACTTTTTTGATACACACTACTGCTATGAAATTCAAAATAAGCTAGTATTTTTAATGAAATGACATCACTTTCAACATTTGCTATCTTTTCTAGTGTGAATAAACTACGGGTTTTGCATTCAGTCTTTATTTAGTTTATAGATGGCATCTCAAATCTTTCAGAAATGGGGTTTTAGTTTAGTTTTAGTTTTGATTCTTATTTTTAATGCCATGTATGGTAGAAAAACTATGATCCGTATGTTTAGGCATTTACTGTGTTGACAGAACTGCAATGAAAACTTTCCACGCACTACAAAGTAATTCTGGATTACCAGAAACAGGAACAAATCTTCTGAGTTTACCAGTCTTGGTCTTTGTTTGGGAGGCCCTCCACTGCACACCTGAGAGGAAGAGGCAACCTGCAGGCAGAACATATGCTTGAGAGACAGCGAAGTATGTATGTCTAGACCATGTAGTACTTCCTTTGGTTAGTTTATTGACCATGTGGCTCTGAGTTTGTGATTCATCCACATTTTGTGTGTGCATCTAGTCTATTCCTCGTGCAGCGCTGTATCTGTTCTACAGTCATATCATCAGTCAGCCAGAGCAGCGCCATGCACTCAGCTTCTTTCTAATCACGGCTTCCCAGCAGCCGCCACAGCTGGTGGTCATTCAGTGATAGAAAAAAAAAAGGAAAAAAACAAAACAAAACATGGCACTCAACCATGACAACATGACTTTTAGGGCAAGGAAAAACAAACAAAAGCCCAACATGCTGCTGTAGTACTTCTCTCAACCTTCCCTTTCTAACGTGAGCCCTTATTGGACTGGTGGAACTGGGGGAACTGGTGGGAGATGTGCTGCATGTCAGCAGCGGACAAAACACTAAACGGGGGGTTCATTCTGACCCTCCAGTCTCCCTGCTTTTGATCAGCTGCTACATAAAGCACTTCCTTTTTTATCATTAGCTTCAAGCACACTAGAGGTGGAGTGAGCTCTGATTTCCCACTGAGCCACTAATTTCTTTTTTTTTTTTTTTTTTTTTACCCGTGCCTGGTCAGGCGATTGGCCAATTGTGTCTCAAGTTGTTCTTTTAGTGTCCCAACCCCCCAATTTCATTTCATTTCAAAGCTTTACTCATGTGCAATAGTTCTTAATAGAGATTTTCAGTTTAGACTCTTCTTATTTGTATTACTATTTATTAGCGTGTGAGCGAGTGTGGATGGAGACTTTCTGATTCCAATTTTCTTGCTTATATTAGAAATATTGCATACAGTCTTTCCATAAAGGTGACTTATGGATCTCCACTGATGTTCGAGTAAGGCAAACCCCTAAAGATCCACTTTGCATGCATAAGAGAACGCTGATACATTGCACTGCAATATGCATTTGCTCCCCACATCTATCTATAACTTAAATGAAGACCAACAAGCAACATGTCATCACTTCCCTTGTGGGGGCATTTTGTTGTACTGTTCTTTTGCTCCAGAGGTTTTTTTTTGTTGTGGTTAGACTTTATGCAGCTGTGCTATATTAACCTTTCTGGAAGTACTGAATGAGATTAAGAGAGCAGCCTCTCCAACTAGTTGCTAGAGCAACAGAAGCCAGACAGTTCCTGCTGCTTTAGGCTTTTTTTCAGACTCAACTGCTCATATAAAGATGCATTTTTAGAGGAAAAAAAAATAACACAATGGGTCTATTTGTTAAAACATGCAGCAAAAACAGCACTGCAGACCTTTTACAGCCTCGTCTGCATTTCAGTTGCTCCAAAAAGCTGAGCAACAGACACGAATGCTGCGGTAAATCTGATCTGTCATTTCAAATGATCTGTCTAATTTCTTTTTTTTTTTATTATGCTCAGTTAAACTTGAGATTACCCCTCTATTAATGCAGCATTATATGCTTTGCAGCTTCCTCTGATACGGATAATGCTTTGTTGTGACAAAGAAGTTCACAAAGAGCTAAGTTTGCGCCATTTTAAGGCAACTTGTGTTTGATTGTACCTGCGGCACACATCGCCTAAAAACAAAATGCTGCAGGTACCGTGCATGCAACCCAGAGTGGGGCAGCAAACAAACCATCTGCCGTTGACTCTCCCCGTTGGACGCTGGAACACACACTTTTGTTACACTGTTGTTGGGGGGGGAGCCGTCAGTCAGTCAGCAGCTTAAAATTGACTCTCCACGGCAACGGGTCTGTGCCTCCAATATTAAAACCATCTGTGCAGGGTTAATTCAAGACATCTGGAATTCAGCTCTGATGCCAAATGATGTCATGTGCAAAATGGGTTAAGTTTCTGTAGAGTAAACGCTCCCCTGCAGCCTTTAAGAAAGAATGTGCCGTGTGTATTGTTTTTTCAAGGTATTGGAGTTTCTATTCCTGTGCAAGCATAAAGTGAAACATTTGTGTCCAAAATGAACTTTGTCATCATCATTTTTCATCACGCCAGCGAGTACAAAGGTACTGCACGCTGACTCCCTCCCTCTCGTCATCAAACACTCCTTTGCCACACGGTTCCTGTTTGCCGAGCACAAACACGGGCCATTTGTTTGACGTACAGTTTTAAGTTTACGTGCGCGCCCTGCTGCAGCCGATCTTACCTTGCAACGGCCGCTGAGAGAGAAGCGGGGGAGGCGGACTTTCTGGTCCAAACTCGATGATGCTATCAGTCAGGAACAGCAGACGGCAGACCCGTGCAGTCTCGGATCCCTTTAAATAGCTGCTTGCTGGCAAACACACACAGACACACATAGTGGAGAGCTTGAGGAAATACCTCGGCCAGTTGGCGCACAGATGTACAAGACAGGAAGGTTTTTAACGCGTCAAATCAAAGGCAGTATTTCTCCTCTGTCCCTCAGGTATAGCTGTGATTCTCTTCCTTTTTTCTATTCTTATCTATATCCTCCCTGCCCTGTTGCAAAACTGACCCCTCTAGACAAAGAGAGAGAGATTGAAACAAGCAACCTTTTACAGCCTTGCAGGCATTCTTTTCTCCTCGTGGCCCTGCCTCATTGTTTCACTACTTGTTTCAACAAGACTCCCTATTTTCTTTTTTTTCTTCTTGATACCCAATATCCCAGTCTCTCGCGTTCGCTTTCGGGCTATGTGTATAGCTCTGCCTATGCCTCACCCTCCCTTTTTCTCTGCACGCCGTGTCCTTGTATCCCTGGCAACCGATGATATCATTTAGTCCAGAGCTGGGAGGAAGGCCTCCAGCAAGGAAGGGAGTGTTTGCGTTTGTGTGTGATTTTGACATGGAGAATGAAGGGGGGGGGTGGTGCTGGGAAAGTGGAGGAAGTCTACGGGATTTAAACTTTCACGTTTTACTGCTCGCTCCTTTCAGATGCCTGCAGCTTTAAAGCGGCAGCTGCGAAAGCTGAATGAGAATTCTCATCGAGCGGTGAAAACTTTGCAATTAGTGCCACAGCAGAGCTGCCACGTTCATGCATATCTGCCTTATCTGCAGCGAACCCCTGCAGATATGCATCTCCTGCTCTCTGTGTGCGTGTGCATATGTGTGAGGATACGGCTCCTATACCATAAAAGGAAGGATGGACTGCAGCAGACCAGACCTGTCTCTGGTGGCTCCTCAGTCAGCTAAGACATAAGGCGATCAGATTGAGGGGGAAATGTAAAGCAACAGACTGGACAGAAGTCTGGACGGGCGGCCCATCCCGACCACACGCACGAAAAATCCTCAAATTCACAGAGAGAGAGAACGTACAGTATGGGGCGAATATCAATCACACTTCTAAAAATAACACCCTCGCAGCAGCAGCTTGGCTTGTCTCTGCTCGATCCCCTTCTCCCCCGTCTGTAATAGCAGCTTTCTCCAGCGTATGCTCCATAAAGCAGAGCCCTCTGAGGGGTGCTGGAACGTACCAAGGCAAGGTCAGGAACCAGGGAGAGGGGTGCACGTTGCAAACAATGCACAAAATGTCCAGCTTTTTGTGAACAAAGACAAAGAAGCAGCTTGTCAGCTCCGAGGAAGACAGAGGATGAATGTTAGGGTGTGTGTGTGTGTGTGTGTCAGACAGCTGGCTTGTGTGGACAATGGTAACCTAGAAATGCATGTGCAGGTGGTTATCTAAGCTGATAATCATATCAGCTGAAGGCATACTCCTGGGTGCACGGTGGTGGCAGTCACTTTCTTCCAAATTAGTGCATGGCACACATAAAGGTGAAATATTTTGAGTTTATTATTGAGTAGAAAACACGCACAAATCCGTAATCCCTGTGTGATGTTTGACAAACACAGCTGATCCTCCAGCGAGTCTGCTGTCCCGTGCAGTACGTGACTCCCACCAGACCCCACTCCAAATTAAGGTTAATCATTGCACTTGCTTTCACTCACCACCGTGCACTTCACGCGCAAAACGTGCACCCCGGGCTGATATTCAACAGTTCTGGTGACCAGAAATGCAGCCACAACGCAAAGAGCAACCGCAACAGTTCCCCTTCACTAACATTTATCGTTTCACATTTCTGCTCTGAGGCGCTCTGCGCGTGAGTGCGCGCGTGTGTACGTGCGTGTGCGAGTGTGTATGTATGTGTCTGAGCCCCATGCATGAACGTGCACCAGTTTGCAGGCACTCGCTGCAGTATGATCACACAAGACAAATAACCATAACAAAAAAATGCACATAAAAGACGATGGAACATGTAATGGGATCAATAACACACACGCGCGTCCTCCACACTGCACAATACATGCAGTACATTTCCATTCAGCCATCAATGCAGCTCAACTTTGTTCTCTGAAGTCGTCGTTTACCTCTTTTTCTTTTTTTTTTCTCCTGTCTTTGGTCCGCACAGCCCTCTACTCCCCTTTTCCTCCCTTTCACTCCTCGCCACCTTGTCTCACCCGATCCTCTCCTCTGTCTCCTTTCTTCCCCTCGCCTCCTCTTCCTGTTTCCACTCCACTCTCTCTGATGCTCGGGCTCTCATAGCGCCACAGAGCGATCCACGTGCACAGAGTGGAAGGGGCGGGCTGACGTGCTGCCAATCACGAGGCCGGAGCCAATCAGAAAGCGAGATTCTCCTACGGCTCACATTTTTGCAGGGAGCAAAAGGAAGCAAGGGGAGGAGAAAACAGTAGACAGAAATAAAGAGGAGTGTCTTTATTCCTGTTCCTCTGTGTGTGTACAGTATATGTGTGTGTGTGTGGTGGGCTGGAACACAGTTACAGTAGAGGAGATACTTTAAATCTCTCTACAGTCGGGAAATAATTATGTGAGAGCTGATACAGGCTATGTTATCAAAGAAGTGCCTCATATTAGCTTGCAGCTAATATTTTCGTGTTACAACAATGGGGCATTTTGAGTCTTCCGGCTGCATTTGCCTCATCAAACCATCGTGTTTACATTAAAAAACATTGACTACTCAGTTCTGAATTGAGGCTTAGTGAAATGGGACCGCCAGCATTAGTTGACTTCAAATGCTCAAATGTCAAGTGACAGCATAAGCAGCGGAGGTGGAGTTACACTCTCGACTCAAAGAGGGAGGGTCTACTCTTTGTAGCACACAATGCAAAACCACTACTCACTTCTCTGCTTATTTCACCCTTCGCCGGCCAATTAAAAGCAGGCGGCCCTTTTGGGCCTGGCAGCAGAGAAAGTAGGTAAAGAGACGGAAGGACATTTGACGAGGTGCCAGACATGCGGAAGACGAAAATGGTGGAGGCAGGCTGGTGGTGACAGATTTTTTTTTTCCCCTTCTTTTTTAACCTCTAAAGTGCCTTAGCAACAGCGCCTGATAAGCCCAAATTCTATTGGTTGGCACTCGAACCCATGTGGATATTTCGACCAATCAGCAGGCTTTGGTGCAGAAGTAGGAACGGACCGCTTAACAGGCTGGAATAGCTGTTAAATTACCCCCCCTGGTGGCCGTAAGAAGGCTCCGCATCCACTTCATACATCTATCCATCCATTATCTATACTCTCTTGTTCCTGTACAGGGTCATGGGGATCTGCTGGAACCTTTCCCAGTTTATTTCGGGCAAAAGGCAGGGATACCCCCTGATCAGGTTGCCAGTCTATTGCAGCACATTTACTCTATTGTACTTAATTTTCAAATATGAGAGCATCAGTTTAGACGTTCAGATGGATCAGGAATGAGTACATCAGAGAGAAAGTCAGAGAGGCCAGACTGAGATGGTTTGGAACAGGTACAGAGGAAGGATGGTGAATATATTAGTAGAAGAATGATGAGTTTGGAGCTGCCAGGCAGAAGGCCTAGACAAAGACCAAAGAGGAGATTTATGGATGTAGTGAAAGAGGAAATTAAGTTAGTTGGTGTTAGAGAAGAGGATGCAGAGGACAGGATTAGATGGAGGCACATGATTCGCTGTGGCGACCCCTTCAGGGGCTGAAAGGAAAAGCCACAAGGAAAAGAAGAACATCAATTTAGAGGTGCTGGCAAAAAAAAAGGCATTTGAAATCTACATTGCTGTGATGTAGTTTCAAGTAAAATTCAGATGGTCAAACTCTAGACATTTAATACCCCGATAGAATATATCATAAATCATGCTTAATCACAATTTTTGTATTTATTCAACAACTTTCTGTGGCACAAATCTGAATAACCAAACCCACACTCCACCGCCTGATAATTGCCCAACATTAAAATTGTAATCAACATGTTTAAATGAAATTACACACACAGTTGAGAGGCTGTATTTTTAAAAAAAAAAAGAAAAAATCAAAGGCCTTAATTCATGTTTTAATACTTTTTTTTTTCATGATGAAGCATGAAACAGGAACAACCCTTCCCCCATGTGGACAATCTGCAGTACTGCACATAACGTCTCTGCAGCTTGACCGACATGTTTGTGTTCTTACCTGTTGGGTGCAGTTCAAATATGAACATCTTTCTTCTGACATGTCTTTAAAATGAGTTGTGACTGATTTTTGAATCCCAGTCTGACAATCATGGAACTACAATATACAGTGATTTTATATTCGTGGAAAATTCTCTGAATTGTATAGATTCACCTGACATCAACAGACAGGCAGACAGACGTGCAGACTGGAAGCTGGACAGACCATAACAATGAATATTTTTGGCTCAGGTGGTTCTGTGTCAAAGCAGTTTATTTAATAACCCATAACATTATAAACAAGTTTTTGTCACTTGTTTGGAAATCCCATTGATATGCTCTTGTATTCATCACTCACACTCTTACTAACTGTAATGAAAGAAACGAAAAACCTGCTGCATGAACAGTTGTTTCATTTCTGACCATGAATATTAGGCTCAACAGCAGGAGACCTGTCCCCGCCACCGCCACCGCCGCCACCACCAATGAAGACCAGCACGGGGCCACTGAGCTGGGTCAGTGCTTGGCCTGAATTTATAACTCTAATTGGTAAAAATGCTGACAGCTGAAAAATGTCTGTTCACATAACTGCATCATCAGCCCCGGCTGCATAAGTTATGATTGTCATAACTCAAGATTAGATCGGAGAGGCAAGCTGCTCCCAACAACACTCAGCCCCTCAAACTGACTTATTAGGGCAGTGAGGGATTGTAGCTGGAGCTAATCTGACAGTTTACATTTGCATAAGGCAGACTTTGGCAGAGGGCAGCATAGCACAGCACTGCACACAGTCTCCAGTCACTGATATTGATGCAGTTGTTATGCCCTTAATGTTTCAGACCATTTAGATCAATGGGCCCTGCACTGTTTGCCAACTGGACCCCAACAGTTCGAAGGTGGTTTCTGGTTAAGTATCTGTTTTAAATGTTTATCAATTGCTTTTAGGCATCTCAGCCATTCATCACACACTTAAAGGAACATTCTGGAGTTAAAGCAACCTTAGGTCCATTATTGAGTGGTAAGGAGTGTAAACCTTAGTTAAGGACCAAAATGTTGTGAACTGAAGCTCTTTTGAATTAGAACAGAATACATGTTTGCAGCAAAGTACCAATTAATGTTAGCACTGAGGGCAATCAGCCCATGTCAAAATAAATTACAGTGAAGCTTCTGACAAGACTCAAAAAAAAGCTATTCCACTTAAGTGATAGCATGGATAGACAGACAAACATTTAACTGGACAGTTCGTACAGGCATCTAGTTCCAGTCGACACCACCTTGTTATAAGATTGTACAAGTCGACAACTGGGGGTCACACAAACTACTGTCAAGAGATACAAAAGGGGGAGAGAGTTCATGAACTCTGCTTCCACAGAACTGGATTGTTACTCAAATATTTATGACAAAACATTCAAAGTAGTTCGTGCAGCATTGGAAGTCAACTTGAACAGAGTTATACAAGGTGGCAGCGAGTGGAAGGAGAAACCTGTACAAACAGTCCTTTTTATACACTTTTGTTTGTTGGGACCCTAATCACACTACCACTTAAGGTGGAGGCTTGTCAGTCTTTAGACACCAATTTATTTTGACGTAGGTCGATTGTCCCAAGTGCTTGCTCTACTGTATATGCCATTTGCTTCAAATACGTATTCTGGCCCACCCAAAACTGTTTCAGTTCATGTGCCTAACAAAAGTTTACGCTTCTTGCCATCTAATAATAGGTTTGTTTTAACTCTGGGATGTTGCTTAAATGCAACAATGATAATTAGCCATTACGTTCAGCTGAATGCTTCATTTTCTTTCCTCCATGTTAACTAGTTTTCATAATCTCTTGATCATCTGGCTGATTCCCATAGATGATCTTTCAAAATATTTCCTAAAACGCAGATAGAACATGGTTGGCGGAAAGATAAACTGTTGATTCATTTTGGTTTTATCAGGTGGTCAGTGTAACCACTAGGCAGCATGCATATTGCTGAATTATAAAAGCAAGTATAACCTGCAGGACTGGAAAGCCTAAGGCATCAAATTTTACTGGATGACAAGAAAAGAGATAAGAATAAAAGGAAAAACATTTTAAATGTGGGTTGATGTTTCTGAAAGCTTTGGGAACAGGAAGATACTGTCAGATGGATTCATTGCTGTGTATTAACTTGAGCTGCCAAAATAGGTCAAGAATCCAGTATGACTGAGACATTTGCTATGATAGACCTCTATAGTTTCTTGATTTGCTGTAAGGTACTTCACGTGGATTTTTCATATTCATAAGCATCTTTACAAACATTTAAAATTTGTCTACAGTTGATGTACTTATTGCTTCGTGGCTGATTACTCTCAACTAGATAGTTTCTGCTGCCCAATTCTAGAGACGCGTCATCTCTACAAAGCCTACATTTTCTCTGATAATTTTTCTTTATTCATTTGACTATATTCTACTTCCTTTTTTATTGTATGAGTAAGACTCATGACTGGATATTTAGCGTGGACTTTGGCATGTCTAGTGCACACAAACTCTTTGTCTTCATGCAGTTATACCTTTGTACTCTATCTTTCTTTACACACACTGGCTTATCCACCATTCACACTGACTATATCTAGTCACTCCCTACTCACTGTAGCCTTTTGTGTGCCAATGAGACAGATTAGACAGCTTTGCATTTTACAATTACGCGCGTAGCACACGCTAGAAAAGCCCATTCTCTAGTCATCAGTTTCAAATTCCACAAACTTTTGTAAGTGTGGATGACAATTACAGCTTTAAAAGACGTCTCTTCATCACTACACCTCTAAAAGAGCTAGTGAAAAGTTATCTCCTCACCCAAACATTTGATTAAACTAACATTATAAACTGGCCTCTGTCTCAAAAGCTCATTCATAGCTTCTTTTAAAGTTGACAGAGAAAATCTGTCAGGCTGTTAATACTTGCTTTGGGGCTAAGTATGTACCTCATCCAACCACCACACCTTCTTACGTTTGTTACAATATTCAGTATTTCTGTGGATGTCTTCAGTAGTATTCATGATGCAAATTTGGCACATCCATATGTGTCCAAGGCCTGCCTTTTGGCCACGTACTTCCAGCTTTGCATATCAGCTGTGTGACATTTAAATTATACGTGCAAGCATTCTCTGTCATCATTTTACACAAGACCCAGTCTGAGACTCAGAAGAGACACTACACCACCACAAGGATGTTGGCTCCTTTAACTCTTGCTCTTATAGTCAGTTATCTTGCATCTGCAACAGTTGTTCACGATTTCAATCACGTGGAGAGATGCAAGGACTCCCTGTACATGGGGACTCCACCACGGGGGATCATCGACACCAAGCTAAAGAAGATCTGCCAACGCTATGCTGACAAACCTCGATATGTTACCCTGTACGATCCTCAAAAGCGGATCCCCGTTTACTCAGCTTACACGTTCAAGAAAACAGAAGGAGATAGACGTGTGGACTACCCCTGGATGTACGAGCCACAGGTCAGAGTCTTTTAATGCTATTGTTGCTGTTTTCATGAGGCTTTTTTCACTTCTTATCTTTAAGAGCTCCACTAATATTAGTTACAGTGATGTAAATATGTTTTTAGAATGAAGCTGAAATGGCCAGTAGGTGTACACTGGATGCACATAGGGAAAGAGATGAGCCTCGAAGACAATACTGGGCTATAATGGTGATAAGGCTTTTATGGATAAGTTGTCTTTAATGTCTCCTCAGCTCGCAGAAATCGATGGCAATGGGAACATGTTGCCCTTCCCTACTGGTTACCTCCACATGAAATTTGAGGACAGCCAGGCAGTGCTCAATGACTACTCTGATGTGGTCCTCTATGAAAGAGGCCACTTGAACCCGGACCAGCACCAGTCCACCCCACACGACCGGGCTGCCACCTACACCCTGACCAATGTGGTGCCAGAGATACGCGAGTTCAACATCGGGCCTTGGCGTGAGTATGAGGAACGGATAAGGGTTCGCCTGAACAACTTCTGCCGTGGCACCGCCTTCATCGTCACCGGGGTGACCACCAGGGGCAACATGATCCGTCGCAACAATCAGGACCGTGTGGCCATCCCCGAAGATGTGTGGTCTGCTTACTGCTGCACCGACTATGATCGCAACGCACCCCACGATGTGCGCATCCGCTTCCCATCCCACGGGGCCCTGGCTAAGAACGCCAAAGAGAGCAACAGTGTTCATGAGATGACTGTGCAAGAGCTTGAAATCTTTCTGAAAAATAACATGGATGTTGACCAGAACCTACAGATCTTCTATGACAACTGCATCTCTCCTTCACCCCTTCCTCTTTACCTGCAGCACACCATCTGAGAGTAGTTACACTGTCTGTGTGCATGGGGTTTATATTTACTTCCATAGATAAAAGCATACATTTGTCCTGATTGGTTAACCCTCTTAAAATATCTCATGTTGTCAGAATTTTGTCCCCTAGAAGAAATATGGATAATTCTGAAACAGGTTTTTGTTTGTTTTAACTAAATAAAATTCTTTAGATCCCCAATTTCTTGTATTTCTTTTTTATTGACCCAAATTTTACAGGACGATCTTGCAAGGAGAGGAATTATATTACTTGTTTTCATCATGTTAGTGCTGCTCCTACCAAAGAATTTTCATAGTTAAAATTAAGAACTACATTAAGCACAACTTTGTTGTTTTGCAGTGACAAAGAACAGCATCTGTGGTGACAAAAAACACAATGTATGTCTTTTACTAAGACTGAGGGCCATTCAGTTTAAATTCTTGTAAAACACAGTTGTAAAGTTGTGGTGAGATTAAAAATGGCTTATCCTTCATCATATTCTCCTGCATATATGACTGTGAATGTTTGGCCAGTTATAAAAAGTGAATTTGACTTTTATTGCTGCATAATGGATTTTGGTGTCTTCAATCATCTTGGTCATCAACAACTAATAAAATAAAAGACTTTTGGATGTAATAAAAAAACACACACACACAGACAGCCAAATAAATCAATCAAAAAGTTCTCAAACTTTTTAATAGAAAACCAGAACCCTTGCAAACTTAATGCTTAATTGTGATCATTAAAAATGTCTAGATGGTGGAAAAGTATGTTTTTTCTTAAATAGAGGAGTTCTATTCTGTCGTGTACTCCTGCCTTTGGCCCAGAGAGAGCTGGGATAGGCTCCCTGTGACTAAAAAGGACCAAAAAGGTATGGATAATGGATGGATGGATATTCTGTCATGCTTTTGAGATGCCTGCTTTCCCTCTGTATTTAACTTTCACACTGCCATCTAGTGTGGGAAGAGAAGTACTGTTTGTGATCGCAGTTTGCAGAGTACAACACAAAATTCTCTGCAGTGAGGCGCTGCTGTCATCAGCAATTGGTTTTGGTGTATCTGTAAACCAAAAGGGCAGCCTTAAGTAAGATATGAAAACCCTGTAACACTTAGAAACCCGCACTATATAAAGAAAACGTCGCTTGAGATAATTTATGTTCTCTGTGTTTTCCAGATAAGTATTTGCAGAAAAAAAAAAGTGGTGGTTAGCATTATTGTCTCACCACTTGAACATTCCTGGTTCTAATCCCAACTAAGGCCTGTCTGTGTAGGTTTTCTCTGGCTGCTTCGGCTCCAGCCACAGTCCCAAAACATGCATATTAGGTTAATTGCTCTAAATTGACTGTAGGAGTTAGTGTTTGTCTTCTTTGTCTCCATGTGTCCAGTTACGGGAAAGGCTCCAGCCTCCCATGACCTTGAACAGAATTGAGGAATAAAAGAGCATTTATAGTTTATACGTTTTCACCAGTAACTCAAAAAAACAGTGGAGTAGAAACTTTTCAGTTATTTCACATTAGGGCTTTAATGAATTGAACGATATTCATTAGCAGAAATGTATGCTTTCAAAAAATAAAGAATTTCCCTATGTCGTTCCAGTGTATTTTCTGTTATAATAATTTATTTTGTGCAGCGGCTGAATTAACACAGATCAGAGGATGATCTCCATCATAAAACTGGTGCTGCATAGTTATTTTAGGCTTTGAAATGAAAGCCATTTGGAAGTGAATGAATGGAATGGCAATCAGAGCTCAGCTTGTGTAGATGTGTGGACTGCTGGTATAGAGATTCCTTTATGTTGCAGTACCTGAAAGTTACACAGCGCCAATATTGCTCTTTGATGGGTATCACAGAGGAGCAAGCCTGTGACAAATATGATTGTCATCTTGCACTCATGGAACTGCTGGATGACTGCAAACCATATCCATTTGGCTTCAACAACTTCCACAGCATATCTGAGATATGTCTGCCTTCCCTTTTAGTTTTCTGTTTGTTTTTTGTACCTCAAAAGTGTCAGTCAGTATGGGATAAGTGGTTGTTTTGTGTCTCTTGGCTGATTGAATATTCCTTGCAGTGCACGACTGTATACATCTATGAAGTGTTTGACACAACTCTGAAATGGTCCCTCACGTTCCCACAGGACCACTGAGAGCAACACAGATGGACACATTGAAGATACTCTTCTTCTCACTGACAGAACTAGTGTTTGAGATTTGTTTTACTTAGCATGGCAAAAAGAAGCACTGCATGCAAACCAGGAGTTCAACAAAATGACAAATTTGAAATTTTCTCTGTGACTCTATCGACCAGTGTCTTGAATTCAGAGCAGAGAGCAGTGCATGTCACAGTGGATGTTAAAAAGGGGTTTAGTCTCTTCTTTTTATGCCATAATATAATCAGTTGTAAATGAGTTTTTTTTTTTCCTATGTGAGAGATTGAGTGTTTGGCATGAGAAAAAAAAGTGATAATTGTGCAGGTCTCGCACTCAATATGTGAGAGTTAAGAGCTCATGACTCATTGATAGTTATTATGATATGGGTCACTGTGTGGTAGAGAGCAGTATTAAAGGGACATTTTGTTTATTTTTTTTTTTTTTTTTCTTAAGTAAGGTTGTGTAAAGTACTTATGAGCCGTTAACAGTCAAAGCACTGTCAGTTTGGAGAACCAGGAAGGATAATATCTTAATCAAGCAGGGTATGTAGTGGAGAGTGGGATATTGTGAGACACCCCCTGTATCTAAGCCATAGAACACATCTGTGGTCATTTGAGCAGGTTTTTAAGCCCCTCCCATTTCACCTTGGCCATGAAGAACATGACTTCATTGTGCTGTGGTAAGCATGTGTTCTGTACAAAAATATATTTTTTGGATGTAAAAGTAATTTTTTTCTGTTTTCAACATAATCAACTCTCATGCTAAAGGTAATTGATTCAAGTGGACAAACTCATATCCCATATATTGAGAGGTTGTTTCTTATAAAATGGTGGTGGGTTAAAGTGAGACAAATGCCATGGGGCAAAGTAAGACAGATGTTTTGTTTTTCATGTCATAAACAGTTTCAAAAATCCATCATGCCAAGGAAATACAGCAGGAAGACAACATGGGGCAAAACCTCCCTTGAAGAGATGAAAAGTGCAGCCACAGAAGTCAAGAAGGAAAAGAAGTCTTTAAGGGCTGTGTCAAGAGATCAAAATAATTGACAAGTCAAGCCTCCTAAGATTTATTAGGAAAAAAGATAGGGGGGAAGTGAAATCAGTAGCCTGGGGTGCAGTGGCTCAGGCAAAGATAATTTTCACTGATGAGATGGAGTAAGAACTTTCCAAACACCTGAAAGAACTTGCTGAACAGTCCTATGGCTTCTCTCCAGCTACGTGCTGCCAACTGGCATTTGAATGTACAGAAAGAAACCATGTCCTTATTCTTGCCAATTGGAAAGAGACACAGTGCGCAGGTAAGCCAGGGTGTGCAAGACATGATTTCGTACAATAAGTTAACTAAGGCTGATCTTCTCACAAGGCTAAATCTTATTGTCTACAGGTCAAGAGTGGTTCTGCAGCTTCCTAGCACGTCGCTGGCTTTCTATCCAAACTCCAGAAGCAACATCTCTTGGAAGGGCCACTGCCTTCAATAAAACGACTGTTGGGGAGTTCTTTGATAATCTGGCAGTAGTCATGGAAGGGTGACAGAATTAATTCTTCAACTGCAAATGTTTTATTTGGGCTCTCTAAGATTAAGTTTGGATGCTTCTTCCATTTTTTATTATCTTTAACAGACATAAATTCCCCACACACATGATTTTCAATGTGGATGAAACGGGTGTCTATTCAGTAGAAAGGCCTCAGCAGGTAAGATACACGATACGCACACAAGACTGACATGTGTAGCTTATTATAATAACCAGCTAGATATTGAAAGGATGATGAAAGTGCTATTTGTAATGTTGTTGCCTGCACTGGGAAGTGGATGAACTGAAAATAGAGACGAGGAGCCTAGTAGATTGACCATGTCTTTGATTCAGAACTTTGTTTGATCCAGGTTGTGATACAAAGAGGGAAAAAGCAAGTTGGTTCCGTTTCAATAGTATTGTTCTGCTCACTGTCCCACCTCACATATCCTATCGCATGCAGCCTCTTGATGTGGCCGTGTATGGTCCATTCAAAGCCCAATACCGCCGAGCTCTTGATGGGTGGATGAGATCAAATCCTGGCAAAACAGTCACCATCTACCAGGTTGCAGGAGTTGTGAATCAAGCCTTCATGACAACAGTGACACCACAAAACGTCACTTCTGGGTTTAGGTCCACTGGAATTTTCCCATATAAATCATGAGATTTACCCTGATGAAGTGTTTGCACCATCCATGCTGTCAGACCGGCCAAACTCTGAGCTACAGCCTGCCACTGGGGATAATCTGGATGGTTCACCTCCAGAAGACGATGAACCTCCAGCTGCAGATAAGTCACCCCCCCATACTAATTCCCCACTCCCTCACCAGCTGACATGGATGTGCAACAAACGACTAGCCGACCTGGATATGTGTCTCCTCAGGAAATCATTGCACTTCCCAGATGTCCCCCCAGAAAACAGACCACAAGGAAGCATGTGAAGACAACCATCTTCACCGATACTCCTGAGAAGCAGGCACTTGAAAAAGCTTCTGAAGAAAGAAGAAAGAAACTGGAAGAGAAAAAGCAAAATAACAAAAAAGAAACAAATCAAGAATGAAATCATAGATAGCACGTCTGAGGAGAGTGATGTTCCTGTGCCACTTGATGAGGCATCTGATGATGAAAGATCTGACCCTGAGAGAGGTCAACCGGGAACCACAGATCTGTCACTGGGTGACTTTGTCATCGTCAATTTTGCAACCAAGCTCAGGAATGTCCGTTACATTGGTGAGGTTGAGAAAGTTGACGGTACTCACACAATTCCTTAGAAGAATCCAGGGAAATGAGAAAGTGTGGCAGAGAACCATAAAGCAAAACGATGTGGCACAAGTTCCTAAAATCGATGTTGTAAGGAAGCTGCCACAACCTACGAGGCCTGGAGGAACCATGCGAAGAGAGCAACTCTTTATCTTTTCGTGCAACCTTCAGGGCTGGAATGTAGAAGGCCTCGCTACGGAGTGAGAGGTGTCCTAATCGGAGTGTTTCTGCTCCTTTTTTCTGAGTCACAGGCTGCTCTACTTGTTTGAGTTTGTTCTTTGCCCTGATTTGCAGACCGTAGCTGCTCTATGCATCCTGAGTTCTGACCCCTACTGGGAAAATGGTTCTTTCTCTCATTTGAATGGTAAATAAAACATTTTTGAATGATATTTTGTTGTATTTGTGTTTGTGTTCTTGTGTATTTGTTAGGTTTGATTCATAGAGGAAAAAGTAAGTGGATCATTTTACCCCTGGCAGGATCACTTTACCCCCTTGAAATCTGGGCTTTGTCTCAGTTTACCCTGTAGCTGGAGTAAAATGAGACACTTTACCATTTTTTTTTAAACAATCATATTACACTGTCTTTTTCTTTTCACTGATCATTTCCATTCTTAGGAAACATCCTAGATTAATGGGAAATGTGTTGATTTTAGAGATACATCACTTTAGCTTGCTTGGGGGGGATGTAAATAACGTCTCACATTACCTCACTCTCCCCTAATACAGGGACTGTGTCCAAAACCACATCCTGGTCTCTATATAGTCTACTACTCCATGGTTACTCGACAGGGATTCTTACGTATTATTGTGTCATTGCTGTCAAACAGATAAGAGGTCACTGCCAGCATAGGTATATCATTACTGTGTACCATGTTTTAATATTTTTTCAAAGAAAATAAAACGTGCACTAAAGTCTGATATATGTTGCTCTTTTCACTGCATTTTTGCTTCACAGAATATGTGTCACGTAATACCAGTTTAAAAAACAACAAATCAACAAAGGTATTTGAATTATTTATTTGTGACAGGAAAGAAATTTTGAAAGTAATTTACGATATAAAAAAATGTTCCAAAGTATAAGCCTTTTAATTTCTATGCTTATGATCATTCAAATGATTTTGATTCAAAGAAAATGATGACCGAGATGTGCTGTTGCTGTATTAGTAAAACTCCGTCATCTTGGAAGCTAATTCATGTGAATATTTATGGTAACATTTCGTTTACAACAGAAATAAACTATTTATTTCCATTAAATGAGAAAAAAGAATGAACTCTAACCATCAGACTGTTGATAGACTACACCCCCTCCCAAAGAAACTTTGTGATTGCAGCATAAGGTTTTTACAGAACCAACATCAAACTTCTGCGTGTAATCATGTAGTCATAAAGCGGTCATATATATATGATTTGATGACACTAGTATTATAAACCAGCATTTTAAATATAATGAGACCAACTTAAGCGTATGTTAATCTGCTACACACTTACATTTATAGTTTATTTACACTGATCTTGAAACTTTTTTTCTCCTTAGCACAATGCATAACAGTGTGGATGCTTGTTGAGTGACCATCGTTTGTATGCTATTTTTCAGAATGCATCTTGGGCTATACTGAGTGTTCTATATAGCGATTAATATTTTTTTTCTAAATATTTGGACATCATTACAAAATGGTGACCACATATCGTAGTGGACTGCATAGCAACAAGTGGGTGGTTTTGGACACAGCCTGGGTTACTCTGAGCCTCTGATAACACAACTTTTAGCTGAATGTGTTAACAACTAAGCTAGTTAAGTAATTAGCTAGACAATTGCTAAACTAAGTTACTAAGTTACTTAGACCTAAACTTAAAAATGTTAGTCACAAAGATAGTTAAATAAGTAGCTTAATACTTTCTAAGCTAATTATGCAGCTTGCTTCTCGTTTAAGTTACATTTAAGCTTAAAAAATGTTTGTAACTAAGTGAGATAAGTAACCTGGCAGCTACTTACTAAGCTAATTACACATCTAATATAGTTCAGGGTTCGAACACATTTTTACAAAAATATTTCCATGACTTTTTCAAGATTTCTTGACACATGACTACATATACTACAATTTTTAGTATACATCAAATTTAAGACCGGATTTCCAAGTCAAGATTTACCACTTTGAAAGAAATTAATGACTAATCATTTGATTAAAAATAAATATTTATTATTCTATGTAACACTCATACCTGTAAAAATCTAATGACATTACAACCATATTTAGCATACTCTGGGTCCTGAACTTTCTTGAACCTTTATATTATCCAAATGAAGCCAATGATGTAAATGCAAATTTACCTGAAATTCTGCTAATTTGTTCTGACCTCTCAGGTCTTGTCTCATCTTTACTGCTGTAGATACACTGCTGTAGAGATTACGGCCCTGATCGTACACCTCTACCCACTAGCTGCTTCCCTAAAGCTGCTATCCACTTTGCTGACTCCCTCATTCACATTGTAGGTGTGGCAATGGGCGTGTCTTTTGTGCTTTCAGCAAACTCGGTATCTTGCGATCGCGGGTTTTGGGTAGCGTGTGGTCGGACCACCCGCTACCCACTATCCCTTAATAGCGGCTTTAGAAAGGTTTGGCGGAAGATCGGGCCCTACATCAGTAAATATCTGTCTGCTTCTAATGTTCAGACTTGTAATAAAAATCCATCTTAAATTAAGAGATGTTTTTATTATGAGGCTACTAGGCTACTGGTAGCCTCATGGTGCCACATGGTGCAAATTTGCCACGTGGTGCAAATTTCCCTGACTTTTCCAAAACCTGATGGGGGTTTATAAAATTCCAAAATATTTCCAGGCCTGGGAATTCTATGACTTTTCCAGGTTTTTTCAAACTGTTAGTTACTTGGCATAGTTAAAACTAGCATAGTTAAAATAGTTAAAGCTTAAAAATGTTAGCTACAAAACTAGTTAAGTAACTAGCCAGCTACATACTTAGCGAATTAAACAACAAGCATAGTTACTCTGCATATTTACAACTAAGCTTAAAAATGTTAGTAACCACGCTAGTTAAGTTACTTGCAAGTTATTTACTGATCTAATGGGAGCAACGCAACTACCGGGGAATATGACATGTAAGGGGACAGAACTCAGATTTATCCGGGGCTTTGTAGATATACGTGTTTCTCTCTGGTATGGCTTTCTCCAGTTATTCCAATCAAAGTTGACAGAATCACCATTTGTCACAGTCAGTGTTGAACTTTTCCTCACCAAATTGATGGGATTATTGTCTCGAATTTTTTCTGAGGTTCAGTTTGTCGATATTTTTTACCTCTTTGTCCTTACTCTTGCGCTAAATCATGGCCTTCTGAGTCAGAAGTAGTACGCATAGTCGCTTCAAAACCAGAGGTTTTGTGCAGTGGTAATGACTGGTGCTACCACTCATTTTGCAGTATGCTACTCGGGCTTCCCCTATTGAACAACTAACTTTTTACTTGGCCTCATAAAAACTAAGCTTAAAAAAGTTAACAAAACTTGTTAAGTAACTAGCTAGCTACTTACTTAGCTAATTAACAACCATCTTAATTACTTAGCATGGTTACAACAAAAAACTGGTATTCCTTAAGAACTTGACTGATATCAATCACAACACCAAAATGAGATCTTTTCACATTTACATTCAAGTGGACAGAAATATGAATCAAAGTTAAAGCAAAAATAGCTCCAGGTGTACCAGTAGTGTAAGTTAGTAACTCCTTGCTAAAAGGTTAGCCACAGCATACCATGTAGTTTTTGGCTAGCCTTGTTGGTTGTATTATGTATCTGTTCAGTGGTTATTTTGCCCCCAAGTGGCCAAATAGCATTTTTCAGCTTTAGAAAAAAAAGGTATCTTTGGCAATGTGGGAAAAACAAAACAAAACATTTGTTTAAGAATGTATTTTAATGTTTTCCAGTTCAGATACACAACATACAGTGTGTAATAGCCTCTATTTGAAATAGAAATATTAATTTTAATTCTTTTAACCCTTTCTGGTCATTATACTTTCTCATAGTCTCTTGCCCCTCAAGTTACTGAATCAGACTAAATGAAACAGACAAACAGGTGCAAGCCTTCACTTAACATTCCATCTTTAAATGTTATAAGAATCAGATATTTGGATCTGTATAATGCTTTTTTCCCCCCATACCATAAGCCAACATTGAATTTGTAGTGTAAACATGTAAACTTGGTGAGTGTGCTTCCATTATCCGTTGGCTGGTCAAACCCTTGTTTCCAGAAAAGAACGAGAGACAGAGATAGATAGAGAGAGAGAGAAGACAGAACTATTCTGCAATGCTGTTTTCGGAAGCGTGGACAACTGAAACTCACATCAAACAGCTGGGTCACTAATCCTATAAACAGAATGTGCGGACAAAATTGCAAAAGGTAGCAAAACAACCACCATGATTAGAGCCTGAAATAAGACCAAAAGAGTACAAAGGATTTCACAACCTCACAGTCATGGGGTTTACTTAATGATAATGTTCAAGACGTTGTGAGACAAAAAAACAATTAAAACTTACAGCATCACAAGTAAAATTTGTTGATTTGTGGCTTGCTTTGACCACATTTGTAACACTATCTGTTGTTTTTCTGCCTCATTTCTGGAATCCTTCCTATTTCCCCTTCATTCATCTGTTCTCTGCAGCTTTTCTTTGGCTTTTTTCACCAATGAAAGGACTCATTTCATTCAAAAGCTGCCTTTTAGGATTGAGGGGGATAGTGCCAAGTGTGCCCGTCATGTGTTAGACAACCACATATTCAGTAAGAGCATGTTAATCACAATATCAAGGCTACCCTGAGCCAGAAGCATTCCTTTTTGAGTTTATGTTTTCCTCATCCATGCTGTGATTTTTCTTTTTAAATTCATTCATGTATGGTAATAGATGTACTCATGTGCCCATAACCTATTGGAATTTAATCTTGAGGTAAAAAGAAATAAAGGAGAATCAAACGGACTGTACGCATGAGTGCTAAAATCATGTAAGTCATCTAAACTTGCACCTGCTGTCACAAAGAAAAGATCCGGCCAATCACTCAAACCAAACAACAAACATAATATTTACAAATTACCATGTTGTTCTCTTACATTTAAAAAAAATGTACAGTTTGTTTTCTGTGTTGGTTCTGTCCTCGCAGCTTGCTCCAGTCCAGCATGAGGGATGGCAGTCTGGCTTCAGAGCACACAGGATGCTGGACGTTGCAAGGAGGGGGAATTAATCCCACTTGTCTGGGTTTTGTGGTATATGGTGCGTAAGTAATGTCTGTTAAATCATATTTTAGGATGCGTCCTCTGTGCATTGATAGATCAAACTGATGACAAGCTATTTCGTCATCAGTGTTGAATCACTGCTTGTCCGGTGATGTCTTAATGTCAGTTTTTTTCCTTTTTTTTTTCTTTTTTTGTTATTGTCCAGAGTACGACCCTTCTCTGTGTTCAATTGTGCGAAAAATGTGACACACACAAACAAGGCTCTCATTTCTTGACCATAAATATATCTTTTCCTTTCCCCTGCCGTGCAGAAGCGAGAATGGCGAGACAACAAAAGAGCAGATGAAAAGATAACCGTCAGGCAGTCCTCAAACACTTGAAGCTTGTGGTTCATGTCAGTCACAGACAAAAACCTTATTGAGATTATTCATGTAAAGTAGTCATTTCTCTCTCTTTTTTTCAACTTAAAAAGTGCTATCTTCAGGTGAGATTGATAGACAGTGTCTCTTCAAATTGAGAGATGCAATAAATGAAGAAAAAGCAAAAAGCAAATGTTGGAGAGGGAGGGATTAAAAAGGCTTTCATCAGTCTCTTGTAGGTTTGTGGCACAGCCTCAGTGTTAGGAAATGAAAAAAAAAATAAACAGGAAATATTTACTCTCTGTTATAATTATAGCTATACACAATATTCATCTCTTATACTTTAATACTTTCTGAAGTACCACAAAGTGCTGCTGATATTAAAAAGGAAATGAAAATGATTTTCAAAATAATAATAATAATAAAAAAACTCAAGGCAAATTATCAAAATGTCAAACTTTTCTGTCCACACACTTAAAAAAAAACATGCAACTATTCCACACAGCAAAATAGTTAATAAAACTTTATATACTTATGAGGATATATTGAATCTGAGTTCTCTTTAAAGAAAAGACCAGCCACAGTGCAACACTGAGTGTAGGTAAAGGAAAAAAAAGAGTGTGTGTGGTTCAAAAAGAAAGATGAAAGGGTTGGCACTTTTCTGATGGTAACTCCTTTTGTGAGATACAGTCAGGATGGACCTCTCCAGGCGGTCCACTGGACGCCGGTGAAAGAGGAACTTTATCACAGTACTTGGCACCAAGAATGCTGGTAAAAATGAGATATCAGAATATCTTTTTTTCATTCATATCCTTACAATTTATTAATAATACATCATTTACATTTGTGTTTCTGTATAAAAGACTCCAAAAAAAAAAAAAAAAAGAGTTCAGAAGTGATTGCGAGAAAGAGGAAAATGGATTATGTCAACGGTTTAATAAAAAGATCTACATAAGCAGATGCAGGGTGAGTAAGAGTGTGAGGCAGCAGAATGAGATAAGCAGTTAAATGATCCGAGGAGGAGGATACAGACAGATGATGAAGGAGAAGCAACTAAAGTAATGGACATGATTCAAGCTTGTGAGGCGCAGATGCAGCGAGTTCTCATGGGCAGCCTGGTTTCCAGGTTGTATCTGGTGCACTGAATGGGATTCAGTTATTCCTGTACTGCCCAAGAATTGAAGCCCAAATCTGGAAATGTTTTGAAAGCAGCAGCAGAGTTTATAGCCTGCCATTAATCCTAATTCTTTCCTCTTCGATACAAAGAATTAGTCTGGTTCCTCTGGATTCGACTTTTGATTTCCAGGGGGTGTTAACAACGGATGCAGAAGAAACTGCCTCTGAACACCAGTGGATGTAGGCAGAGCAAAAAAGATCAACAGAAGACATACAAAATAGCATACAGTGGAGCAGGAACGCTGGCGAATGACTGTTGTTGGTTTTGGAGTAAAAAGTTGTCGATACAATGTAGTATCAGGAATTCGGCAGCCATCTAGGTTGATTTGAGTCATAACGTCAAGCCCGTCCCTGCCTCATTCTGATCGGTATATTCTGTACCAGTGGAAATGGCAATGTATGGGAGGGGTACCAGACCCATTTGCGAATTTTCCGAAATTGAAAGACTATGGCTGGCCAGGCTAGTGAGTTTATAGATTTGGAAGAAAACAAGATTTTTAGGAAATTAATCTAAGTTTTAAATGAGATTTAATCATGCATTGCTGTCAAATGGTATTCATTCTTGCACTCCCAGGCCTGCTAATACATTTCACACAACAATAAAGTTTCCATGCAGAGACAGCTGTTGGGGCACACTGCTCAACAATGGGTGCCAAATTTCACTTCCAGATTGGGCCTTTAAAGCTGCACTTTGTAAGTTTCAGCAAATTAGGGTTTTATGAGAGACAGCTTGTCGGGACATATGTTGCTTTATTCAGGGCTGCTTGCTACTGTATCATCTTTTTGCTAAATGAATGAAAATGAATATTTGTTTTCTTTGATAAACATACTTTTATACTGACACAAGAAAAAAAAAAAAAAAAACATGCCCCAAACAACTAAGCTACACATTCGATGTCTGACTGATTATGATACCTCTGTGAGGGAGCTACAAGCATAAAGCTGCATGTCAATGACTTTCCTAAGCACCAGGTATTCACAGAGCGACAACAGGTGAAAGCAGTATGGGCCCAGGATGATAAAGGAGCTTTTCAATCAAGTCCCTCTTGAGTTATGTTTACAGTTTAGAGGTATTTCACTGCTTCAAATCTTACAAACTGCAGCTTCATTTGAGGGCTTAATGAGAAAGAAGACAAAAAGATAGTAAAGAAGAAGAGCGAGTGGTGAAAGTGAAGTTTGAATGGGACAGTTTGTGTGGTGCATCTCTGTGAGCCCAGAGAGGGGTAGCAGAGCTTGTACCTGGTCCTATACTCGGGTGGTGGAGTGTTGGTGTGGCAGGGCGTTGTTGCTGTGGCTGGACACGGGTGTAGTGGAGGGGGCGGGGACCGGGGGGTATGTATTAAAGGGGTGGAGGGGCTGCATGCTGCTGATGGTGCTGGGGATCATGGTGATGGTGTTGGCTGTCATCAGCGGCACATCCTCTGGTGCCCGTCGCAGGGCCAGCGTGTAGTCAGGTGGGCACACGGGAGGCCGTAGCGGTTCCAGGTCGCCGTGAACGCCGCGCGAAGGGAGCGGCGTCCCGTGCTCCAGCTCCACCCGCTGCTGCTTCATCTGCAGTGACATTAGCTCCTCCTCCTGACTCAACGCCAGGTCGTTGTGGGGCGGAGCCCCGACAACTCCCATGCCGACACCCATGCCCATTGTAGTGCCGCGCTGTGGGGAGAGCCGGCGGTGACGTCTCTGCATGAGTTCGTGGCGCTTGTCCCGTTTGTAGTAAAGTGCGGCGAAGGCCAACACATTCAGGAAAAGAAGAGACGCGCCAACAGCCACGGTGACACTCAGCTCGGTGGAGTAGTCCCTCGTCACCCTCGGGAAGGGAGAATAGCTCGGCCTCTCTGAGCCATCAGGCTCCAGATCAGGTGGATAGGTGAAGATTTCTGGGTGTCGTGTGGAGCTGGTGCCAGAGTGAGGGGCTTCTTCCGCCTGGGCGGCTGTCGAGTGGTGATAGAGCTGATGATCTCCACGTGCAGGCTCTGGAGATGTGGCACGAGCTCGAGCCAAAAGGCCACCTTGTTGGCGCGGTAGTTATCTCTCACGCGGGGCTTCAGGCCAATATGCAAGTACTGCTTGTCTTTCGAACTGAATTTGGTCCAAATGACCTCCTCGAAACGGTTAGGCTTGGTATGGATGAACGTGGTGTCCTGAGGAACAGGGTAGTTAGGATCCCTGGAGAACAAAAAAAAAACAAAGAAAGAAAAAAAGAACGCATTTAAAAGGATTTTCTTATGTTGAAAGTTACAATACAATACAAACTATTGCCTGTTACAAGATGTCTTGTTTTGATTAAACTTATATTGCTGCTTGTTTTCTACTTTACCAGTTGCAAGGAGTTGTTTGAGTTTTAAATCCATCCAGGCATTATTTCCACCTTTATTTCAAATGAATCAGCAAAGAATATGGGGAATAATTCACCATCCCTACAAACAAAGGTTCTCCCTCCAGAACCTTTTTCCTGGCAAGCAAATTTTAAGAAACCCCAGCAGAAGGAACATTTGATTGAGATGGACAGGTAAGTTAATGCATAACA
Organism: Hirundichthys speculiger; assembly: GCA_018398805.1. Classification (NCBI taxonomy): domain Eukaryota; kingdom Metazoa; phylum Chordata; class Actinopteri; order Beloniformes; family Exocoetidae; genus Hirundichthys; species Hirundichthys speculiger. Next base: position 3,936,933 of record JAGFBZ010000606.1, on the reverse strand, counting down.
GTTTGGTGTGGGGACAAATCTTTACATCTACATTTACTCTCTTACACAGTTAGTAAACACTGTTCAATTTTTGACATCAAGGATCATTCCCACCCTCCTGTGCTACTATATGAGGGTTGACAAAATGTAAACTATAAAAACAGAAGTGATACAAATGCATGTGTATTGTAAAATGGAACACTTAAAATTGCTGAGTGATGTGATAAATCTGTGATTTGATGATCTTCACTAGGCATGCTGCGATTTTTGAAAAAATCGATTTGAATCGATTTTTTAAAAATACGATTCAAATAGATTTTAAGACATGACTCGCGATGTGGCTTCCAGGCCATCAGACGGCGCACTCGAGTTAAACCACGTTCTTGTTCAACATCACTATATGTGGCGCTAAGTGTGACGTGCTATTGTCGTTACACATCTGCGCCACTAGATGGAGCCCGCACCAAAGTAAACAGAAAGCAAATCGAGCGTCTCAGTGAACTCACGCAAGCAGAATCTGACGTAAAATAGAGGATCACGGGATCGACTTGAGGAAAGGGTTGTTTTGCAGTTCAGAATAATTTTTTTACAGACTGAATTATTAATGTTGTTCTTGAAACTGAGAAAAACTCGACTTGATGATGGTTATGCAGGTATTGACATCAATAATGCAGTTATTGAACTACATGGTTGTTGCTTATTCACTGAGTCAGTCTCAGATTTTAAGAGAATACATTTTATTAAATAGTACTATACCTTGATCTTAAATAACATGGAAACCTGACACGTACTTTACCTTAAGTATGGTACCATACGTCCTAAAAAAGATGAAATCATTAAAATGTTTAATAATATAGCAAAATGTTATCTTTATTTGATGTTTTCTATAGTAACTGTACAATAATAAATTGTTTTATGAATAATCTTATTGTCTTCATCATATTTTATCTTACCAAAATTATATTTGAAAAAAAGGGATTGTGAACCACGAATCATGATTCGAATTGCATCGTGAGTTGAGTGAATCGTGGCATGCCTAATCTTCACTGACATTTAAAACTCTGTTGTTCTGATAGTCACTGCTTGTTTCATTTTATTGCTACATTTTCAAACCACACTCGCTTAACAAAATACCGTTTGTCACTGGAGTGAATGGCCATTCAGGTTGCAGCCAAGCACACGAGGGAAACGACTGCAAATTTTACACAGAAACTAAAAAGCATTGCATTTTTAATGCCCCTTTGTTCCTCATAACAGATGCAAAACAGCAGGAAGGAAAGATCTGCTTCTGAGAGTGAGCCGCCGAACACGCCGCTCTGAGCAACCCCTTGTTCACACCCACGTGCTGGAAGTGTCACGGTCTATTGACTTTGAATGTGGTGACGTAAAGTTTTTACTGAACTGAACTGTGGGTTACGTGGGTCACGGTGGCGGCGTAGCTTTTGTCCAAAGTTAGTGGATTTTCAACTTTTCATGCTTTTTCATGCATTGTGGCTACACAGGTAGAGCTAACTGCTAATGAAATCCTACGTGGGGTTGGGACTGTTTCAAAACACACGGCTTATGTGTGTAGCCACCAGAAATAAATTTGACTGTTTGACTGTGATGAAAGCAAGTCAAATTGAGGTGAGGATACTGTGTGAGGCAGTGGCAATACTGCATGTTAGTGGCATGTTATGTGAGTTCTACAGCAAGCCTCTGTTTAGTCAGTCAATTTTTTAAAGGAAAACACTGGTGGTTACACAAGGGTGGCTTTTTGCACCAATATGGTAAAACCTCTTTACAAAAAGGGCTAAAGTCAAGAAATCCAGCTTCACCGAGTGAAGTGGTTTGTGCTTGACTGCAAAGCGAACATTGAACTCATTGGCCATGAAACCCAGTGACCGACCACATTTCGCTGAGTGTCCGTGATTCTTTTGGGTTGGAAATGACAAAAAAAAATTACATGTTGTTGTTATTAAATTAATTTAAACAGCAAATGCTGTAATGATAAAAACAAACAAACAAAAACAAGCAGTATCAGCATGAGCATTATCAGAAAAACGCATCTTCAAATTTTCAGTCAGTGAAGTTCATCAAATCAGCTGAGAATTCTGACCACTTTTTTCAGTTCATGTACTGTATGTTTTCTTCATCTTTTCCACTTTTCTGCCATTTCTTGCTGCTTTTTTTTAAATGATGAATGGCTTGATTGCCACATCTGAAGGAATTGGGTTGTATTTTTCAATAGTGTATTTTCAAAATCTCACAGACTCCTGTTGTTTTTTTTTTCCCAACGTCTCCTACTCAACCTTTAAATAAAATAATACATGTAGAGATACATGGAACTTCAGTTAATATTCACATTAGTGCTGTAGAATGATCTTACTACACATATTGTCATTTGTGTTAAATTAGAACATAAAAACCTCATGGCTTGTTTGTACTTATTTAAACCACTCACAGACATCGTAGGCACCAGATTAGCTTTTTTTTCAATATCAGCAGTTAATATTGGAGTACTGCTTGAATTGATATTAAATGCAGCACATTTGTATTTTTCCATTCTGACCAGAGTACTAATAAATGTGAAGGTAATTAATAAATAATTTACAGAAATGCCAAACTGTTGTTTTTATTGAAAAAGAAAGCAGAGCTTTAAGCAAGCAAAAAGTCAAGTTGAAAAGTTAAAGCAAGTTTTTGAAAAAAAAAAGTAAAAAATAAAAAAGAAATTCAAATAAAAACCGTCTTAAGATAATGCAGAACATTGTTTTGTACACCGATGTGACTAAACCTCCATGATGTCACTGGGGTCTCCCAGATTGATTGGATGGTGGTTTTTAGTGCCTTGTTGCTTCCTTGTTTGATATTTTTCTGTTTGGATGAGGGAGAGCTTAATACATTGTTAACTATCAGTGTGTAAGGAGAATTTCTGGAAATACAGCAGGAAAAAATGCTTCAGAAAAAAAAAGCAACCTACCCCACCTTTAATGCACTGCTGCCATATGACTAGCTGACTGGCTGGCTTCAAGAATAAGCAGGTGCACAAGCACATCTAATGAAGTGTTCAGAATTTCAACAGTCTGACTTCTGAGAATGAGCCATTAAGCTTTGTCTGGGCCTAAAGTATTCCAGCTGCATTTTTCATCTCTCTCACATGTTTCACTTCATGCGTCAGGCCTATCTCCCCACAATAACACCCGTGACTACTGTGCTTGCGTATTATTGGCTTTTGATGGGAGACCTATAGCTCAATACTGCGCCTGCACGCCTCCTGTGCAGACAGAAGATGAGCATGAGAGCTGCTTGCTGTTCTTCTAATGTGTTGTTCATGTTATACATTCAATGTAGATGTGTAAAGTACAACATGAACTGACAAAAGACATTTTACAATCATGTTCAGCAGGCTTACTGTACAACATTCTGTCTTGTGAAGCCAAGCAATGCTTCCTGGGTAAGCAGAGTGAGCAAATGTGTGCACTTACTGTACAAACTGCAAATCCATCAAATGTGCATGACTCATGGAAAATACAATTATTAAAGAGATTCACCATTGTCTTTATGAGAAAAAAGTCAGTATTAGCTTCAAATTATCCAGAATTCAGTTTGCCACAGTCGATTCACTGATGTCACACATCCACATACTTTGATCATTGTGTAGGTTAAGGTTCCCACTACACCCGTTCTTCATTCATCCTAGTGCAGTTATGTGGTCACAATTTACCGACATTAGTCATGAGAAATAGACGGAAATCACCAGACAATGACACCCAAACTGCAGCAGAAGGCAAAAGGAAAAAGCGGAGGTAGATGAAACTCTTGATGTCCAATCTAAATCTTGTCACAACCGGTGGAATCGACCAGTGCAGAAGGCTGCAAAGATATATACACAATGTTCGACAGACTTCCCCGACACGTGAAATCCCAAGATCTACACTTATATTTTTCATGACAAAAGTCTCTAAAGTTTGGCAGAACGAGAGACCTACAAATCTCTGAAGTCTTACAGTCAGTTTGTGTGCAGCTGGGTGAAGGATGTAGATTACATTTGATCAGCAGGACATGCCGTAGCTGCAGGGGAGGTTTGTTGAAATCCATTTCACAATCTTAGATTGTTTATAAATTTCCCCAAAAAATGTTTCATCAAAACATTTAGCCTGGGTCTAAATATTTCATTGAGTCTAGACTCACTGTCATTCATAGTATCAGGAGTGATGTCTATGGTTGTCATGGTAATCTTACCAATCTCTATCTTCAGGTTTCAGAATGGGATCCTTTTACTTTCAAATGCTGCTCACCCCATAATGAAATAAATAATGTATTAAGCAGAGTAGACTAGGCTAGGCTAGGCTAGTTAGTGCTTCTCAATTATTATCTGCTGCATCCCCCCTAGGAAGAAGAAAACATTTCATGTTCCCCACCCACCCACCCTCCACTGCAACTATAAATAGTATAATTTGTCTATTATACTATACTATACTATACGGTTATACTACTATACTAATTTGTCATTTATCTTATAAAATTGCTATAAGTACACCTCTGCATAACACTGTATCCTTATTAACATTAAGGGAAACAAAAATGAAAGAAATATAGATCAACTTATAACAAAGAATCATTTTATTAACATTGTTTTTTAGTCTGTAAAGAGCATCAATCTCACTTCTGTCACAGTGAAGCCAAACTCTACATCAGCATCATCATATTTCCTCGTCTTAACTTTCTGGTGACTTTCATTTGTCTCATTATCTCCATCTCTCTCCGCCTTTCTTTTCATCCCTGTGAAATATTTTTTCTGTGATGTCTCTTGAGGGTTTGTTCACTTCATTTCTCCTGCTGTGTGCTGTGTGCGCACAGGTCCGTGCAAAAAAAACCCCCACACAATATAGCGAATACTCCCCGCACACTGTGATAATGAGAGTGCCACTGCCACCTACTGGAGTATATGTGCAATTACACTTTATTACATGATGTATTAAAAATAGGGTCAGGTCACTATGGCCTGTTTGCCGAGTGATATTAATATATACAGTGATCCTTTGCCAATGCGTAGTTTATGTTCCGCGGTTTTAATTATTCGCAGATTTTTCAGAAATATATAATATAATTAAAAAAAAACATTTTTAATCGCGGAAACATGTTGTGGACAAAGGACAAACGCGCACAAAGGATGTTGTGCGCGTTCTCTCACAGTAAAGAAATGCTGCGAGCCAGCCTGGGCCCTTTAAGAAGGTAGCTTTATGGGTAATGGAGTGTGTGTGTGTGTCGTGGGATGGCAGAAGAAAACGGGGTTAGATGAAAAGTGGAGTGAGCGTAAACAGCAGCCCAGCGTGTATAGATTTACATTCTCTGTTAACCGACAGGGGCCGAACAATACAACCTGTGTGATGTTACAAGTTCCTGCAGTGCCAGAATAAAGTGTTTGTTCCATGCAGAGAAAACCGGACTTTTTGTTTTGTTGTTGTTAGCGTATTAGTCTCTAATTATGAGCCAAAAATAGCACAATACCAGCAGTTTGTTTACTACAGTTCAGAGACCAGAGGCTGTGAAGGTAACAGAAAGACCACAGCTGAGCCTTTGTCTTGTTTTGCTGCAGTGCCTCGCTACTTTTTGGGGTTTTTAAACTTATTTTAAGCACATTATTGAGGCTCGGGGGGCTCCGTCTCCAGTTCACGGATTTTGATTTATGCGGGGTTGCTGGTCCCCATTAACCGCTAAAAATAAAAAAACCGCGACTGTCAAGTGCTTTGTTTAAGTGTAGTACAACTTCCTTACTAGAACCTCAATCAATTATTGGTAAACTAATATGCACTATTAGTAATATTTTTATAACATTACAATACGGCAGAAAAAAAAAAAAAGTTTCCAGGGTCACACACGCCGCCCCCTGACATTGCACCTCTTTGAGAAGGAATGTTCAATGGTCATCTTTCCCGATTTGATTTGAGAAATGTTAAATGAAGAACCAAAATTATAGACAAAGAAATTATTTTTTGTACCTTCGATGAAATAGTAGGAACCCGCTTTAGAATAATCTGTGGGAACAAAGTTTTGCGGTTCACTCTCGCAATCCGCAGTTCTCACCCAGATCTGCTGAATTCTTCGATCTCTGATTCTTTATTCATTCTAATTTTGGGGACTCTGCATGGATCCGATCTGTTCTTGCATCCATGAACAACACGTGTGTAGCATTTTAGCAACTTTAATGGTGATTTCAGCTTCAAAAAGGTTGTGTAAGTAACAACTCTTACTACACACTGCAATGCTACAGTGTTTATGAACGAATCACTTGACGTAAAAAGGACGGAAGGTTTGTTGTAACATCATGTGAAAACTATATCAGAAAGAATATTTGACTTCAAAACTGTGCTCAGTGCCTTACAAGACAACAGACCTTTCTTTTGTCTGCTGATGTCATCAATGTAATGCTAGTACATTTAATAAAAATCAGTGTTGTCTTTAAATTTTACATTATTTACTTACCCTGACTTTGCAAAGTTGGTCCAGTATGTCATGACTACAGCACTGAGCATCACATCATTCTTGGAGAAGTTACAGGGAAACAGGTCGGTGGCTCCCACCATGGGAATCCCAAACACATAAGGGATCTCATCTCCATGGGCAGCATCTGCCCAGTCTGGCCTCGCCTCGGTCTGACAGTGGTGGTGGAAGGTATAGAAGTAGACAGGTGACTGGAACTCAGCGTGCAGTTTGGCAGTGGCGACAGCTGGGGCCACCCACTGGTGGTCCGTAAACAGAGCCAAGAGGGTCTTCCTACGCATGTCACTGTTGTCCCTGTCAGCCCAGTCAGTGTACATGAATTTTATAGTTTCCCTCAGGATATCTTTACCTTGGAAGAAACAAAGCAGATATGAGTATGCATACAGTGACATGTTAATTTGCATCTTTTAAATCAACCCTCGGTCTATTGTTAGATGGGAAGGAGTGTAAACTTTCATTAGGGACCAAAACAACGTAAACAAACAGTTTTGTTTGTTTGTTTTATTTTGGTGCTAGTTGTCTTTTATTTACAGTGAGAGGTGCAGAGAGAGAAAGGGAAGAGGAAAGCAGCCTCCGTACACGGGCCGCCTGCTTAAGCTACTGGGCTACGCAGAGGACCATAAATTGAAACAATTTTAATTTAGAATGAAATGTGTTTTCAGTAAAATGGCAGTTATTATTATCAGAGGGAGCATTGGAGATGAATGGAGAAATTACTATTTTAAAATATATTTCAAAAATGTCGTTCCACTTCAGTGTGTTGATAGTGTCCTTACATATGAATCGAGGTAATTTTAACTGTCCTTCTGGCTGCCACAAACTTATTATAAATCTGTATAAATAGACTTCAGATGTTGTGCAAGCTATTGTCATTATACACAAAAGGAGGAAGGTTTATGGCCTGTTTCCACAAAACTGCATCAGCACTTATGTAGTAATGACAAAACAGGCAAATAATAGAAGCAGAGGCCATGAACTCTCTTCCTTTTGTGTCTGTTAACAGTAGTTTGTATTAGTAGTCAAATTGTACATGCCAAGGTGGCAGCAAGCCAATGGAGATGACTGTACAAACAGTCCTTTTTATACACTGTACACTCCGTCAGTTTGTCTGTAGGGATCCTATCCACACTATCAATTGAGTAGAATGACATTTTTAGAGTCTGTTGGAGGCTTAAAAAAGCTATTTCTTTTCACGTAGCTCCATTTCCTCATGTGTTAGCATTGATTGCCATTTTGTTGCAAACGCATATTCTGATCTAAATCAAAACTGCTTTGATTCATTTTGGTTCCTGTCAAAGGTTTACACCACTTACCATCTAACAATAGATCTAGAACGTTCCTTTAACGAGAAGGAAGTAAGGCTGAAATCACCACTTCTGTTTTGGCTGAAATTTTGTAAATGTTTGCAATGTCTACAGAAGTGTTTTGACTAAAGCAGAATTATGACTGCCTATTACTGAGCACGTTTTAGATAACATAAACTGTATTATCCAATTCAAAAACTTAGGCCCCAATCGTACACTTCCCGCTAGCCGCTACCCACTAACCGCTACCCGCAAATTGCGGGTTTAGGAACCTCCGCTAACTGCTAATGCAGTCTTCCTTACTCCCTTACTCCCTTACTCACTAGTTTAATTAGCTTTTCTAGCTAATTAAACTAGCGAGTAAGGAAGTAAGGGAGTCTGCATAACGGGTAGCGGCTTTAGGAACCTCCGCTAACTGCTAATACAGTCTTCCGCTCCCTGTTATGCTCCCTTACTCCCTTACTCGCTAGTTTAATTAGCCTTTCTTGCTTCCCAGTAGCCAGCTGAACTGGTGTTCATTCACCTTTAGTTATTTTTCACAGTTCCTATCAGTACAATTGGGTGATAGTTACACAATAAGATAGCATTACTTAATAATGTAAATGAGCGTTCAAAAACAAAGTTCAGGAACAAGTCAAGTTATTTAATAAGCTAGCTCAAAGCTCGTTTCTCAATAAACACTTTCAACAACTGGGTTTAGATGGTTCAGTTGGAAAGACTGAACATCTGTAAGTTTATCTACTTCCAGTCATCACCTTGCAGGCCATGGTGGCAAGATAAGACTGGAAAGGACAACTCTATCAAAATTGTTGTAGTTGGAACACTATTCATAATGTCATGATAATGAGGTAAAAAACCTGGAAAGCTACAGATTTCAGCTTTGAATTAGTAATTTGAAGGCAGAATAGGGTAGGATCTGACCATCAGGGTATCCATATAGATTGTCCACAAAGTTGGAGATAGTGTAGTCGAATGAGGCAGCTGATATCCCATCTTCTCCTTCACTGTCGTCCACAAACTTCATACCCTCTCCCTGGTTGACACCTAGCAATATGTCGTAGTTGAGGAACTCGCCCTGTAAACACAGGATGCAGCATGATTTAACAGAATGAGATATGGCAGTATTCCTGGAGCAACGCTCACACACCAGCTGTAAGAAAATGACTGGTCAAGCTCTGGTAGAGTTTCAAATAACCTGCTGCATGAGGATCTCAGGGTGGTCCGGCACCACGTCTCCGTCCACCACAGGCCCAAAGGCGATGTGGTAGCGTGCGGGCTGGATGTCCTGATCCACCAGCTCCCGAAAACTCTTCCTTCGCAGGCAGTCCACCAACTCAGCCATGTCCCCCAAGGTGCAGCCCACCTTCTTCGCAAGGATTTTGGTGTACATCAGTGGTCGGTAGTTGACTGACCAGCTGGAGATGGCTGAGCCACTTTGAGCAATGGCTCTCTGGAACAGTCCTACACAAAGCAGGGCCGTACATTAAAACATGCAACTACTTATTGTCTGTCAGTTTAGTTTAGTTTTATTTTTCCTTCTGATACACTTTTATTCCCAGCTGATGGGTCTTTCTAGGCCTTACAGTATGAATGCTTTAAATAATGTACATCTTAAAGGAGGAGCAATTTTGAAGAGCATAATTCACAAAGGAAGCGGAAGCTCTTATTCTGCGTATTTTAACAGCTGGAGAAGATCTTTCTGAACATTTGTGTAAGAAAATGAAGTGTTTTTCATGACATACAGCGAAAGAACGGGGAACAACTCTGCACACAGCAGTAAGCTTGTCGGATGAAGCGAGAAAGACAGAAACAGAAAGAAAACTGCTCGCACTGTTGCACCGCTGCACTATTATGTAAAGTGGTTTGCTGTCCCTCTGTTTTATCTGCAGATTCTGTCATTAATAATTAAGCCCCCCCATATTCTGCATGTGCCCCACCCCCGCTCGTCTCCCTGTGAAATCAATTAAGAAGCCTCTCAGCTGCAGCTACAGCTCTGCTCCTCATCTCATCTCTCCTCTGCAAACATACACAGTACCTTTAAAAAAAAAACTCTTCACCATCCAACTTTTTCTGCACTTTGTGGCATTACAGCCAGTCTTCAAAAGGAGCAGAGAAAATGTATTCATAACAACCATTTGATTTATTTTATTTAGGGTCAGCAGTGAAAACGTACCGTGATTTTGATCAAAGCAATCGAACGTCAAACAAATTATGGTGGAAATTCTGAAGTGCCATCAAGGACAAAATTTAACTTCTGTTTTTTATTGAAAACATGAAGCTCAGGTATTAAAGTTTGCACTCATGTGTATTTGTCCTTTCACCACATGATATTCTGGATGGATGGTTACGGGCCATCACAAATGAAAAATCACTGTCGTGACAGAATTGTGGGGGGATCTTTTGTCCCACCGTACATCCTATAATGTGAACAATATGACGGCAGCTGTCAAACAGGTTTTGTGTTAAAAGACGATCTGATGTAATTTCCTGTCTGTGTCAGAAATCCCATGACTCCATCTATTTACTACCCAAATTAAAGCAACCAGAAATGATGAATTAATTAAATACAGAAGAGTAAGAATCCCAACTGGAACATTATTTCCTTTTTACATCTCCTCTTTTTTTTTTAAAGCATTTTCAGCACACATAAAAGCTGCAACAGAGAAGTTCATTTTCATGTGTTGTTTGTTTACTGTCAGACGATACTGATGACATAATTCCACATCCGCCCCCATCCCCGCATCATTCATAGTCTACAATTCAAGAAGGCCCATCATCATTTAGTCTCTGCATACCATTCTTAACATCGTATCAAAGATTAAGCAAATGCAAATAAGACAGTGTGAGATGTTATAATCTTATATGACTACAGAAATGTTGTGCAGCTTATAGGAGCCCTTAGCTAAAATTCTCTCTGGTGAAATGGGTCTGGTACCCCTCCCCTTCACAGCCATTTCCCCCAGTACAAAATGTACCAAACCAAACAAAATGGGACGAGGATGGGCTTCATGGGATGGCTCATACTGGTGCATCCCAGAGCCACTATTCAAAACAACCAAGATGGCTGCAGAAATTACAAATAACACTTTGAATCAACAGGTTTTTACTGAGAAAACCGACCAACAGCCATTCATCTGCATTACAGCCTTTTGGTCTTTTGTAAATATCTCTAATGTCGTCGCTCTGCCTGTGTGACATGATTTGTTTCTCTGATTAGTTGTATGTCTTTCAACTGACATACAGAGGGAGTTTCTTCTGATTTTGTTGGTGAGGAACCAGACTAGTCTTTGCATCAAAGAGGAAAGGAAACAAATTAGAACTGCCAGAATTGTCAGGTTAAGGAAATTTAGCAACTCACAGTTTAATAATACTTCTCAATCAATGAAATCCTGTTCCATGTCCTCTTGAATGTTTCCTGAACTGTGATTAAAGATATGCTTGTCCTCTCGCACACATTGAGGATTTGCTTCCTTTAGCACTGATTAAGCTTTCTTTTTTAATCTTTCCTTGGTCAGCATCAGTGTGAAGGTTAACAGTTTAGTAATAACATAATCTGAATTCTTGGTAAAGTTTAAAAGCCATTTTCCCTCTCAGCTCCACCAATTGCGATCACATCAGAGGATTAGAGGACAAACATCTGGTGGGTGTTTTAGAGATGTGAAGGTGAAGGTTTCATGCAGTAAATTTGATTTATAGCTACAACACCCTCCAAAAGTACAAATACACCAGAAAATGTCAGAGCTTTGCATAACGGTTTTGCTATAAATTGCTTTTATTGATATAAAATACCGTGGCACTATTTTTTTTTTATTGATTTAGCGGTAAATTGTTTTGAGTGTTTTGCTCTTAGAATTATCCTGGACATCCATTATATATATTTTTTCCTCTTTGATTCAAATAAGAAGTCTGGCTCCTCTGGAACAGTAAAGCTGCATTTCTAATATCTGTGACATATACATTACACACTGAAACTAAATTCAAGTCTACAGTCTTATGGACAAACCAGTCAACGTTTGAGATCTGTTTATGTTTGTTGTCAAATAAAGAAAACATGAGTCCACAGTGTGTAACCCCCACAGTGAAGGAGATCACTGATGGTTTGAGGGCGTTTTGCTGCAGGCAAAGTTGGCAAACTTGACTCAAGACGGACATCGTGCCATTTGTCAGTGTCAGACTACATCATCAGGAACTCGTTTGACAGCTCATGCAACTCTGTCATGCAGCAAAACAATGACCCCTAGCAAACCTCCAGGCTGTACAAAAACCACTTGGAGAAGAAGCAGAAGGGTGGTATGCTGTTGGTCATGCAATGGCCACTTCAGTCAGCCGACCCATCAGAACTTGTTTGATACAAACTCACGTGAAGGGTTCTAAGCATGCGGCCGAGAAATACACGACTGCCCTGAGAATGTCTTCAAACGGCAAGAAGAGAGATGACCTCAAACCTCAAACACAGCTCGGAAAGCTGAGATTGAAGCCAAGGGTGCTTATTTTATTTCATTTACAAAGCTCTGGTGTCCATATAATTATATTTTATACTGTCTTGCATCATCATATTTAGAATGATTTTCATTTTTGTGAACATTTTTGTGTGTTTTTATCCTTGAGGAGGGTACTTGTGTATTTACATATCACATAAAAATAGGAAGATACTTATTACAGAAATACACCTAAGATTACATTTATAGTATAGATTATATCTGTGGATGTTGCACTTTCATATGCATCAAAACTATGGAACAGCTGTCTAAATCACTATATAACAGAAGTAATAATATTAGCCTGTTAAATTTTATAGAATTTTATGCACACACACATTGTGTCTTTATTATCTATGATTATTATTATTATTTTTTTTTAGGGGAGGGGGTCACTAAATGCATCGGCATAGACAAATCCATTTTTTTCAGTCAGTAAATGTTTCATGATGACACAATCAACCAGAAAGCGTGTTTTAAAAGTGTAAGTTTTCGGGCACAGCAGCAGAATAATAGTTGTAAGGTAAAAAATAACCCACTGAGGAGCAACAGAGGAAATGTTTGGAAACACAACATCTAAAACAGCATCCCAGTGTGCCCAACGCTATAAAATTAACAAAGGTTCCAAGATCTTAAACTGTAGCAAGCAGAGCACAGAGCCTGCAGCCTCTGCTATCTTACAGTTGACTGAGAAAGAAAAATGGAACTGGCCAATATCAGAATTGATAAATCAGACCTTTTCCTTGGCTGAATTCTGAAAAATCTGAATTTTTATTTTTAACTCTTTTATCCAAAGACCCAAAGGATCCAGTGGAACTATTTAAAGAAGTGACAATATGCTGCCACAATAAATGAAACTTTGGAAGGACTCATAAACATCTTGTGAAAAATGAACAAAAAAATCTTTTAAACCTATGTTTGCAGCCAGGGCTGCAGCAAACACTCAAATAATACTCAACCCTTTAGCTTCCAGGGTGTTTTCAGTTTTCTTCTGTTAAGAAGCCAGATTCATGCGTAGAATTCAACCAGCAAAACGCTAAAAGCACATATCGAACCAAATGTCACACATAACATACAACCAGGTAGGATTAGGCTCCCCTCTCAGACCCAGAAAAAACAAGAAAAGAAAAATGTAAAAAAAAAAAAAAAAAAAACACAAAACAAAAACATGTCATTGTGTTTCATTCTCGCGCTGTAATTACACCACCAAACAGTAGGTGACAGTGTGGGTCCGGTTCTTTTCAGTGCTGCGCTTCCTTTTGTATACTTTCTTCATGTAGCTCAGACATGGCAATGTAGCAAATAAAGTGTGGCTTATGAGAGATGGAGCAGAGAAATGTAGAGCAACAGCAACTTTTACTTGCATTGGAACACAATCTGTTCACCCAGCTTGAAAAATGAAGACGAAGTTGTAGCGGGAAATTTGTTGAAGGAAATATAACGATGCTTGGCTACATTTCTTGGTAGGTGCATGACATGTTGGAGGTAATTCTGTTGGGTTCAACGCAGAAGCATAACTCACCTCTACATTACATGTGGAATTATGTTTTTTGTAGTTACTGGTAAGTTTGTGTCTGGAGGTAAGTCGACCCCTCTTGTCTTTGCAGCATTAAATGTTTACCGAAATAAATATTTGAACTCTCCAAATGATAAATCAATCATTGCAGGATGTTAGGGGGATATTGCTGCCAAATATCGTAATCCAGTTGACTGAAATTACTTGCTCATCAAAGAAATACAGAGCATTACAGTGTCCTTTAACTACCACTGCTATGAAGCTCAAAGAACCTTACCCTCAGAGTGGTGGGAAAGGATGAGAAGGTTCACACAGGCGGCGCCGGCTCCTGAGCCAAAGATGGTGATCCTCTCTGGGTCTCCTCCAAAGGAGGCAATGTTTTCATGGAGCCAACGCAGGGCCTGGATCTGGTCCAACAAGCCATAGTTCCCTTTAGCAGACTGGTCCCCTGTGCTCAAAAACCCTGCAGGGGAAATTAGAACAAACAAGGAAAAAAAAAAGAGAAAATGCAGATTATTTGTGAATGGAGGAGCATGTCAGAAATTCAGGGGTACAAGATATCATGGCCCTGTTTTTATAAATGAACCCATACAAACTTAAGAAAGCAGCCTGTGATTGTTTGGAACATCTCAGCTTTGGACTCACCATGAGCCTGGGGAGATTTCATGAACAAAAAGTTCATCAAATTACCAACTTTGATACCCACGCTGAAATTACAAAATAGTTAAAAGAACTTGTCAGCAGAGAGCGGAGGAGAGCAACAGAAGGCATGTTTCACCTACTTCCCGGACTCACAGCAGGTGCACGCCCACCAGGTGAGAAAAAATAAACTGAAGAAAATACCACAAACACTCACAAACAATATCCTTTTCTCTTGTGAGAGTGAATTACAGTACTTTATAATTGTTTCAACCCACATCAACCTATTTCACCCTGCAATAATTGTAGCTTTTCAGTTGTACAACTTTGTGCACGACTTTGATAGTTGGAAAACACGTAAAATGATTTCAGTAAAGCGCTCGAGTGGAAAGTGTGATAAATCATGCTCATCTTGATTTGGGCAGCTCATCTCTTGATTCACTCGTACTTGTGATGCTGCATAGCAGTGGTTATTCTTCCACTTCTTATGAAAGACTATCCCCATGTTTCCATAACTAACACCAGGGTCTTGTTTAATGAAGATGGATTTCAGCTATGACTCGGTTCTAACATATAGTCACAAAAGGCATAAATTGTCTTGTCTCAGTTGCGTTTGGCCGGGGTGATTAGGTGATAATTCAAGGGAAAATAGAAATGTCTCTGCTGTGGAATCCTGATTATGTTCTTGCTGCTCCACCCTGCCAATAAGTAACTGTGCGAGCTCTTAGTCCTCATAAGAAATCATATATCATGAACTTCAGCAAGTTTTTCTCATGTAATCTGGTAGAACTGGTGGTCTTAGCTGATTTGGTGTAAAGTAAACTCTTTTCTTTATTCTCATGAATATGTATAACTTGTATTTGATGAATCT
This sequence comes from Hirundichthys speculiger, assembly GCA_018398805.1. Taxonomy (NCBI): domain Eukaryota; kingdom Metazoa; phylum Chordata; class Actinopteri; order Beloniformes; family Exocoetidae; genus Hirundichthys; species Hirundichthys speculiger. Next base: position 3,921,663 of record JAGFBZ010000606.1, on the reverse strand, counting down.
GAAAGTAAAATTAAAGTCAGTTTACAATAACTGTAAATGTAATGAGTTACACATTTTTCTTTATGACCATATGGGAGCAGAAAACAAGCCTTAAAACAGAATTAACATAATGTTAACCTTTTAAACTGACATTAAAGTCTATTTTTACATTATCTATCCAAGACATTTTAAATCACTTTAAATTGCAGAGATGGTCAATTAAAGGAAAATTCCAGAGTTAAAACAAATCTTGGTCCATTATGAGATGGTACGAAGTGTGAATGTATATTTAGGACCAAAACAGTGAGAACTGAAACAGTTTTTATTTAGAATGGAATATATGTTTTGCAACATAATAATGAGGGAATTTCTTTGTACCGTTTTAAAGCCACACTATGTAGCAATGCCACTGCTGACCACATGGAACCATCGGCAAGTTTCGTAGTACCACTTTGTTCCTCTAGAGGTGTACGCCGTTGTTTCTTACGTCAGGAGCTGACACATGAAAATTCTTGTTGTATGCTGCCACCATGTGGTCAGACGTTGTATTGCTAAATGTGGCTGTCGGACTCCAAACTGATGGAATAAGGGCAAGTTCTAATTTTACTTAAGTGTAGATTCATCAAAAGACTACAATATAAATGCTGAAGTGAGCAAACTGATGTCCTCCACTTTCAACTTGAACAGGAGAAAATATATTAAGAACTTTTGAGAAAAAAACAGAGACAAATTTAATTGATAAAACAACCAAAATTAACGTGCCTTTGTGTTAAAGCCTGAGTCAAATTATGAAATGTGTGAATACAGCAGTGTACGTGTGTGCACGTGGAGGTGTGTGAACACAAGAAAAAGAAGAAGCAGAAATTCAGCCTCTATTAAAATGGCTAATTAGATGTGCACTTTATTTAGCTTCAATCTCTTCTTATTCATCATTATTTGTTTTTTGTTTTTTTAATCATATCAGGCTTCCCTTGGAACTGAAAAAAAACTTGCTTAAGGGTCATCTTAATTGTGTATGAGACACACTCTCATCACACCTGGCTTACATGTGGCAAAATATGTGTGAATGGTCACCGTGCACGCTGCCGTTGCTCTTACAGTCACTTAACCCTCCTTTTATGTTACGGGTCAAATTGACCCGTTTTGAAAATTAAAAATCTAAAAAAAGAAAATAGTTAAAAGGATAAAACTTATTCTGCATGGCTTAATTAGTGTAATCAACATATAAAAAGAAAATGGTTCATGTAACATATTTGCAAAACATCATTGTCAAATTGAACTATTGTATTTTATGGATAGGTCTTTCCAATGCACATTTAAAAATGTTTTAACATTCATTTAAAAAAAAAAAAAAGTGAATTATTTTCATTGAACCATGATTTGTGAGAGGTAAAGAATAACAATGCACTAAATATTGATTGAAATAGTTAGTGATGGAGTTAATAATGAGATTGAAACAGTGTTTATTGAGTGTTAGTTTTTAGACACTTTTGGATTATTAAACATGCCCCCGGTCAAATTGACGTGGGAACAATATTGCTGTTCCTGAGAAATGAACATAACAGAAGGGTTAATACATTCATAAATGCAAATGACCAATTATGTGTTAATAGAATAATATTTTAAAATGTCCAAATGTATGAACAAAAATAAAAATTGAGTCAAATAATGAAAAAAAATTTACTAGCATCTCTTTTATGGATCGAAATAAGCTCCTCCACAAAAAAAAAAAAAAAAAAAACTATTTAATTTTCCATATGCACAAAATTTACTAAGAAAATGTCTATGAAAGAGGACTGATCTAGAAAAAAAAAGTAGTGAAGACAAGAAAGCACAGATCCAGTGCATGAACGAGTAACTGGGAAAAAAATGACTTTTTCAAACTGGTTAGGAACGAGTTCTGACCTAAATCCCTTTAAAAACCTTTAGAGTTGAAGTCTGTCATTACACAAAGGACTCATGCAAACATAACGGAGCTTCAACACAAAGAAATGGAAGAGCTGCGCAATATTGGCAGATGAGTGGAAAAATGTTTGGAAATGCTTTGACGCTGCCATTGTTGCAAAAGATTCCTGCGCCCTAATATCTTTGAAAGGTGCCAGTAAATGTCTCCAGGTTACCTTTTGTGCTCTCAGCCACTTTTTTCTTTTGTTCAGCTCCTGTTCTTAACAGCTTCCATCCATTATCTATAACTGCTTATTCCTATTAAGAGTCACGGAGATGTGCTGGAGCCGATCCCAGCTCTTTCTTCAGATAAAAGCTTGCCAGTCCATTGGAGGGCCACATATAGACCAACAACTGCACACAATCACACACAGTTTAGATCACCAATTAGCCTAACCTAACGTGTATGTTTCTGGACTGTCAGAAACTCATGCAAGCACAGAGAGGACACGCAAGCACCACAAAGTAAAGCCCCAGTGGGACCTTTTAGCTGACAGGGCAATTCAACAACCTAAAGGAACCAGGGGCCTCCTTTATAAATTCACTCAAAACAGGGCCTGAAAGTTAACACACCTCACTTCCCACACAAAGATTGACGAGCAAAGGTGAGCACCTGTACGCAAATTTTGAACCTTGCGCACATACATTTTGGAGATGGGGGGAAACTGGCGGTGCAGATGGTGAGATGGTAAATTGAAATCACGTTCATCTTGTACATTTAATTTCATTTCATATCAGACTTGTAGATCTGCGTATTATAAGCCTGCAGTGTTATGGATGTGTACCTGTCGTGAGCTGTGACTATTTCCATAAACACTCAGCACGGTGTGTTCATCTATCATACTTCCATCTTCAGATGATGTACTACAGTGGTGGATAGCACTGATTGATGCATTAATTGTGACAAGGTGTGTAGCAGATCTAAAGTCTAATTGTTGAGCGAACATATATATATAGGGTTCGATCTTCTGCCAGATCTCCTAAACCCGCTATTTAGGGATAGCGAGTAGCAAAAGGGGCATTCCCCCGTAAAGAACGCAATTTTCCACCTTGCTAAACCCACTATCCCACCTGCGCTACCCACTACGTTACGCATAGGAGTGGTTAGGGCGCACATTGATGCCATTTGGGTGCGCTCTTGTACGCGCCGATATGCAGGTTGTGGGTAGCGGGTGGTCAGAGTACCCGCAACCCTAAACCCAAGATCGCAAGATAACGAGTTAAGGAAAGGAAAGGGTAAAAGACACGCCCATTGCCACACCAACAAAGTGAGTAAGGGAGTTGGTATAATGAGTAGCAGCTTTAGTTAGCGGAAAATGGCATTAGCGGTTAGTGGAGGTTCCTATACGGGTAGCGGGTAGCGGCTAGTGGTTAGCGGTTACAACTAGCGGGAAGTGTACGATCGGGGCCATAAAGTGTGTGATGCTCGTGTGTAATGCGGACATAATGGATGCACTGGCGCACCTTGAGGATTAAGTTTCCCTAGGATCAGAATGGAGAAAATTTATAGGGATCACAAAGATTTCTCTGTCACATTATGACGACTGGCGAATATGTCGATTCAGAATCCCGACAGCAGTGCTCTGGAATCTATGTGCTGATCTGGGTCCACTGTGAAACAGACTGAACCACCATCCTGCTGCACGTACAGGTTATGATCACTCACGGTTTACATCAAGTTACATCAAGTTTCCTTACAGTGTGGTGACTCAAACATGGTTCTGACACATTTATTGGCACGGTTGCCCTTGTTCAACACATGACCCATTCAATTTTGACACAGAGCACTGTCGGAACATTCATATGACATAACATTGACTTGACATATATTTAACAGTGGCTTATTTTGACGGCTCAAAACAAATAAAATTAAACAAACTCTTGAGCTCCATTCTGACCTACTTGCGCTCCTATGTGAGTCAACCTGTTTTTATTTGAGGAAATATGGCACGTACAAAGAATTCAGGCGCATGAATAATTCAGGTTCAGTTCAGTTTTGGAAAACGATTATTGCAACACGAAAAGCAACCTGCAAACAGCAGTTTGCTTGTTACAGTCAAGCTGCTTTGTTGTTAAATACTGTAAACGTTCACTCCCAAGCTATGATACTGTGGCAGCATGTTCTTCGTGTTCCTGCTGCTCCTGCGCCCTTGAATGTTGGCATCGCATCTCACCAGAAAAGGCATTGTGTTCGAATAAATGTTTGATTTGCAGGGCTGTGGACATTATAACCTTGGTATTTGCCACATATACCACCATAAACGCAATCACAGTCTCGGTCTGTCTGCATAAGCACTAATAATGTCATGATGTCATAGGACATATTTGTGTATAAAGTAACTAAAATAATTGCAGTTTGGTATACTGACTCATATATACTTGTTCTAAAGTTATAATAAAAATTGGACAGCAGTAAAGGACAGTATGCCTGCGTTGACCTTGGGAGATCGCCCACATATTTTGTTAGATATTCCTTTTTTTCCAAATGACTGTTTATATTTGGACAGTAACGTTGTCATCGCAGTACGAGAACTTGAGGTGTTACAGAAAATGGACATTCATTTTTAAACACAGAGATTTCTACCTTTATTTATTGATTTATTTCACTTTAATTTCACAGCAGATAAAATGAACCTTAAATGCTTCACATTTTGACTCTTCTGTTCACTTTTTCATTCGTTAGTGTATGTCCAATTCTGCATTTCAAGGCTGCAAAATATTACATTAATACAGTGGTTCTCAAACTTTTAATACTGCGTACCATCTGAGAAAGTGTTCAGCTCTCTGAGTACCACAATGATGACCAATTTTAAAGTATAGCCATATACGCCTTCTCAATTAGCTTTAAACACACAGAGATGTTTTTTCCTTATTGTGGTTATTTATTGTTGCCTGAATTGTTACTTCACTGAATTATATTTTTTGCAACTCTGTCCAACAATTCTCACATACCCATACACTCATACAGAGCAAAATAAACACACTCAAAAGTTGTTGTTACATCTACACTGCAACTGAATATACAACAAATATTTTTTTAAAATACACAATTTTAATTATCTCAAGCTACACATTTCATTTGAAACGTTGTATTTATAATGCATTGTAAGTTTCTGATTTTCCAAGTAAAAATGTGGAAAGTCATGACGTTCCCCGCGTACCACCAGAGGGCGCTCGCGTACCACTGGTGGTACACGTACCACAGTTTGAGCGCCACTGCACTAATAGAATTGTAAAGCTTTGACCACATTTTATTGTTTTCATTTCTGTTTGCAACACTTAAAAGGCGCTCTGACATCGGGGATACCAACTGACTTAATGTCGGAAGAATGTCATTTTGCATTATGTAGTTGAAAAACACTTGCACGTCCATGGGAAAGATGTTTTCTTGAAAGCAGAATACATTACTTTAAAATCTTTACTAATACTTTTCTGTATTAAAGATGCCATTGCAGAACTCTAAATTATCTTTGTCAAGGACACGGATAGGACTCCAAATCATCACAGGACATGACTCCTGAATCTTCTGTGTGTCACAGATGTTCAGGGTTTAGACTCTTGAGCAAGTTTCACAATACAGATACTTGAGAAGTAGCTGGAATTTTTATTTTTCTTTGGAAATAAACTCTTTCCTTTATTTTAAAGCCAAAAAGAAGTTTCTAACTGCTACCTTTAAGTCTGTGCTGGACTACGGTGATGTGATTTATTTGTGTCTACATACACTGAACACAGTCTACAATGAAGCTCTAAGGTCGTGAAATTTCCTCGCTCCTAAATATTCCACAGTCAACTGTCAGCTGTATTATAAGGAAATGGAAGTGTTTGGGAACGACAGCAACTCAGCCATTAAGTGGTAGGAGACGTAAACTGACAGAGCGGGGTCAGAGGAATTGCGAAGAGGTCACCGACTTTCTGCAGAGTCAATCACTACAGACCTCCAAACTTCATGTGGCCTTCAGATTAACTCAACAACAGTGCAGAGAGCTTCATGAATGGGTTTCCATGTTGGAGCAGCTGCATCCAAGACATACATCACCAACTGCAATGCAAAGCGTCGGATGCAGTGGTGTAAAGCAGTGGTCCCCAACCCCCGAGACATGTACCGGTACCGGGCCTGTGGATCAATTGGTACCGGGCAGCACAGGAAAAAAAATTAGTTATTTAAGTTTTTTTTAATATGAGTCTAAATGAGCTTTTTTTTTTTTTTTTTTTTTTTTTTTTTTGAAAAATGACCAGATTCTCTCAGTTACATCTCAATCGCTTGAGCGCCAAAATTTAATCCAGCAAGCAAAATGAGTAAAAAACAGACGTCTTTGTAAAGTTTCCTTGTGAAGGGGAAAATGCAGGGTGAAGAGAACGAAGAACAGACTACAACTTCCAAGAAAAAGAAAGCTTTTAATAGACAATATCAGGAGTTCTACTTGAATTATTGATTTATCATGACAGGTGATTCCCACGTACCAAGCCCGCTCTGCGTGAGCTTTTTTTTTTTTTTTTATTTATTTATTTAGTGGGTACAGAGGATGATACCAGAGACTTTGATGTTATACTCATGTTGGCGTAATGTAACGAGGAAGCCAGTCCTGGCCACCCGGTCTGCAGTTACACAAAGGTTGGGGACCACTGGTGTAAAACAGCCACCACTGGACTCTAGAGCAGTAGAGGAACGTTCTCTGGAGTGATGAATCACGCTTCTCCATCTGGTGATCTGATGGAAGAGTCTGGGTTTGGTGGTTGCCAGGAGAACGGTACTTGTCTGACTGCATTGATCCAAGTGTAAAGTTAGGTGGAGGGGGGATTATGGTGTGGGGTTGTTTTTCAGGAGCTGGGCTTGGCCCCTTAGTTCCAGTGAAAGGAACTCTGAATGCTTCAGCAGATCAAGACATTTTGGACAATTCTATGCTCCCAACTTTGTGGGAACAGTTTGGAGCTGGCCCCTTCCTCTTCCAACATGACTGTGCACCAGTGTACAAAGAAAGGTCCATAAAGACATGGATGGAAGAGTCTGGTGTGATGAACTTGACTGGCCTGCACAGAGTCCTGACCTCAACCTGATAGAAGACCTTTGGGATGAATTAGAGCAGAGACTGAGAGCCAGACCTTCTGGTCCAACATCAGCATGTTTGACCTCACAAATGTTCTTCTGGAAGAATGGTCAAAATCCCCATAAACACACTCCTAAACCTTGTGGACAGCCTTCCCAGAAGAGTTGAAGCTGTTCAAGCTGCAAAGGTGTGGACCCATGTCATATTGATTAGGAATGAGATGAACTAAAGCTCATATGTGAGTCAAAGCAGGTGAGCGAATACTTTTGATAATATAGTGTATATGTTTATTTACGAAGCAAATTTTGATGTTCTGCTATTCTATCTACAGACTTACATTGTATAAAAACATCTCACGTAGCTACTGTCTTCACTTTCAACATATGATTCTTTTAATTGTACCAAACGATTGAACTGAGATGAGAAAAAAATGAGTTTAAATGTGATGCCATTTAAACTTGGAATCAGTTCCAAACTCACCTGAAAGATCTGTCATAAATTTTCTTGAAAAACTCTTGAAAAATGTTGCCTTACATGCCATTTTGTATTTCCTTTTTTCCTTTGATGGCTTTGTTGTTGGCTTTCTGGTGTATATCTCATCATATTATATGTATGCACTTACTCTTAATATCAAACGTTTCTCCCAGGTTAAATAAAGGTGTTTATTTCTTTAATAATTAATATTAAAAACAGTTCTCCATCCCTTTCTCATGCTGTCATATCAGGATGTTTATGAATTGATGGTTCTTGGTCTGATGGACTGAAGATCCCAGTTGCCCACCTAACCATGCCCATTCACTTCACAAAAATTCTCTTTTGTGAGATGTGTAAGGTACCCCTCCCATTCACATTTCCACTGGTGCAGGACGGACTGAACCTATGGCTACGGCTTGTGGGTGGACTTCATGCAACGACTCATACAGAAGCGCCCAAGAGCATGATTTGAAACAACCAAGATGGCTGTGCATGCTTTGCATGTAGTTGCACGGGGCCTAGAGGCTTCTTCTACGTCTGTTGATACTGCCTCCTGGAAATCAAAGATGAATAAAGAGGAACCAGATTAATTCTTTGTATCAAAGAGGAGAAGAATTAGTATGGCTGGCCAGGCTAGTACAGCTCAGGCTTGCACTGAATTTTATTCCAATTTCCTTGAACCGTTTATTAGTGTTATGCACTGTAGAAAGGGAGAAATATGCAAATCGTGTCCAGTCTTTACTTTGAGGAACATTGCTTTTCAGCATTTCAAATATTTTTATGATCCATTTGCTGACTGACTGGACTTCCTCAAAGAATTCCTGGACATTTCCTAAGTACCTGTTGACATCACTTAGAATAGAATAGTACTTTTTAATCCCTCACCGGGGAAATTCAGTCGTTACAGCAGCACAGGTTCAGATAAAAATAAAAATTTCAACAGGGCTTGGAGAAGTACTTGTAAAAAAAAGAGGCAAAAAATAATATAAAATGTATATATAACTCTCAAAAAATATTCTAAAAAAAATGTATTGTTAAACATAAGCTATATACACACTTGTTTGAAATGATAATAAAATGACGTCAATATTTAATTTTTCAGTCTATTTATTGCAATGGAAAGAGAAAATACAGTAATAATATTACAGACAGACCAATTACTCGGTTGCTGGAATAATATGTTAAATGATTATTGTTCATTTTTTAAAATAAATGGCATTGGCCATTTAAAAAAAAAAAAAAAAGATTGGCCGACCTCTAGATGAAACAACACAACGTCCAGAGCAAAACAACTCTGCAAGCAAAAGTCATATTTAGTTTGACCTCTTCCAGAACCCAGTGCAGATTTAACTCATTTAGAGGAGCCTGTCCTGAAGATATGTTTGCATTTATATCAATCAGAATGCCATCCTGCTTAGATTTAAGCCTGGTTCCTGTATTTTATGCTTGTGTATTTTAAATATGGATGTGATTAAAATTTGATTTAAAAAATGATTAGGGGTGCCTTAGACCTTTTAACAGTCTGTATGTGCAAAATAATGAACTAAAATAGTGAACCAGAAGTGACGAGGACAACATTCTGTCCTCTAAAATAATGATAATGAGATAATAATCATGAAAAACCAAAGTATGATTAAATTGTGATGTAAAGTTAATAGGATTACCTAGTTTATGAGAAACCACAGCTGTTCCCACCTTTCATAGTGCAGTGTTCAGTGCTGAATGGATTCTAAAAAATATTACAAAAGAAATCTGAAATGTTTCCTTGGAAAGATTGCTCTCGAGGTAATATTTCATCAACAACAGCAGTTGGATATTGTTCAGAATTTGCTGTGTAATTGAATCATACTGAGATCATCGTAGCGACCGTCCGCCTGAAGCAGCTCCAACCCGGTCACGTATCCGCTCTGACTTGCCATCAAAACCACGGCCACGTGGAAGTGTCTGCCGCCTGGCCGTGCTCAGCTGAGCCGCCACAGTTGCCTGGCAACTGTCCAGGGGTTCTGGTTAAATGTAATGGACAGACACTCACCAAAGCACTTACATGCACATATTTAAGTACACAAGCAGCTACATGCAACAGACGTGGGGCTGGAGTCAGCACGCGTGAGGCGCTGACTGGGGCCTCCTGAGCTGGTGCCTCCTTTCATTCTCCATGTAAGAGCAAAAACGAAGAGAGAAAATTTGGTTTATCTGCTGCCACTGAAGTCAAACAAGCTCCCTTTTTCCTCCTCGCCTTCTCTTTCAGCAAGTTTTCTTTCTGATCCCCCACCCCTGCTGCTGAGCTGGGATTCCTTCTGACTTTAGCGCTGAGAGCAGCAGTTTATGAGGCCGCACTCATGAATATTCAACAGTAGCTTTAGGTAAGAGCTAAGGAGCTGTGAGGAGACTCATCAGCCGCTGAGTAAAGATACATGCTGAAGACGGTGAAAATAAATGGATGAAAGAAAGCAGGAACAGTGAGCAAGCGACGGAGGGAAATTTAAATTGCGGATGTTATGCAGTATAGCGCCGTATCCATCAAGAACGTATGACCATTTTATGGCTGGCCCTATTATCAAACCTCAGTGTCCTCAATAACATTTTAAAATAAAAAGCAGAGATAATGCTATAAAGACTAACTACAATTGCAGCTGAAGCACATTTAACCAACACTCACTATAATCACTACAGTCACCGCTGAGGTATACTGTCAACAATTTAACACAATCTGAGGGTGGTACTCTCCATTAGAGACACATTCAGCACGAATGCACCAACTTCCCACTGATGCTGTGAACATAAAATAAAACAGGTCCTCCAAAACATGAGAGGAGCCCTGTACAACCATCGTATAAGCTAATAAATACAGGTGTCTTACCTTTATGTTATCAACGAGCTAATAAGAAGTTTGTTTTTCTGTGCAACCTGGTCAATTACATAATCGGATGGGTTCATTAAAATCTCTTCCTCCTTTGTCTTGAGCACGAAGGCTTACAAATTATCCAATAAAATTCTGCTCCTGAGGTGACTCTTGATAAATTTAAGTACAGAGAATTTATTTTTTTTTCCCCCACAGAGCTTTAATAGCTAACCCATTGATGCTGAAATGCCTTCTCTTGCTTGGCTGATGCGACCAATTTGTGATAAGTGTGGTTAAAAGTTGGGCCCCTATAATAAACGCACCGAGCATATTTGCACTTGTGGCACTGCTTTCCCCACCTGATGTTCCTGTTGAGTCTATGGCCACTTTAAAACTGATGTTTTCCACCCTCAGCCAATAGAGCTTTCTGTTTTTGTTTTTCTAGATTCTCCTCATTTGCCGTAATTCATCACCTTTTTATCCTTCTAAGACACAATGCTGCAGTTCTATTCTACATCTTGACCTTTCCTCTCTCCACATCTCAAATATTTTAAGCTGCATATATATTTATAAGGGCTGGGCAAGTTAACATGTTATTATGGCATTAACGCATTAATTTATTAACGCCAACATTTATTTTATCGTGCGTTAACGCATTATGTTCACATGCTTTTGTTTTGAAAAGTCTGTTACTGGCTGCTGCGGAACCGGAAACCAGTCAACATAAGGAAAAGCTAAAACAGACATGGAGAACAGTAAAAATCCGTGAACTTTACAGTTTGTGTAGCAACTCAGGTAGCAATATTAATAATTCTATGTAAAAAAAAATTCTGGACTGCAACAAAACTTTGTGGTCATTCCTCCATGTTCCATCAGATCTGCTCCATGTGTTCACTGTCCTGCTGTTCTCTTACTGGTTACTGCAGTGTGCAGCTCCATCTAGTGGCACAGATGTGTAACGACAACAGAACGTCTATTCCTTGGTTATAAAACAAATTCAGTTCTGTGGCCCTTTTTTTCATTTTGTATTTTTGATCCAAGTCTAAAATTGAAATATAAAAAAATGTTAGATTAAATTAAAAAAATGAAAAACGTAATAAAATGTCACTTCTTAATTTTTTTTTAGTTTTGATTGACAATTAAAAATGGAAAGAATGAATGATACACGGATTGGTAAAGTTACTGAACATTAACATGGACATTTTCATTTTAAAGTTCTCCCAGACTGAGGATTCAACAGAAACAAGGTTATTTGTAACAACTGACAAGTTGAACTCCCCATTAAAAGTTTCTGCTTTTACCTGAGAAATTACCTGTTTTAATGTTCTGATTGTGCTGAGCCACAATCAATTTTTTTGGATTTTGTTTGTAGACCTTTTTTTAATTTTTTAATAAAAAACAGGATGACATTAACACCCTGGCAGTGGCAATAAGCTTTATTTTATTTTAGATTTTTTAAGATAAGATCTACACTAAATATGTGTTACTGACAAGTGCTGATGTTAAAAGTGTTTGAACAACAAATGTTATGACACTTTAGTTCATATGGCAGCAGAACATTTAAATAAAAGTGAATTTTACTCTACTTTTGAATTCATTATTTGATTTTGTGTATACAATGCAGTTAATTGTGATCAATCAGGGAAAGAATACAATTAATCGTGATTAAAAATTTTTATTGTTGCCCAGCCCTCATATTTATATAACTTTTTTCAGTCAAGTAAAGACAAATAAATAAGAAAAAAAAAATAAGACAAATAAAAAAAAAAAAAAGATTATGTGCCACTAGTGGCCTTTATTGGAGATATTGTGACAGGAAACAGGGAGACAGAGACAAACGATCAAAGATGAGGATTTGAACCAGGGCCTCTGTACATGGGACGCCCTCTCAATCAAACAAACTATTAAGCATCCCGTCACCAAATACAATTAAAGTGAACAAAAAGAAGGCGTCTCTTCTGGCATTTGCTTAAACGCCTGGTGGCCAGTCCATCACAACAACAGTTTTATTCAACAGTTTTAATCAGCTTTATGTATGGAGGGGTAGGAGTGGCAGGAAAGATAATAAACCAGTTTAAAAAAATGAGAAAATGAAATAATTGAGGGGAAAAACTAATCAATTAAAAATGAAATGAAATATTCAATAAATGTGTAAATATAAAGACAAAACCAAAATGATAACTGTTTTCATTTATTTTTAGGGATTCATACAGGGATTTATGAATCTGCATGAGCAAGAGAGCAAAATGCTTGCAGAGCAATTTGGGATAATTTCTGGGGAATCTCTGGCTTACAGACGAAGACTGGCAGGCATCCAGTCCATGGTTTGACTTCAGATGTTGTCATCAACCGCTACTTCTGACCTCATGGTGGCATACAGATCTGCTGTGTTGACAGAAGAGCCACTGACAACATCTTACCAATGATTGAGGATGGTCCGGCAGGTCTGGTAATACCACTTTCCTCCACTAGAGGTGCACTTCATTGTGTTTTATGAATGTTCTTGTGATATGCTGTTTCTAAGTACACACCATATGTGAATGTAAAAATACATGAACTTTCTTGTAAATATTCTTTCATATTTTTCATATTTGCCTTTCATATTCATTTTTCAAATTTCTATTTATTCTTTGACTTATCGTTTCTCCATATGTCCACATTTATGATTTTAGTTGCTGGCACATTTATTCTCTTTTGTGGCTCTCCCATAATTCCATATATTGCTGACACCTCGATGAAACCCTTTCACACATCCAAAACTGTCACTCTGTCATCTGTCTGCTTGACGGACTGACACGTCTGCGGCTTAATCTTTAAGACCAAACAGAATTACTGTCATGGGTCACTGAAAAACAACTGAGCAGAACAGAGGAGACCCAGCAGGAGAAGAACAGGGCGGTATAGTGTCCAGGGAAGGGAGAGATTAAAAAGAAATCCACAGACATCAAACAGATATTAAAGTGAATATTGCTCTCAGCTGCTATCAGATCTGCACTGAAATAGGTGAAAGGAACACGATGAAGGACACGTTATGTAATTTCACTGTGACGTCACACACTGGATGATGAAAAGTGACAAGATTTCTTTTCTTTTTTTAACACAGACATACACACACACACACACACACACGTACAAAGGCAATTGAAAAGCAGAAGAAAAAAAAGCCTTCCTGACTCCATATGAGTCACTAAATGAATCAAGCACAGGTAGAGGACTTATTTAGAAAAAAAATATTTTTTTCTTTGTTCTTTTTTTTCATGATTGAAAAACATGAAGGGGATATGATAATCCAATACTGTGCAATCAAAGCTGGGATCGTCTCCAATATATAAATGTTATGCTGGAGGAATATTTCATGACTGAAACATGCAGCTCTGCTCCATGTCTTGCACATTCATGTAAAATGTTTTGTCATATTGTCAATTAAAGTTCAACCTGGAGCCCAGCTGGTGTTGTATCATAGCGAATGTCAGGTATACACCCAGAAAGAATATTATATTTTAACGAGGGGTCCCTCTGGTGAAACCATATGATTTCAGTACATCTTTGTAGTAAGCCTATTATATCATTTTTTTTTGTCGCCTCAATTCAAATGAAGCGACTCAGAAATGTCCACTCAGTCTGCGCCAAACTGCATGATAAAACTAAGCTGTCATGCTTCAAACATCCTTCTGACACGAAGACGTTTCAGAGCTTTTCACAGAAATTTCAATTTCAGAAACAACCTATCCCTGATTAAAACGGCAGTCTGCTAGAAATGAAATGAAAATGAAATAAAACTGGTGAAACAAAGCCTTGTCTCCAGACGGAGTGACGGCACTCTAGTTACAGTTTGAGCTCATGATGCACACTCATTAATCATTGCTTGGATGGATCGCCCGGTCAGTCATCCTCATTCTTCTACTCTTCGAGACAAAGAATTAGTCTGGTTCCTTCAGTTCCAGACTTGATTTTCTGGGGTCAGCACCAACGGACGCATGCAACAAATCAGAGAAAGGAAGCAGGTGATGCAGGCGAAGCAACAAGCAGACTAGTATTAGCGTTAGTGAATGACTGTTGTCAGGTTTGCAGTAAGAACCCGTTGATCCAAGGCGTTGTTAGCTATTCTTTAGCTCCTTTATGAGTCATCGCATCAAACCCACCCTTAGTCTATTGCGATTGATTCGGTGCATTTTTTACCAGTGGACGTGGCTGTGAATGGGAGGGTTACCAGATCCATCTCACAATGCAGAATTTTTACAAAATGACTGGGAATGGCTGGCTAGGCTAGGCAGTGAAGGCTTTAACAAATGTGCAAGTCATTCTACAGGAATGTGCATCATCTTCATGCAGAAAAATTCCTGAGTTATGATTCCCAAATGTTTTGTTATTTGTCTGAAATTCATCTCATACATGTCTCTCTTCTCTGCTCGCTGAGCCCCCACTGGGGAGGCACACCGCACGCTTTGAAAGCCTCTAATCTAAATTAACAAGAATTGCAAGCAAAGGCTTGACAAAGCCTTTCTCTAGTGCTACACCACATCACACGTATAGGATACAAATGTAGAAACAAGCAGATGCTTTAAAATCAGCTCAGAAGCTTCTGCAGTATGCATCGGTGCGTAAAGTACAGCTGATGTTTCAGGTACAACCTGAGACCTGTATTATAGATATATTTAGACTCTTTGAGCGCTATCTACAGTGAAAGAGCATCAAGAATGGTATCTGCATAAATGATCTTTCCTAAATTTGGTTGGTCCTGTTTTTTTTTTTTTTCCCTTTTTTGTGGTTTAGCTGTTTCAAGAAGAAAGCATATTTACTTAATAACTCACTTCATGCACACCGACACGATCAAAATGATGCTGGAGCAAAATGACCTGAGTTTTTCATTCAGCCACACAGTCAGTGCCCCAGCACACACGGGAAAGAGTATTTTCAGAAGGGCTTTCTGTAGAGTGGGAAGACTGTGGCTCCATGGAAAGAGTAGGAGGGTGTTTTTTTTTTGTGTATTTAGACATAGCTGAGAAGTGAGAAGGCAGCAGGCTATAATTAACTGACAGTGCTGGATAATAACGCTGTTAAAAATGTCTCCAAGTGCACGAGCATGTTCAATTCTGTGCATTAAGTAAAGGATAAAATTGTGTTTACTAGAGTGTCACAAATGGTCACATTAGTTTGAGTTATATCATATTTAACTGACGAACCTGTGATCGCTGGGCTAACAGAGTGATCATATGTCGTGGAAAAACATACAAACATGTTGTTTCATGTCTCGATCAACCTGATGCTTGCATGTGCTATTCTATGTCTCTTTCATTCTCTTTTCTATTGAACTTAAGTTCTGAACAAGTCATAGCACAAACAGCTTGTACCTCTGTTTTTATCCTCCATTCATTTTCAAATACATCCTTTTTTTTTTGGGCACACATTTGTGCCTCATAACCCGCGAGTGTTTTATTGACAAAATTCATTTAAAAGCCAGTTGGGTGACTGGACGGCTGGCGGATAAACCACAAGCAATGCGAGCAAATGGACTGCCTCACCACCAAACAACACCTTACCACCCCTAGCAGTTTATTTTAGATGTGTGAAGCTAAGACAAATGAAATGATCGCAGCAGTTAAAATCTACTTTCACTCCTGCATCGAGGTATTGATAATGGGTTTAAATAAAAACAGATGAACCAACAGACAACAAACAGGCAGCACATTTGAAGAACACACACCTTAAACTAGGTCTGTTCAGTAAGATTTTTGATATTTTTTTTCAGAGCTAAATGGGAGAGATTGTTAGGATTTAGAATTCTTAGTTAGAACTTTAAACTGTAGAGCTAAAACTTTATTGCCTGTGGGTTGGTTGTTTATATGAGGGTGAGTTCTTCAGAGTTGCTGCTTGACCTCCTGACCTGCTGTCTTCAAAGGACTATGCGATGGCATAGGTCAACGTATTTAGTTACACCCCCTTTCCTGGAGCAAACACACCACCTTTGTTTGGACTGGACATCTGGATCTTAATAGACAACATCCGCTCGACCCCCATCACCAGTTTGAAACTGCTTGAACAACAGTTATTGATTTACCAGGACTGTGTGACTGGACCATCTGGACTTTCGGAGACAAAGGATCATACAACCCGGGAGAGCAGGACCCGCCTTCTTGGGATCCTTAAAGGAGGGACAGAATTTGATTTCTGTGTGCATTTCCTGGCATCTTTCGTGGTGTCAAGAAGTGTACCATCGGCCGATTAAAATATTATGCATGGCATAATAATTCTTTGTATACATGATTGTATTAAATTCTTGATTGATCTTTGCTTCTAGATTTGTCATTTAGGCACCAGATAAAAAGGACACAGAGAGACAGATTTTACAAAAGTAAATGTCCAGATTGACAGAACGGGCTTTGTGTAGACTTTAACCTACACAGATATGAAGTCTGGAAAGTTCAGGAATCGGCCAATGTGTAAGAAATTAGTTTTTCTGATATTGTTAACCAGTATGAGAAATTCTAGCTTCGTTGATTGGTTTCAATGAATATTTATGTCTCCATCTACTACCATCAAAGGAAGTCACACAATACTGCCTTGTAACTTCCTGTTTTGAGTTTCCCGGTGGAGGAGCACTGACATGGTATGATGGATACAGCTAGCTCTCTAACATGAGCATTAAATTGGCAATATGCTGTAATTATAGGCTGGAAATCCCACCAGGAAAACTGTGACAAACTCATTATGCAAGGCCATGGTTCTCGAGGTTGTTGCTGAAAATAAGACAAGCAAACCTTTTTTAAGCATTCAAGGAACCATTACATGAAAAAGCAGGAGTTTGTGAAGTCAAAGGGAGAGATGGATGTACCACAACAGTAAACTCTGGAGATTTCTTTTCAGAGTTGAGAAAAACTCTCCAAAGAAAGGCAGAGACTCAGAGCAATGACGAACAAAACTATAGACTTCACTGTCTCAGCTGACCAGCCCCTGTTGCTCAACGGAAACTGAACATCTGAAACTGAAGTACAGTTTCTCTGGTCTGAGTCTTTACAGCTTTACAGTGAACATTTGAACCTCCAGCCTCTTCAAATGTCAAAATATAAATGTCTTTTTATCGTACATATTTGTGGCTGCACTTTAAGCTTACTTCCTGGATTTCTTTATTTAATAGCTATTCTTTATTTAATGTTAATTTAAAAAGTTGTTAATTGTTAATAAAAAAAATGTATTTGAAAATAACACTTTTATCAAATAAATACTCAGCATTGCCCAAAGCCAAACATCAAATTGATATTAAATATATAAAGGGCATAAGCAACCATCTGTTAACAAGTTAGTCTTAAGATATGATAGTATAAAACATAATTTAGTAAATGAATGTTGATAATATTATTGTGTAATATACTAATACATGTGTGATACAAACTTTACAAGAGGATGACATGCGGTGCTGTTCTGAAAAGATTAAAAAAAGAAAAGAAAAAAAAGCTTTTAAAACTCTAAACGTGAAATTTATGAGTAACTGAATTGCAGTGAATTTCGCGGTACACTGTAAAAAAAAAAAGGATTTTTTTTTTTTTTTACAGTGTATGACCCTGCGAAGATTTACCAGCAGTTGACTTTGGCAGCAATGCGTTCAAGCCAACATTAACTTCACAGCTCCTTTTATGGAGAATACAAGCTGAAGCTATTAAACGCGGTGACGATTAGTCCTAAATGGGTTACTTGCTTTCATGCAAGTAAAAAGGTGAAATTGGGAAGAAAGTGAAAAAGAAACGCTTCCAGAAGAAGTGTTTCATCTCTCTTCCTGAGGTGAAAAATGTACTCGGAGCTCGAGATGGTGGGCCTTTCCCCAGAGTTCATTAATTAGTTAATTAGTTAATTAGTCTGAGCAGATGGCTATTCAACACAAATCAGAAGGCTGTGTGAGCCTGGAGCAGGAGGAAGGTAGGAGAAGGTGAAGCGAGCAGCGCTCTGAAAAGCCCCCACAGCCACCAAACCTCGACACCAGACTCTGTGCAGCAGACATTTTCTTCTCATTCACCCATTTTATGGCACAACGACAGAGCGTAACATGAATTAATAAGCAGATCCTTTTAACATTATCATTTGTTGGTAACAATTTCACAAGTATGTGTCACAGCGGAGCGACGGCATTAAGGACTTAAGCCATATGCAGGGCAGCTGTGGCCACATCGCGGCGAGCATTTATTCGAATGAATACTTTGCATCAGTGCAGATTTAAAAAAGCATTTCTGCGGGTTTATTTTTAGACTTCTCCCATCTCCCCCCTTCTGTTTCCTCTCCTCTCACTGTCTCTCTATGATTCTCCCTCGCTCATCTGTCTCTATTCCCAGCTCTCTCTTCTTCCTTTACTCCTGACTCTCCATCGCTCTCTTAAAGGCGCAGGAATCATGCGAAACGAGGCTGGCGCGTGTAAGCTCCTGTGAGTGTAAGTACAGGATAATACTAAAGATTAGAACATAAAACCATTACGATACGGCGTACCCCATGTTTCTCACTTTCTCTCAAATGCACAGTGTCAAAGAGGAGTGCCTTTAAAAATTCAGACGGGTGGTGCATTATTCATGTATGTGTTTTACGCACGGCACGCAACCAATTAGCGCACACGGGCGCACGGGCGCACGCACTAGAAGTAATTAGTGTTCACAGTGGCAAACATGCATGTTAATGCCACATGCACAAAAACACACACACACACCCAAGGATAATCGCCTTAGTACAGTAACCCATTTAAAGCATATTTGAGTGTGAGTGTGAGAGAGCGACAACACACTCGCCCACATACCAAAATTTTCAACAGTGTTATAAGAATCGAGGACACTGCGTCACCCCTCATAACAACCGAGCGAGATCTATCTCTACCTCCATCTTTCTGAACCCTCACTATGTCTAAATGGGGTTCATGTGTGGAGTTTCGGGGCCATACACACTTCAAAATCGGCCACCTTTACACTTCCGACACAAGCTGTGTGAGGGGTGGAAGTGGCAAAAATTAAAAGATAAAAACGGAGGTGATAAAATGTGAGTTGGGCATGCGAGTTGAAAAATGGAGCAGTTAAAATTAAGCGATAAGCTGTCAAGTGATTTGACTAATTTGACAATGGTGGTGTGATAAGAATAGAGCCATGTTTGATCATTTTCCCCATCTCACAATCACCGATCAATCATCTTTACAACACAAAGTTACCATTTAAGAGGTCTCAAGGGTGAAATGCTTGCAAATTAAAAATAAAAGTAATGAAAAAATCAGCGAAGTGAAAAACAAGTGATAAATTGTCAGCAGATTTGATGGGCTTCGCTGACATTTTATGTGAACATGTCCTGTTCTGATAAACAACTGTATACTGCTTATCGTTTACAACAAGCACGCTCGCATTACTATCACATGCAACTTTTGTTACTTCTGACCCATAAAAACATGAGGCGGAAAGGTGTGCCAGTTCAGCAGAGTACGGCTCTTGACTTTTTAGCCCTTTTCACAGCCATATCAGTGCAGGCTGGTGTCCTCTGAATTACTTGATTGACAGGAACTTTGGTTTTAAGAGCTGTGCTTTCTCTCATGCCAGCTCACCCTTGCAGGGAGGGCTCGTCTCTCGTCTATTTTGTCCCTGTTTTTACCTCCCAAAGTGGAAGACAGCAAAAATGACCTGATGTTCCATTTCTGCCTGGAGTGTGTTATCATTTACCTCCCATTTGCACTTGGCTGCAAACTGGACATCGCTATCGACATATATATGTATATATATATATATATATATATATATATATATATATATATATATATATATATATATATATATATATATATATATATATATATATATAGTTTGATCAAGGACTTATTCAACAGCAGATGGGTGTCCTGTAATGCTGGAAATGAGCTCGTCATGATCTGAGGAGAAAACTTATGTCAGACGCAGAGCTGGAGAGCACTTTGGTTCGATCTATATATGAGCTGAGTTTTCATTCAGATTTCCACAATATTGCAAATATTATAGTATGTGATTCCAGCGACGCCATGCTACCTGAACTGCTGTGCACAAAGCCATTTCTGGGTCACGTAAACCGGACAATTAAATATTAAAAACAAATTCAGTCCCATGGCCTGTTTGCTAAAATTGAATTGTAAAAAAACAGTCTTTTTTTTGTGTTAGATTAAAGGAGAAAAAACAAAATAAAAAAAATCACTTTTTATTTTTTTTTAATTTTTTATTGACAATTGAAAATCGAAAAAAAAAAACAAATGATACACATATAATTATGGATTGATAAAGTTACAGAACTTTTAAATGGACATTTTTATTTTAAAGTTCTCCCAGACGGTGGATTCGACAGAAACAAGGTTATTTGTAACAACTGACAAGTTGAACTCCCCGTTAAAGGTTTCTGCTGTTACATGAAATTACCTGTTTTAATGGTATGATTGTGGCTCAGGATTTTGTTGGTAGACATTTTTTTTATTTTTCATTAAAAAAAAAAGAAAATAGGATGACATTAATGCCCTAGCAGTGGCTATAAGCTTTATTTTATTTTAAGTTTTTAAGATGAGATTTATACTAAATATCTGTTACTGGCAAGTGCTGATTTTAAAAGTGTTTGATCAACAAATGTTATGGCACTTTAGTTCATATGACAGCAGAAAATTTAAATAAAAGTGATCTTTACACTACTTTTAAATTAATTATTTGATTTTGCGTATACAATGAGATTTGCCCAGCCCTAATTTATATACAGTGGTACCTCTACTTACGAAATTAATTGGTTCTGGAAGTAGTTTCGTAACCTGAAAATTTGGTAAGTAGAGACGCGTTTTCCATGTCAATGCTCTAATCCGTTTCAAGCCCCCCAAAATTTGAACATAAATTTTTTATAAATTATAAATAATACATGAAATGACATAAAAACCTCTAAGAAATATATGTTAGTACTAGAAAAGCACTCGGAAGACGCAGATCTCCACCAAGCGCAACAATTATCGAAAATTTGAAAGTGATCCAGAATCCAGAATCCAAAATGAAATCAGTTCTTCCTTTTCACATTTCCAACGACTCCGGAAAATTTCATCAAAATCCGTCCATAACTTTTTGAGTTATCTTGAACACACACAGACAGACAGACAGATAAATGGCGGCAAAAACATAACCTCCTTGGTGGAGGTAAAAATTGTTTGTTTATATATATATATATATACATTTAGTAATCAGTGAGATAACATTTCATTGTATACTGATTAAAGTAATATAGATAATGCTTTGTTGAAATCACAGATTGTATAAGAAGATCTGGACAAACTGTGAGTTAACAAAAGGTTAACTCATTCTGCTGATGCTTGGTTTGCCCTCAGACTCTTCCAGGTCAACTCATATCCAGTAGCTGCTGTCTATTAATACAATTAACAGCAGAATAATACCTATTCTTTTTAAAATATAAACTACTATGCAATGTTAAGTTTTCATTCACAGCTCAGAAGCTGCAGTCAGTCTAGGTATGCACTCAGTAGAAATGATAACTGCTTGGCTATGCTGATCATTCAATCAAAAGACCATGACCCCAATTATAAAAAAAACATGTTGCTTTATGTAATTCTATCTGGTGTGGTACAAACATATTCAATTCCCCGTACAGTTGTCATGTATGAGAAATTTAACAACAGAGACCAAAAGTGTGTTTTGAACCAGGCTGTATACGTATATGTGTGTTTCTGGCTGAACAGTTGGACATGGTAACATAGGGGTCAACGGAGATTGAGCTCCTTCTGGAGCCAGCCCCTAGTGGTCAGGCGTGGAACTGAAAATTTTCCTACTTCTGCGCTCAACTCAACCCGGATGTTGGGTAGTTGCTGTTTGATTAAAACTTTGACTGTAGAGCTGTCAGTTTCTTGTGTCCCTGTTTACCACGTCTTCACAGTAACAAACACAGACGCCATCCTACCACAAAGCTACTTAAGAGATACTAGTCAGTAAAGCTAAAGGCAACAATGCAATTATTTGGTGATAGTTTACATTCAAAGGGTCAGATGGAGAAAAATGCAATTTGTAGAGAACAGGACCATAAATGACAATCATATGTGGTTGAAATCTTATCTGAGAACCTGTTATCTGTTTATCCAAGGCCTCCAGAGGAGATTGACGTGTAAGATTGATGTGGCATCGTTTTGTGGTGTTTTATTGTAAACATAGACTGGATTCTCAAAGCCAGCTCGATCTGGCATGAGGTTTCCTGCTTTCATTCTTTTTTGTGCTGGAATTAACAAAAATCATATATTGTGATTGATATGTGTTTGTGTACAAGGTAAATCATGAATAATCAAAGCCAGATAAAATGTCAGAGCAGTTTAACAAAGCAACGGACAATTTATAATTTTTTTTATTCATATATATTTTCATTACCTATATTTTCAATTTGCAAGCATTTTTATTTTATTTTATTTTTTTTATTATTTGTACTTTTCCCCTCAGTAGATCCTGCATGTATGTTATGTGCATAGGTGCTATGTAGAACCATCAATCATGCTTAATACAGAAAAAACTTGATCAGTTTTGTCATATCACAAATGTTTTAATCAAATCACTTTTGAATCGAATCCCTTGACAATTTATTGCTCTCTTTTTCAGTTCACATCCATTTTAACAGCTCCATTTTTCAATTCCCATGCATTTTATTAACCTCCGCTTTCATCATTTATTTATTAATTTATTTTGTTGTTTTTTTTTTTCCTTTTTTTTTTTAAAAACCTCCATCCCTCATACATCTGCGTAATGAAAGCAAATGAAGAAATCGCAGATGAGCTTCTGGATAAGTGTGTCAGCACGCAACAATCCCAAACTGTGATCTGAATCTTGGCACGGCAGGAAAAAAACGGAAAAATGTACGTAAAAAGATGAAATCAGCAGGTCCTGGAGCAGCTCTTTTCCCAAACTCTCAGCTTGTCCTTGTTCCCCGTCCGTCCCCAGTGGTACTGTCAATAACAGTGTGGATCATGTTGCCCTCTGCTAATACTCACTGCATCTCTTGGACTCCATCCTGAGTAAGTCCACTTTCTCTGTTTATCGTTATTTTGATATGTTGAAACAGGCCTGATGCAATAAACAAGATCTGATTACCTAACTTGGCAAACCGCAATGACTGCCACACTCTGTGTGCAAACACCTCAAAAAGATGACGGGGAATGTAAATACTTGACTTCCCTAATATCCAGCACAACAAAGGCCGTGCAGACACACATGCAGCTCAGTTAAGTCCACATTTACAGGCCGTGCAGGCGCTGCAGAACTCCAGCAGAATGAAGGAATAGAACATATGAAGAAACTTCCAAGACAGGACAAACACGGTCACACATCCGGTTTTTTAGAAGCTGAATGATAGGTGTTGCCTCAGAAGTGAAGTTAGTCAGGTCCTGATGGTTGTCTTTGCAGAAGAGTATAATAATACAACATTTAGTTAAAAATAAAATTTTAAAAATTACCATACTCGAGTCTGTTGAACACAGTCAACACACCTGTTTTCTCTAGCTGCACAGATAACACTCAGTGGGCAGATTGTTACCCCCCCTGGTGACAATGCTGGCTAGAGGCAGTGTTTTTTTCCCCCTCCATTCCTTGTTTCAGGTGAATGTGAACAGTTGTGCGGCAGACAGGTGAAACTAGGGACAATCAGTAGATGAGGAGCAGCTGCAGTTGATGGATTGCAGCATCTCCACACCAGCTTAAAAGCCCCAGTCTCTGGATAGTCTCTGACGTTCCTTGCCGGAACATCATTATCAGCAGCCTTGGATCATCCGCCGTCACCTGCCGTAACCCGGTCAGTTCACCATTTGGATCCCCTGTTTGCCCAGCTCAGCGTTCCCACTGGAGTTCATCCTGAAGGCCCGTCATCTCACCTGTCTGCAGTAGCCATTGTACTTCTCCACTGCCATTCATCAGTCTCTGCCTGAATCCCTTTCTGACTCACTCTCAGCTGTATCCCAGTTGAGTATAGTGTTTTAGTTAGACTTGTATATCCTAGTCACCTTTTGTTCATTATTGCCACTGGTTGGATATCTTGGTTTAGTTTGTTTGTGTAGCCATTTTAGCGGCGTCTATCTGTTCACTAGCATTAAAGCTAGTCGTCTTTAATTCCTTTTATAACAGTATTCTAGCCTTCAGTAGTTTTGGTATTTTTGCTAGATTTCCTAGTCACCCTTAGTTCTGTTTGACACATTTTTTGTTGTATTGTTTTGTATATTATTAAATTGTTCCTGATTCCTGGTTTATGGTCTTGTCTGGTTGCTCCGCATCTGAGTCTTTGCACCATCCTGTAACACAGATAAATGCTTGTGAAATGAAAGCAAGTTTGGAGGCAGAAATGGAGACTCTAAATAAATGTCATCGTGTGTTAATTTCAAGGTAGTGAGAAAGTGCTACAGGAATGTTTGGGGACACCTTATATTGCAAAATATTCAACACAATCAGTTATATAGTGCTTTCACTCCTACAGGCTCTGTTCTAAGCCAACTTGTTTTCCAGTTTGATGTTTTGCTTTTTGTCTGAACACAAAAATGGGGACCTAATCAACCAGACTGAGACCCCCAAAAAGAGGTGATGTCAGTCTAAGTCAAGTAAAGTCTGCTGTGGACTTCCTGGGGAGAAAAGGCATACACATAATCACATGATTTGGGCATTAGATTATTAACTAGATTTTCTGCAGAATTAACACTGAGTGAAATTGCATAGTTCAAATTTCTGTATGATTAATCAAAGCACCTTCTCGTCATGTTTTGCCTTTGGCTACTTCTTCTACAGCATTTTTTTTTCAGGCTAAAGTGTCACAACTGTGTTTCGTTCACAAAACTTTACCGATTGCTCTTTCGGCTGCGCAAGATTCAGTTTGTTGCTGGCTTTGCAGACTAATTACCGTGCGAAAGTTGGCGCAGTTCTGATGCTAAAATGCCAGCAACATAAACCACAAGTGGTGAGTAAAGTTGTTTGGAATGTATTTTAGCCATAGACTGTGGAAAAATAACTTGACAGACCCCTCTTTGATGTCACCCATCGGTTTTCTGAGGGGTGGTTTTGAAGCCCCATTTTTAGGGGCTCTGAATGGTGCCATGCTGGCAGAAGCTGACTTTGCTGTACTCAGGTTAATAAAAAAAAAAAAAGGTGGAACGTACAAGCCTGGCAAGCTAGTTGGAACATGCCCACCTCACCTGAGTTACTATAAACTAGCTATTTTAGCTTAGCCTAGCTTATGCTAACTAATGTTAACTTACATTCTTGTTAAATCTTTCTAGCTAGGTGTTTTTTGAACGACAGCTCCTAGGCAGCTGTCACTCAAAAACCCATGCCCTCTAATTATGCATGAATTTGTGGCTTTATATAATTTTACCTGATAAGGTAAGTCAGGTGTCATGGTTGTGAACTCAAGCTATCGAGACTAAAACCATGTTGTGTACCAGGTTGTTAATATGCTTATTTCTAGCTTGAACCAGCCTCTAGAGGTCATTCAAGGGGCTTGCAGGTTTTTCAACTTCCATGATGATGACAGATGGGCAAGTCGGACGTAGCCCCTTGATTTGAGCATCGTAGCCAACAATCGAAGCTGTCTCGGTGTCATGTTTTGACATGAGCTGAAACACATTGATTTTTATATTGCAGACAAACAGCATGAAAGCAATCTTATTCCACTGACTTAACACACCATGAAAGGCCTGAAAGTTGGCCAGTATAGAGTCAAAAGTTAACTTTGGAGCTCAAAGTACTTTGCGTAAATACATTGATATACTGCGCCACAGAGCATGCCCATTTGATTCCTCTAAAATTACTCCAGAACATGGAGTGGTGCTAGCAAGTCTGTGCCAATCCTGCATGCTACTACAATATAAAAAAATAAGCTATTATAATATACAAACAAAAAAAAGCAGTAGAGCTAAATAGCCTTAGGTAAGAATGAGGGAGATCGGAAAGGCAGAGGGTGATACTGTAGATTCACATTGAGGAGTTATTTACAAATGACCTAGTTTTCTCGTCACCACCCCTCTCGCAGTTTACCTGTTATTTACAACCAGTTGTGCCAAGTTCATGTTCAATAAGAAGAAACTTGGCGAAATGAGCGCTACCTGTGCCAAATAAGGCAGAATCTTCTCATTTTCCAGAAATGTTTCCTCTTATAATTGTCAATCTTTGACGTTCTGAAATGATTCCGGCCTTTTGGAGTTAAACTGAGTGCAGAGCAACGCTAATGGTACCAAAGATTTCAAAAATGGTTGGAAATGTTCACGTTAACATGAAACACTGCCTCATTTCCCAAAATCATCTCCATGTTACCATCTTCCTTTTCAGCAACAGCTATTTTCTTTTTCATACGCGACCAAAATGGGGAAAAAATATATCTGGAGCACAATCACATTTCATGGGACATCAAGCAACCTTTAACTGAAAAGAGTCAAATGTGTAACTTCAGCTCATTGAATTGCTTGTAAGATCTCTGTTGACATGTCATTCCAGGAAATGCATGAGTGCACCCATGATGGATGCAGTCCTCTGGGGAAAGTTCCTGCTGTACATCCTGGTTCATTGTAAAGTTCTTAGTGCCTCGTTAGTGTTGTACTTAAACCTGCACTTTACATCCTGTGAGAAGTTCAAAAAGACTGATGTCGTTAAAAAAAAAACGAAGCCTAAAGGTGGGAATAAACATAAAGTTCACAGTCTGTATGTTCATAAGGAACCACTGTATGTTTCATGGCTGGATTCAAAGCTAATTCATTCCACGCATCAAAGATTCTCAGTAAAACACAATGTGTGTTTTAATCTTTTATCCACCTCAGTGAACTCTGTTATTTGATAATTGATGGTAAAGGGTTTCATCCTTGAGGTTTCAGCCCCAAACTGTTTTTATGCATTCTGCATGGTATTCAAACGGCTTCATGTCAAAAACAGAAAGTGCTTTTATGTCTTTTTTTTTTCCATAAAAGCACTTGATTCAAAACAGTAGGAAAGGAAAGTGTCTATTTTTGTCCTTACTTTAATGTAACTTTCTCAAACTCCATAGCTTCCTTCAGATGGTAATTACTTCTAATTTATACTTACATTTTTCTTTAGATGTCTCTTCTACTGTAGCAGGTCAAACTTCTAAGCTACATGCCAGTAACTAGTTTAAAGCATATTGCCACTAGAATTTTTACAGGATGCTGACGTTCATACAGTCACGTGTAGCAATTAATAACCCCTCTTTTAACTCTATATTTTCTTTTTGTGTGTGTGTAAAAACAGAAGCAATTTCTGGATGAAGTAACATCTGTGAACTCATACAACTCATGACCTTTTTTTGTGACATTATTTCTTTAACAGTAATGAATTCACTTGAAGCAGTCATTCCCTGTATGTATTTGTCAGTCTCTAACATCATTGTGGAGGAATTCTTCTTTAAAATATTGCTTCAGTTCATTGAGGTTTTTGGACACTCGTTTATGCACAGCCCTCTCAATGTTCCACCACAGCATTTTCAGATGGGTTGAAGTCTTGAATTTGACTAAGTCATTCTAAACCTTGATTTATTTTTCAGCCATTCTTATGTGGATTTTTCAGTGTGCTGTGGATTTCTGTCTTGCTGCATGTGTACAGAGGAGTTTAGAGGAGTTTATGGCTGCATCAGATTGTAATGTTATATCAAACCGTGTAAACACTGAAGACACATGAAATACGGAACACGTCAAACTTACCGAGCACGCCAAGCCGATAGTTCATGGTGATGACAATTACATTTCCGTAGGCAGCAAGGACGCTACCATCAAACATGTTCCCTGAGCCCTCCATGTAGGAGCCTCCGTGGATGAATAGCATTACTGGCTTCTTGCGACGATCCCGAATATCTGCACGGCACAGATGAAAAAAAAGTGTTAATGAATTATAAGCATACATTTTATTTTACATATACATATATGTATAGAGTATATGGCCAGAGAATGTAAAATTACTCTAGATGTAGCTCTAGATTTGACTAGCATAGGTTAAACTGCAGTAGTCTTCTTAGTACAAAGAGCTGCATGCAAAATGATATGGTTTGTGTGATGAAAGAGCATGAGAAAACAAGGTATGAAACATTTTCAGTAGACTCTTAGCTGGAAGCAAATACTTCATGCATGTCCCATTTAGCCTATCCTCTTTACTTTATCCTGTGATGCGTGTTTCCCCTGTCCTGTGCAGTTATGGTACGTTCCCAAACTCTTATTCCCCTCCATGTGTGGAGCAAATGGTGCAGGCAGTTCCGATGCCCTATCTCTTATTGGTGTCTTTGTGCCCATCAGTATGTTGCTATGGTTCACTCTGTCAGCCTGTGTGCACCCCCCCCCCCCCACCTCACTCTCTACTCCTAGCCCCCCCCCATCTCTTTCTCTCGGCATCTGTGAGTATGTTCTGAGCGTGGATAAGGCTGAGCGAGCTGCCAGGGCACCCCAGTTAGGCTGAGCGTCTGCACTGTGCAGGTCCTGTGGATAATTTGTATGAAAGGCAGACCAAGTGGAAACATAAATAACAGCCACGGCATCTGTTTACCCTGATGAGCTTCAGCAACCGGAGGGGGTGGGGGGGGAGATAAGAGGAGCGCAGGGAGAGACAGGAACGAGATGAAAATAAGGCAGCATGAGAAAATTGACAGGGGTAAAAGAAACGTATGGGAGGTTCATACCAAAGAAACACGACACCAAGACTGGGAGAAAGGAGAAGCATTACAAAGCAAGCCCCACATAGCGAGGTGCGCTAATGAACACTCAAATTCACACAGGATTCACACAGTATTCATAAAAAGACACACACGCGCACACACAAACTCTCGCATAGGCAGCTGCGATGCTGAGTCGCTATGGAAACTGCTTCTTGCTAATAGAACTGCACCAGCCATTCCATTGCACCGATTCACTGAATGCCTGTTGCCGTGGTAACAAATTCCACTCACGTATTTGCACACCCGCCTGCATCACCACCTGAATCTCAGGTTAGACATGCACTTGGGTGCGTCACTCACAGTCGCCGGTGCACGCACAAACACACAAGCAAACGTGGCAAAATGGCACATACGGCTTCACACATGGAGACTTTTATATCTTTTTTTTTTTAAATCTTTTATAGATCCTATGTGTGACAGACAGAATTGAAAAAAAAAAACCACTCCAGTGTGCTGCTCTTTTTCCTTCTCTTCTCAGGTGTATTCTGAGCATCGGCTGATTTCCCAAGGGGTATGTAAACAAGTTCAATTATCTTGGCGTTACCAGGACATTGTAGAGGAGTGACGTATCAGCAAGCTGTTATCAGCCGCACTCCCAGCAACACTGACACTGTAAATGAAATCCTGAGAGATGGAACCCAATGCAATGACATGTGTCTACATTTTAAAGGACATCGTTACAATTTTCTATCTACTGGATTGCTGCCAACTCCTTTCTCAAAGATAATTGAAGGATTTCTCTCGAAGAAAAGTGCCTTAAAATGACTTCCTGTTGTGAACTGGTGATAGATAAATAAAATTAGATTGAACTTAGCCGGACTCTGAACTGACTTGAGTACTCTAGGAGCTCTAAGAGCCAGCTCTCTATGTTTTCTAAATGTTTTGCTTCAAATATCAACAAACATGACTTCATCCAGAAATCGCTGACCCTACCTTTAAGCATTGTGCTCTATAACAGTGGTCCCCAACCCCCGGGCCGCGGGCCAGTACCGGGCCGTGGATCACTTGGTACCGGTCCGCGCAAGAAAAAAAATAGTTTTTTAAAGTTTTATTTATTTTATGAGTCTGAACGAGCTTTTATTGTGAAAAATCTTTTATTTTGAAAAACGACCAGATTCTCTTGGTTACATCTCGGTTGCTTGAGCGCCGAAATTTAACTAAACTGCAAAATGAGTAAGAAACACACGTCTTTGGAAAGTTTCCTTGTGAAGGGGATAACGCACAGTGAAGAGAAAGATGAACAGCCAACGACTTCCAAGCAAAGAAAGCTTTTAACAGACAATACCAGGAGTCCTACTTAAAAGATGGATTTATCACGACAAGTGATTCTGACGTACCAAGCTCTGCGTAAGTTTTTTTTTTTTACCTCCGCCAAGGAGGTTATCTTTTTGCCAGCGTTTATCTGCCTGTCTGTTTGTTTGTTTGTTTGTCTGTGTTCAAGATAACTCAAAAAGTTATGGATGGAGTTTGGTGAAATTTTGTCGGAAATGTGAAAAGGAAGAACTGATTTCTTTTTGGGTGTGATCCGGAAGAAATCCTGGATTCTGGGTCACTTTCAAATTTTCGATAATTGTTGTGCTTGGCGGAGGTCTGCGCTTTTCTATTTTTTTTTATTTAATGGGTATAGAGGACATTACCAGATACTTCGATGTTAATCTCATGTTATGTTATTGGCGTAATGTAACGAGAAAGCCTCCCCCCCCCCCCCCCCCCCCACGGTCTGTGGTAAAAAGTTGGGGACCACTGCTCTATAACACTAAGCTGGAACCTGTCATCAGTTCTTGACAGTTCAGAGATCTGAGCAGGTCACTATAGGGTCTTCATGATTATGAAATTGTGTTTTATGATTGTCATTCAAATAATTGCAATAATGCTTGTCTTTTTAGACTGCCTTTTTTAGACCGCCACAAGTGTCAAACTGAGATGTTTCCAGAACAAAACTGGTCCCAGCTTCAGAACTTCAGAACATTTTCCGTGGCACAGATTCAACAAGGTGCTGAAATCATTACTCAGTCATTACTAAATCTAAAAGGATGGCCTACCTGGCTTGGTTAGAGGAGCCAGGACTCAGCTGTGATGAAGCACCAGGGGAATGCAAGGCTGCAATCATTGAACTAACACATGGTTGGCACAGGCCGTCTGCATCTCAGCTGAGCCTCGGACCCTTCCAGGCCAACCCATAGCACGCCATGGTGGTCTGTTTAGACAATTAACAGCAAAGAGTGACTATGCTCTGTTAGGACTTTGTTCACAGCTCACAAATCAAGACTGTGATGAATGCAAAGTAAAGTGATTCTTGAAGGTTAGAAGTCTGGGTCAACTTGGTTTTGGTCTTCATAGCTAGAATTCCATAACAACCTCTTGGGGAAATGATTTATTTTTATTCCATTTTTTGTGCCAAATCAGGTAAAATTATAAAAAGCAGCAAATTTCTGCATAATTAGGGGCACAATCTGTTAATTAATAGCCATGTTGCAGGTGCACTGGTTTGAAATGGCTATCTGTCATCACTTTAGCTACTTAAACTAGACTTTAGAGCTCTGCTTAAAGCCCTAACAGAGCATAATCATTCTCATTTTAAACATAATACGGCTTGTTGTTCTGTTAATTGATTCTAACCTTTGAGTTACAATGACCTGGATGACTAAGAATCTACACCAGCATAACTAAAGTGATGACAGTGAACGATTGGCTGTTTCAGCCATCAGTCAAAAGACTGTGCCCCAAATTATGCATACATTTCTTACTTTGTATAATTTTACCTGATATGGTACAAAAAAAAAAAGAGCTATCATGGAAAAGTAGCTATTGAGACCAAAACTTGTCCGAATGTCAAAATTGCCAACTTCTGTTGGCATTTTTGACATTTTTAAATGGGGCTCAATAGAGATTGACTCGCTTTTGGAACAAGCCCCCAGTGGTGAATCCTGGAACTGTAATTAAATATACTTAAGGCCTCCCACCAGATTAACAAGGTGCCTGTGGCCCCTTGCTCCACATTGACATGCTAGTAGCATCAAAAAAATAGCAAAAATTTGCATACATGTGCAGTGTAACATGTGCAATGTTGACATTTTTATTCTTTAAAAAGTATGGTGGTCACTAGCGTTGTGGTGGGATTAGTCTGTTGCGGAAAGTGCCCTGCTTAAACACCTCCAGGTCGTACAAACGGTGACAGTCACTACACAGTATATAGTTCAGCCTCCTGAGCATCCTCATCTGAACGTAGTCCTGCTCAGTGGAGCTCGCTCTCTTTGTTAGTTTGCTCAGTCTGTCTCTGACCATAGAGAGGAAATCTCGAAAGTTCTCTACTGGATTCAGATCTGGTGACTGTGGAGGTCATTTGAGTCCAGTGCCATTATTGCCAACCTCAAGAAACCAGTTTATGATACATCACAGCTTTCTACTGGCAATAACCATCAGTGTCTGGGTACGCTGTGGTCAGAAAGTGATGGATCTGGTCAGCAAGGATGGATGGATGGTACTCAGGGGACTAAAGGCTGCCACGGAAAATATCTCCCACATCACTAAACTACTACTGTTACCCTGAATCATTGATACAGGATGCAGGATGGAGCCATACTTTCATATCATTTAAGACTGAAGGCATGAAGACTTGTCTGATGTTTGTGACTCTTTTTCCAATTTTTCCTCTTGTCCAGCTTTGGAGACTTTTTTTGCAATCTTTGGTTGTAATGAGTAACTACCTGAGTTACTGTTGCCTTTGTATCATCTTCAGCCAGCGTGGCCATTCTGATTCTAGGCATCAACAAGCATTTTTCGCCCAGAGAAATATAGCTCACTAGATATCTTCTATTTCCTGGAGCTTTCCTTTAAACCCAAGAGATGGTTGTGCTTGAAAATCCCAGTAGCTCAGCAGTTTCTGAAACACTCAGATCAGCTCTGTCTAACACCAGCAACCTTCCTACATTCAAAGTCGATTAAACCACCTTTCTTCCCCATTTCACTGCTCAGTTTGAACTTCAGCAGCTCGTCTTCATCATATCTACACACCTTAGTGCACTGAGATGATTGACTGATTAGATATTTGCATCAATGAGCAGCTGAACATGTTTATTGAATGAGGTGACTGTTAAGTGTTTTAAGCTCTTTGGGGTTTTCCCTTTACTTTGGTGTGTTACCTTTTTCTGTCCATGTAAAACAGCCAGGTGATAAAGTTGGTGTTCAACTGAGCCCACGTCTGAGCCCGACATGGCAGACGAGGAGCTCATTCCCTCCCCTGCCTGCCTCAAAACCACAGACACATTATTCAGTCCTTTCCATACCACTCAACCTGATACTGTCCTCTTTCACAGCCACCTCCCCCATGAACACCCATTCTCAACTGTAGTGTCTTACCTCTCAAAAGAAAATGCCAACTTTCTACTTTTCCATTCCTCTGCTCCTCTCTCATTCATTCCTTTATGGTAATTTCAATTGATTTGGCCGTACAAGGCTTTAGCCTGAATCAGCACTTGAAAATTTTTCGAGCCCAAACCGACAACCAAGAAATGCAGTTTCTTGACCAAACAAATAAGATGCAAACACAATATTGCTTAAGAACCTTTGGCCAATCCATACTTGAGCAATTAGGTGTAGAGTTCAACTGCACCCTAGCCCCTCGATCCTGTCAAAATCCCTCAGTTGTCGGCATAAATGTCAAGCTCTGCCGGTGTCCTACTCATCCACCCTCTCCCTCTCTATTTCTCCACATATCTCTCACTTTCAAAGCTCTATAAATGTCATTTCATCATGCACTTGTCTTCATTATGACTGTTTTTTTTCCACCTCCCCCCCCCTCCTTGTTGCCCTCCCCAGTGCTCTCACGGCACTCAGCTTTTTCTCCTCTTTCGACTCTATTCTGTCATTCTGCTCCTCTTTTCTGCAATCCTACATGAATCCTTCCCTCTGTTTTCACCGTTAAGAAACCACACAATTGGATTAGCTACATCTGTCTCTTTTTAAACCGTAGCAATTAGAGATGCAAAGGAGAGAGAGAGAGAGAGAGAGAGAGAGAGTTCAATATTCAACAGAACACAGCACAAAACAGGAAAAAAGAGAACACGTAGTACTAGAAATTAGAGTGTGCACTCAAGCAGTCACACATGCACAAAATAGCATGCAATGCACAGTATGAGTGCACAATGCTATGTGATATAGAACACGTCCAGGCACGTGTACAGAAACAGATGCACAAGCTGTCTGCACAGATTTCGGTTGCATCAGTAAAGAGTTGGGAAAGCATCTCCCCTCGGCCGCAGTGGACTTGAAAATGTGCATATTCAGGAATGTTCTACTTTTCTCCACTTCAAAAATGAAGGATTGGATGAAACCTTCTAACATTATCGACTACAATAATTCACCAGACGGTTTCACGAGAACTTTGGTGCCAGTATAAAAGCACAGGTGAAAAAAGACTGAATATTGATTTTCAGAGATGCCTCATACGGGGTGGCTGATTGGAGGGAGGGAGAGTAAAATAGCTACCTGAGCAGGTAAATAAAAAGCAGCATTTGTGACAAAGGATGTCTGATTAATAACTATTTCTTAGATGTACTTTTATTTATCTAAGTACATGCTTGTGACAGAGAATGATAGATTTGGACTATGCAATGTGCACACAGATTGATG
Source organism: Hirundichthys speculiger (assembly GCA_018398805.1). Taxonomy (NCBI): domain Eukaryota; kingdom Metazoa; phylum Chordata; class Actinopteri; order Beloniformes; family Exocoetidae; genus Hirundichthys; species Hirundichthys speculiger. The sequence continues at coordinate 3,887,064 of JAGFBZ010000606.1, read as the reverse complement.
ATTATTAGTACAGATACAAACAGCTCAATCCCCATGGACTGAAAAAAAGAACATGAGGGAAAACAAAAAACTAAAGACATGCAATTAAAATACCTTCATCCCTTGGTCGATTCATTGTAGACTCGTCGTGTTTTGTGAGCGGACCTGAGGTTTAGAAAAAGGAAGGAAAAAAGACAAAAGACAAAATTCAAAAAGACTGCAATTGAAGATAATCAAAAACGGTTTTAAAAGAGAAGAACTGGCAAACTGTGAGACATTGTACACAGTCACCTCAGTGACTGTGTACAAGCATTACACACTGTTTCCTGAAAAGATAACCTCAAACTCATCTGTTTTAACTGCTTGGGATCTTGTCAGGGGCAGCTTTGTAAATGACCCCAGGGACCACTTCTTCTCAACCCTTTACCAGATACATTGCTGCTTTGTAAAGAAAAATCAATGAGAAGAATCAGTTGGTCCCTCTTCTGGAGCCAGAAAAAGCAAAGGAATACCAGGCCACCGCGTCCTGCCTCGGATGAAGCCAATGTTACAGTTCTGTGGCCAAAGTCAATAACACACTGCAAGAGAGTCTCACCTAAATTGAGAAATGTCAGGATTTCTGTTTAAAATAGTAAAGGCTGGGCTGTTTTTGATGTTTATACCTCCTGGGAAGGCTTGTGACAGGATTCCCCCCACCAAGGTCAAAGAGGCGCCCCACATTAAGCTTTTAATGGCAACGCCAGTTAAATGCTCCATAGGGCAGAGCCAGTAACAAACATTTATCACAGTGACCAACCAATCCTCTGCTGTGTCAGCCTCTGTTAGTTCTAACAGATAAAGATCCCACTAATTTACTTTTGTCAGAGGAGCTCTCCATCAGCAAACAATTAAAAAGTGTTTTGTGTGGTACTCAGCCACTGTCTACGTCTTCAAAAGAAGTCATTAAATAGAGTCACGTTCACGCACACATCAAATGTCCACACACTACACAAAGCTAACAGCGTCCTTATCATCTGTTGATGTCCTCGTACCCACCCAGCAGTACATCTGCAGCTCTCCGGTGGCGGAGGTGTGGCGGTTTCTCATTTAAAATAAAATTAAAAAAAGAAAAGGAGTTAATCACTCTGCCGGTGTGCTGCTGACATGCCCGTTTGAAACCACTTGCATTAAACCTCACAGTGAGGTGTTGGCATGTCCCCTTTTCACCGTGCTCGGCATCCATTGATAAAGAAGATACACGGCTTAATTGCACTCCACCATCGTAATGCTGCTTTTTCACCCGTCCATCTGCGTGAGTATGGTTTCCTGATATCAAATGTTTATCTTCTGTCTTAATGGGTAAGGATCGATGCTGAATGGATTTGCTGCATCCTCCCAGGCCACTATGCGCCCAATCAAGACAGCACTTACTGAATATAGCAGGAGACAGTGCAGGCGCTGGTTCTGGACTACAGAGCAGACAGGTGCATGGAGCAGTAATGGATAGAAAGGCCCATTAGTCTTCAGTCTTGTCAGCACTCCCTAACTACTTAGCACCACTCTAAAGCCACACCTTTCCACTTTAAGAAGAAAAAATAACTTTGTCATCATAAAGTATCAGTTTCAATTGTCTCAAAATGTAACATTTGATTGTTATTATGAACTATTATTGAGCTCTCATACTCATCTGGGCCTGCTGTGGGACGGCACGCTGTCGCGACAGCTGCGTATCACTTCATGGCACCAGGTCACACGTCACAAATAAGTTGAGGCTAACTCACAGCTAGTTCAGTTTTGCATGTTTTACACAGCGAACATCTCTTTTAGCTCGTAGCAAGAGCTAAAAGAGAAGACAGGATGCCAGCTGGATGCAGATCTTTCCTTGTTGTTGTTGGACAAGTACGTTTGCCCACCATCATATAAACTGATCTTCCATTTGGTGTGTTTATGATTTCTTTATACATGGTTGAGAAATCAGATTCAGTGACTCATTGGTTATTCATCAGATGATTTCCACTAGAAACATACAGTGTGTCATCCTGTGCATCCAACAAATGCTATATATAAAATTAAAATGTTAGTTATTCAGTTATTAGAGGCTGTAATCAGTCACAACTATAAATTCTGAACGTGTTTTTTTTTTTTGCATGTGGCTCTGGTGCCGTTTGCTGGTACTGATGTGAGGTGTGTGCAAATTAAAAAAAAAAAAGCCACAAGCAAATGCTTGTAAATGCATGTCTTTTTACACCTTCACAGAATCTTCTTGAGGTTGGAATATAGCACGTAGTCTTCAAGACTGCTGGAGGAATCCAGGGATCTGTCACTGTTTGACCATCATTGCTGCTGCGTTGAACCACAAACTGAATTATTTATTTCTTTTCAGCTAGCAAAAAATGAAATTCACTTCCACTCCCACCTAAGCATGATGGGTAAGTTTTCAAGTGTTGGCTTGGAAATTACTAATCAGCCTTATGCAGCTTACACTGATGATTGGCACTTGTGTTTATAATTTAATCTGTTCTGATTTTGGTTATGCATGCCCTCAGTATCGCTGTAGATCAGCTCTGTGAATGATGCCAATGATTAGAGGAACACTGTGTGAGTTTATTACATGGTTTAGTCGTACTAATGTTTTTGCTACTTCCATGCCCTTTCAGGAATCATATTATTTCCTATGTTCATTATTGACGTCGATGATGGTTCACGGTTTTTATGGCTGAGTGTATGTGTGTCTGTAAATAAATGGAGTAGTAAAACACCTTTATTTATTAATTTTTTAATAATGTTCCAATCAACTGTGATTCTTGACACTGCACACAAACAACAAAAATAACAAAATATAGTTATAAGTAATAAATTATAAATAAGTATATAACTTAAAACTTTACATTAGCCGTCACATCCTAAAACCAGCACATGTACCTGTGGAGTCATGAAAAATGTCTCTAATTTTCCAAAGAGCAGGTTAGAAATTCTGTTGCCCTCACGAAAACATCCACACTGCCACAGTACAAACTATCTGTTTGCATGACGATATTGCTGCTGCTCCACTCCAGGCTCCCGGTCATCTGCTATGGTATCTTCATCATGCTGCCCAAGCAATAAGATCCCCTAATCCAAGATGCAATACTGCATAAAAGCCATGCAGTTCTGCAGTTTTTAGGCGTCTGTTGACAACAGAGCCTCTCGACGTCTGTGCATTTCCCTCCAGTTGCTACAGCTGTAGCAGCGTGGGGATGCTGCTGCTGTCCTGGATGTTGGGGGACCTCCCGCAGAGCCAAAACATAAAATTCAGTGCAGCCTAAAAAATAAAAAGTTACAAAGCTTACTTATTCCAAATTAGTTGGGCCAAACTGTAAAATATATTCTGTTATAGTGATTTACAAATCATGAACAAACCTTGATTTCAGCTGCCCTCAGTTCCTGCAGCCCCTGAAGCCTCCTGATGCTCAGTATCTGCTCTGATCTGCCCTCTTCAGCATCTTCCTCGTCTAGAGTTCTCCTGACCTTACTGTCACTCAAAACTGCATTTCAGGGCCAGAAATACACAAAGCAGAGGTTGATTCCTATGACAAAACACCAAGAAAGATCCGCTGGTGTCATAAATAAATAAATAAACCATGAAATATAAGAAGTATTCAGAGTGAAAAACTGATCCTCGTACTGTTAACTGTACGGATATATGCTAGCTAACAGTAAACGACGTCATCAGGGAGGAAAACAACAATATAGTTTATCAACCTTAACTTTTTGAAGTCAAACTATTCTCTTACAAATTTATTATATATATAATATATATTGTCATGAACGGTACCGATTCTTCACATAAGACACAGCAGTAACATGCATGAAGACCTAAGATTCATTTGAAAATAAAACGATATAAACAAGCAACACATCAATATTTTTCAATAAGATGCTTGTCACGCCATCACAAAATCATACTTTCTTATATAAAAGTCTTGTTACTTTTTACCTCGTAAGTCGACATCTTTGGCTTTCCTTCCTTCATGTTTCTATTTAGCGGCTTGAAGATTGATGCACGTTTAGAACGCCGACCGTCGTAAAAACGACTTCCCCTAAACGCCTGTAGGGGGGTGCTAAAAAGTTCAAAATTGCAAAAGTTGTTCCGGTAGGTGTTAATGGAGACACCTCTGGTTTCAGTAAAGTTCTCAATGCTTGTTAAGGAGTTAAACTGCTTCACAGAATCCACACGGACACACTCTGGAGCTGAACACGAGGCTACGTTCACATTGCAGGTCTTAAAGCTCAATTCTGATTTTTTTTTTTAGCCAAGATCTGATTTTTTGTGTGATTGTTCACATTAGTATTTAAGACTGTATTTTTGATAGATTTTTGTGCTGTGGACAAATTCAAAAAACATTTATAATGAGAAAAGGACTGAGGGAAAGGAGCGCAAAAAATGTTCCCGGCAACGCATAATCATTCGCACGATAGTGACTTCAAAGATCGATGAGATGGCAGTCCACACTGAAGTCACACTGGAAAACTTCAGATACATATCCGAGTTAGGACCACAGATGACAGTGACTCAGGTCTGATGTGAAAATATTAGATTTCACATCATCTGCACAGTTCAGACGGCCATAAGAAAATCAGTCATGGGTAAAAAAATCTGATTTGGGTCGCTTCTGTCTGCAGTATGAACGTAGCCTTTAACAACAAGAAGCAACCGAGAGCCATCTGCTGTGTCCATACATCGCCAAAGTCTGGAAAAAAAATAAAACACTTGATAAAAATGCAAAAACCACATTCAACTGCCAACTAAGACGTATGACCAAGGAAGACAACTTGATTATGCAGCATAGAAGGGAGAAGTAATTCCGGTCATTATTAGATCATCTTTTTTAGTATCCAGCACAGTTCAAGCTCACTTATGTGTATTTTCTTATCTAGAATACATGCAAATCTCTATAACAATTTTAACTACATGCAGAGTCACATTTATGTCAAATAATGAGTGCAGTAAAAGATATGATAAGCAGGTCGTATTTTTCCCACAGACAATTTATCATCCTGCTTTCTCACGCCAGATGGTCCCTCCAGGTGCGCAATAGGTTCTCTGTGGCATCTGTACCTTCTCAGATACTTGTACTCCTGAAGTTGATTTCTGCTCACTGGAATCAATCTGACTTTTGACAGTTTGGGGGTGGAAACCAGAGAGTCTTTTCACCAGCTCGCAATTGGTCATTGTTAGTGGGCTCACACCCACCAGAATGTTCACATTGACTTTGACAGATAACATTCCAGGAGGCTCAAAGTTGCAGCTCCTTTTGAAGGATAAGCAGCAGTGGCAGCAAATCATGACCTGGTAAATGCACTCATAAGTCACCAGACTCAAAGTGTCAAAAGAGAGATTGATTTAAGCGATCAGAAATCAGCTTCAAGAGCAGAATTACTCATGAGATCAGGCCAAGAAGAGTCCAACACATGCATGTGGAAGAACCTGTGATGCAGACAGAAATGTCCTGAGTGCACAGAGTAGGCTCTGTTGCACACACACATTTTTTTTTTTTTTTTTTTTTTATTGGCTGGTTAACTCTGCACTGCAACCACCGATGACGAATTTGTCCGAGAGAATAATATAACATGTTTTATTATGCTCTAAACATCTGACAAAGATATAACATAATTCTATCACCTCATATTAACTGTTTTGCACAATTAAGCACTTAAGTTTCATGTAGTGAAAAACAGCACGGTTATTGGCACATTAATGTAGAGGACTTATTCACTGAGTGGAACAGCTGTCTCATTGATGGAACCAATGCCAGTTCACTATGTTGAACTGGGATCCAGGCCGATGGTGCGTCAAACGACGAGAGACAGATATTCACTGATGTTTCCAGTTATTAACTGTTAGCGTGGTATATCTTTGGTGTGTTAGCTTGGTGTATGAGGTCTTTGGGCTAGCACACCAAAGATATAAATTGTACTGTATTTAGGGATATCTATCAATTGTAGAGTCTCCACAATGTAAAGCCAGTTGTAGATTCCTGGAACCTAATGTGCCAATAATGTGGCACTACTGATGCCACAGTACTGAAGAACTATCGGCCCATATCAAATCTGCCATTCTTAGGAAAAGTCCTAGAAAAACCTGCATATCAACAGCTTACTAATTTTCTCCTGTCTAACAATATTTTTGACACTTTTCAATCAGGCTTCAGGCCCCACCACAGCACTGAGACAGCTCTGATCAAGGTGACAAATGATATTCGCCTAAACACAGATGCAGGCAAAGTCTCAGTCCTAGTTCTGCTGGACCTAAGCGCTGCCTCTGACATGACTGACCATGTGATCTAGGTGGTAATTTCTGGAACTGCTTTAAACAGGTTCGGGACCTATCTCAGGGACAGGAGATATTTTGTTGAAATTGGTAACTGTGTCTCAGACCAAATGGCTATGACCTGTGGGGTTCCCCAGGGATCAATCCTAGGACCCTTATCGTTCAATCTGTACATGCTTCCATTAGGCCAGCTAATACGCAGCTATAATGTGTCCTACCACAACCATGCAGATGATACTCAGATCTATGTGTCATTGACAGTAGGAGAACATGGGCCTGTAGATTTGATTGTGTCACTGCATCGAATAGATCAGTGTGTAGATGCAGCTAAACTCAGACAAAACAGAAATCATTGTCTGTGGCCCACAGAAACAAAGAGAAAGTGTTATCAGTCACCTTGAGCCTCTCTCTCCAGAATCCAAACATCAGGACAGAAATTTAGGGGCAATATTGGATTCAGACTTGAACTTTAACAGCCACATTAAAGCAATAACTTCATCAGCTGTTTACCATCTAAAAACATTGTCAGAATAAAAGGAATAGTGTCTGAACCAGATTTAGAAAGAGTCTCCACCAAGTTAGAGTACTGGAACGCCCTGCTCACTGGGCTCTCTCAGTGAGCTGTCAGACAGCTGCAGTACACCAGAACGCTGCTGCTCGAGTCCTGAACCAGGAAACAACCATATTAGTCCAGTCCTGAGGTCTCTGCAATGCTCAGAGAATAGATTTTAAAACATCTCTGCTTGTGTACAAGTCTGTTCATGGCCTAGCCCCAAAGTACATCTCTGACATGTTAGAGCCATATGAACCAACTGGGACTCTGAGAACCTCAGGTAGTGGTCTCCTGCTGGTGCCCAGAGTCAGGACTAAACAAGGTGAAGCTGCATTTCAGTTTTATGCTTCTAAAACCTTTAACAGTCTTCCAGAAGATGTGAGACAGGCCTCAACTCTAACAATGTTCAAATCCAGGCTGAAACAGTTAATTTTAGCTGTGCACATAACAAAGGATTTTATCTGCACTCTTTGTTTTTAATTCATCCATCCATTATCTATGCCCGCTTAATCCTATGCAGGGTCACGGGGATCTATTGGAGCCTATCCCAGCTCTCTTCAGGTGAAAGGCAGGGGTACACCCTGGACAGGTTGCCAGTCCATCGCAGGACCACATGTAGACGAACAACCATGTACACTCACAATTACTCCTATGGTCAATTTAGAACCACAAATTAACTAACAAGCATATCTTTGGACCGTGGGAGGAGCACCCAGAGGAAACCCACACAAGCATGTGGAGAACATGCAAACTCCACAAGGAAAGGCCCCTGCTGAGGTTTGGACCAGGAACCTTCTTGCTGAGAGGCACCAGTGCTAACCACCAAGCCACCGTGCTGCCCTGTTTTTAATTCATTTTTACTTTATCTTCTTTGATGATTATTTTCATGTTTTATGGAATGCTTTTATTTGCTATCAGCATGACCATGTTAGCTTGGTGATGTTGACAGCTTTTGCATAAGATTATGCTTCCATCTATTCATCATCTATACCTTCTTATTTCTGTTCACGGTTACAAGGATCTGCTGGAACCTATCCGCCCTGTCTAAAGTGAGGGATACACCCTGGATAGGTTGCCAGTTGGATGAGATTCTTTATAGGATAAATTAAAAATGACACTAGGTTTTTTTTTTTCATGTTTAAATTGAGGCTGGGCAACGATTAAAATTTTAAATCGTGATTAATCGCATTATTTCCCTGATTAATCACGATTAATCACATTGTATACGCAAAATCATATAATGAATTCAAAAGTAGTGTAAAATGCACTTTTATTTAAATGTTCTGCTGCCATATGAACTAAAGTGTCATAACATAACACTTTTAACATCAGCACTTGTCAGTAACACATATTTAAAGTAAATCTCATCTTAAAAAATATAAAATAAAATAAAGCTTATTGCCACTGCCAGGGCATTCATGTCATCCTGTTTTTATAAAAAATAAAAAAAAGTCTACAAACAAAATTCCACAAAAGGATCCTGGCTCAGTACAATCAGAACATTAAAACAGGTCATTTCTGAGGTAACAGCAGAAAACTTTTAATGGGGAGTTCAACTTGTCAGTGGTTACAAAAAACCTTGTTTCTGTTAAATCCTCCGCCTGGGAGAACTTTGAAATGAAAATGTCCATGTTAAAGTTCTGTAACTTTATAAATCCGAATATCATTCATTCTTTCCATTTTCAATTGTCAATCAACGTTTTTTAATCTAACACAAAAAAACAAAAAAAAAAATGCCTGTTTTTTTAATATTTCAATTTTAGACTTGGATCAAAAATACGAAATTAAAAAACTGGCCACAGAACTAAATTTGTTTTATAATCGAGGACTGGAATTTCTGTTGTCATTACACATCTGTGCCACTAGATGGAGCTGCACTGAAGTAACCAGTAAGAGAACAGCACGACAGTGAACACATGAAGCAGATCTGATGTAAAATGGAGGAATGACGTGAAAGTTTTGTTGCAGTCCAGAATTTTTTTTTTTTTTTCAGACAGAATTGTTAATATTGCTACCTGAGTTGCTACCCGAACTGTTAAGTTCGCGGATTTTTACCGTTCTCCATGTCTGTCTTAGCTTTTCATTATGTTTACCTGCAATTGTCTTCCGGTTCCGCAACATGCGTAAATGCGCGATAAAATAAATGTCGGCGTTAATAAAATAATGCGTTAACACGATAATAACGCATTAACTTGCCCAGCCCTAGTTTAAATATATGTTTAAACTTTTTAAGAAGGAATGGCTGACAACCTTTAGCATCCATCACTGTGTCCCATCCTTATTGTTGGCAAAAACCACCAAAAGTAACTTTGGACACCCATCCTGGCCACCTCTAAGTTTGTTCACAGAGCTACAGTGGACATCATGGCAAAGGAGATTAAAACACTCAAGAAAGTATAGACAGAAAAAGCAAAGAAAATGAGAGAGAGACAGAACAATAGAGTAAATAAGTCTGAATCTCTGACAGTGTCATAAACGTATCCCAGCGTCCACACATATGGGGGGACAATGAGTTCCTTTGTGTCACTTTAAATTCATACTGGTCTCACAGAAATTTAGGAAATGACCACAACCTTAAGTCATTCATGGTGAAGTCAAAAAATGCATTAACATTTAATTCCTTTGTTATAGGGAGTCTCACTTCAGACTGTGGTGACAGCACTGCTGTTTATGTAAAAAGGTCAAAGGTGTTATATGAAATGAATTTAGATTACCCTAAAACTTGGCATCTGTTGTTTATCCTGTAAGCTGTCCAGCCTACATTTTATTTCTTTGGCAGCCTGCTATAGAGTGGATTTGCACTGAAGTAAATGTTTAAGGAAGTATCTCATTCTTGACGGACCTATAAGGTTTGAAGAAAAGCTCCACTGCGTTATAAATAATGTGAAGCAGGATGTGGCCTCAGGAAAAACACACACCTTTTTGGGTTGAAAACATATTTTTGACCAGCTCCAGAACAGAGACCTGCCGGTACACTGACTACCACAGGATGTAATGGGCCACCCATCAGTGAAATTCAGTGGCCTATGCAGGGGACATTTAGCTCGGGCCATCCCAGGTCTGTACTGTTTGACCTAATGCAGCTCCTTCGCTCAGTCAACTGCATTTCTGCTCGGTCCAGTGAGCTAGTGTCCAGAACGCAAGCTGTCTCCCGTCCTTCTCCATTTCCTCAGTGCAGTAAACGGGATGAAGCTGCAGTATGTCATGTCTGTGGTGGCCTGTCTGCTTGACAAGGTGTCAGACACAGCTTCAGCTCACCCCCCCCACATCCCCATCCAGGCAGCATCTTGCAGCACATGCAGTTCTATCCTTTTTGCTCTCCATCTCTGCTACTGCACCCCCCCCCCGTCTTGTCCCCTGAAATATGTTTTTTAATAAAGTGCACGGTAAATGTCTGCTCTAGTGGTCATAAAAATGAAGGATCTCAGGCCTTTGCCTGGGGAGTGTCTTGAGGAAATGGGAACGCGGAGAGACAGTTCTCTCCCCTAACAACCTGACCACATATGAGAGTTGTTGCTGAACGCAAGCGAAGGTGGTAGGTGAACAAAAAAAAAGAAAAAAGAAGGGAGAGTGAAAAACTCACTTTTCCACCCAAGTCATTTGTGTTATTTACATTATGCTAAGAAGTTATTTGAATTTCATTTATGTGAAGGGGGGGGTGGGAGGTAGGGGTACATGATGGCCCGGTGGGGAAGGGCACTGAAATCATTTGCATTCAGAACAGTGACCCCTTCTACTTCCATCTGCATAAAGATGGAGGAGTGAAAAGAGCAGAGAGGAGAAGAGGCAGGGATGGTTTCAGGGAGGACAGAGCAGGAGGGCTGAACAGATGCAGAAGAAGAAGGCTTTGATTTTTTTTTTAAAAGATCCAAATAGGAACACAGAGAACATGGTCGGTGTGAGCATTTCTGAGTATGAAAGAGATATTATGTGCACAACTTAAGGTACAATGGGAAGATATGTAATGTTTTATTCTGAAGATGAAATGTGTTAAGGTCATGTCATGCCAAACAGATCTGGCGCCACAACACTTTGATCGAGGCCATGTTTGAATCTGTGCTGCCAATTCATTACTGGCCCACCTACATCTGCTGTTAGTGCTACTGCAACTCCTCGTTGCCAAACAATACAGTGCCAACGTCCCTGCTTATAAATGCTTGACCATCAATTTCACAAATCAAACCTACAACTGTAGCTAAAAAGCTTAATCACCGCTTAGAGTCTTCATCCATGTGAGGATATACTGTACCTACTGGAGGCAAAGCTTTGCTTTCAGATAATAAAGGCTAATATTTAAATGCTAACATGTACTTAAAATTCAAATGTTTCCCAAGTTTATTCATTAACCATTTGAATTAGCATTTTACCATGGTAATATCTGCAAATTAAAGCTATCGCCATGCTAACGTTTCGAGCAATAATACAAATCCTTAGACCAAACAACAAATATTGCAAAAGTCAGAAATATATTAATTTTCTGAGGAGCACAAATGATGGAAGTAGATGAATGCTCAAAGGAACAGCAAATGTCAATGATGATCCCATACCATTCCATACATGTTTCCATTTCCATTGTGTGGAAGATGAAAATTTTCAGGATGAACACAGTACTTGCAAAATAACTGGGTTTTCCACCTGAAAGTATTAGGCAACCTGCTCACATACTTTTCTTACTTTTTTTTTTTTTTTGAAGACCAAAACAGTGAAAACTTCTATTTCAGAGCTGCATGCAGTGCTTTGTTTCAGCCCCATCCCACTTTCTTTCTCACACTCACGCTCACATTATATTGATCCCTACACTTCTAATGCACAAGCACAAGATCAAGATGACATCATGCATGGGAAGACTGCTCACTGGGTGACTGTTGCCAACTACAATTACCAACTTTTAGACTTTTCATTAGAGCCTTTTTGTAACTTTTATTTCAAAAATCACCTAGGGGTAAAAAGTCGTTATTCATTCTTCACTAGCGCTGTACAGATATCCTGATATGTGTTTGTTCAGAGGATACTAGATCTTTAATTTGGGGATCCGGATTTTTTTTTTTCAGTTGAAGCCGGTTGTAGCGCTGTCACTTATTGGCAACCTTGAACGTCACCTACAGGATTAGTTACTTTTAGCTCTGAAAAGAATGATATGTTGTGTGGCACACTTTAAATTCAAAATTTTATTGTGTTCCAGTTCCTCAACTGACCACAAGATGCTGGATTTAAAACAGAGCAAACCCTTACTGCCTTCAATGTTAAAATGTCCAACTTTTAGATAAACATATTTAAAGACAAGAACTAAACAAATAAAAAAAAAAGTTTTCATGTCTATATATTACATTCATGACACGACAACTGTACAGGGGGTGAATTCTTTTGTACCACATCAGGTAATCTTATTCAAAGCTGCAAATTTTAAGGCTAACCAAACTTTATGGTGAAGCAATCAAATGGCCCGACGCCATTTGACTGACAGCATTGGCGAGCCCCTTGGTACCAGACCAGGCCCTGATTTTTTTAGCTGCTTCGCACTTAAGCATTATTCTGAGCTGTGAATAAACATCTAACAGAACATAGTCATATTTTAAAGAGATTATGTTTTTGTTGTGCTTGTGAGTTATGTTCATTACCCTAACAGACTGTCGACTGACTTTGGGTTGGTCTGGAAAAGGATGACGCTTAGCTTAGCTCACCCATGCTAACCTAACATTACAAAGAGGACATTTCTAATGTGCTCACCAACACAAAATATTTAACAGCCAGTTCCACTTACAGATGCCCACCAGCATCTCCAGTTGCTGAAGGAGCCGGGAGCCACACCGGATTATTTCAGGACCTTTCCAAGTGGAGTTACGCTGGGACTCGCAGTCAATTAACCTGCAACTCGCGGAGTGATGGCAGTGGACTTCCCCAACTACAATGCTTCTTTACCGCCAAGACTTGGCGGATTTCTGGCATTTTCCAGCAGGCCTTTGCTAGTCCTTGTTTCAGCTCGGGCAGCACACAGTTAGGTAGGGACATTTGAAATAAACATGTTTGGATAGATTGATCAAAATGAATATAAAGTAATATTATTAATCAGCTTTAACAGCTAACCACTAAGTTCTGGCTCCAAAAGCAAATAACTCTTCATTAACACCTTTAAAATGTCCAATTTTGTAGCAGAAATAAACATATACAGCATGGTTAAGAAACAGATTTGGTCTCTGTAGCTAGATTTTCCATCTATGACAACTGTACAACACCAGTAAAATTATATTACACAACAAATTTATATATAATTGTGGACATGGTCTTTTGATTGACGGTGGGCTAACAGCTAGCTGGCATCACTTTTGCTACTTAGCGTTTAGCTTCTGAGCTGTGTTTATCAACGTAACAGAGCACAGTCATTCTTATTTCAAATATAATTCGTTTTTTTGGGGGCGGGGTGTTAATTGTACAAACAGACCGCTGCGACTTGTTGGCCTGAAAGAGTCAGAGGATGAAGCCTAGCGAAGCAGCAGACAGCTTCCGCTAACTGAGTGTCGGATAAATACAATGGTCATTTTTCAAGTTGCAATGGAAACAGCATTTAAGACAGGAGGTCCCAGTGCAAATTTCATAATTCATAATTAATGTTTGTAGACGTAAATCAAGCTTTGTTGCTCTGTGATATAAATCTATTTGATTTTTGAAGAAGAGATTTAAAAATGAAGTTACACACAAAAAAATAAAACTACTTTTGTGAACACCTGTTCACAGATACAAGGAAAAAGAAAGAAAAAAAAAAGAATGTACAACTGTCTGCTCAAAGTACTTATACTGAGTGTTACTCTGAAATTATGATTGTAAATTTTGACCCCTTCTTAAAATGTGAAATTAATTGGACAGTGATGGTGACATATTGGACATAAATCTGTCCAATCAAAGGGCTGATGGCTTTGTTGGCATTACCTCCATTGTAGGTCCTGAGAGTTCTTTTATTTTTAATTAGGAAAATAAATTTACAGAACTGACAGACAGGTTTCAGACCCTTTCAAACTTTAATTTCTTCAGATATAAAATGGATTCAATATTTTTTTACAGACAATACTGTCCATCGGTACAGCAAAATGTGTTTTTTGCTTCATTTGTTTAAAATAAGTGCTGAATATTCTACTTAGATATATGATATACAGTTAGACTTTTTGTGAAAGCACATTTGGTAAGAGTAACATCCTATAGTTTATTTGGGAACCATCCTTTCTTGATACCAGCTTGGCACTTTTCCTTTGGAAGATTTACTCTTGGCAAAAATGGTCAGGTTCAGCCAGACAGGATGAGGTGTATCAGGGAACAGCCATTTTCAGATCTTTCAAAAGATGCTCTGTCGGTCTAAGTCTGCTTTTATTTTAGCAATAGTTTCTTTTTTTTTTTTTTTTTTGCCTTGTATGTAGTAACATTAACCTTTACGTAACCTGAAATGCTCAGCACCATGAAAATGATTTTCACACAGTACTACTACTTTTCTGCATCCATCTTTCTTTCTATCCTTAGGAGCTTCTCATGCCAACAGAATGATGCTCCTGTCACTGCATTTGACTGCGGGGCTGGTATTTAACTGGGATGATGCTCAGAGTCTGGCTTCCTTCACATACAGTTTTGGGAATTCTGGCCCAGTTTTTCATTCTTTGTTCAAACTCCCAGCATGCTGGGAGTTTGTGAGTAATGGCTATTAGTGAGTAATGGCTTCGGCCTGACCACTCTACCATAAAGGCCAGATTGGTAGAGTGCTGCACTGATGCTTATCCCTTTGTAGCATTTTCCCATCTCCACAAAGGAATCCTGCATCTCATTAATAGCAAACATTAGCTTGCTGGTTACTTAACCAAGGCCCCCTTTCCCTGATTACACTGTTTACCTGTACACCCAGATCAAGCTAGTCTATTGGCACATCTGATGCTCTTTCAAAAGTGATAGAGGTTAATGTGTTTTTTGGAACTTTAAATCCTTGTGGATATTTTCTTGTGTCTTTCCCTAAATAGGTGTCTTGGCCTAATCCTGTCTTGCAAGTTAACAAACAATTCTCATGACCATAATGCTTGGTTTTCACTGACATTCACCCTTACCAAACACCAAATATGTACAAGTGTATATCTGGCACAGGCAGAGTCCTGCTAAAGGAGAAATTTATTGCCCTTTTTCATACGTTGACACAATTTCCCCAGGTCTTAATGAAATGTTTTTGACATGTTTTGGTAAAATATCACAAATATATAGTACAAAAACCCTTTTAAGTCATGTTTTTGTAACCATTTTCAATGTCTTAGCTCATTGTATTACCTGTCACTGTGTAGAATGATGTGTACTGTGTACTGAAAAGAGAACTATATATTGTCTCTACTTAGAGATTGGTTTGAAATGTGTGTGTATATATATGTATAATATGTGTATATATATATATATATATATATATAGATATAATATATATATATATATATATATATATATATATATATATATATATATATTTTTTTTTTTTTTTTTTTTCCCAGACCACCTGCTACCCTAAACCGCGATCGCAAGATACTGAGTTTGCGGTAAAACTCGCAGGTCGGCGCGTAAAAGAGCAGGTCCAAATTGAATAAATGTGCGTCCACCTGGTCACATGTGGACGTGCACAAATGGCTCTACCTCTCGATTACGCATCACCGTATTACTTGCATACATTTTTATTCTCTTGAGCTCAGAGGATGTCTGGTCAGCAGTTTTGGTTGATGCGGGAATAGACACGGCCAGAGATGTCAGTCTGTACAGCTGTGGCATGATCTCATTCACTAAATATGTGTTACTGACAAGTGCTGATGTTAAAATAAGATTTAAATAAAAGTCCACTTTACACCACTTTTGAATTAATCGTGATTTATCAGGAAAATCATGCGATTAAAAATTGTAATCGTTGCCCAGCCCTTACATATATATATACCGTATATATATATACATATATATATATATATATATATATATATATATATATATATATATATATATATATATATATATATATATATATATATATATATATATATATATATATATATATATATAAACATGGAAAATTATGAGAAAGCTTTCGGTCTGCACACTGAATCATAGCACTGTTTTACATTTCACAATGCAAATTGGCAACCCATTAAAAATGGTTTGTATCCCTAGACTTAGGAGAGGCCGTCACAGAAAAATACAAGATTTCAAGGACTTAACTGTAAAGCTGATCTATCCGACTCAAACGCCAGTCTGTCACAATGTAAACAATCTGAGGAACTGTGACAAGAATAACATGTAAACCATCTATCTGATTTCAGGAGCACTTCACTCTCCTCCACTATTTTTCTTACACACAAGGCAAAACATGTCCTTGGAGACAGCGTGCGCCTTGTGTAAGCACTGACCCCTGACAATAAGTGACAGATTCTGACAAGCAGACAGGACCACATGTAAAATCTGTCCAGCTCATTTGCACACCTTTTCTCCAGGGAATAGCAGAGGATAACACAGCATCATCCTCTGTGCAAATATGCGACATGTGCAGCTTGCAGCATACACACTATACAACAATAAGTACTCTTTATGTCCACTTTAAAATGTGTTTTAAGGAATTAAAGTCCTTTGACAAACAATGTTGGTCTGCTCTTGTGTTCTGATCTGCCTTTGTACTGCAGTAATTCTCATATTTTCCGCCAGTACGAGAATAACATAATCTCCTTTTGTATTTTTGTTGGTCTTTGGAGCATTCATCAATGAAAAAACCTTTAATTACAGCTTTAACATAGAAATACAACAATGTTACACACCACTTGAGACTGATCCTAGAGTTAGACTTAATATGCAGCAGCACTAATGCATAAATGTGTGTTTTCTTGAATTCTCCCAGGCACCTCGTAGATGACCCCATTAGTTATAGGCTTTTTAACTTTTATCATTATCGTGGCTTGCAACTATCATGCTTTTACACTTTGATCCTGTGTTCTTTTACCTGTCTGTTCTCTAATGCTCACCAAAGGATAATTAAAGCAAAAAAAAAAAAAAAAAAAATCTACAAGACTTGTTGGCCTGTTGGCTAAAAGCAAACAATGTTTTACAAAGTATCATTCTGAGGGCTCACTCTATGTGATAGTGCTCTATGAAGCAATACCACTTCTGTCCACTTGGGGGCATATAGATCTGATGTGTTGACAAAGAGTCAATACAGTGAGAATACTATGCTAATGAGTTGGGATGGTCCGGCATGTGTAATATGGCTTGTTGTGGTGTTAACTGTACTAAGAGACCACTATGACTGGTTTTGCTGTGGCTTGGAAGGGTTCAGGGTCAAAGCTTAGCAAAGCAGCATGAAGCAACAAACGTTGCTCTTGCTTGAAGGCAGCTGGTCAGGGTGAACCTCCTGTCTGCTTCTAGCTCATCAGCTTCTACCTCTTGCAGCAGCTGAGTCCTTGAGTTGAGAAAACTTCACCACGGATTTGTTGACTAACTGGACCACAAGCCAATGACATCCGAAATGAGAGCTGCCAGAGTTGAAACGAGATCAAGTGGAGGTCTGCTGGGACTCTCGGCCCACTGCTCTGTCAGCAGTTTCAGATGTCTTTTCAGTAGCGACTTTTGAAATGATGATGGTTGGCCAGATTTGATCACAATGAATGTAAAGTAATATCTGTTTGCATCACAGTTAAGACTGCTAAGCTGGCCAAGCTAAAATAGCAAACTTGCAATGAGTGAAATAAGCTTGGCATGTTCCAGTCAGCTTCCAGGCCTGCAGTTTCTGCCATTTTACAACATGGTGTAAAAACATGCAACATGCAGTAAAAAGAGACTTCATTAGAACTCAATTAAATTCACTCTCATTATAAAGTGTTGATTCAGGTCTTCGGAACAACCCGACAACCCGAAAACCCAAGGTTCCAACCTGGCCTGAATTGGGTCTAGGGTCCATTCACAAGACGTGACTCCGGGTTCGGGTCAGAATCGGTACAGTTAGTCTCGGGTCTGGTCGGTGCTGTCTGACAGACTGGGTCCACGTTTACCCAAGAGAGGTAAAGATGCCCTAATGTTGTCAGAGGTGGTATTGCTACACAGTGGCTTTAAAGCGCAAAGGAATCTTTTTTCAATGTTACAACACCAGTTTCAATTTCATTTGACAGAATATTTGATTACTCTTAGGAAGTGTCGTCTAGCTCTTGTGGTCTGCCATCCCTGCCATTCACAAAAAACGTAACCGTAACAATCATTTTGCAGTACAATGTTACACATAAAAACATTGAAACTAGGTCACAGATTTATACTGGACTTCATGCAGAGGCCACTTAGGTCGGGTTCAGACTATGTATGCTTTTGGCCGTCTTACAAGATTAATGCAAGCCACATTGCACAAGATGAAATGGATACATAATTTATTTACTGCATGTTACACTGTGCGATTGAAATACATTGAATCGTGAGTACAACAGAAGAAAGCCAGAGCATATTTTAGGCTCTATTGCATCATCAGCATGATGTTTGTGTACTTTGAAAAAAAAAGAGATATATTATATTTGGGGCTGTTGTTGATAGGAAACTGTGTTGTCCACATAATTTTGTGGTGCATTCCTATTGGCTATTGGCTATTGGCTATTGGCATATACACTGTGAGACAGTTACTCCAAATTTCTGACACCTCGATATCAATAACAAGACAGTCATATCTTTCTTCTTTGTTCCTGTCTTACTGTGTAAGACTACCGTTTTTGAGCTACAATGGCATGATTTTTCCAATGATTGTGCATCTTTTATCTGAGACAGCCTGGATAATGCGAACCCAGCCTAAAGCATGTTTATTGCTTCAACATCAATGTGACGACCTATGTCCGCAGGGAACCCCATGTACTATAACTTACACCCTAGCCTGACGTGCAACTAAAGGCTGATTTATGCTTCTGCGTAGCAGCTACACAGATAAGCAACGGACAGCCACTGTGACGTCTCTGGAAATTACATGACGTATTATTGTTTACGTTGCTATGTAATAACACCACCAATCACTAGGTGACAGTGCACCTCTATATATATATATTGATATACAGTCATGGAAAAAATTATTAGACCACCCTTGTTTTCTTCAGTTTCTTGTTCTTTTTAATGCCTGGTACAACTAAAGGTATATTTGTTTGGACAAACATAACGATAACCACAAATATTGCTCATAAGAGTTTTATTTAAGAGCTGATATCTTACCATTTTTCCATGGTTTTCTTGATTATAACCTAAATTACTTAAAGGTGGGGTGGGTGTTGTTTTTTTGCAACACTTTTTACAATATTGCCTGAAAACCTTTTCACATTTCCATTGCACCCACTGAAATAAAATGTTTGCAAAAAAAACTAAACATTTTGGTCCAGTCTAGAAGGTATAATCAGAGAAAAACTCTGACCAATCAAAAAAGTGATCATCACTATTTTGATTGGCTGCCTAATACGTCCATCAAATATCACCCCTCCCTCCCTCCCTCCCTATGGTTCATGCAGTCGTGAATCGTGTGAAGGCGTGGTTTCGAGGGGTGAGCTGAAGAGGAGGAGGCGGAGCCTTTGGGAGGAGGGAGGGAGTGTATATTTTCAAAATCTCACTTGAGTTGGATTGCTGGAACCGTTTTTCAAACAACACCTACTCCACCTTTAAGTTTTTACATCAATAGCTATGGCGTTGTACTGCCAAAAACACTGCTTTTATGCATTCAGTGTTTTCTTTTCTGTCTGTTTTAGTCACATGATGACGTTTAGTGGTACCAGGTATTAAAATGAACAAGAAAGTGAAGAAAAAATGGTGGTCTAATAATTTTTTCCATGACTGTATATCTATATCTATTCATCTAAACTTCCATTTCGGCTGCTCCCTATTCGGGGTCACCACAGCGGAGTGATCTGCATGATTGTTTGGCACAAGTTTTACACTGGACGCCCTTCCTGACGCAACTGGGATTCAAACGTGGGACCGTCCACATAGTAGGTGACAGCACTAGATAGATCATTGACATTATATAAATATATATCACATTTCTTACAGTCCATGTTGAAGCTATGTTACTTTTGCAGTGAGGTGCACTTCAGGGTACGGTGTTAGCCTACGGTGTAGGTTGGCACGTATGGCTTAGCTACAGTGTCACTTTAATGCAGAAGTATAAATCAGAATGAAGTGTCAGGTTGACATGGATGACACTAAATGTGATTGGTCTGGTTGGTACGATTGTATTTCCTTTTATGCATTTCCTACTACTAGATTTTCTTCATTGTTTGCGAGCTAGGTACATTGTTACAGTCAGAAAAATGTTATTATTGCTAAAATTTATCAGCTCCAGCTCACTTAAGATATGCTTTATTCGCTTTGTTCCTAAGTCCGAGGTACATAAAGGAAATAAACAAAAGGAAGCTAAGCATGAAAGCGTCATCGCTGCTAAAAAGGTCCCACACTGCTACCTAGTGTTTGGTGGAGTAATTACAGAGTGACAAAAACAACAATGGATAAGCATAAATGCCAACTATGATGCAGGTCTCATATGAACCATTTTAAAAAGTCCTGGACAGTGTTGTAAGGGCGACTTAAGCTCCATGTCTATAGGGGAACCCTCTGAGCTGAAAATTATAAAAGTTCCTTAAACCAAAAATGGTGATGCTCAAAAATTCAGTCTAAGAAACCTCAATCAAAAACAAAAAATTATATCGTGGTGCAATAACACAAGGGAATATAGTTCTTATATGGAGGAAGAAATGCAGACACACTCTCTGACATTGCTAGCCCTCTCCAACCAGCTTTCCGACAGATGATGGAGCCCTCCCCAATTTTTTAACTATTCGTCAAAAACGACAGAGACCCTAAGGATAGCGCCAGGCTCCGATTGGTCCGCTAGCTACATCATTCCTAGAATCACTATTCTGGTTTCCCAATGTAACAACAACACCACCATATTTAATATTTAATATCTGGAGTGCATCTCTTCATCCATTTCCCTCAGAGGATGAACAGGAGCTGAATATTTGGTTCCTCTGCCTCGACTCATTTAGCGGACGTACATGCCACCTCCACACTCGTCTCCTCTTTTGATCTCGTCTCATCCTTTTCAACAAAAGTAATTGCTGCTCGGTGCTGATCAGCTCCAGCTCCATCAGAAGTCTCTCTCTGCTGGTAGCCATTCTTCGCTCCGTATGTCTTTGTGTGGCAGCCGGGATGTGAATAAACAATCCAACCTTACGTCATGGGATAGTAGGCTGGTCTTTGTAAAAAAAAAAAAAAAAAAAAAAAAAAAAACAGCAATCGTTCTAGCAGTGAATTGCTTGGCAATGCTCACCAAGCAACGTAGAACTGAATGGTCCACGTCTCCATCAATACGACTGCATGAGTTACATAGTGGGGAGTCGAAGAAATATAACAAAGCCTTAACAAATAAACTGGCCAACAAAGTTCTTAGATGCTTTTAACAAACAGGAACAGGTGAATTTAAAACATTTAAATACACAATGTATATAAAACTTATTTTAACAAGTGGCTATAGATTTTTCTGTATTATCCTTACAGATGTGAAACCATGTTTAAATTAACACGACTGGAAAATTCAAAGTATGTTTAATTTCATGATCACCATAAGGAAGTTAGTATGGGTGTTTGTTTCAGGAAGTGCATCTATACAAACGTTTGACCAAATCAATAATAACTGAAAAGAGAATTTATGCAAACCACAGAAATAATGAGAATTTAGTCTTTGATAGTCTCCCGGGTCTTTGGCATGCAGAATGATCAAACCAGAATGATGCTATTCCAGGGAAGAAATTAGACAAATATGAAATTTGAAAATGATTAGAGAAGTACAAGCTGATCTAATGCTGTCAAAAAGTTTTGTCACAAACCAATTTCTTTCCCTCTGGTTGATGCAAAAATGATAAATGAAGAGCAAACATTTTCAGTCACAGACAGGATTTTACTCTGACGGTGCTCCTTTCAAAATGCAAAGAACTATTACAAAGCCCCAAACTCAATTTAACAACCAAACTCTCTTAAGAGGTATTTTACATAAACTATAGACTCACCATCTTCAGTAGGTACATAGATGTTGAGATAAAGGCAGTCCTCGCTCTGGTTCTGAACATAGGTTGCTGCAGCATCCAGGTTGTCCGTGAACCACACAGGTAGCATGATTTCTGGTAAAACCCCGTGCACATTCTGAGGACACACAGGTGCAAATTGGGTGGCATTGCGAATCTCTTGCCAGGAGCCTGGCGCTTCGGGAGGCTGGAAGCGCCTCTCGCCGACAGGTGCAGTGGCATATGGCACGCCTAAGTACTGTTCCACTGGGCCTAAAATCTCATTGTTGAGCTCCTTTCTGATACCGCGAACCTTTCCATAGCTTGTGGATACTATGGGGTGCTTTAGGTCAACTCGCTGAGAAGATGAGAGAGTCAGGTGTAGCACCAACCCCAGGAGCCACAATAGACAGGGATTAGCAACCTGCTGAGAGGTATTGGGACGCTTCCCACCATAGCCTTGGTGGCTGGAACCAGTGAAGAGAAGAAACAACATGTCCAAAATAAAAGCTATTACAGTCAAATTACGGGGACTTTAACAAGGACAGGAGAAGGATCAGAAACTCAGGGGGTTAGAGGAAAAAAGAGGAATGGTAGCAGGGGACTAGTTAAAAGTGTTCCTAGGATAACATGGTGAGATGGAGGGACAGGGAGCATTCTCAGGTAGACTGTTGTCTCATTGGCTCTTCTCTTTAAAACTCCTTGAGGGTCCAGCGCAGCAGTCAGGATGCCAATTAACCTGAAAGACATGGACAAATTGGAGGTTTCAGTAAGCCTTTGTGAATAGATGCGCTCTAAGCAATGTCACTGTGTCTAAAAGGCACAAGAGGACACAATGGATAAGCTGATTTTTTTCTTTTTTTTTTTTTTTTCCAAAAAGGTGTGTTCTGAACAAAGACGGTATGGATCTTTATTGCATACATTTTTTTCTGGCATAGGTACTGATCTGAGCAGAAGTTTTGATAATCTGTCTGCCACCACAGGAACCAGCTTAGTTTGGTGTCTTTGTGTCACGCTAAAGGATATTTACTACATACACAAATACAAGGTAAAAAAAAAAAATATATATATATATATATACAATTCCAAAAATGTGCTTCTCGTCTCTGGGTCCAAGTTTAAAAGGGACAAGGACAAAGTGGAAACTGTCCAGTGGCAAATTAAAACTTAAAATTTCTTTGGAAAGCATTCTTTAGATGAGCAGCGACCATCTAGCTTGTCAGCGCATAGCTCAAAAGCTAGCATTTGAGATGGTTTGGCTGCACATTAGCGCACATGACATGTACATCTGTGAAAACAGCATTAATACCAAACATGCAGGTTTCTGGAGAAACATATGCTGCCATCCTCACATCTTTTTCAAGGAAGGCCTTGCTTATTTCAGCAAGACAGTGATAATGCATGTCAATTGAGCAGGCGTGGGTTGGTGATAAGAGTCTTGACGCTAACCCGGCCTGCCTGTCTCTCAGACCTGTATTCCACTAATGATAATGTGGTGCATTGTAAGGCGAAAAAATATGACAAAAGAAGCCCTGAACTGTTAAGAATTAATTCCTCAAGCAAGAATGGGGAAAGAAATTCCACATTTGAAACCGCAGCAGTTTGTCTCATCAGTTCCCAAATGATTTCACTGTTCATTAAAAAGAGGTGATTCAGCACAACGATAAGCTTTCCACCATCCAAACCTTTTGGAAATGTGTTGTTAAATTGAGATTTGATAAAATCTCTAAGTTCCAGCATTTGATATGTTGTCTTTGTTCCATCTTCAGTAAAATACTGAGGCTTAAATGATTTGCAAATGATTGTACTCTGGAATTTACATTTTAAACAACAATCAGCTTATATGGAAGCAGCATTGCAATTCTTGGCACATTTGTGAGGCATTTCTGGGCTCCTTTCAACTCCTAGACCAGAGTCTTGATTTTCTCTTACACTGCTGAGAATCAGTGTCTCCCATCAAGATGGTGTCAGCTTTTAAGTTCAAGTGGCATCTGGATGCTTTACAAACTCTGCTCTGTCAATAGGCAGGTCCCGTCCGGATATTCAAATAATCAAGACCATCACATCTGCAAGTGTGACTACATCTAACAAATGCTGGAATTTCTTTAGCGTTTTCTGCAATTATTTCCTGTTAATGGAAGCTTGCAGATGAGCATGTGAAGACTGGCTCATTATCTGTCTGCTCTGGTTCTTTAAGGTAATGTCAGCACGTCAAGTACCACTCACATTAATCTAATATTTAATATATTGACCTGAGAGAATAATGCAGTCTTTGAATATGTTAACTGGTCTTTCTGACCACAATCTGACTCCTGTGGCCAGAAAGCTAAAAAAAAAAAAAAGAAGAAGAAGAAGAAAAGAAAAAATAGATTTCATCCTCGTGTCATGAAACACAACATTGCTGGAATCTCAAAAAGAGAGCTTTAAACATGCTGTGCAGCAGGTTGACTGGGATCATATACGGCTGGGAATAGACTGAGAAAAGGAGAGGGAAATATTTTTAACAGCTGTCAAAAGAATTATTTAGCCTCAAATCAAATATAAACATAATAAAAATGTACTACCCTGGATAAATTCTGACATCCTGAAATTGGTGAAAGAGAGGGCTCTTACAGTAAAAATTCAGTTAAAACTGAATTTCCACTTGCTAGAAATGCATTTACAACATTAATGAATAGTGGTTAGTGGTTAAAAACATTTAAAAAGAAAAAGGCCAAAGCAGATTTTTTTTTTCTTGACTATAATAGAGAAGGCAAACAGAGATTCTAAAACCATCTGGAATTACCTACAAAATAAATAAATAAATAAATAAACTGACAGGCCAAAATACAAAAAAAAAAAAAAACAGCATTTAGAAATTAAGACAAATGGACGACTTATAAATAAAGTCCAAGAAGTAGGAGATGCATTTTTATAATTTCTTTACTGCCTCTGTAACTGCTGTTGCTGTGTTTTCCATCCAGCAATATAAATGTTTGTTCAATAAATGCTTCAGAGCCATCTATCAGAATGAAGAGTGTCTCAGAATTTGAAGTATCACAGACAAAAAGGTCTCTCAAACCATCCAAAACCAAGGATGAATTTGACATAGATACATTTATGCTGAAGGAGCTCAGTTACACAGTAGCTGCTCCAGTCACTGAAATTCTCAATCTCTCAATTTCTCAGGCAATATTTCCTAATGTGCGGAAGTCAGCAGTTGTTATACCAATTTATAAAAGTGGAGATGCCTTGAAGGTCTAAAATTATAAACCAATCTTACCTGCAGTGTCTAAAGTTGCAGAGAAACTCATTGCTCAACAAATAATCACACATCTGAACCACTTCATTTGCCCTTCACCCAATGCAGTTTGGTTTCAGAGATAAACATTCCACAGAGACGGCCAACTCCTTCTTCAAAGAGAATGTAAAACAGCTCCTAGATAAAGGCGGTGTGATTGGTGTTTCTCGATCTTAAGAAGGCCTTTGACACGGTAAGTCATAAAATATTATCAACCCAACTATTTGGAATCAAATTGAATCCTATCTATCAGACTGATCACAGTTAGAATCCATTATTACCATTAACCTCCCCTTCATCTGTCCTCAGGCATTCCACAAGGATCCATTTTGGGACCATTGCTCTTTTCTCTCTATATAAATGATCTTCCATCAATTTGTGTCAATAACTACATTCAATTGTATGTAGCTGATACAGTAATATACACACAAGAACACTAGGAACATGGCACAAGCTGCAGAGAAACTTCAAACTTCCTTTCATAAGGTCATTTTTGTCAATGCAGGCAGCCAAAGTGTATATGCAAACTATGGTTACACCACATATGATCTGCTGTTTAATAACTTGGTCACAGGTAAACACAACTAGCTTAAAAGCTTTGGAATCTCTATCCAAACAAAAGATCAAAATACTGGACAAGAAACCATTAACATACCATCATTGCCCAATTTTACAAAAGCATGGCCTTTTAAGTTGGGAGAACACAATAAAATACTCCCCCTTTTCTCTAATATTCAAAATTATTCATGGTCTGTCATCTCCACCACTAAGCCAGTTTGTAAACCTCAGAAGTACATTTTATCGATTAAGAAGAGGAGCATCAACAGGGGACTGCAGGTACGTTCAGTCAGTGTACATTTTCGGTTACAGCTGCACAGGAGTGAAACGCTGTCCCAGTGAATATCAGAGAACTGGCATCATACAATCTGTCCAAAAGACATTTATAAAACTGGCCAATCAAAAGTGCCACCAGAAACGTCTGTGCTCTCAGTGGGTGTCTTCATTTTACAATCCTACTGCTTCTGTCACTGCCATCTTCTTAACTCAATAAACTTTTAGATGTTGAATCTTTTTAACTAACTGCTGGAATTTTAAGCATGGTTGTTTTTTTTTTGTATTTTGCTCTGTGCCTGTTCTGTATACTTGTCACCAGTCTTTTGTGCTTACTTTGTCAAACTGTCGTTTGTTTTAATCTGACACTTTATCTTGCTTTCTTTTTTTTTTCCCCTTTGGAAGACAATTTTAACATCTGCCCAGGGACTGCAGACAAAAAATAGCCTCCTGCCAATTCTGGTATCGTTACAGCAATGCTCATTAATGTACAATGTCCCTGCCAAATAAACTGAATGAATACAATTAAAATAAAAATAAATTTGCAGTCCAAAGGGGAAATCTTTTAAATGATTATGACGTAATGTGGTCCCTGTTTGATATTTTCATCAGCCACATTATTACAGGACTTGAACTATAAAAACAACACTTGTCTTGTAATTGACTTCAGCACACAGAGAACACAAAGTGAATGAGCACGTTCACAAGAAATTTGCAGAAGCGAGCAAACAAAAACCCCACAAAACCCTGAAGTGCAAGTGAGGTAAGTGGCTGAAAAGCCATTCACGCTATGTCAGAGTTATCCTTTCCCTCTCGACTCAGTTCAGCGTCCTCTTGCTTTCACATCATTACAGATGAATGGCCTGTGCTTATCTCACTAAGGCTTTGGGAGACTGGCCATTTAGGTGTGATAAAGGCTTTACATGGTGCTAACTGTAGGATGAATGTCACCTTATCCGTCCACCTCTGACCCTGCAGTATCCTCAGCTCCCTTTCCAGTGAACTAACACAGGGAATGACAGTCAAAGAGAGCAGGGAGATGGTGTAAAACCACTTCCAGCATCCAAGTTTAAAGTTTGTAATCTCTTTTTGAGAATCTATCCTGCAACACATCTGTGTGTATTCTGTGGTGAAGGTAAGATGAAGAGGGTCATCCTGGACTTCTATCTAAAAGGAAACACTGACAATAACAACTAAGAATCATAAACAATACCCAAATATATTCTCTGCTGCGTATTTATTTACTTGGTGGTTGCATGACCACGAAATATGAATTGGCCTAAAAAATTCTGAATAATCCAAAATCAAGACAAGCAATTTGCTACTACCAGGAAGTCACACTGAAATCAAATGTGTTTTGTTTTTTTTTTTTGTTACAAGAGACCCTTTGCAATTGGGGGGAGTTCCCCCTAAGGGGGGTCCATTATGAATCTTATCTATGTTTGTTTTGTTTAGATTTTTTTTTTGTTCTTGTTCATGTTTAATTACAGTGTAGACATTTTTGAACATGTATTAGCCTGCTAGGTGAGCTGTGATGCCGTCAAATACACTGTCAGTAGCAGAAACACCAAACTGCATCCTCCTGTCCTCCAGAGTCACGTTTGCCAACTACCAAGTACACAAGTCCAAAGTTACTGTTCCTGGTATTGAGAATCAGCCAAAGACTGTCTACTTCAGTTGGCTGTTCGCCTCAACGTGCTAATGCAGTTGTGAGCTTGACTGTGTCAATGCCCTCTTGAGGCAGTAGATGACCAAAGTTAGACACATAAGTTATTGCTTGGATCAAACTAGTAGACGCTTTTCAGTTACCAGCGCACACAAGCTTATCATTAGTCAGATCAGTCCTTTCATCAGGGATATAAAGCATAAAAGCATACACTCTGAATACTGCTCAGTATTCTGATGTTCCTCCCTTACGGTGCCGTATCTCATCAGAACTCTTTCAGGAGTCCATATTTCTAATATCACAGCTGCTGTGCTCTCAGTATAACCACTGTTTTCCTTTGTTGGGACACATTCCACTGCAGTTCTGGCTGGAGAATAACTCAGCAACCAACTTCTTTATCACTATCCATGAACCAACCCTCAATAACAACATAGCAGCAGTGGATGGAAAGATGCATAAATATCAGTTCTATCTTAAAGTTAAAACTAAAGTTAAATAAGCGCATTACTATTCCTCTTACTAAATACATTTGAAAAAAACTCTGTTACTAATTTAAGGGAATTGTTCAAAATTTTTTGCAGCAATTTAAAAAGGTCAAAAGTTATTATATGTATGTTGTTTTTTTCACACATATGCTTCTAACCAGATTTTGATGTACAAAATCAATTTTAATTTATAAGGTTCAAAAGTGTAGGAGGGTAGATTTTGTAGCTTCAGACTTATCAAACAGGCATTTCAAAACCAAAAAAAAAGCAAAAGGAAATACAAAAGTAGAAAATGAAAAATTTTCCTTGAAAATCAGGTGTGGGGCTGCTTAAGTCTATGATGCAAAAAGAATCCTCTTAACTACAATCCATCCAACAAGCTTACATACTTATTATTATAGGATGCCAGTAAAATCTAGGACAAAAAAACAATTCAGACATAGGCTACTGAAATTCCAAAAGGTAAAACTACAAACATTGACAATTAGATATTATACAAAATACTATATAAAGGCTAAATTACAGAACAGCTGCTGTCGATGCTTATTGCCCACATTTGCTACATTTACAGGTTTTGATTTCAGAGGAGCCATCTGTGTTTGTATTCTGCTGGTAGATGTGAATGAACATATGGCACAAGCCCAAGGTCAGAGCACCTTTAGTATGCACGGTAGATGCAAAGATGCTCATAGAGGTATGTCCTTTCTGCCCAGGATAGCACAGACAAGTCAAATTTCTGTTGCCTGTCAGATTGCTGTCTGTATCCATTGCCTCCTTACATGCACAAGCAACACTGTACACACACATGCACACACACACATGCGTAAAGTCCAATGAGGCATTAAATGTTGCATGTCAGAAGAGACTCCACGGTAAGTACAAATGGGTCTCTCCTCAACCTCTCACACGTGACTTCCAAATGGTAGTACCTTAACATCCCGAACATCTGTTCATGTCAGCCATCCGTGAGTTGAAATGATACTGAACGTGCATCTCTGCACATAAAATGGGATAAACTGACACACAAATCATCAGGCCGATGTGAGCTGTTTTCTGTTCTGTCTTATATAATAAATAGTCCTGTCAGCTGGGCCTGTTGAAGAACGTAATGCCCCCCCTGGCAGTGGGACACTTTTATGGTTATGTTTAAATGAAATGGTCACTTTCAGTTCACAGTGGTTTGTGAATAGTTTAACAGAATGTTTTAGGAAAATACTTAGAATTTAATGTTGCTTTGTTTCAACTTTGACAGTTAAAATTGTATGCACCATTTCAGCTGTGAAGCAATCCTTTCTGTTAGCTTGTGAGTGATACAATGGAAAGTAGATACAGTAAATAGATATGCAATGAGTAGATACAGCTGTCTATCATGTAATGAATCTTGTTTATATGTATGTCAAAATCTGAAAATGCTTTGTCAACACAATGCCACTGCAACTGTGCAGACAGAAAACTTGACAGATGTGAAGTTAAGAAAATACTGTACACTGTTTTGGAAGATTAAACTATGCACTTTCATACACCTTTAGAGTTTTTATGTAACGATGCAGTAAAGAGTAAGACTGATATTAGAAAAACAGACAATATATAATGTCAGAGTTGAAAATTACAACGATATGACTTAAAATATTGAAACCACTATTTAAGTAGGGCTGGACCTGAATACTTGAATATCCAGAAATTCATACGTCAAATGGACATTTAGCTTTCAGGTTGGGTTTCCAGACATTTTTTCCCACACTTTTTGGCTTTTGCTAAATACAGCGCTCTTACTCACTGGGAGCTATAAACGTAACTTGCAATAATTTCATTTCACCTGTTCAGGGGATGACCACCTATTGGTGTTCTAACAGGGTATCCTATTCAGCAAAAGGTCCCACATTGGACTAATATGTAGGCAGTGTCTTTCACGTCTGAATACTTGACAGCAAACACCTGGCATGTTATAAACTTACTATGATTGTAAATAAATGTTTTTGACTTTGTAAAATAGAAAATTTTTTGCAAAAGTCCTGTGTTTCATTAACTTAATTTTGTACTGTGGTGTTATCAGATGTGCTTGAGCAACCAAAGTAGTAATACCAAAGACCAGGGGCCTCATGTAGAAAGACTTTCTGTGATTTCATACTAAAACTTTGTATACACAAAAAGATTCAGCTGGACTAAACCTACGTGCAAATGTACGCACATTCACATTCTCTTAGTACATCGAAATCAACTTGGAATTGAACACTCCACCCTGTTTCCTCCCTCAGATTTTGAATATGACAATCAGTATAAACAGGCATGGATAGCGCCTTCATCCAAACAAAGACAATGGCAAAAGCAGGTGGAAAAAAGACTAATCTTATATGGCACTTTGTCTTCTGGCATAAATAATAAAAGAAAAAATGGAGTAGGAGCATGTTGTGGAGGCCCTCAATATTGTGAGCTCAGAAAACCATACTGTTAATCATCCCAAAAAAAAAAAAATTCTGACAGAAAAGTAGAGGTGAGGCGGAGAGCTGCTACACTCTAGCAAAATGTGGCCACAACACGCAATGAATCTGGGGTCCATGATCTCTTCAGCCACATCTTCAGTGGATACCCACTGTCACTTGATAGGCAAATGAATAGTTATACACCTAGTGAACCTTTAAATTTGGACTTAAACCTTTAAATTGCATCACTCACCAGAAGCTACTCATCCTGCACCCCACCAGCTTGGAGCCTCAACCCCACCATGCTGTTTGTAGGATATTTGAGTCATGACTTGATCCAGGCCACTGTGTCACATTAGTCAGGCTCATTTGTGCATCACATATTATTTGCACCCGTACATACGTACATAACATACGGAAATTCATGTTTAGATGGCTCCTTTATAGAAATGTGTGTGCAACTGATCATTCAGAAAACCCAGTGTTGTAATGATCAGCTTTTCCCCATCTCTCCCTCCAAAGTTGGACCCATCTCAGCTCTTGGAAATCTAAAACAGCTGACAGCTGTCATCATTGCAGTCGCTAAAAACCCGTTCCCTTCCGATTCTGCCCAAGCTGCCATTCTTGATCCAGATGGATGGCTATGGGTTGGACCATTTTACACATGATTTTATATGATGTGAATAATTGTTTTATTGAGAAATTGTGACCAAAAGGCTCATGTGTCTACATTAAGCAAATCATTTAATGACTGAAAAATTTGCTACGTCTTTTATATGATGTCAGTTCAGTGTCATGTATATCTGAGAAAATCTGAGAACCAAAACTCAGAATCAAGGAAAACTCAGAATCTTGCAATCAAATTCTGTAAAAAAGAGCACGATCATCTTTCTTGGTTTCACTTTTATTGTCTCACAATCAATTCTAAAACCATATCTTTTTTCCAACCAGTAAAAAGAGTGTCAATGATAATTGTTTAGTTTAGTTTAGTTTAAGTTTATTTCAGTCAACCTTTCAAGGCAAACAAGAGACAAAAAAAATTACAGTTTGACTGAAAAAGGCTCAGGCAGAAGCAAAGCTTATTAATGCCCGCCTACTATACAACTTAAGCTACACAATATATAGTGTCAAGTGGGAAGAAAAAAGAAAAAGAAAAAAAAATTCGTTTACAGAATTAGATTTCTTGGTTATACATTTTCAGTTTTCCTTTTCTGATTCAGGGTTTTTCTAGACCCGCATACCTGCCAGAGATTAAATTTTCTCACATTCATTTCGCTGTTAGTACATCTGAGCGCGGAAAATGGTGTATAGAACTTTTTTGTGAGTATGCAAGGTTAATACATAAGTCCCCATGTCCTCAGCACACTAACTTGAGTGATGACAAGTTGGAAAATAAACTCCACTGCATTTATTCCCAGAAGAGAAAATATTGTTTCCACTGGCAGACAAGTTACATCCCATCTAGCGCACCTCTGTTGCACACTCCTCTGTCGCTCTTGCACACATTAATAACTTGTTTGCGCTCACATTCCTCTTGGTTTCAGGCATGTGCGCTACTCTCGTTCGGTGTTGCACATGTGACTCACACTCGTTCAGTCACCTGCGTTTGGGCCACATCAGTGTGGTCTCACGCATACACCACAGACCCCTTTGAATATTTGTTCAACGGCATCATAGGTTCAGTAAATAGACTATGGAGACATTAAAAAAATACATTACTTCTAATGCGGTAATAAAGAAATAAATAGAAAACAACTACACTCCCACATCTCGGGTAATAAAGTTCCATCTGATTGGTCAAATATATCGGTCAAATTATTGACATTACCAGGGGCTCACATTGCAGTGCAATGCTCATCAATAAGTGCATCTGAGGCGCCTTCGTCGTACCATAAACAACCAATAATATTTATTCCAGGTCGCTACACAAGTAAGCGACATGCTTTGAAGGAACTGTGTCCCTGTGTATGATGTCACTGGCTAGCACCAGCTGTGTAGCTGCAATTTGATTGGCTGACACTTGTGTCAAGGCATGAAAAGCTGAAAACAACTTTTGATGGAAGCTAAGCTGCCACGGCACAAAACCCACCATTCAGTTCAGCAACGCTTGGCATCGCTCAATTCGAAGTAGTTTCTTTGCGAAAAAAGAGATTTCAATTTTCTCATCAAAATACATATTGTCATAACAGCAAAAAGATCCCGCAACATTTATTTCCTGAGAAAGTTTAAAATATAGGAAACATCTACATGTCGATCCTGGCTGATTGAAAGGAATAGCTAAAAGCTGTACTTGTAATTCAAGCTGGGCTTAATGGGACTGGGGGAAAACAGAAGCAAATATGCGTGTTTGAAATTAATCATTATTAAATAACTGCACAGATTGCAAATTTATACTTCATTTGTAAAATAAATTTTAATAGACCTTTTAAAAATGTATAGGTTCACTAGATTTCAGTTGCTGGATTTTCCATGTGCATCAACAGCTTAAAAAAAAACCTCCCTCTCTCTTCTAGGAGGAATGCTTCTTCTAGCAGGTATGTGTGAGAATGATGTATGCTGTTTTGATTTAAACAGATGATTGGAGGTCTTAATGTTCCCACAAACTTTTAATGGACCAGGAAAGATGAATAAGTCATTCTGCTGATGAAGTAAGAAGCTTGAAAATTAGACTTGTTGGGCTGAATATGTAGGCGCAGCCAAATGATTTCATCTTCTTTTCACACTCAACCCCGAATCTATCCAGAATCCACCCCGTATCTCTGTGCACAGCCTGCCAAGGTTCACTGTGATTCAGGAATAAGAGATGAGGGAATAGATGGCTTCCACTCCTGGAAAGTGCAATGTTATATTGGAATTCATTTACGCAATAGCCACCATCAAAAAAACGTGTTACCACTCAGCCAAACATGAATTATTAAAAGAATGGCCAAGTATAAGTGCACAAAATTAGGTTTCAGAATCACGAAGAAATGAGTAGTGTTTTCTTCTCTGAGATGTTGGTTGCGTACTCACTGAGGATGGTCAATGATTGGCTTAAAAAAACTGCACAAATGGGACAAAGAGAGCAAAGTTTGAGGGAAATTCAAGATATTAATCTGATCTAATGCAACGCCCCCTCAAAAAACCCCCCAAAAAAACAAAAATTCCAACAACATATGATCGTTGTTAGTCCACTATGTGATAGTAAACCACAATATTTCCCTCTCTTATTTCACTTTCATAATATGCAGATGCAGCATCTGTCTCACTGATGACTAAACTGAAGACATATTCACTCAACTTGATGGGGGTTTTCCTGTGATGTGCATTGCATGATAATAATAGTCCTGTGATATTCCATCAAATGACAATAATACACAATTTGCACTCTTCATTTGAGTGCTCGTAGGGAGGAGGAGGGATGGATGGTGGCATTAGTCTACTGAAGAAACAACCTTCTCCACACTTCTTTTATTTACTCTTCGATCCTAGTTACTTTTCTCACTTTTCTACCTTCCTTTCACTCATAAATTGCTTGGGTTAGGAGTTAATAAACAGATGGTTAAAAGCAAGGTAAGCGATTTCTGGATGGTGTTATTATGCCCATGCAAAAAAAACAGTTTGTTTCCAGTTTATGGAGTCAGGCCTCATTATGAAGACTTTTTTTTTTTTTGTTTTTCAGTAACTGTCAGAAAAGGTGTTTGTGTCCAAGTGCTTGCGTTACTTTATGGTTCGGATCATACATGCAGGAACCAACAGGTTTTTATCCCCATTGCTTGTAAGTTCATATCCAAAGTCTAATAAATCCAGCAGAGCAGCAACAAACAACTACCAAATTCAGCATTGGCACAATAATTTCAAGCAAAGAATTCAGTTGTACTTCTTAAAAGGGAATTTTAGTGAAGGAGTATGTGTCACTGCAAAACTACCTTCATAATTATGTTAATTCATTTTTATCACAGTGGACCTAACTTTGGAAAAAGGAGGCTATTTATTCATATGCAGATAGTGTTATTCACCTTTAAAAAAGCAATTATGGCCTTTTAGACCATGAAAAAGTAATAGCTGGAGGTATGAACATTTTCACAAAATTCACTCAAATCAGTTTTGACATAATACAGTATCACCTTCACCTTCAAAAGTGTCTGTCTGCACCTCCTTTCATATTTACAATGGCTGTATCTCACTTAAGCCTGTCCACCTTAACTCTTCCAGCTCTCCTAATACATGGAGTGAGAAAACAACAACAACGACAACAACAAAACAATGTTTATAACTGGAGAATTTCAAGACACACTACTCTGTCGGGGACAAAACTTAAATAGTACCTAAATATTGAAAGCATCATCTTGTTCATAGAGAGATAATGCTATAGATGTCAAGGAGTATAAGAATGCACCCAAAGCCTCAATTTTGTGAGTTATTCTCAGGTTATTACCCACAGCTCATTTTTCTCACTGGACTCTCCCTGCTGCTCTGCGGTGCTGCCCTTCTAAATAGTGAAAGAAAAAATGTGAATGAGCATGGATCTCTTCAATGTGAACTACTAAGGTGTTATAAAAAAGCTCTTCCACGGGCCAAGGGCGTCAGTATTTTAGCATAGTGGAATTGCAAAGGGAAGCTAATAGCAACCAAATATCTGCTGTGGGCTTACAATATACTTTCTTCAACAAATAGTTAATATTTTCCGATGCTTTGTACTTTCTGTCATTTGCAGTATCCTAAAGTGGATGGTTGGAAGATAAGTTCCTGAATGACGGAGTTTGATATCTTCACTCATTTGTTTAGCTAATGTTTGCTAGCCAGCAGTAATGAACACTGAAACCCAAACCCGCCTTTGCTTTCACCTCTTCTAACCACGTGATATCTCTCATCGGCAAACACAAACTCAGGTCAATGTGCAATCAGATGGGATTGCTTGTCTTGGGTATCAATATGCTGGAAAACTATTTGATGGAAAATGTAATAATTTGATAATCAGGGCAATGTTATCATTTTCATCAGACAGGCAAAATTGTTATTTTATTGCCCGGGCGTATTTATGACCGGGGTCTATGACATTTGAAACAGGTTCATTCATTGTTCCCCGGAGGACATTGTTATTGATCTTCATGACCTCTGGTTGTTACTGACAAGGTTTTTTTTTTTTTCTTTTTAAGAAGCTACAGTATTACTTCCTCTACATTTGTAATGAATATGCACCATCCTCATTGTCCTTTAAAACTAATGAGGTCAACACAGACTGAAAAGAGCACAGTTACTGCATGCTAACCTGGGGATTAGCTCTGCTTTTTTGGATGCTGCATGCTTGCTGTGGTGTCGACCTTTATGCTAAACGATAACTTTTTTTTTTAAAGCAAACTGACAATCATCAGTGTTGTTAAAGTCATTATAGTTACAAAATATTTTAAGGCTGACGTCAGACATTTAGGATTACTAAATTAGTGCATTTATTCCATCATTTCAACAGGATAGTAGAAAGACCGACAGACAATCACTTCTTATCTCAATGTCATGTGAATAGCTTTCTTTTTTCTCCAAAACACTATATTTCTTGCTAACTGTCACTTGACAAATCTGTTCTAGAGAGCAATATCTAAATAAAGGTTAATCTATCTGTTATATATTTTATTTCATAGCGTTAATTTTCATGCTAACCCCATAATTGCTGTGGACTGCGGCATTGTTAGCGATGATGAAGGCTTTGAGCTTCATTGTATAATTTATTTTATTACCATAAGCTCTCCAGTCTCCAAGAGCAGCTCAATCAGATACCGTGGCCACTCCATCTGCCACTGGGTTCCCATCCTCATCAGACTGCTGCTAAAATGAAAAATGTAAAAATATCCACAAGGAAATATCACTTTAAACTTATTATAACTGCAATTAACCCAAGAGATGACTGTGCATGGCCCATTCAAAGGGGATAAAGTCTCTTTGGATGGATTCCGGCCAAGCTAAATTTGAATATCAGGTCAAAACAAATTAAATGCTATATTTTTCTTCTCCTCTACGCTGATGCATTGGACTCATAAAAGAAAAACACGAGTGAAGATTTAAAAAAAAAAGTTCACCAATGATCAAGAAGTAGTTAATTAAGGAGGCCTTAATGAAGCATCAGTGTAGGCTGTTAAAACAGCAGCGGGGGATCGTAGGCGAGCAGGCATAAGGATGAGATAGGAGATACTGGAGAAAAGGCTCTGTCACTGCTGGACCTGAAAATCAATATGTTGCTGTTGGTCAGTGTTGTTTTTCTGTTTCACACCTGTGGATCACATGGAAACCCCTTTATCTCATCCCTCTTCACACCGGCACACAAACAGAGACATCTTGACAGATACTGGAACACAACCTTAAAAACGGGCTGCGGTTGAATGCTGCTGCCTGTACAGGCTCTTGCTTCTTATTCATGTGCTTTCTTAGTTCATTTTGTAATCGTAACTGAGAGAATGTGTCATAAGGGCACCAAATGGTGTACACTGTCTGCTGAGCGACTAATAAGCGGTGATGAAGTTCTAGCTGTGTTGGTGTGTGTTTAGGCGTCTGTGGGTGATGTACACAGTTTGAGATACAGCGATGCTTTAGCTAACAACTTGCCACAGTGCCGCAGCATTTCCCAAAGTGCCCCGCTTGAACAACATGCTGTCAATGCGTGTCTCATGTTCTCGTCGTGGGTGTGTTATGAACATTTTGCTGGCAACGTGCACTTCTGAGTGATTCATTACCACATTGAACTGACAAGCAAATCCCTCTTTCATCATTTTTGAGAACGTCTGGATAGTAAGACGGTGAAGTCAAATGCCATCAACGCCAAAGACGTAGATGGCATTTCAACTCACCCAATAATAGAAATATGACAGCAGGACTGAATTGTACATTTAACGTAAAGTTAAGGTCAAAATTATTAGCCATGAAAGCAAAATAGTGATTGAAGATTACATTGCTTATAAAACTTAACATCATCAAATATTCTACATTCTAAAGCTATTTGATTCTCTTTTGAATGTAAAATAAATATTTCAGTTTTCTATATTAAAAATGTTGTAAAATCAGAGATGATTAAATTCATTAGGCCCTGAGTGATTTTTGCCTTCAAACCATACCTGAACATTTAAACCTAACTCATAGGACTCCATGAGCAGGGCCTCAACGCTTGACTGAAAGACTCCTATTCAACTGATATGAAGAAGTGATATCATCATAAAAAAGCAAAAAAAAAAATAGCCTGGAAAGTAGTGGATTTTCATTTGGGATTAAGCTTATACTGGCATTTCCAAGCGTTTCACTGAATCTTTAGCAGCTGAACATCACATCAATGCAATGTACAGACCGTTTAAAAACAAATGTGGGCGTGGTCAAAAACCTCAAAGATTTCCAAAATTCTGGACAGAGAAATAGAGCAGGAGCAATCTCCCACTGTCTACAAAGACATACTGTTGCACAACTGACTCCTTTTGAACTTGATAATGTTCATACTGACTCCAATTTTAAATAGCTTCTGAGTGGGGAAGCAAATTATTACGTACATTATACATTATTTGAATAGTTTTATAATCGACCAAATCACAATATTTTAAAGCAGTGGTCCCCAACCTATTTTTCTGCAACGAACTGGTTTAATGTCAGGCAATATTTTCATGGACCGGTCTGTAAAATGTGTTGCAGATATATACAACAAATTAAAATTATACGGCCGGCATAAAAACTGGGGTATTTTCTATATATTTTAATAAATGTAAATATTCATGTGGGACTTTATCAGAAGCAATCTTGTAAACACAGAACATCGGTAACATCCTCTCTGCGTAAAGTGTAAAGACGCTTTCCTAAGACTTTTGTTTTGAACTCATTTTGCCAGCTTGGGGGTTTAAACGTAATACGTGACCAAGACACGCGTCTTGAAGTCTTGTCATGCGTCAACAGTAAGTCATAGATGGATGCAATGGACAGAATTTGGTCATTTTTTTTTAAATAAAACATAATTTAGATTCGGATAATAAATCAAACGGTAATAGTGGAAGTTATTTATTTTTTTCTCTGCAGCCCAATACCAAATGACCCACAAACTGGTACCGGGGGCCCGGGGGTTGGGAACAACTGTTATAGAGCAGGATTCCCCGCAACACCAGTTTGATGCTTAAGCATAAACCAGGCTTGTTTGTGTACATGGGATTACTAAAAAAAGAAGATTATGTTGATATTCTAAGGAACAATGTAAAGAAACATGCAGTCAGTCAAGCTTTAGGTCACCGCTGAGTCCAAAAAGACAATGACACATTCATCTGAATTCATCCAAAACATCTGAATTCATCCAAAACAAAATCTGTGGAAGGAGCCCGGTTTTAATGTCCATGCTGAGAAACCAAACAATCTGGGTGAGCTGGAACAATTTATCAAGGAAGACTGAGCTAAAATCCCTCAGGAGACATGTCTCAACTGAGTTAGGAACTACCATAAAAGGTTGTCCTCAGTTGCTACAAAGTCTATACGGCTGATAATCAATTGTCAGAGGAATAATAATTTTGGCTTTGCCATTTTTTTTTCCTTGTTTCAATTAAACACATCAGTAAAATATCCTAATTTATCTAAATGGATATTTGTCTTTCTCTTTTTTTTAGTTTTTTGGACCCAATTGACGATTAACACCTTTGGTTATGGTCATTTCCATGTAAAAATCAACAGTTTTGATTGTTTTAATAAATGAGGGTTTGATCTTAACTGCATATTCTATAACCGTACATACCTTAAGACTTGTGAGAATGTTCTGTGGTTAACATCCAGAAAAGTATAAGTTTCACCTCTGCATGGTGCACCTCTGTATGACCTTTAATTTATGTGGACTACAGTTTAATGCTTACTTTTCTGTAAAATGGCAGTCGTGCCCGAAGCCCTGCCAGGATTTATATTGAAAAGCCTCATTCCATTTACAGATATCAATTTGTGAAACTCTGCGTTTTCTTTAGCAGGTGCCAGAGCAATAGATTTTTCAAATATTGTGCATTTTTTTTAATCTAACTACTGCACATTGTTGGCACAACATTGCAGGATAATGCAATAACATTTCTGCACGTGCACCTTTTGTTCGGTTGTTAAGGTCAGAACGCATCCAGTAAAAGGTTTCTCATTGCAGGAAGGCGAACACACAACTCTAATATGAGGACATTTAGAAAGAGCAAAGTGTGAGGTCGAAATGAAATAGAAGAAGAGGTCAGCTTTAAAAAGACAAGGAGAAGAGAGCAGTGGCTGGGAACAGAGAGGGGAACAGTCATGGCTTCAATAGAGGCAGGTGGAGAGAACAGGGATGACACATGGTTAATTGGTTCGCTGGATGTCAAGTTACAGCTCTTTCTGCAATCCTCTTTGTTAAAGCCCCACCATAATAACACTTTGGGAGGATAGTTTGGGAGCTGCTGCTCATAGATCATAACATATCAAGCTGCAAGAAATTATTACAAAGTTTATTTTTTTGCCGGTGATTAGCTGAGACAGTGTGGCCATATATAATGGAAGAACTTAACTTTTTTTTTTTTTTTTCCATGAAACACTCTGTGGATGCTTTGCCTGAAGCCCCCATTTGTTCCCATAACTGCCCTGCAACTCATTTCAAACCAGTTCAATCTTAGTAGTACCAAAGCATAAATAACACAGCTATTTCCTGTTTATAAGCCACATTTGAAGGGGAAAAGACACGTCTGTAGGGAGCTATAACCTTGATTTATCAGAATAGCGAGTTATCATCCCTTTAAAATATTGTCTTACTTACCTCCAAGCGTAAGTGACACGCAAGTAAACTTAAATTGACTTTTTAAAATTTAGATTCGATGCAAAGAATGAAGTATTTTTTGGAATACTTTAAGGCAAACTAGTTTTCAGTCTCAACAGGTTTTAAAATATCAACTGAACAAGTGATCCTGTATCAACCGTTGGCACATTTATGTAGGCCTTGGACCAGTAACAGTAACGCTGGTCTGTCTATGTCAGCAGAATAACTAGATTATGTTATAACATGCTGATTCATGTCTTTTTCATTTGATTTTGTTTTCCTTAAAGGTCTTATTTTTGTCAAGACAACAGTAGAGGATTTGAAGAGACATGATTGAGCAATGACTGAGCAAAAACTCCCATTCATTTGTTAAATGAGTTAAGACTTAGAATTGATGATATTTAGATGAATGTTTTATCACAAAAATTTAAGCATACAGCAGCAGAAATATATCAATACCCTGTAACTATTTTTTTTTTTTTTTTTTTGCTTATGAAATGTGCCCCCAGTCTAATCCAACCTACTTCTGCAAGGTGGGAAACCATTAACTTGAAATGTGTGTTAGTTTAGTTGAATCTCTGCTGTTGATTTATTCATATCACATAATCAAAACTAAGTCTGGACAGCCATCTTTTGAAAATTACATTACAGAAATGACAGTGTGTGACTGAATGAACTGCATCTCGCGCCCAAATCAAGAGGGGGTAGTGTAATGGCCTTGAAGGATGATTCCAAGACTGCGTGGTTGAGAGACACGCGTTGGCTACACCTGCTTCTGTCTTACACAAGATCATTTGAGTTCAAAGTAAAAACTGGGCTAAAAAAGACCCCATGTGGAGGATAACGTATGGCACATTTACAGAAATTACCATGAAGTGTAGGGTCAGTGAAAGGGGGGTGGGGTGGGGTGTGTGTGTGTTTCAATAAAGTGACATGAAGTGCAACAGAAAATTGGAGACATAAAGTTGTTTTTCTGAAACGGAGTCTTATGTAATGAGGTAGTAAGACTGTCGTGCACTTGCAGATGTATCTGTTCAAATACATACACAGTGACAGATGGGAGGTGGGAATGATTGCACACAGCAGCATACAAAACAAGGAAGTTTTATGGAGAAATCCACTTAGTCCATTGGAGTCGATGTCCCTAGAGGGAACACAAATCTATATTTTGTTTTTTCTGCATTAATTTCTGCTGCCCCACTGGGTAGCTTAACTGTCACTTTTAAGACATGAGTCAGAATGAATAGTCCTCCAATTAGTGACTAAAGAAACCTGAAATGCAACTTTTAGAAATTATTTAACAGAGTTATCTGAC
This sequence comes from Hirundichthys speculiger, assembly GCA_018398805.1. NCBI lineage: Eukaryota > Metazoa > Chordata > Actinopteri > Beloniformes > Exocoetidae > Hirundichthys > Hirundichthys speculiger. The sequence goes on along the minus strand of JAGFBZ010000606.1, from coordinate 3,845,454 downwards.
TGCTATAACTGTGAGTTTTGAATGTAAATATGAGAGGCCAAATATGATTTGATGGGCTCCAGACGCGTAGGGGGGCAGAGCTCAAATTCTTGCGGGGCTTTGTAGACATGCGTCTTTCTGCACCATTTCCTTGTCGTTTCCTTGCCAAATGATGGCAACATAACCTGGATTTACTTGTGAAGTTCAGCACATTGACATTCTTCTATATTTTGTTTTTACCCTCTACCTAAATCAATGCCTTCTGAATCAGTGGGAGTTTTGTATTCTTTTTTTTGTTTTTTTTTTCAAAAATAGAAGTTTTCGTACCTTCCAAAAGCCGCAGATGCAGTAGTAACAACCCCCTCAGACTAGTGCTGCCACCTAGAGGATACTACTTTTGCGACGCTCAGGGAGCCCAATTCCATAAAAGTTGGGATGTTGTGTAAAATGTAAATAAAAATTCAATGATTTGCAAAGCAAATAAACTCATGTTTTAATCCCAATAAAATATAAAGAACATATCAGATGCTGAAGCAGACATTTTACCATTTCATGGAAAATATTAGCTCATTTTGACTTTGATGACAACAACAAATCTCAAAATAGTTGGAACAGGGCAATGTTTACGATCATGTAGCATCCCCTCTTCTTTTAATGACGGTCTGTAAACATCTGGGAGGTGAGGAGACCAGCTGGAGTTTTAGAAGAGAAATATTATCCCGTTGAGGTCTGATGCAGGATTCTAGCAGCTCAACCGTCCCGCGTCTTTGTTGTGTATTTTCTTAATTCGATGATGAGCCAAATGTTTTCAGTTGGTGAAAGGTCTTGACTGCAGGCAGCCCAGTTCAGCACCCGGACTCTTCTTCTGAGAAGCCATGCTGTTGTGAAGGATGTGATTTTGCATTTCCTTGCTGAAATATGGAAGGCTTTTCTTAAAAGAGAGGTTGTCTAGATGGGAGTATATGTTACTCTAAAACCTCTCTGTTCTCTTCAGCATTGATGGTCCCTTCCCAAATGTGTAATCTGCCCACACCGTAGACACTAATGCAACCACATACAGGTCCATCAAGTGCTGCAGGCTTTTCAACTGCTGATAACAAACCGGATGGTCTCTCTGCTCTTAAGTCCACAGGACACAATGTTCATGGTTTCCAAAAGGAATTTGCCCTGGGAATTCATATGACCACAAAATAGTTTTCCATTTCCCCCCAGACCATTTTAGAAGGCGTCAATGCACAGAACCAGAGTGGCCCACAAACCACATTGAATGAGTGAAGCGTGCACATGCGTGACACCAAACGATCATAGCAGACATGACTGAAACCAATAAGAGTGTGAGAACAAGCAGACAATTATGTCTATGAGACCAGCTGAGGAGTGAGCAATAGAAATGCGATGCATGGAATGCATGGAACCTAATATGAAAATGATTATTTTTCAAAATATTATATATAAAAACGTATATATATATATATATATATATATATATATATATATTATATATATATATATATATATATATATATATATATATATATATATATATATATATATATTCCAATTCTTAAATCGCGATTAATCTCTGATTCCCTGATTAATCACGATTAATCATTTAGATTAATTAATCATTTAATCAATTTAGATGTTCTGCTGCCATATGAACTAAAGTGCCATAACATTTGTTGTTCAAACACTTTTAACATCAGCACTTGTCAGTAACACATATTTAGTGTAAATCTCATCTTAAAAAATTTAAAATAAAATAAAGCTTATTGCGACTGCCAGGGTATTAATGTCATCCTGTATTTTTTTTTTAATGAAAAATAAAAAAGGTCTATCAACTAAATCCTGAGCCACAATCATAAAATTAAAACAGGCAATTTCTGAGGTAACAGCAGAAACTTTTAACGGGGAGTTCAACTTGGCAGTTGTTACAAATAACCTTGTTTCTGTTGAATCCACCGTCTGGGAGAACTTTAAAATTAAAATGACCATGTAAAAGTTCCGCAACTTTATCAATCTGTGTATCATTTGTTCTTTCCATTTTTAATTGTCAATCAAAAATCTACTCTTTTCTTTCTTTCTCTACCCGGCTGGCGTTCGGCAGGAAGGTCCCCCCATATGAGCCAGGTCCTGCTCAAGGTTTCTTCCTCTTAAAGTTTTTCCTTGCCACTGTTTGGCTAAAAGTTTTTTTTTTTTTTCTCCCTCTGTTTTTTACTTGCCATTATCCTTGATTGGATTTAATATTATAATTTTAGTTAATGACATTTACTCGGGGGTCATGCTCTGGGTCTCTGTAAAGCGCCTAGAGACAACTGACATTGTAACAGACTCTATACAAATAAAATTGAATTGAACTGAATTGAAATAGAAAAAAAATAAAAAATGAGATTTTATTTTGTTTTGGCAGCACGGTGGCTTAGTGGTTAGCACTGTTGCCTCACAGCTAGAAGGTTCCTGGTTCGAACCTCGGCGGGGGGGGGTCCTGGATTGAACCTCGGGGCCTTTCTGTGTGGAATTTGCATGTTCTCCCCGTGCTTGCGTGGGTTTCCTCCGGGTACTCCGGCTTCCTCCCACAGTCCAAAGACATGCATGTTAGGTTAATTAATAATTCTAAATTGCCCATAGGAGTGCATGTGAGTGTGAATGGTTGTGTGTCTGTATGTGTGGCCCTGTGATGGACTGGCGACCTGTCCAGGGTGTAACCCTGCCTTTCGCCCGTAGACGGCTGGGATAGGCTCCAGCAGATCCCCGTGACCCTTCAAGGATAAAACGGGTATAGAAAATGGATGGATGGATGGATGGATATTTTGTTTTTTGTTTTTTAAACACAAAAAAAAACATGAAAAAATGCCTGGTTTTTATCATTCAATATTAGACTTGGATCAAAAATATGAAATGAAAAAACGGACCACGGGGCTGAATGTGTTTTTAATATTTAATTGTTCGATTTACGTGACCCGGAAATGGCTTTGTGCACGGCAGTTCAGGTAGCATGGCGGCGCTGGAATCAAATACTATAATATTTGCAATATTGTGGAAATCTGAATGAAAAGTCTGCTCATAAATAGATGAACCAACACGCTCTCCAGCTCTGCATCTCCTCAGATCATGACGAGCACAGAATCTTCTGATGCTCATTTCCAGCATTACAGGACACCCATCTGCTGTTGAATAAGTTTTAGATCAGACTACCGTATTGGCCCAAATATTGGACAATATCTTAATCTAAAAGTCATATTCTCAAAAATGGGGGTCATTTTATAATCAAGGATTAGACTTTCTGTTGTCGTTACACATCTGTGACACTAGATGGAGCTGCAGTGAAGTAACCAGTAACAGAATAGCATGACAGTGAACACATGGAGCAGATCTGACGATAAATGGAGGAACAAAGGGGTTTGCAAGTTTTGTTGCAGTCCAGAATTTTTTCTGAGACAGAATTGTTAATATTGCTATCTGAGTTGCTACCTGAACTGTAAAGTACACAGATTTTTGTACTGTTTGTCCATGTACGTTTTAGCTTTTCCGCATGTTTACCTGCCAATCCTTTTACGGTTCCGCAGCAGCCAGAAACAGACTTTTCAAAACAAAAGCATGTGAGCAACATGCGTTAACACGTGATAAAATAAATGTCAGTGTTAATAAATTAATGAGGTAATGCCATAATAATGCGTTAACTTGCCCAGCCCTAAAGACAACAACAAAAAAACTTCCTTTCTCAGGATAAATCATAGTTTATAATAAACCAGCTTGTCATCTCAGTTTAAAGTGTATCTTAACAGCTCAAGCCTCCAGCATGCCATCTTGTTTAAGAGCAAAAATGAAATGAACCAATACTGCAGGTGATGTTTATGGTCATTAGTAAGTGTGAGCTCAGTACTAATAATAAAAAAAATAGAATTAAAAAAATCTGGATATCTAAATTGAAGTCAGAATGTCCACACAATGAATAAACATCCAGATATCCATGTATTCAGGTCCAGCCCAAGTAAATAAAACTAATATCAAAGTATAGTAGTCTTTTGGTTTTTTTTCTTTGGTGTTCCAGAGCATGCACTGAGGGTAAATTATTTGCATAAATACAATATAATTATAAGAATATTAATAACTGTGTCTGTAGTGTATGATCATGTTTAAATTAATTGTTTTGTTTTGTGTTTTTTATAAACAGAGCCTTTTGAGTCCTCCTGCCATGTTTCTAACCAGCACAGAACAGACAAATCAAAAGGGCCTTCATGTTTTTGTGGCTGGTAATTTTTTTTTTTTTTTTTTGCCACATAATTACATATTCAGCTGGATAGCAGTTGGAGGTTAGCACTTTCATCTTGCAGTAAAAGGTGTCTGGTTTCAAATTTCACTGGGGCCTTTCTCAATGTGGAGTTTGCATGTTAATCAGTCATTCTAAAGTGAGTGGGATCATGCACGGTTGCTTGCCTTGTTTGTCTTTTGGTGACCTTGTAATGGACCTAGCCCACGGCTGAAGAATCGGAAGTTGAACATATTGGAAATGGCTTTGATTGCATGCATATAAACATCATTTGGAGAGCATGATATGCAGAACAAATTGTTAGAATCAACACTACTTACTGTCTAAACAATGACTGATATACAGGATAGTAAATCTTGGCATGTATATTTGTTGCCTGGTTATCTGTTGGCTCCATCAGCGGCCTAGAGACACTTTTCCTAGAGGCATAGAAAAATTCCAAAACCATACCCTGTATGTGCTGCATACGCCTTTTAAAAACATATCACCGTAAAACCAAATATGTTATGCTCCCGCTGTAGTGGCGCATTGTATTACGGGATATAATATGCAAAGTAAACTGGTCAGCTCCTCATTGGAAATTTTCCCAGAAGTAGTACGCCACCCGGGTATTTTTCACCTACTACAGAATGTGCAGTAGTTTGCATCCTGCATCCTGCATACTGCATACTGCATCCTGCATACTACATACTACATTCTAGCAAAATCAGAGTGTACTATGAGTATAGGATGGAGTTTCAGAACCAGCCCGTGTCATCAGAATATAGCTGCTGGTTTCTCAGATTTCCTTATATCAGCTACAACAAGCTTTCAGTGATGTTCAACACACCTTGTGTGCATAGAAACCAGTCATAAAATGCCAAGAAAACAAAGCTTATTACATTTTTGAAGGCAAAATAAAAGTCCCTGAATCTTCCAACAGTCTCTGCTTTCCAGGGTTCTGAGACTGAGTTAGTTTCACAGTGCAGATACTTGGGTATTTAAATTGATGATGCCCTCTTTTTTGTCTCACATCTTCGACAGTTGACAAAAAACCTAAATTCATCTGCTTTTTTTTTCAGAATCAAGTCTTCCTCTTCTTTTGAGGCCAAAAAGAGACTTGTTTCTGCTAAAGTTATGTCTGAGTTGGACGATGGTGATTTACATGCATGCTTCCTCACAATGTTTCCATACATTTGATGCTGTTTACCAGCAAATTTTAGAGTTACTTCTGTCTTCTCGTAGACATTGGACATTTTCATTGAAAAGCTATTCTTGGTGTTCTCCCACATAAAAGACCAACATTCTTCAAAAAACGTCTAGAAGTTACCATCTTCATCCTCAAGACTTGATTCTTTTGACTGTGCCTGAAGTCCGAACTGACATGGGGAAAAGGTATTTAAATATTCTGCTCCTTACACTTGGAATCAGCTTCAAACCCAGCTGAACCTCAAAGATATAGTTGCATTATGAATTTAAGCATATTTTGAATATTCTAGATGCATGTACATCTGGCTCCAGATGTTATGTTTTGTTTTGTGATGTTATGTTGTGTTTTAGTGAAGATTTTATGCAGATAGTATATATCGCTTTTGTATATGTTTTGTAACAGTCACTGCTCTTGGCTGCTGCCTATCTTGGCCAGGGTCACTCTTAAAAAAGAGTTTTTAAATCTTGAGTTTTTTTTTTCTTCTCCCTGGTAAAATGAAGGTTAATAAAGATGGTTAAGTCAGTAACCTTCAGCTGAGAGATGTGGCAAGAAACATTTCAGACACTATATCAGTCTTGTTCTGTTGTCTTATTCCAGAACAGGAAAAAGTGTCAATTAGAACAAGTTTCTGGATTGATAGAAATAAAATTATATATGTGTGTGGGAGGGCAGCACGGTGGCTTAATGGTTAGCACTGTTGCCCCTGCCTTTGGTTCAATCCTTGGCAGGGGCCTTTCTGTGTGGAGTTTGCATATTCTCCCCGTTCTTGCGTGGGTTTCCTCCGGCTTCCTCCCACAGTCCAAAGACATGCATGTCAGGTTAATTGTTGGTTCTAAATTGCCCGTAGGAGTGATTGTGATTGTTTGTCTACATGAGGCCCTGCGATGGACTGGTGACCTGTGTACCCCTGCCTTTCGCCCGAAGTGAGCTGGGATAGGCTCCAGCAGATCCCAGTGACCCTGCAGAGGATTAGGCAGGTATAGATAATGGATAGATGGATGTGTGTGGGAGAGTATAGAAGTGAGTGATTCATTGACGCCCAGTGAAATTCAAATGCTTACTTACAAGTAATAAAGAAATATTCTAATTCCACAAAATATGAAGAAATTTCTCAAGACATGTAGCCTTTTAAAATTATTGATCCTTTTTACCACTAGCAAGTTAGCTATTAGCTATTTATTGTTAGCTGTTAGTTTTTGGGTGTTTTTTAAAAAAAAATTAGCTATTATCTACAAAAGATAAATTGCCCAGCCAGTAGTGACCAGAGAAGTTCATTAAACAAGAACTATTGATGAGGATGCTTTTGATGCAACAAACGTAATCCCCAAAATGAGACATAATTCCAGAATAACAGAAACACATGTAGCCTATACTGTAGCTTATACTTCCCTGATAGCAAATGAAATCTTCCCCTACTGTGCTTCACATTTAAAACATTCTTCAAGTGGGTTGAAACGGAATTAAAAATAGTAACACATTTATATTAATGTGTAAAACAATCAAACTGGTGTTAAATGCAGATGCAGTAAGCTGCATCTAGCCGGGTGTTCCTATATATATATATACACACATAATCATTTGCTTGAAATTAGACAAAATAATTTTTTATACCTTATCATCACCAGAAGTGTTTTTGCGTTTTTTTTTTTTCAACTGGAACTTGAACAGAATGTAGCCATTGTTGCTTTGACACGAAAACAAGCTTCTCGACAATGAAGAACAATCATCATAGTTAATGTTATGACTACTGAAGAGTTGACTGTGTTTCTTGTAATCAGTACCCTATTCCAACTCAGGCAATTTCAAACGGGGCTCTCAGTCTATGCTGAATAAAGATGAGTGCTTTACAGCTAAGATAATGCTTGATATGTCGCTCAGATAGAAAATAGATTAACACCACAGGGAATAATATTTCCAGAAGAATAGATATGATATGAATGCAAGTCTGATTACTGTAAGCCTCCACACATAAGGCTGTTAAGAGTGAACATTTTATAAAATGCTGAATGAATTAAGATCAAATCCACAATATTACAACTATTTCAAGCTCAGTGCTTAGTTTTGCAATTCTTTTTTTTTTTAATGAAAAAAAATTCCACTTTTCTTATATAGACAAGTTAGGAGTTTAAACTTATTTAACCAAATACATCAAGTTCTGGCTGCCTTTACTATGTTTCTTTTCAGTTTATGGAGCCAGGACTAGGTATTAATGTACTCACACGATGTGCAGCTCAGAGATTGCTAGGAGATATTCACCAAATGTGACTAAAGGTGTTCTGGGTTAGAAAGCTCACGGAATGGCTTACTCTGCCTTTAGGTAAAATTAGTGTAATTGTAGCACGTGGTGGCAGCAGCTGTCCATGATGCTGTTAAGCACTACTTTCTCATCTATGAAGAGAAAAAGAAGGCTCATGATGACATAAGCCTGAACCATCACCCCTGATGTCCGGTACAACATTTAGGTCTTACGAATGACCTAAAACGGAACCTGTTCGTAAGCAGGAGACTGATGTTCTTATTACAATTATTGTTATTTTAATTCTACAACCAGCGTCCCTCACTGCTGCTGAAACCCAGCTCCCTAACTACTGCTGTGGTAATGTACTGTAGCCCAGCTGTGTTCTGAGGATCCAAACAAATTAATAATTTACATGTGTTTAGAGGTACTGGGAAAACAAGCAAAGATGGTAGTTTCTCTTGGTAATGAGCCACCATTTTCCTCTGAAATTAGACCAGAGGATCTTCACGTAGTTTCTCCTGCAACGTTGGCAGGGGACCTGATTTGGAGCTAAAGCAACATACTCATGCTTATACCTTTCCAGCATTTTGCATCATGATTTTCAAGACAAATTAACTTTATTTCTATTATCTACATATTTTTTGTAGTGAAGCACATGGGATGTCAATAACGAACAGCAAAAACAGGTATTGAACCGCCGAGAGATGGTTTTTACTGTATTTCATCTTTACTGTTACTCCAGGGGCTGAGAGATAAAAGACTGTATTGAACACTTCTGTTTCCCAGAATGTATGAAACAGCAACTGAAACAATTCTGAACAACAAATTGAAAAAATAGCAAATGTCCTTCAGCATTGAAAGAAAAAAAAGTTAGAAAAACAAAATTATCCAAGTGAAACAAACAATATCTTCCACACATTCTATAAAAAAAAATTTAAGAAAGAGAAAAAGCAAAGCTTTTGCACTAATTGGCGTTTTTTCTGAATATTGTATTTGACTGAATGGGGTTAGAAATGGATTTCAAAGAACTGGAGTCAACAGGACTGTAATCTGGATCACACTTTTTTCCCCCCTTTTTTCCCCTCTGGACCACATTTAACTTGTTTACTTTCTGTGTAAAGTCTCTTGAGCAGACTATTTTTTTAGGAAATAAGTGCTTTACAAATAAAATTCTTTGAATTGAATATAAGATACTGTATATTTTCCATTAAAGGTTTCATATTATGCATTTCCTGAATTCAAAGGATCAAAACTGTCTTAAACTGACATACCCTCTTTTCAGGATGCCTAGCTGTCATTTTAAGAGCTGCATGATTATTTAAGCAATAAATACAAATTTGAAAGATCAGTCAGACTAGGAGCTTCCACAGAATATTTTTTTTTCTCAAATGACTTTCTGCTTATGCAAGCATTAATTGAACCTGAAGATTTGTCCTCTGAACTTCAACCAGATCAATCTAGTTTATGCATCATGGGGTCAGCCCCGCCCCCCTCCCCTTAGACAGTTCAAAAAGAAACATTCTCCAACTGTCTCAGGGGTCACAGCATGTTATTTACACTAATGTGTCAGTTATGAGCCAAACAGGGGGCTCACAAGCATCATCATCCCCATTTCTGGGTTAAAGCCAAGTTACAAAAATTGCAATTCCTCAACTGACCACTAGGGCCTGGTTCCAAACCAGAGCATATCCCTAATGACCTCTATGTTAAAATGCCAAACTTTATAGCAGAAACAAAAATACGTACAAACTGGTGCAAAAAACAGTTTGGGTCTCTACAGTTAGATTTCACATCCATGAATAACTGTGGAGGTGAATTTCTTTATACCACACCAGGTAACATTATATGAAGCAATAACATTTATGGCGACCAGCCAATACAGTGGACTGGATGTCATTTGATTGGCAGCTAGCCACTTTCTATGGCATTGGCTATGCCAGCTTGCCATTGACTGTCATCATTTCAGCTACTTAGCGCTTAGCATTATATTGACTTCTAAGCTGTGAATAGAAACCATACAGAGCATAGTCATATTTCAATGAGCAATTTTAAGCATTTGTCGGTTACATTATCATCGGTTACATTCTTCAAATAATTTGCTGAAGAAATTAAATAAACATCCAAAATCCCATTAGATATAAACACGGCAGCTCTAACAATTATGCCCAAAGCAGACAATGCTCCAAACCTGCTGACTGCCGGCTGCTGTGATTATTGAATACACATCAGAAAATCACCAGGAAAGCTTGAGTTACGAGATAAGAAACAGTGACACCCATTCTAATTCACTCCAACCAAAAAGGTTCATTTAAATAAAGGAACTCCACAGGTAACATCCACACAATATTCAGTCTGAATAACAGTTGTCACTTAATCTCAAACTGATACAATCATTGCCTCATCGGATGCTTAAAAAAAAAATCATTTGATAAAGTCAGCAGAACAATAACTTAAATTGAGGAGTGATCACATTGTACCATACGCCTGAAGCATTTACAGTGGGACCAGTTCTTCACTGTGGGACACAACAAGTATGTTCACCTTTCCCTGACTATTGGCAGTTATTATGTACAGAATTACTTGCATTAAATTACAAAGTACAGATCAAGTTAACCAAACCAAACTTTTTAGATATGAAATCACCACTGCAAGAAAATAAATATTTCAGTCACCCTCCAGGTATAGAAAACAGATGGATGAATAATCAGCTTCAATCCTGTCCTAACAAAAACGCCTTTGCTTTATTTGAATAATTCTAACCATAACTCAGTTATCAAAAATACATATTACTGAGCAGCTGCAATCCTTCCCCATGCTTAAAGTGATAATCCTTAAGATTCAGTCTCAGGTGATTCATGTTACTAGTGTGGCACAACCTTACAGGTCACAAAATGCTGGAGACATCTGATAACTCCTGAACAGTTGTGTTGCCAAAAACACAGCAAGCTCAGATGGCATGCGTGTCAACAGCCAAACAGACTCCTATTGACAGCCTTTTAAAAGCATGCTCGATCAGGTTGTGATCTCATTCGGCACGTGGCACAAGTAGATTTTCACACCACAGCGGGAGGTTATCTTTCTGAGATGTTACAAATGTGCAGCCTCCCACCAGTAACCTCATTTTCTCCTATTTTGCTCTGCAAAAATTTTTTTTAAAAAGAGAGAGATGATGGTGGGTGGTGGGGAGGAAGCATGCCAAAAAATACATCAAATTTGTTTTTAATGCCTTTTGATGAAAAAGTGATGTTGGAGCTTAACTGGTCAACCAATTCATTATCTTTACTGTGACTTTGCTGTTGAAAGTCACCATGTTTTTTTATTTGCCTCCCTTTAATTCTGGGAATATAGCCATTTCCCAGGTGCTTAAAGTGAGAATGAAAGAACAAATAAATATAAAAAATACATAGAAATAGAGTTGAGAAATCAACATCAGAAAAGAAAGCCACCAATCTGTGCGTGTGTTCGAAAAAATGCACTTTCCTTTTGACTTCAGGCAAGCCAATTCACATTTTTAAAATTTCTATTTTACAAAGACCTACAGCCCTGGTAATTTGTAATACTGTTAGAAATGAAGCATATACAATGCTGTAGATCAAGTATTATTACCTTACTATGTAAGTCAAGAGATATATAGGGCAAATCAATATAATTTGCCTGCAGCTATAATAAAGGCCATTCTAACCTCATGCAATACCATTGGAGACAGCACAGATGGTGTAAGGAAGGACTGCCACTGTTATTTGGTAATAGAGAAGCACATCACATTGTAAGCAGGGATGATTTTAAAATAGAGGTTCAATCACTAATGGGGCAAAAAAAATCATATGCTAAATGCTTGGGAGAGCAGATGTACCATGTTTGACCATAAATAATCATAATAATGGACACCACAGTCATTTCCATGTCATGTAACCAGTCCTAAAGCTAATAGAGCAGCCTGCCTTTTGTATTGCCAAAGGAGCTCATCAACATGGACAATGAGCTTGCCTTATTGTCTTAGGCTGTGGGCATTTTGACGCAGGATCATCATTGTTTTGAGTAAATGCATACAATTTACTTTGCCATGCTTTTAAAGCTGCTTCACCACAAAGCAGCTGCTGGAATATAAACTTTGCTTTAAGAGGACTGTCACGTTGAGTGGACAAGTGTACCTTGACAGACGGGCTGGCTGCATCAATGATAGGCGAGTTATCTTTAGTGGTGCTCAGAGACTCTGTGAATATGATATACAGCGCAGTGTTGAAATGATTTATATCCCTAAAAGTGTTGAGAGGCTCCCTGCACTCCCAAGACGCTGCCCTGGGGTCAGCTGAATAAAAGACAAAGGTGTCATTTTGGTTTACTGCTACCATTCAGTTTTGAAATGACATATTCATTATATAAAGACATTTTGCCTAATAAATTTTGATTGCATGTCTAACTTCTTCTATGCAATATTTGTATATATTCTATTTCTTAATAAAACTGTTATTAAAGTGTCGAGCAGAAAAATCAAATTCAATAAATTGTCTAAATATATATATTTAAAAAGTAAGTATTAGCAGCAACTGTCTACCATAGATGACACTTCAAACTTGAACATTCCATGGGAGAAGAAATAAAAAACGAAACTCATTTTCACTTATGGTAATATCCCAGAAACAAGTCTGACCCAGTGCAAGTGTGTGGTGACGTATTTCTTCATAGTCACGCTCTTCTGTTGGTATTTCCCTGAATGATTCTTATTTTGCAGTGTTTGGGGTGGAAAAATAACAAATAATGACAGCATACAGGAATAAGGAAAGACATCATTTATATTTTAACATATAATCAGATGATATAGTACCTTCCCACAGGAAGATAGGGAGGTGGAGGTGTGTTTATTTATGCTTTAGAACAGTGATTCCCAAAGTGTGGGCCGCGGCCCCCTGGTGGGCCATCGCGGTACTGCAGGTGGGCCGTGAGAGGTCATTAAAATTAAACAAATGTGTTTTAAATCCTCGATCTTTTCAAAATATGTTTTTAATTACTGTAAAATATTCATGAAGTAAGAAGTAATAAAACAACCCAATTAAGTGTTATTCTACTGTCATCTTAACTTAATATGACAAGTGTCACCTTATTTGTTGACCCCTCACATTAATACCAGATCATGGTTCCTTGTCCTGAATGTTGATCACAGTTGTGATTAAAGGTTTCGGTGGGCTGCGGAGATTTTTCATATTTCAAATTGGGCCTTGGTATTCTGAAGTTTGGGAATGGCTGCTTTAGAACAATGTGAAACAATATTACCATGAGCTATGTTGTTGTTACTCTGCAGCAAATTGGAGGAGGAGCTGAGAGTAAAATTAGACATTGTTGAGTCTCATTAAGTCAAACAACTGAATATGAAAACAGGACACAATACAATGCTATAGCAAGGGTAATGCTACACCTTTTTAAACATGGACTCCTGTTTATATATATGGCCTTATTACGCATCCTATTGGCTCAGGTGGTAACTTATTAAAACTGACCAGTATTAGCTGACTCATGTCACTTATCAAATTAAAGTGAGATAATTAGGTGGTTCTGTTGTCACAAGCTAGCCCTTATGTCATCTGTCATCTTCAAATGCAGATCAGTCTTCACAAAGTACTTCTGAACATCTTCTTTCAGTACACTGTCCTGAATCCTTTGATGTAATAGCCAGACTGGACTGCATGACATTTTGCAAGAGTGCTATACAGAGTAGTAGTTTTAGCAATGCTATGTATGCCCGAATGTAACCCACTGGTTGTGTTCATATAAACTTGCTTTTTATAAAAGATGACTATGCAAGTCTTTTGTTAAAGGCAGCTCTAAAATGTTCAGTATGTGAAGCTTTGATTATGGCATTAAAAGTGGCAAATTCTTTTTTTAAAAAAAGCAGCCAAACATATGTATATTTTCATTTGTAAAGAAAACTGCTTGTTCCTGTTGGATGTTCAAAAAGAGTATTAAATTTAAACTTTAAAGTTTACCATGCTAAATTCTGATTACACCATTAATCAGAATTAATAAGTACACATTAATCTACCAGTTGACAGTATTTGAATACACAATCAGTCGCTGGACAATAACTTCTGACAACAGCAAACAGTTCTGACAAATGAGCCAGATAGTCCAAAATGAAAGATGAAAGGATCTCCTCCCTTAAGGAAACTGCTCACAAATAGTAAAAAAGAAGACAATGCCATAATGTATGGTAAAATGACAGATTCAGAGAAGGACTATCAATCAACGGGAACCCTTTTTGATCTTTTCATTACTTCAATATTAAATGACTAAATTATTATTCTTTTTTTTAAATTCCTAAAATACTCTACTCATTGGTAATTTAAACATGTGTAGATGAATTCAGGAGAGACACATATGGGCTTCATCACATGGTACTTTCTGGAAGAGAGGTATTTCTGAAGCAGAGATTTGAGACGTATCAGTTTTGGGTTGTAATAATGTAATAATGGATCTAAAACATAAGACTGAAGTCCATCTTCAACACATGTCACATGTGTGCCAAGAAAACAGAAGGCCAGATTTTTCTCTGTGATGCAGATTTTGTATTTTCATACACAAAACTTGTCTTTAATGGATGGTTCCAATAAATATTAGTCAAACGTAGCCTTTACATTAACTTTACGTCAGTAGTCAGGGTGGAAGCATGCTAGTTTTACTTATTACATATTAAGAGGCTAATTTATAAATGGTGAAAAAAAAAAGGCTTAATACATGAAAAAGGCATGATCACAACATACTATAAGTTGGAATAGTAAGTAAGTTTCTGGTTGACTGCAGTGTGGACTTTAACTACTTGAAAAAGGAGAGAGAGATCTTTTCCAGCTGGAAATTCAATATTAATTTATTTACTTTAGCTCCATTAAGCTCCTCCTGCCTCCTGTGTGTTTTTGAGTGTGTGTATATTTGTTAGACAGTCAGGTTAGCTGAAACAGCTGAGAAAAGAAAAGAAAACAAGAGCTCTGGTTATTTTTACAGTGCGCCAAAATGCCAAGTGTGTCCCTGGTAGGGACACACTTGGCTCACTTGGCACTTGGCACTAGGGACATCATAGGGAGTTGGATAAAATCTTTGCATGAAAGGGCCAACATTCTTCCAAATGTATTTCATAATAGCCTTATTGGGAAAAAGCAACAAAGAGAAAGAGAAATACATTAGTGTCATGTTAAAAGACAGCAACTGGAAATTATTTCTGGGTTCTGGACGAGTATAACAAAGGAAAAACAAAGTGAAACAACTATATTGAACTGTACCTTACTCCATGTTTCTGTATACATATCAGATCATTTTCAAAGGGAGAGACACACACCTACTGAAGAGCATATTGAACAATTCAGCATAGAAAAAAAAAAAACAGAACCCGTTGTTACCAGCGAGCAATGACCCAGGTAGCTTCTGTGTTAGCAGTTAGCTTGTTAACTTATCCAGCAACATTACTGTGTGCAAAGTAGTCTGAGAAGATGAATTTCACTGAGAACTGTGAAGCGTAACCAAACCTTTAGCATTTAAAGAGTAGGCGGTTCTAATATATTCCCCCTATCTATGCTGTCAATGTGATTAAGTGTTAAGATGATATTAGATCCAGTGTGTCCTGGTATTATGCAGGTAAATCAGTTCTAATCTGCTTTGAGACTGCTGGACCAGAATGACACTGTGGGACGCTTGATTTTTATACGTGGCTTCAACGAAGCAGTTAATTTCAGATTTAGGTAATTAAAGGTTAAAAGAAGTTCATGTTTTAATTGGGCGGTGAATATTTAATTCAACCAAAACACACACACACACAAAAATGAATGCAATGTTATCATTAACGCACGTCTTACATCCAGTTTGACATTTATATCAAGGCTTTTGATAGTTCTCATTTAAATTTTCACACCCAGCCAGGGTCCTCATTACAAGGCAGCTAATTGTTTATTGACAAAATAACCCCCCCCAAAAAAAATAACAAAAAACAAAAAAAAACAAAACCCAAAGAATATTCTATCGCAGCCTGAGTGTGCTTCTCAACAGTGACTGTAACGATAGAGGGAACCCTATATTTAACTGAAATTAAAACAGGCACAACATCAGAAATATTGAAATGATATTAAAAACATGGTCACTATAAATATGTTATCAGCAAGAGTTATGTTTAGAATTTGTTAAGAGCTTTCTTTCAAAAATAGCAGGTACAATGACATATGGGGCATGTTTGCCATTATGTTGTATAACCACTTTTAACAACTCTCCTTCATACCTTCTTTCCACTGATGTGATACGCCCCAAGATTCATTAATTCCTATTGGAGCCCCCGTAATCTCTGACATAGTTGCATTACTAATTTTTATGGTGTTTTTCAGAGTATTATTTGCTCTTTGTGTGTTGAAATATTTCAATTTTAGATTCAGAGAATATATATATAGATATATGTATATATCTATATGTATGTATGAATATATGCACGCTGCACTAACATCCAGTGGCAGCTAGCTAATATTGTTAGTATAGTTAGTATACGTACAATTGGGCTTGGGAAAGGGAATAAAAAATGCCCCCTCCAAACGTTCTGGACACCTCGAGTCACTGTTTTAGGACCTCAGCAGCAATATTTCACCATGGTGTTATAGTATATTAAACACTAATGATACACATCGGAAATATAGAATTAAAACAGTCCTTAACGCAGAAGCAGCAAGTTTGTCCGACCTAGCAACAGTAACTAGGAAGGAGGCGGTGCTTACCGAAAGGTCAGTTGGCTAATGCTAAGGGTTTTTTATTTTTCTGTTTTGTTTTTGTCTGGAACATTTCTGAAAGGTTTTATTTTATTTTATTTTAGATGTTTCTGGCATCAAATCCAAAATGATAAAAATAATAAAGTTTTTGTATTTGTTATAGTCTACTATTATCACCTAAATGAAGGGTTTATAAAACTTGCATATACATTATATACGTAGGGTATTATTTTGTCATTACACACTACATATATTCATTTCTGGCTATGGCACGTTAATAATGATGTGTCAAGACTTTTGTAAAAAGTAAAAAAGCAAAACAATAATAATATTAATACATATCCACCATTTTCAATGTCAATTAAAGTGTAGAAAAGCATCATAAAGTGTACCTTAATGATCCCGCAGATCTGGTAAGATTCTTTAATTTATCCCACACCAGTAAACTATCCCAATATCCGGAGGCAGCTGTCAAAATTCCATCTAAAAAGCAGGAACTGTGACATTTAATTCATAGCAATTACACTGTCAACCACATACACAGTGTAAACATAATTATTGGGCTATTTTGACCTCCACACCCACTTCAATAATTTTCGGGTGATATGTGTTTCTGCAATAAGAGAGGGTGTGGCCTAAGTAATGAATACTTTATATTGTATAAACGATAATGATGACGAGAAGGCAAATTAACTCAAAAGAATAACTAAAGATGAAGCTACCAGGAAGCCATTATCTATCAGTGCTACTAGAATCCAGACATGCAATCTTCCTGGAGTGTTCAGAGAACAAGCGTCTATTGCTCAGAGATGCTGCCAAGATAGAAATGCTGAAATATTACCATGATTGAATAAGATTCACAAGTCGTATTCAAGATTGGGCCAAGAAATACCGGAAGACAGATTTTTCACTGTGGTTATGGACAGACTCCTCATGGAGCAGATGGATTGGTTTGTGGCAAGATCACTAATGGACACAAGACACCACTTTAAGTCAGGCGCCAGCAGGGTGGAGGACGGGAGCTGGGGTGCACTGTTATCATTAAGGATGAGCTTGTTGGAGTTCTTTAGGTTGAAGATTGAAAATCGCCTCTCAAAAATGCCCGTTTCTAGATGGTATTTCTGTCAAACAAGAGTACAAGGTCTTCTTGTGTATTAAAGATAAGGTCAGAGATTTCTGAATGACATCAGGCCCACTCAGTTTGCTTTTACGAAGCTGCACATGAAGATTTTTTTTT
Source organism: Hirundichthys speculiger (assembly GCA_018398805.1). Classification (NCBI taxonomy): domain Eukaryota; kingdom Metazoa; phylum Chordata; class Actinopteri; order Beloniformes; family Exocoetidae; genus Hirundichthys; species Hirundichthys speculiger. Next base: position 3,827,811 of record JAGFBZ010000606.1, on the reverse strand, counting down.
TTTACTTGTTTTGGATTTCTCAGTGTACTCACGAGGTAGACAGCTAGTTGACAGTGAGGAGATATTCACTGGATGTGACTAGTGTTCTGGGTTACAAACTGTGTAGAAACACTTACCCTACCTGTGAGGGAGGGCACAGGTCTTTGGATGCCATTTAAAAACTCTGTTTACTGCTTCAATGAAAGCTGATCAAGAGGAAATAAAGAAATGACAGACATCTTGAAAGTAGGGCTCAAGACAGTTAACTTGAATGGAAGAAACGTCAGTCACTTTTTTTGAAAAGCCAAAATTATTCAAATGTCATTTTGAGTTACTTATTTGCTATTCTTACTTTAAAAATTTTAAATTAAAAAAAAAAGTGAGGTGGAAAAATTCTTTGACCACTTTATCTGTTAAAAGAGAATTAATCCTGAAAATTCAGTGGACTAATAAATGTGTACACATTGTAATATAGCCTACAGCAAACCTTCACATGTATCCCATTGACTTTAACACAGCCTACACCTTTCTAAAAAAGAACAGCCTAATAAATATAATAATAATATAATATTATCTCGAGACTGGACGCAAGCTGAACTTTCAGCATTTCTGTCCCCAATATATCAGAGAATCTACTGTTGCAGCCTGCTTGATGATTTGCAGAGTGGAACTTTGTGATTGGGGAAAGGTCTTGTTCCTTTTTTAATGGGTTTGTGCCTCTGCAGCTAATAAGGAACATTACATTTTAATAGGGCTTGGTGTGACACTTTTCTCACATTGTACGAGAGATGGTGGTACTCATCCTGGTTTATCTTATGGATGACTGTTATGTGATATTGCTTAAAGGACGTTACACAAGGTGGTTACCATGGCATTTGCACAGGAGCTTCGTTGGATAAAGGGTCAGGTCAAGCTATTCTCCTGCTTCTCTCCTCTGTGGTCGTGATGTGACTGAGAGTTGGGTCATTTTGACCTCCCGTTTTTCTACTTGTCTCTTCACACAGAAATTAGAATCTCAGAGCCCCGCCAGCTTCAGCACCTGGTAGAGAGTAAAAGTTTTACGTACAGATGCTGTAGCTTGATGAGAAATCAGGTTAGTAACATCTGAAGAAAAATGAGCAAATGCAGGCTGGATTTTTACATCATTTTGCGTTGCTGATTGTTACAAAATGTTAATGTGCATTTTTTAAAAATGTGTGCTGCTGGCTTGAAAGCCAGTCAAATGTGTGTCAAACAGCACTGACATGGGAGGTAACATCTAATCCAGAAGATCAACCTCCGAGTCGTCTTGATACATTGTTGAGGTCTCAGGTCAGTCCAACTCTAACAACTTGTTATGTGCACAAGGCTCTTGTGAGGACTTTCTGACACACACAGTAAAAAGGAGAAACCCTGAAACATCCCAGAAAATATGAAAAAACAACTATATATATATATATATATATATATATATATATATATATATATATATATATATGGGTGTGTGTGTGTGTGGCCTTCACAGTCCTAACCAATGTCTTTGATATTAAATCAAATAGAGTGGTTTAATCAATGTTTAGCCTTTCATCTGAGGCACAATCTGGATCTGTTGTTCTTTCATTTACATCATATGGTAAAGGCCAGGTGACTGGACGTATCTTAAATTACAAAAGTGATTATTTGAGAAACATATTTTTGCACTTTTGAACGTGTAAACTCATCATTGCTATGCTAGTAGCGCTTGTTTATTAACACTTATTTTCTAAATGGCTTCTAGACGTGAAATCAGCATAATTATATTGTAGAGTATGCAATGCTTTTAGCTTTGTCTTCTTCTGGCTGAACAAATGGTAATTGCAGATTTTAAAAATATTGTTAATATGGACTATTTGACCTGGCCAGACAGAAAGAAACAAAGAAAAGGAAGGTCATGTAAAATGCTTTTCATGACTTTAAAGGTTGAAAATTGTCTTAAACTGTCATATTTTCAGATTTCAGGCTGTCTAATTGTCATTTAAAGAGGTTCATGACTGATTAAACAGTAAATACAAGTTCTTAATAAGCAGACATATTAAAGAGCTTGTATTTACTGCTTATTAAGAACTTGTATTTACTGCATAATACAAGTTCTTAATGAGCAGACATATTAAAGAGCTTCTGGCATTTTTTTTCCAAAACAATTTTCTGCTCACACATTTATGTTTTCAAATTTGTGGTCTTTACTCCAAGTGCAGATCAACCCAGCTCATGGATCTATCTCCACATAGGGTCAGCCACAAGACCCTCAGCTCAAAAAGAAGCATCCTCCAATTATATCTGTTGTTGTTGACATGCGACTGGCAGTGCCCTGTCTGTCTGCTTTAGAAAAGTAATCAATAACAGCAAAGTGAGCGGGGAGCAGGGGGAGAGGGATGTCAAACATGGTGCTCACTGCAACACACAGAAAACAGCGGTTCTGGACCGCAGGATCTAACAGACCCAGAGTTCTTGAGTTCTTCACTTGAGTCACGATCAAAGTAAAACCACTCTCTTGTGGAATTTGATTGATATTAACAGGTATAAAAATTGCATAATATGGGACCTTTAACTAAAACTGATACAGTGATTTAATTTAATAGGAAAAAATTAACCCAACCTGATGCAGAGAGATCATGTGGACATTTGGTGAAATGTCATCAAAGAAAATCAATTGAACTCAGGTCAATCTTTCTTACAGTGAAAGTAAAAGCAAGTTGTTGAGACCAAATAGGTGAAAAAAACCAATCATCATTGAGGGTAATAAAATAATGCTTTGATTAAAGATTGGTTCAGCAACATTGTGTGACTAAATAATGAGTCCAGCTGACTATCTGAAGATATTGAATGACCAGGATTTTTCTGTCATTTTTTTTCTTTCTTTCCTCATGGCTTGGACATACTCAAAGATGACAATGTCAGGACTCATTTTGCTCAAACTGTGAAAGAGTGGTTCAGGGAGCATGAGACATCATTTTCACACATGGAGTGGCCACCACAGAGTCCAGACCCGAACCCCACTGAGAATCTTTGGGATGTGCTAAAGAAGACTTCACTCAGTGGATCTGACTCTTCTATCATCAGTATAAGATCTTAGTGAAAAATAAATGTATTTCCTGGACAGAAATAAATGATGTGGCATTGAGTAAGCTCATCAAAACAATGCTATGTTAAATGCATGTCGTAATCAAAGCTAAAAGTGATCGCACAAAAAATTAGCATTTGTAACGTTTTTATTATTATCATTGTGGTATAGCAAAGAGGTTTATTGAGAAACCATCATGTAAAAAAAATGAAGTAAAAAATTAGCTACTGTATGGCAGATTTGATTATAAAGGTAAGAGGAAACATGCGTAATCGCTTCAGTCTGGCATCACACATTATAATCCGCGACCAGTGGCAGTGGTAAATTTGCAGCCCAGTCATCCACAAGCTCAGGAAGATAACATGCCTACTCATCATCTGCCCCTTTCCCTCATACCATCTTCTTTCAATTCAACATTGCACTCTTTTAATGACCTTATACTGCGTCTTTGTTATATGTGATAGCAGAAGTTATGTGTTGAAGACACTGTGAAAGTCAGAATGTCAAAGCAAAGTGCTTCCGCTGGAATAGTGGTTGTATTAAAACCTCCACATGTCAAAGTCTAGATACTGAATCCCCAAATCCCCTCGATATGCTCATCGGTGTTTGATTGAAGTAAAAAGTGCTGCATATAGTATATAGGACGACAGTCATGAAAAAATCAAAATGAAAGAAAGAAAATACACCCTCTTTAAATCCATATTTGAAAAGGAGAAAAAGTCAACTGGTCCTTAGCAGGTCTTAAAATGAGATAAAAGCACCCTCAGAAAAACAAGTGGACATCGTGGCATGTTACATGGATCATCTTTTATTTAGTAAGAAAAAGGCTAAAATGCAATATCAGTGTGTGACAAACTAAGTACAACCCATGTTTCAACCGCTTGAAGAGTCACCTTTAGCAGCAATAACTTGAAGTAATTGTTTTCTGTATGATGTTATCAGTCTCTCACAGTGCTGTGGAGGAAACCTGGCCCATTCCTCTATGTAATTTCGTTTCAGTTTGTAGTGGTTTGGAAACATCCATTTATGCACAGCTCTCTTAACATCTTAGGTCTGGACTTTGATTGGGCCATTGCAGCACCTCGGCTCAATTCTGTTGTAGATTTGTTGCGCATGACCGAATTACAACCATGTTTTATCTGTTTTTGACTCACATTTGACCCGAGAATTCTTTGGTATACAGAGGAGTTCATGGTCGACACGCCTGAACGCTCCAGATCACTGAGCTCCCAAAACATCTGTGCTCTCTGTTCGCTGATAATCAGTAATCAAGCCCATTTTTTACTGTGTCGTGACACACTGAACCTTACTATTTCAAAGGTGTTCTTTATTTTTCACGACTAGCCATTTTAACAGTCCAACAAATGGACATTCGCTCTTTCCTCGAATAAGAAAGCTCCGCTTTTATGAAAAAAAAAAGCTCACCTTACTCACGCCCACATCACCCAAACACAGCTCATTAAACATTAAGACACATTTGACACATTTTGTTCTGGCTTGTAACTCTCCACCTCATTTTGTCATCCAATCCATTAAGCAGTCATTCTTTCTTTTTCTTTTCATTTATCTTCACTTATCCTCTCTGTTCTTCTCTGGAAACCAACTGACACCGCGCTCACCACAATATTAGCCTTATTAGTGCCTCACTATGGTTTATTGGATGCCTGCTCTGCAACGGCAGCCGATCGCTGTATCCTTTTATCCGAGTTTTGGAACAAACAAGGAACTTTTCTTTTTTAAGTTAAAGTTAACAACTTACCTCAAGTATGAGAATCATATTTGGTGTATGATGTCACTGCCTTTAATGTGCAATATACCACTTAAAAAATAATAACCAAAGCAAAACAGACATAATATAGAAATATATACTGAAATCATTAGTTTAGATGGAGCAGGACTTTTAAAAATTGTCATAATATGATTTAAAGAGATAAAAAATACCTTTTGCCATATTTAATTCAAAGGGTGGCCTGTCGGTGCTTTCACAACACTTTAAGTCTTGACCTTTTTACAATATCAAGTTTGGACTTGTGTGCTTGGTAGTTCATGCTTAGCAAGTGTGACTCAGGAGAACACACTGACGCACCCAGTGACATCACAGTTCAGCTGGTGGGCCCAAACATCTTTTTCAAATAAGCTCTACTTTTATAAATCAGCCACAGATTTGAGGCGAGGACTACATTAGTGCATGAAAATGTTTGTTTCACAACAACATCAGTATTTCAGAGTTTTAACCTATGATTATGAGCTTTCTCCTCCGCCATTACTAAGCTCGTTGTAAAAGGCGTTTTGAGGTACTACCCAGTCATACTGGGTCAGTACTGCGGTTCTGTGTCTGATGATGGTTCTCATGTCAACAAAGTCAGACGGGAACAGGCGAGAACGCACATATTCCATCTTTTTTTTTCTGTCACGCTCTCATTTTCTCATTACTTTCTTGAGCCTCTGCCACGATGTCCAGGAAACCACAAAACTCCACTGCTAGTTAGAGCTGAGCGATTTTATCGATTCTGCGATATATATCGATATTTTATTTCCCCAGAGAGTATCGATTTTTCAGCCGCGAGTATCAATATTCTAAGCTCCTTTCAAAACCCCCGTGTCCCACCTTTAAAAGCTTGCAAGCAACAATTTGCACTGTTTAAATAAATGAAACTATTTTTCTCAACAAATCTTTTATTTATTTTGTCCAGCATTTGCAAGCTGCCTGTCAGCCATGTAATGTGTAATTGATGCTTTCAGTTCAATTAATTCAAACTAAGTCATTAGAACACTCACAAGATTTCACCAAAATCACTTTGTCCCTTTAAAATCTTTCAGAAAATTATGTAAATGTATTGTAAGATGAATATTGATATATATATCGTATCGTGAGCTGAATATCGTGTATCGTATCATATGGCGAGATAAGTGTATCGCTACAGCCCTACTGCTAGTGCACACTGAATTTGCCGAAATCTGGTATTCAGTATGCAGGATGAGAACATGAAAAAATCTGTAGCACGCAAAAAATACCCAGATGGTTTTCGACTTCCAGTGAAATCTGTGCAGTATGCAGTACTGTATACTACGCTGTATGTGCAGCAGTTAGCATGCAGTTGAGAAAACGGCCTCTGTGAGTTAGCTGCACCGTTGCTGATCGTGCTGTAAGGCACATATATCATGTGAGGTGACATGGACATCAGTCCAAAGCTACTTTGAATGGCTTCTGTCAATCATAAAGATAGAAGACCACTAGAGCTGAACAACAATTCCTAAAAATGATCAAATACTCCTTCAGATGACATTGAAACTGATATTTAAACTTAAAAAAAAAAACACTCCTTAGTGTCCATTTAATGGGATCCTGCCAAATTGTGGCAGACAAGCCCTTATTCAGTCGCCCTCATTATTTTGATTGGAGTTCAAAATGCATTTATTTTAAACAAATTAGCAAAGCAAGAGAAAGCTTCAGCAAGCTTCAGCTGTATTCGAGTAACACCAATAACTATTCAGAGAATGTCGCCCGGGAAAACAATCACGGCTGTTGCAACACTACACCAACAAGAGTAATACAAAACCCTGCAAAACTCTACAAACACACTTTATTAGTTTTCTGATGGATTTTAAATGTCACTTCTCCATCGCTACAGGCACTGCATCGGTGAGAGAGGAGAAATGTTCATTCCCTCAAAATGAAAATATACCATTTCTCATCAGTGACCTGTCAGAACAGAGGTCCTGTTGTCTGCCATTAACTGAGCACTGCCCAACCAGCGCTGAATATCAATGGAGCCTTCCCCTGGATCATCGGCGCGTGTGCGTTTAATTCACCATCCTGTCTGCATCTTCCAGGATACAAGGCTGTGGGTTTGTGCGAGTCTCAGAGCTGTGGTGAGTTTGTTCATTAGAGAGGACATCTTCAGGCCTTTCACACACTCTGCTTGAGATGATTGCAGCACAGAACCGTGCTGGTCTAATTAAAGCTGAGCACAATCAGAACCCCCATCAAAAAATCATCTGTACCGTCACAGGTCATGGAAATGAGACGATGAGCCCATTCCAGTTAAACCCCACTAACATCTCCTCGGTGGAAACGCACACACAAAGTGCACTGATCAAGTTAAGACGTGACAGCTTATCAACAGGCAAGGCCAATCGAAGACTCCCACTGAAAAGGAAGAAAATATGTGCTATGGCAACAAAGTGGCGCCAGGATTTCCACTGAAATCCCATTCCCCTGTTGTGACAGTGCGTCAAGATGAGTAACGTGCGCAATGTGCGAAGTCACCAAAGCGTACATATTGCGCACACTTCGAACCCATGACAGACAGAAAAGCCTCCCGTCACGTTTAGGAGGCGGCGGTGAACATACGGCTTACCTTAAAGACGCGACGCAAACACCCGGAATTATGATGATGATGGTGATGATGATGATGACGGGCCGTCCATCTAAAACGCGATTCTTTAGCTCTTTCCTCCGCGTCGATGGTGTCTTAACTAGGCCATTTCTTCTCGGATCGCGATTATTTCTCAAGAGGGCAACGCGTCGCAGGCTCTCGCACGTCAGTACACCTTCTCGGTCTCCGTCTTTCTCCGGCTTTTTCCAAAAAAAGCACACCTCATACTGCCCCCCTCCTCCTCTCATTCCTCTCTGACAACACCCAGCTCTTTTCCTCAGCCTCAGATATTTGACTTTTATAAGGCTGACACGCTGTAGGGAGTGCAGTTGAAACGGAATGATCAAAAAAAAAAAAAAAAGGGATTCGCAGTAAAAATGAATGCGTAACGCTACAGCGTCGGGACTCTGCGCGTTGCTTCAACAGTCAGCGCAGTGATGTGTCCTCTTTTCCCCATTTGCCCCTGCTCAGTGGTAATCCAAGGTAGGTTAACTGCACCGCCAAAGCCATACAATCACTGCTTGATTCTTTTTTTTGAAATATGAAAGAGCGCTCCAAAGACACCCCCTTGAAATCAGGTGTCCAATCTCTTCTTTACGCGCTTGCGTGCTGCTCTCTCTTGGTTTCACTTGGTGTCTGATGCTCTGAACAGAAAACAGGCTCTCAGCCTGACAAGTAGCACGGGCAACTTCCGCTTTGACTTCATGCTTTTAGAGCAGGAAAAAACAACAACAACAAAAACAGAAAAATAGGATTGAAGCAGTGATTGTAGGCAGTTTAGCAGCCCGCCGGTGTTGCGCTGAAGAAGACCCTCACGGCTTCTGCTTGAAGAGCCCAGCTCTCTCTCTCTTTCTCCCCCCCCCCCCCCCCTCTCTCTCTCTCTCTCTCTTGGTGCGGTCTCGTCGGCTCTCCCGCTTATAGGACACACATTTGTAATATCCCAATCTCACAGGTAGCACTCACGATGACGAGGAGCGACGCACATTGCGAACAGGCGCTGATGTCGCGGGACTCTTCACTCATAAATAAAACATGAACCATTTCACCTTTTTAACCGTTGACAAATCTATCAGCAAATCTATATTAATAATAACAATAATAATAGTCGGTCAAATAATAATCACTGACAGGAGAATTGTCTGTCTTGTGATCATGGATGCTGTGTTCGTGCTCACTTTATTTAAAAATGGCCGCTAGGGGGCAGCGAAGACCAGCGTTGCCAGGTGGGAAATGTAGGATTATCGTACCAGAGACTCAAATCGTATGTCAAATCGTATCGTATCGTATTTTGAGGGAAATTATCGTACATCTGTCATAACGAAAGTAACAAGCCCAGTGAAGACTATACTAATGATGACTTTCTTATTAATAATATCATAATTCTGGGTAAATTCCATATCCTCAAGTCCAAGTTTATGAAAGTGAAACCTCGATTTTGTGTATTCCATAACGAATTCCTTCACTTTTCTAAAGCTCTTAAACTCATGACAAAAAGTAATGCAATACAACTTTTGAACATAATTGTTGAATATAATTTATTGGATAAGCCCTAGCCCCTTTAATTATTTTCCTTTTCATTTTATTTATTTTCTTTTCCTTCTGTTTTTTTCTCAAATGCACCTGTTCCTTGAATCATTTTGATGATAATTGATGCCTTGTTGTTTGTATATAATGATATTTTCAATTAAAAAAAAAAAAAAAAAAAAGCCTATCATGCTAGTTGTTCTGAGACAGACATTGATTGGCTGGAAACATGTCACATGGGAACAGATGCCTTCAGGAAAAAAAAAAAAAAAAACAACTCTCCGGCAGACAGTTGCGGCCGGCAATAATTTGAAATAGTCAAATTATCGTACATTTGGCCTTCTTTTGGATTATTGATTGTACATCGTACAGAAGGCCAAATTATCGTACAAATATGATAATTATTGTACACCTGGCAACACTGGCGAAGACTAACTCTAAACACCACATTATGTACTAAATCAGTGGTGCTCAAACTGTGGTACGCGTACCACTGGTGGTACGCAAGGGAACGTCAGGACTTTCCACATTTTCCCTTTTTTTAAAAAAAAATAAATCTGAAACATACAATGCATTATAAATACGTTTCAAACAAAATTCAGGTAACAATAAATAACTACAATAAGGAATAAACATCTCTCCTGTGAATTTAAAGCTAATTGAGAAGGCATATATAGCTATATTTTAAAATTGCTCATCATGGTGGTACTCAGAGAGCCGAACAGTTTCTCAGGTGGTACGCAGCATTAAAAGTTTGAGAATCACTGTACTAAATTATTCTAGACAGGTAAACGTTTTGCAACTTTGATTTGACTTTGCATAAACACAAGTTAAATTACATGTATACAGATCAACACAGGTAACAGTAAAACTGATCTCATTTAAAATGTATACTTTAGGAGCATTAGCATGATCCAGCATGACCATGAAAGGCTCTGAGTTGGTTGGCGTCAGAGTCCAGGGGTGAAGACAGGTTCAGTCAGAATGAATGTAAGATAAAGTTATTTGGCATCATAGATCTGTGTGACCTAAGCCAAGCTAAAATAGCTAACTTGTGGTAACTGGGTTAAGGTGGGTGTGTTCCATCCAGCTCTATGACCTGCTTGTTCTGCCACTTTGCCCATTTTTGAATGAAGCTGGGTCAGACTTCGAAGTGGCTCTTCAGCAGACCCAACTTCACACACAGGTTTTCTGAAGTGGCTCTTCAGAAACCCCATGGGTGAAATTACAGGGAGTTTGTCCAGTTTCTTCTTATTCCATCTGTGGTGCCAACCAGCATTAGCAAGTCATGTATTGATATCTCTTTGGCCTCTTATTTAAGTCTGAAAACTTATTTTTACCCAGTTTAAGTACAGGTATTATTTAGCTTGCTTGTTTATGCAGGTATGTCAAAGAGTTTTTGTTAGCTGGCCATTTGGAAAGAATACAGCTCACTGTAAACCTCTTCCCTGTGATGCACTTGAATTTGAAGACATGAACAGACAGTTACTGAGTATGAATCTGAAAATAATTCTTTATTAACCACTATTTTCTTTCCACCAACTTCTGTGGAAAATATAATCTGTCCTTTCAGTGGTCAGTTGCTCTCTGTTTTTCGGTACTTGACTGGTAGCATGCTGCACGGTTTCAATCTGGATTTTAAAAAAAGCTGCTCGCTTTATTGACAAACAAAGCTGTTGCAGTGGCTATTTGTACCCCTTCAAGGTTCACCTCGCATTTTACAATTTTTTTCCAATCATTTACACTCACACGCCACTACACAGCATGCGCTCACTTGCATTCAGGAGAAAGTTTGGTTCAGTGTCTTGTTCAAGGACTCTGCTGCATGTGGACAGGAGCCCTGGTAGTGACTAAAGAATGCAGAACAGGGATAAAAGCAACAAAAACAAGGTCCTCTCCAAGGGTGACTGACTCATAAGAGCAGAACCAAGTGCTCAGAGAGATGGAGGGAGTCACCTGATGAAGGTGGCCCCAAAGGACATCTACCTTAAGGTCTTTTGGTTCAACTGGAAGGATTTATAGGGGTGGACTGAGAGGACAGTTGAGAAAAATCAAATATCCTATATGACCTGGAAATGCTGTAAAATGCCCCAAGCAAAGAAATATGTGTCTGAAGAGATGGATGGATGGATGGATAGATGGATGGATGGATGCCTACAAGAGTTATATTGCATCAAAGCACAGAGGAAGAACTTTAGTTTTATACTATAGTTAACCTGTCAGATTCTTAAAAAGCGGCATACCATGAAAGTTTCACAAAAGCAATGCTTATTACATAAACCAGGCAACAAAAACAAAAAAAAAAAAAAAAAAAAAAAAAAACATTTAGCCAGCAGGATGCTTTCTAACCTAATTTACTTTGAAACTCTATCATCTCTGTTGATTCACTAATTCTGCTTTCAGTCAGGATTTGGTTTAGTTTTAGTTTTGTTTTTTTAATACATTTTCTGTGCACTGACAAATTTAAAATTCCCCTGTAAGGACCCTGTCCACACTATCACTTAAGTGGAATGATATTTCTCAGTCTTGTCAGGATCTTTAATTAGCAATTTATTGTAACATTGCTACTTTCCCCCTGGGTGAATGTTAAATCCATGATGCTGCAAACATATATTATGTTGTAACTCTAAACTGACTTGATTCATATAGTTTTGCTTCCTAAAGAAAATGTACATTCATTACCATTTAGTGATGCACCTGAGGTTGATTTAACTCTAGAATATTCCTTTAACGGGTACACTAGCAGAAGGATACCAAAAAGCACTGCAATGCAGCATGAACATTTTGGTCCAGTTAGGAACCTGTGATGTTTTTGATGATTGAAACACAAATGATTGTGATTTGTAGTGTCCCAAACTATACTGAAGTTCTTGGTGATACAGGCTATAAAAGAGATGTCACTTGAAACAGATGGAAAGGATTAAAAACCTCCTTCAAGACGATAATTCAACACCAAGTAAGCCAGATGGTGTTGGGTCTTAGTTGATTTTAAAACTTGGAGGAAGAGCAAACAAAATGGGAAGGTTAGGAAAGAGAAATATGCAGAGGACCATGTTAGATATCAGTACATACATTTTACCAAGTTGTAATAGAAAGCATGTAGTATGTCAATATTTGCACAAGTAAGAAACAAAATTACCAGGATGATGTATGACTATGAGAGCAATTTCCACTGCAAAGCATTCAAACCACATCCACAGCACATAGCACGGTCTCAACAGCAGACTGTGGTTCTCCATGATGCTGTTTACTTCCACTTCCCAAAACCTGAAACTGGCCACGAATGACATAGCTATAAATCTCAGTAGTAAGTGTGTGCAGCGATTAGTATGTAGAACGGCACCTTTACAGTGCTGTACGCAGTATCCAGTTTCCAAAATGGCCAAGTAATTTTGCTTGAAATTTGAAAAGTCATCAAAAGAAGTTAAAAGCAAATGGGCTGAAACGGGAGTCAATGTTTGTGGTTAAACTGCAAGAAATGGGCCGAAGGAAATGGGATTTGCATGTAGAAGAGCCAAAGAGAAACCATCATCAGCAACTAAAAAGAGGAAAACAAGGTTACAGCGGGCGAAAGAGAAACAGTCACGGAACGTGAAGGAATGAATAAAAGTGATATTCGGTGATGAATCACCTGCACTGGGTTAAGAGATGAAGCCAGAATCATTATTTGGTGCTGGTCCGATGAATCACACAAAGATGACTGCCTGAAGAGAGCAAGCACGGAAAGCTGAAAGAACCAGGAGAGATGGTAGTCACTAACTCTACCATGAACGGACAGGTTTTTCCATCCCATCAATCAAAAGTAAGTTTGATGTTGATGAAGTCTTTTTTTTTTTCCAGAATGATAATTTGCAACGATGTTAAAAGAATGAAAACTTCTCTTCATGACAAACACGACAATTCAGTGACTTGACCAGCAAGCAGTCCAGCTCTCAATCCGGCTGTAAATTTATAATGGAAATTTAAAAATAAATAGGTTTGTGACGAGGTTCGATCCCACAAAACTGACATTGAAGAAAGAAGAAAGAAAAACTAATGAATTACAACAATTGTCATTACACTTTTTGAGGTATATTTCACAAAGCCAAAATGTTTAGCTGTTAAATAAAACAGATTTTGTCATGGCTGTGATTTTCTTTTTTTTTTTTCAACAAAATGAAACAGCTGAATCTACATGGTCCGGAGTGGTAATTCTCTTTTTTTTTTCTCTAGGGTTTGTATCATAGCAGAGCCACAAATCTCTTTTAATTGCATTCGTTTTTCCAGCTATGTTAAGACAGAACAACAGTTCTGTATCTGCTGAGCTGCTTAAACTGTCCAGGCAGTTCTTATACACGAGCTTTACTCCAGCTTGAATTACTTAATTGAATGCATATTGTGAGAATATGAGCTTAAAACCAGTTTAATCATTTGTTCAACATTGCTCTGTTAGTCAATCCTGTTATTTGTGTTCTGAGGTGGATTAAAAAAAAAAAAAAAAAAGACATTCTCCATAACTCCAGGGATATTAATTTGAAGAAAAACTTCAGTGGGCCAGAAATTTGCTTGATGTAGAAAATAGTTATTTTTCAAGGTATGTTTCACAAAAGATTTCCAAAGTCAGAAAGCTAATAAAAATGCATTACTATGACCGGTGAAGGTAATGTCACAAGGCTAGAAAAGTATTGGAGTGACACAGAAAAAGGATATTACCTTCTTGCTGCTGGTCAGTACAAATATTTTCTCAATACATCATTTTTTTTGGGTAAAAACATAAAAAGAATAACCTCTAGTGGGTCCTAGTATCACACAATTATTAACAAAATTCACTGAATCATGTGATAAATCTAAATGTAATAACTTGTACATTCACCTTCAGGAACAACAACTTGAAGAAGTCAGTTCCTACCTTGACCCCTCCACTGCTGGAGGTATGAGGTTTATTTCTCTTTAATTGCTGTGTTTTATTTTCATCATGGCCAAACAACTCCAGTTTGGTCTCATCTGTCTAACAGGACTTTGTTCCAAAAGAGGATTCTTCCTGCCAACTGTCCACATAAACTGTACTTGATCAGTCTTCTAACTGCTGCGATGTCTTTGCTCAGTCCATCAGAGCACAATCCCAGCCTCACTGAGCCTGGAGGGCCTTAGATATTTCTCTGAGCATGGTGCGGCCTGACCTTTGAGTAAACTGGCTCGGACATCCACTTCTGGGAAGACTGACAACTGTCTTGAATATGTTTTGCTTGTGCATAATATTTTTCAGTGTAGAACTTCGATCTCAGATTTGTTTGGAAATTGATTTATAACTTTTTCCACAATGATGTGAGCCAAAGATCATGTCTCTAAGATCATTGCTGATGTCCTTCCCTCTTGGCACTGTGTGAACACACAAACTGTCAAAATACCTCCATTTTTAAAAAATTCAGCAAACCTGCAGATGATCACTTCATTAATGGCTGAAGATTAGCAGCATCTACTACATCATCTACTTTTAAATCCTATGGAAAAAATAATGGGGGTACTTAGTATTGCTTACGTGATTATTTTTTCTTTTTTTTTAATTAATTTTGTTGAACAAATAATGACATAATGAAAAGATCAATGTTGGATTGGGTGATAAAAGCTCAAATCAATATCATGACTGATTAAAAATTATACACTGATTACAATTAATAAGCTATTATTCACTGATGAGGCAGACAGGGTTTTCATTACAAATTTACACAAATGTAACAACTTCATTTTAAATTAACTGAAGGGGAAACATAGATAAACCATTTATGGTCACTTATTAAATATTTCAAGCAGTTAAAATAATTGAAATAACTGACAGGAAAGATAATCAAGGTTAATTAAAACTGACTTAACTGCCCGGCCATAGTGTGTGTTATTGTTTGTCTGAAGTTATATTTGCCTAACTCTAACACCAACTATGATCAGATCATTTTTTTAATCACATTTTGCATTTTTTTAAAAAGGGATCACATGGGATTTTGATAATGTGGGTGACGGAGAGGTCTCAGAAATTCATACTTCAGATATAATATACTTGGAATTGAAGCATTAAATTGAGAGGGAATTTACTGTGGACATGACATGGTTCATCAGAGGTCTGGAAGGAGATTAAAAGGAGTCAACAGCAGCAAAATCTGCCCACCTAATATCATTAGGGGCAACAAAAAAGCAAAATCTGACCCCAGTGGAGTTGAAATGTCACTGAGTGGGAGTGTTTTTGTCTTGTTTTTTTTTTCCCTTGATCACAAAATCAAGACTTTCATGGGACAGCAGTGAAAATTCTTTCTGCTGAATTAAATTGTCTCCTGTGTTAACTTGCCTTCAGCTCAGTGTTTCCTGGAAAGCAAAGTTGTCTAGGCTGCTCTCATGGTTTTGGGTCAGAGGAGTCCTCAAGCAGCAGGAGTCGTACATGTTTATGAGAGGAAGCGAGGGACAATATGAATTCCTCTGTGATGTTACACGGCATAAAGAGTCACATCTGAGGTCAGTGCAGCTGCGGTCTGCAGGAGGAAGATGTTGCTCATACTATAAATAAGTGCAAATTTAACCTAAATTTAATGAACCTCTTTGAATGTATGTGCTTGTTGGAAAACAGTTATTCAAAATGGAGACAACTTAGCAGATCTGGACAAACATCTGAAATGGAAATAAGCATGAGTCAAAGGCTATTCAATCTAACAATATAAATAAAGAAGAAAATAAAAGTGAAAACCCAGAATTAGATGGTAACAACAATATGCATTCAAGACAACACACTAAACACCAAAGAACCCAAAGCATCGTGTTCAGAGATACTTCTCTGAGAAGATGACGCTCCTCCTGCTGAGTTGTTGGAGAACAGCTCCCTCTGCTGGATTTTGACCGCTGTTGCATTTCTAAGGAGTCAAGAAGCTGCCACGACGCATCCCATCACAACTATTTTTACAAGCTTCATCAAGATAAATTCAAAAGCTGACAACAAAATTCTTTCACGGGATTTTCTTTTCTTTTCATTCTACATACAGATTAGTTGTCACTCGGGGGAAACTTCCCGCAGGACAAGACTGGACATATAATCAAACTGCAGAATTCATAAATCCACTTAGATAAAGTATCCCATCAATGGTTTCTATAAATTCTAGAGCCCAGTTATTGGATCTAAAGCTGCAGATCCTCAGGAGGAGCTGACCGTGACGTCTTCATCCTGATGGGCCTCTCATCTCCAGACAAACCCAGAAGTCCCTCAAATACATTATTGCAGGCAGTTCCACAACATCAAATCTTTATTTTTAAAACACCGCCTGAGGTGTCAGACATCATTACTATTAAATGGCAAAAGGAGAAAAAGTCGTCCTTTAACATTTCAGTGTGATGCTGACGCAGAGGTATATTTTCTTTATATAACATAGGCTGTTGCCTTGACAACACTGCTGTCTCAGAGTCTTACTTGCAGTGGGTCTTGGATGTGGCTCTGCTGTAAAAAGCAACTATCTTTCCATCCATCCATAATCTAGATGGCTTCTTGGTGTATTCTTGATGGGCGAAGATCCTCACAGGAAACATCTCACACTGGCATGGGAAGCTTAAAACTGCCGCTAACATCATCTGCACTCATCTACCAAACATGAGTGATATCTGCAAGATGAGATTCTCTGAGCAGAGCCCAAAGAACAGTTAAAGAAAAAAACACACCTGCCACAGCTACTTCCCCCTTCTGTTATGATTCAGATGCAACTGCTACTATACCTCCAGACATGAGAGCGCTTTCTTTAGTCAGAGAGATAGATTTACAGCAAAAACTTAAAGTTTCTCATTTGAAGTTTATTTCATTCTCAAATTACTTCTCAAAAGAAATCTTTAGGGTCACTGGAAGTAATTGTCAAATACAAATAATGACTGTAATGACTGTAATTAGTATGCATCATCTAAAAAATTAAATTAGTTGAAGCAAATGACCAAGGCCTGAAAAAATAAATAAATGCAGTTCTTCAAGTAACCACTAGGGGCTGGCTCCAAAAGTGACTCATTCTCCACTGATGCCCATGTTTTGTTTTTTTAGAGACAGCTGCATTGTAGTCATTAGGGTGGAGTTAGCTTTAACTATTTGACAGACAAAACAGAAGCATCCAAGTGCTAGCCAAAGCTAGCTTGGGTAACTTGAGGAATGCCAGCCAGCTCACTGGCTGCTAGCTCTAGAAGCAGCTGGAACAGCTGGCTCATCCGGACTGAGAAACCTTCCAGGTGGGCCCGGACCCTTCCAAGTTGACAAACAGGAAAATTAGCCAAGGGACAGCTGGCTTCCTCCACCAAGACTTCTCCTGGGCTCTGCTAGCTGCAGTCCACTACACGTCCCATTAGAGCTCAAGATTGAGTCAGTTTCAGAAAAGTTTAGAAACATCTATCTGAGAGTTAAATTGGCTTTTTTGTTTGCCCATTACACACACACACACACACACA
The DNA here is from genome assembly GCA_018398805.1 of Hirundichthys speculiger. Lineage (NCBI taxonomy): Eukaryota > Metazoa > Chordata > Actinopteri > Beloniformes > Exocoetidae > Hirundichthys > Hirundichthys speculiger. Next base: position 3,810,417 of record JAGFBZ010000606.1, on the reverse strand, counting down.
CACACACACACACTAACACACATATATAAAACATATTCCTAAAACAATTCAAAATGTATCTATGTTTAAAAACAGTTACCTGTTGACCTGTTCGCTAAAAACAGAAAGAGAGAAAGTTTTGGACATCAATCCAAAACAGTCTGGAGTACCTATAAATAAAGAATAAAGTTCTTTGTTTAAACCACAGAATTTACAGCTTTGGTAAATATTCAACTTAAATCTTAAATTTTTCATTTCAGATTACCAGAAATAGAGGAGCAAGATTTTTGTATTGGTGGAATATTATTCTCTCTGAGAACATTCCTGATTTGTATGTCGGTACATTTTTTTTATTTAGAATGTTCAAATCACAATTAGACATATTCTTTTAATAACCTGATAACTAACGTCTGCCAACATCCAGATTTTTCAGAAGCTGGCGTACAAACACATATTCTTCATGTGTCATTACAAAAATAAAAACAAATCAATTACATGTCTCAACCCTCACATGAAGGAAAAGGCTTGATTTCAATGTCCACAGGGAGAAAAACAGCAGATATCTGAAGGTCGTCCCATCCAATCTACTAGATATGATAACATTTAGAAGCCTGATTGCAGAGAGAGCGATAGGACTGGAAGGAGGATTTGTTCGGTATATTTAACACCCGTTTAATCTCTCTTCCTCTCACTTTCCTGCTTTCTTCTTCTCACTCAGTTCTCCTTTCTCCTGTATGAAACACTTTACAGTCTCCCGATCCACAGCTATGCATTTAATAGGATGAGGGAAATCACGTTAAAGGATTTAGAATCTCTGCAGTGAAACACTGTGACTCTGCCAAACTCACTCTCTGTCGTTCAGTTTCTCATTCTCTGATTCTCCTCAAACACTCCCTCCTGGCTGAATTACTCTGCACCGTTCACTCCCACAGATCTCGACTAAGAACAGCTAGCCAGCTAAGACTCTCTAATGAAAAAAAAAAAAGCAATGGTAAATCAATCACTGTTTCTTCCTGTGCGTTTTTACACTTGAGAACTTCAGTATTCCAAAATGGCGAAGATCTTGGAGCAAGCGTCGTTTTTTTTGAGGTCACAGAGAGAATTAAATATTGGGTGAAAAAACTCTGCTGTGTCAGTCTTAGGAGCGGGAAAAAAAAATAACACAGGGACTGTCAAGAGTGAACAATGTGTCCCAGTTTCAATATTGTGTCAAAATTTTCAAAAGACCTTTTGAATTAGTTGAGAACCTCTCTCACTGAATTAAATATGAATTCGCTCACATTACAACACAATCCCTTGGAATGAGCGTCATATATTATGAGCTATATTTCACAGCTGTTTTAACATACAGTAGCCTGGCTGGCCATACCCACTGACTCACAATAGTTCTTTCTCCTGAGATGGGCCTGATACCCCTCCTGTTCACAGCCAGTTACAGAATGTACCGCACCAATCACACTATGACAAGGGTGGGATTAATATAGTGTCTCATACAGGAGTGACCAATATGGAGCCCCGTTTGGGTCATAATTCAATGAATAAATGAGTCTATTATTATGAAATACAGGCATTTATTATTATGAAATATGTCCCATTATTATGAAATGCATGTTTATTATTATGAAATATTTCCCACTATTATGATAATGGTTTCATTTTTCATAAGAGTGAACTTTTACATAATAATGGATTCGTTTTTTAATAAGAATGAGATTTTACATAATAATGGCTTTGTTTTTCATAAGAATGATTTGTGTGTCAATCACAGCAGAGAGGGCGGAGCCATTTATGTGATTGGCTGCTCTTTCATTCAGGCATAAGCAACAGAACAGTGAATCGTCAAATCGGGTCAAAATAGTATCGCCTGATAAATGATCGTTTTCGATATTGTCTGCTAACCTGGTCAAGATTTCCCGTAGCTCAGTCCAAGTTGCCATAGCTACAATCGGACTAGGAGCGCACCTTGATGACGCCACGGCCCGCTGCTAACGGGACCTCACGGCCAAAACTAGTCGATGTCAGAGCTAGGGATGGGCATAATTAATCGATTAATCAATGATTGATCATTAGGAATTTGGTCGGAGAAATTAATTTTCGTCGATGAATCGAACGTTTTTTTTTTTTTTTAAACAATCTGAATGTAGGTTATCAGTGCACGTCCTCAAACAATGCGATGCATTTCGTTGTGCCACCGATAGAAATTTGGCAGCAGGGGGCAACATTTCACCATCACCCTTCCCTGGCTGGACTCAGTTGTTACACGCGAGCTTCTGTAGGTCATCGCCTAATCATGAAGCGGTCGCGGTGAAGTGTGGCGTGGAACCATTTTAGTTTAGAAAATGAGCAAGTGTACTGCAATCACTGCAATGCAAATTACAAATACAATTAATCGACAACGACAATGATGTATCACTTGAACAACGTGCATCCAAGCCTTGTAAAGGACGGTGGAGGCGGTTCATCATTAGCCTAGCCTAGCCTAGCCTAGCCTCAAACTCGGTGTTAGCACGGACCAGAAGGAGCACACAAGCGCATATTTTTAAGAAACAAAAAGCCTGTAATACTGGCGCCTTGATATAAATTGTCATTGTTAAGTAGTCTCATCAATATCTCTTCTTTTATTATCGTTATTTTTTAAAGAAAAGAAACAGGAAATGTCACGTTATTCTCGACCACAACATCCGGGTCACTGAACACATCTGCGCATGCGCGGGCCATAGCAACCAGGCCAAAGGGGAAAACAAACGTCACGCCGATATCGAGAATATTTGTGATAGTTTTCAATATAAAAATGTTAATGATTAATCGATTATTAATCATGAATTCTCCCGACGATCGACGATTAAATCTCGACCAAATGCCCATCCCTAGTCAGAGCGTAGAATGGAGAAGGATCAGCCAATGAGCGTGCAGGTCAACCACTGGTCCCGCCCAGTGGCAAAATGTCATTATTATGTAAAAGCTCATTCTTAGATTAAAAAAAGCTATTCTGAAATAAACTATTATGCAATAAACTAAGATTAAATAATAATAAAAATATATTTCATAATAATTAGTTTTTTCATAATAATGGGAAATATTTCGTAATAATAAACATTTATTTCATAATAATGAGAAAAATTTCATAATAATGCATACGTATTTCATAATAATAAACGCCTGTATTTCATAATAATATACTCATTTATTAATTGAATTATGAACCCAAACGGGCTCCATAGGGTCCATGAGCCACTATTCAAAACAACCAAGATTTCGGCAGAATAAAGTCTACCTGAGTAGCGTGTAAATTGTACTTATTTATCCACTAGGTGGCAGCACCAGTTGCATTTGGGGCTTTTTACAGGCAGACCACTTCTAGTAAAGAACACAACAAGACAAAACAAGCAATATGGCTTACTCATTTTGCATAATTTTCTACCTTCAAACAACCATGGTGTACTACTGGGATGCTGTGGAGTGTAAATCACATAGATCCAAAGCAAAGAAGCTACACATCTATCCCTTCATGGCTAGATCTCTGCCCAGAAAAGACGGAGGGCACTGATTCAGTGTGAATGAACACGTGCTGAATCTCACAAGAAATTTCAGGCCATGTTACCATCATTTCAACATCGTCCTGTCTAATCTACCTGTCATAGCTGGACAAAGCCACTAGCGTGAGGACAACCAGAAAAGCACAGGTCAGCAAAGCCCCGGATGAGTGTGAGTGCCGTCTCCTTACAAGTCATGTTCCATGGCACTTGGGTAGCCTCTATCTCTAATAACGCCTTGAGTCAAAAAGTGCTTACTGCAAGAGTCATTCACCAGTGTTCCTACTCCGCTGTACACCGATTTGGACGTATTTTGTTGATAGTCTTCTGTTGTGGCTCCGCCTACATTCTGTGCTTCCTTTCTCTGACTGGTTGTATACCTCTTTAAAAGGCACCAAGTTACAGTTTATTCTGTGTCCGCTGGTTCTGCCTCCTCGAAATCAAAGTTGAATCTCAAGGAGCCACTCAAATTCTTTGTTTCAAATAGTAAAACAATCAGGATATCCAGACTTGTTTTAATACTGCAAAGAACTGTAGTATATAGCAGCCATTCCCAAACTTCAGAATACCAAGGCCCAATTTGAAATGTGAAAAATCTCTGCGGCCCACCGAAATATTTAATCACAACTGTGATCAACATTCAGGACGAGGAGCTATGTTTTGACATTAATGTAAGGGGTCAACAAATAAGGTGACATTTGTCATATTAAGTTAAGATGATGGTAGAATAACACTTAACTGGTTTGTTTTGTTACTTTTTAATGTTTTTAAATCATGTCGGTAAAATTATATATTATATAATATTATTATAATAATATTTTACAGTAATTAAAAACATATTTAAAAGAGAGAGGATTTAAAACACATTTGTTTAATTTTAATTACCTCTCACGGCCCACCTGCAGTACCGCGACGGCCCACCAGGGGGCCGCAGCCCACACTTTGGGAATCACTGGTATATAGTATAGAAAAAGACCATGTGTGTCATTAATCTCCTGTAAAAGGTGGAACAGAAGATGGGATGTCTCATTCAAATATTTCCTTCTCTGGGAGTCAGTAGTGATATGGTAGTTGCTTCTTATTTGTCCTTTAGATTTTGTGAACAAACATGATTAAAAAGTCATAAATGCAAAGTCATTTTATCATTGACTAATTATGTCTACAAAACTGTCCAAAGAAACTGTAAACAAAAAAAAATGTTGAGAATAAGTTTATGCAGCAGAAGGCGACACAATTACATTGGTTTTTCAGTGCCAGTCCATCATTTGAAGATATTTTATTGAAAACGAAAGCAAATGTCTGCTGATGAAAAATGGCTCAAAGGATAAACTGATTATGTGATTTAATTTCATGTGGATCAGTCCATCAGTTCATCCCCAATATATGCGTTGTTTGCACTGAATAACGTCAGTGGAGGACCGCTCAGTGAGTCAGCTCCAGCTCCACCGCTGTCAGATGTGTGCATGTCATGACAAAAAAGAATAATGAAACAGATGATACATGGGTGTGGAGCTTTTTAGGTCCAGTTGAAACAGTAAAAATATAAATGAAATTACAATCAGCACTCTGACACAGTATCAAATTTTCCTGTTTTCCGTCATCGTTGAAACAGAGTGCCAGACATTCATGGGTGTGTGGAGAATTGTAAAGAGCAACTGTGAATGGACGAAGGAGCCAGCCGTTGATTCAGGAAATGCCCTTGCTGTGTTTTTCAAGGATGCGGCAGACCTGCATGTCAGTTGCATTTCCTGTACAGCAGGAGGTGCTGGCTGATTGCGCTTTGGCTCCGTTCATGTCTCTCTAATCCATAGCGGCTCTGTCAGTGGGAGATAGTCACGGTCTGCGAGTAAGACTATCAAGGGGGAGAGGGAAACCAGGATCCAAAAGGAAGATGGGAGGATACACAGGGAGCGGCGAGGCAAATGTTGCTTTAGTGAGGTGTTAAGATGAAAAGTGGAGGGTACAGATGTGTATAAGTGGTGATGAGAGTACATCCACAGATGTGTGTGTATGTGTGTGAGGGTGTGCTCAATTTAGTTGGGTGATTCTAAAGGACATGGTTTGCTTTAGCAGAACCACTTTTCTTCTCAGTGGCAGCCTCTCCTCTTTCTGTCCTCTTTTTTTCTGTCTTCCCTGACTGGCTTCAGACCAAACCTCGATCTAGTGTTACATCCTCTCCCGTTCTCCTCCTCTCCCCCTTCATGCCCATCTCCTCTTCCTCTTTCATCCTTGTTTATTGCTCTTTGTTGTTTTTCTTCACACCACTCTGAATTACTTCTTCATCCAATTCTCTCCCCAAGGCCTGCAGGTGAAATTAAAGGGTATAACTTCTTACAATCAGCAGAATCTGATCCACTCACTTCTCCGCCATGGAGGTGAATCCCCACCTTGGCCAGAAGAAAACCCGTAGTCTCGGTGTGTAAAACCTCTCTTTGTTCTACCTTCAATATTTGGCCACTTTTCATTTTTCATTGTTGTAAAATAAAGCAGACAAAGAAGTTGCATGAATGAGAATGAAAAGATGCGTGTGTGCCACAAAATGAAGTAGTGTATAGGAGGGCCAAACGGGGTCATGTGAGATGGATGGAAATGAAGCAAGTGTAAGACAAAAAAGAAAAAGAGGAGTGGCAGTGATGCAAAAGGAGGAAAAATCCAACCTCTCTCATCTTCACATATGGACTCACACACAAATGTGCTCATCGCATACTGAACCACCCTGCCATGGATAAGAAGATTATGCCTCTGAGTTTCCTGGAATGTTCTCTGCTGTACCCCCTCACCGCCACCACCCATCCCCCACTCGCACAAAACTCTGTCTGTCTCTGTCTCTCTTCTGCCGGATGTGGCCTAGACTCGGGGATGGATGCCCTGATCTTTCATAACTTAAACAAGCGTGGCCCCATTCTCTCCTGTGTCCCCAAAGATGCCCTCTTAGCGCACAATTTTTGGCCGTTTGATCAAATGCTGTCGCCAGTACTCTGATGTTGCCCAACCGGCAGAAAAGCCTCTTTTTGCTCGAAAAGCTTTATACAGGGGAAAATGTTTTCCACCTCAGAATTTAGTACGTCCTTGTGTTCACTAATGAAATCTATCCATCTTTCAGTGTGCTCTGGTTTCTACCCACTCAGATTGCGCTCCACTCCCTCCACCAGCACTCAGGATGCTTTTTTCTTTTCAAAATCACAGCAGTCATTAATGTCTGACTGACATTTCAGGCTCTTTACTTTGCATTAATGTGTATGTCTGTCTCAGTCCTGCCATATTCTAATTATGCATACAACTCTTATGGTAATGATTTGGGTACTGCTGTAAGTATTTAAGAAAAAAAAAAACTATGACAAATAGTATTTGCTGTGATAACCCTGTTTCATGACTAAAATGTGAGTTTAACAACAATATTAAATTATCATTTGAGAAGTGTAATATTGATGGAAAATTGATTGTTACTAATTTTTGGATGATAGAAGATCAAATTACTTATTTAGCACTCCACTAAGAACTTATAAAAAGATAACACAATATCATTGCATATTATGTAATAATCTATAGTAATCTGTATATTATATAATCTTAATACTGTTTACAGTTTACTATTTTTGGTATTCCTGACAGAAAAAAAGCAGTTTGCAGGATTATCGTTGACAGTCAGATGAGAGTCAGTCACCACAATGAGATGTATTCTGTGCCCGTGAAACCTTAACAAAAAACATTTTTAAGTTTCAGCCATTGACTAACAGCACCTGCAGCCATAGTAGCTGCAGACTCAAAACCAAGGGGCTACATACAGCTCGTGGGTCTGAAGTTGGGAAAAAGTGCAGTTCTTAGGCTTACTACTAGGAGCTCTCTCCAAAAGCATGTCAGTCTGAATTAATGACCAACTTTGCAGCAGAAATGAACATATTTATAACCTCAGGGATGCCCAGCTCCAGTCCTGCAAGTATTTGATGTTTACCTGCTTCAGCACACCTGATTCAAATGAATGGGTTGTTAACTAACTTGTGCAGACCTGGTTGACAAGCTGATGATTATCCATTCATCTGAATCAGGTGTCAGGGATTCATCTAAGACATGCAGGACAGCGGCCCTTGAGGACCAAGTTTGGACACCCTTGCTCTAGCTCATCAAATGCTGACTCTTTGAGCAGCCGGAGTAGCTGGACTCTGTAGTTGAGCGGTCTTCACCTCGGCCCATTTCAGGATCCATCAGGATGACTAAACACACCACTAGCCAACAAGTAGTCAGTCATGTTTTGCTGAAGTGACCGCAAAGCTGCTTGATGACTGGGTGATCTTTGACCATGCTGAACATATATTTAAATCTGAGGACTCAAACTGAATTCAAATTTACATGACAAGTTTTAAATTTCAAGATTTAGGGCTGTTTTATTTTAAACAGAATTTTCAAAAATCATCTGAAGTTTGTTATGAATGGGATTTGTCATGTTTGCGGGCACAGGAGGGAGGACCCAAAAGCAGGAGTTCAAAAACAAAAAGGGTATATTGACAAAAACAAAAAAAAAAAAAAATCAAGAATCCAAAAAGCCAAAAATCCAAAACACTTTAAGTACAAAAATACAAAAAAGTACCAACTTAACTGAACTTGTGCGGAGACAAGGGGACAGGCAAGACCGCAAACCATGTAGCATTCCACAAAGACTAATGGACCCACACAGACAAGGGAGAAGACGAGACTTATATATACAGAGGAACAAACGAGAGGCAGGTGCAGAGAATCAAGGTAACAAGAGGGAGGAAGCAAAGCAGAAAACAATGAGGACAAGACAGACCTTTCAAAGTAAAACAGGAACCACTAAAGACAGGGAGAGACACCAACTTGACAGACACAGACACAGACAGGGCTGCCATGGCCAACCAGGCCATGAAAGGGATTAAGGAAATGTCTACAGAAAAGTAAAGTGTCAACTGTAGAAACTCTAGGTACTTCTGTGCAGAGAATATTTTCACTGCATGGATGTGTCCCTCGTTTTTATGTTGAATGGCATGTATTTAGGTTTGCTAAGTAGCTGAAAGATTTATTTTCTGGCTGTGACTCAACTTGATTAATTAGTATTTTCTTTGACAAAGTTTTTTCAGTTCAAAAAGGAAATCTTGGATGCAACATAATTGGCAATGACTCAGAACCTTTGATGTAAAATTGCTTGGGTGAAGTCGACCATTGTAAACTGGATTAAGAGTCAAGGGGGTAATAAGTATTCAGTTTTCATTTTATATCAACTTTTGCTCCCTCGTTTTCTCACTCTTCTACTCTCCTTCCCTCTGCTAGCGTCACCTCTTTTACTCCCTAACACTTCCTCTCCAGTCCTTCTTGGTCTCTGCTCTAGTTTCTGCAGTCTCCTTATCTGACCATATGTATGTATCTTGGGAAAAAAGAAACGTCTTACTGCTCGTTTTATATATATATCTCAGGGATGAGCAACGATTAAAATTTTTGATCGCGATAAATCGCATGATTTCCCTGATTAATCACGATTAATCGCATTGTATACGAAAATCAAATAATGAATTCAAAAGTAGTGTAAAGGTCACTTTTATTTAAATGTTCTGCTGCCATATGAACTAAAGTGTCATAACATTTGTTGTTCAAACACTTTTAATATCAGCACTTGCCAGTAACACATACTTTGTGTAAATCTGATCTTAAAAAATGTAAAATAAAATAAAGCTTATTGCCACTGCCAGGGCATTAATGTCATCCTGTTTTTTTTAATGAAAAATAAAAAAAGTCTACCAACAAAATCCTAACAATCTAGAGGCCACAATCAGAACATTAAAACAGGTAACTTCTGAGGTAACAGCAGAAACTTTTAACGGGGAGTCCAACTTGCCAGTGGTTAAAAATAACCTTGTTTCTGTTGAATCATCCCCAGGGAGAACTTTAAAATGAAAATGTCCATATTAAAGTTCTGTAACTTTATCAATCCTAAATAAATTTTTTTTTTTTTCTATTTTCGATTGTCAATCAAAAATTAAAAAAAATTAAAAAGTGACCTTTTAGTTTATTTTTTCCATTTTTTAATCTAACACACAAAAAAAAATGCCTGTTTTTTTATATTTCAATTTTAGCAAACAGGCCACGGGACTGAATTTGTTTTAATATTTTATTGTCTGGTTTACCTGACCCAGAAATGGCTTTGTTTTATAATCAAGGAATAGACTGTCATTTTGACTGTCATCAAACCGTCTATATATACAGTCATGGAAAAAAGTATTAGACCACCCTTGTTTTCTTCAGTTTCTTGTTCATTTTAATTCCTGGTACAACTAAAGGTACATTTGTTTGGACAAACATAACGATAACCACAAAGATTGCTCATAAGAGTTTTATTTAAGAGCTGATATCTTACCATTTTCCATGGTTTTCTTGATTATAACCTAAATCACTTAAGTTTTTACATCAATAGCTATGGCGTTGTACTGCCAAAAACACTGCTTTTATGCATTCAGTATTTTCTTTTCTGTCTGTTTTAGTCACATGATGACGTTTAGTGGTACCAGGTATTAAAATGAACAAGAAAGTGAGGAAAAAATGGTGGTCTAATAATTTTACATGACTGTATATATATATATATATATATATATATATATATATATATATATATATATATATATAAATGAAGGGTTTTATAACATATAAACTAAGCACAAAAAGTCATGAAATTTGGTGTTTGGCAGAATATTTCTTGGCAAAATACCTTATACTGCTGGAAAGCCTCATTATTTCTCTTTAAAATGGTGCCACATTGATAAGAAATTTGTGAGATGAGCAGCATAGCTGAGTATGTGCGATGCACACATGAAAGGTTTGCCAGATCTTCTCTCCCAATGCCGACAGTCAGGTGCCTGACTTGTCTGTGCCTGTGCCCTTTACCTAGCATGCGCAACTGGGCAACTCCAAGCTAGTGTTCTGCAGAAACAAGATGCTGCATTATTTGGAGTGAGCCCTGGTACCAACCGCAAACGGAAGACCATCTGAGGTCTATCTAAGGGACAGGTGTCCACTGTCAGTGGTGAAGGAGAACATAAACATGACAAAAGAAAGTCACGCTAGCAGTCACAGACAAATGACTTTCAGCCCCTTCATTTACAAGCTGTTTAGCTTGCCTAGAGTGGCACAAACAAATAATAAAGAAACAAATGGCCAACACTGGGTCGACAACGGGTAGTTGTGTCGCCATGCTTTTCAGTTCTTCACTTAAGGCCAGTTGTCATGGAGACATGACACTCTGCCAACACTGCCATTGACCAATGACAGTATTGACCATTGTCACATGACACAAGGTACAGCATTTGGGCTACAGTGAAAACAACACAATTTGCTGCACGCCCAGGCTGCACTAGGGTGCGCCAGTTAGCTTACAGGTAAATGTAAGTATCTAACAGAAATGCACCAAAATGTAGGAAAAGGCATCTACTTTGTTTAAAATTTTCTGGGAGAGGGCCCCCTAGACCCCAACCAGTGCAGCAACACATGCGCTGGAACCTGAAGCATGTGGAGCAATATTATGTTCAACAGTGAGTCCGAATTCTGGCTACAGTACTTGGTTCAGAGTCAAGTTATGTTATTTCTATAGCACACTGAAAACACCTCAGTGGACTGAAGTGGACCAAAGGGACCAAAAATCCCTAAATCAACAAAAAGAAAAAAGGGCAAATATATCTAATAAAACAGAATACAACAATCAAAACAGAGCAAAACAACAATATCTGCTAACATTAGTGGAGGCAGTGTGATGGTTCAGGGTATCATCTTATTCACTGGAAAAACAAGGCTTATCATCAATGGAGGAAATCTCAATTAAGAAAGATATCAAGATTAAATTCTGCAAACAGTGGCAATCCCATATCTGCACACTCTGGTACCAAACCTTATCCTACAAGATGATAACACTTACCCCACAGAGCAGGATTTAATCAGTGACTCCTTCCAGAACTTTGTGGAGTAGCGAAGATGGAAAGTTCTGCCAGCAGTTCTGACCTCAACCACATTGAACACTTGTGGGATTAGCTTGGGCGCACCGTTTGTGCTAGAGTGACTAACACAACCATGTTGGCTGACTAACAACAAATCCTGGTGGAAAAATGGGATCCCAGACTGTTGTGGCTGTGTGTGGTTCTTCCACAATTTAAACTTAATTTGACCTTCTCCAAACCCTGTTGCACATGTCCAGCTGTCCCTTGTTTTTGTACTGATTGCATAACATGCTGTCCTCTAACGAGGTGATTTACAGCCAAAATCACAAGTGTCTGATCCATAAATTGACCACTAGATCTTCTGGTTCAGTGACAATTTGTATTTAAACATTTTGAGATCATGAGACCAAGACGACATCTAACAATTGATCAACAGCACCTGGACATTGCAAAGCATCAGAAGGGATGTTTTCAGATGGAGGTTGCCACTGAGCTTAGAGTGTCACAGAGTCATCAGCAGGTTGCAACAGAGGGACTGGGGAGGTCACTGAAAGGCACAGAAGTGGACGTCCTTTGGCCACATCTCATGCTGATGACCACTTCATTCAACTTCAACAGTGCCTTACAGACATCTTTTTGCTGAGCCTGATGAATCCTGGCATCGCCGGCCTTGAATCCATCCATATATTTAGGCAGTTATCTGACAGCTTTCCTTTAAAATTAAATTTACGTAAGAAATGTAATAATATAACTTGCTCCTGACTATGTTTCATTGCCCTCTTGACACTTGACATACATGCAAGGCCTTATAATACCGGTTGTGTTCATATCATTTATAGGTACAACATGTTTGGCATCACTTCCTCTGGTCATTACAGAAACTATGACAAAGTTTCCTGCCATAAATTCAGCCTCATAGAACAGCTAGCAAGCTGAGGACTCCTAGTGCAAAATATATGTATATGTATTATGTTTGAAAATTACTCTGCTGTTTAAATTACAAGCAAATATTTAGAAAAATCAATCTTCTAAAGGAAAAAAAAGAACAACAGTGCTAGTGAGACAGAATCTGAGGATTCAGATCAATTAATTGGTCTTATCTTTTATGATAACTAAAGTCAATGTGTGTGTCTGTTTTTGTGTGTGTGTGCATAAAAACATCTGCACTTGGAACACAGTCATCACACACCCACTTGTTTCAGTGTCAGAGAGAAGCATATGTGGGGATATTGCTGTGTATCTAATGCTGAGAGTAAAAGGTATCATATTAATATTTTAATCACAGGCGGTGTCGGGCTTCCGTTGAGAGGCAGGCTTAATGTGGTGACAGATGAGGGTTAGGGGTAAACAAGGATTTGGCCGTCCTCCACAGGAATTGAGAGGACAGAGTTGCTGGATTAAACCGCAGTTTTGGCTGAAAGGCACCTGCCCCCTGGTGGGGTGGGTGCCAATCCGTGGAGGGATAACCAGGAACATGAGCATAAGACCCCACATATTGCTTTACGACAAAACCTCACCAATGAAGTGAGACTTTTCACCTCAAGGAATACAAATAACGTGCCATGAATCTGGGATGACTGGAGGGAAAATTAAACAGTCACTACAAAGGCATGGTTGCCACCAGTAGGCTGCAGCACAGGTGTTAATTAAGCTGCATATCAAATAAACTGGGAGATCATAGTGGGTCACTGATTTTCTCTGCTGTCTCACAGCACGAAGATGCTGTCTCCTCAGAGGTGAGAGCATGACGGTGATGGTGTTAACCTGCTTTAGCCTTGTAATGGTCTGCCAGCCTGCCATGAGCATGCTGGGATAAGCTCTTGCCCTCTGTCAGGTAAATATAGAGCATGTTATTGTCTGATTTTTTTTTGAGAAACACCATATGCGCTTAAAAAGAAAAACCAATTACGTGACAATTTTTAATGCTTTCTGGCCTCAGCTGACCCAGATCGAATGATCCGGTCTGTAAAATGGAATTAAAATACACATGAGGGATGAGGACAAGCCTAATACTAAGTGCAAATACATATTATAAACATGCAGTCCAGTTCAGTTTACAGCTAAGTCAAAATAATTAGCTCCCTTTATGAAATTGAACAAAATCGTTGACTTTTCCAGGGAAAAGAAAAATCTCCAACAGGCTAAATCTAGCAGGAAAGAAAAAAAAAAACAAAGGAGCAAACAAAACAAATATGCTAAGGAAATTTATCAGCACCTCTGACAATTAGTTACCAGTAGTGTAGTCTTTGTGATTTACAAGTGACAACAATCTCTTGGTAGGTCTTGACATGTCTCTTGAGGGATCTTATCCCATTCTTTGATGATAAATTTCTCCAGCACATCCAAACTCTGTGGTTTCCAAGCCTAGATATCAACTTTGAGATCCCTCCATAGATTCAAGAACAGGATTGAGATCAAGGCTCTGAGAGGGCCACTCCAAAACCTGGATTTTGGATTCTTATAGATATGCGTTTTGGGTCATTTTCTTGCTGAAAAACCCAGCAATGACCTAAAACTAGACTGGGTTGCAAATTTCTTTCAATTATTTCACAGAATGTCCAACATGATCCTCTTTTTTCATGATGCCTGAAACAGCAAAACAGCCCCACAGCATAAAGCTCCCACCACCATGCTTCACTGCTTCCATGTGTCTCAACAAATCAACTTTGGTCCAATAAGACCAAAAAACAAGATTTCCAAAACTAATTTCCAAATTTTATACATTCACAAACTTTAATGTGGCTCTGATGTGTTACTGTGTGGGCAATGGAGTTCTTCTTGGATGATGGTGTTGCAGGCCATTGCGATAAAGAGCCCTCACAACAGATTTCTGTGAAACAACAAGTCCAGAAGTGGCCAGTTCAGCCACAATAATCTTTTTAGGACATCCAGGGATTCTTGTCGGTGTCTTTCACCACTTCTACCATTCAAAGTTTTGGAGATCTTGTAACACTTTAAACCACATCCTAAGAAAATTTGTTGACTTGTATTTTGCAATGATGCAACATTGCAAAATACAAAAATAGCAGCTGTTCTAGACACAGTGAATGGCAGCATAGCCTTCCCCCTTCAAATGAGCCTCCACTATCGACTGTCTGAGTTTCAGGCTCATTTTTTACTTTTTGTCATGGTGATATCATTTTTTAACAAGAATTGAACAGAAGCCCCTCTCAATCTACTGTTGAAGTGACACAAACATTGCGCATGTGATGTAAGTAAGGTTCAAATGCAGACTGATTGCTTGGGTGTGAAGGCAAAAATCACTTAGGGGCTAATAGTTTGGACCTATTTCAGTTTTCAGAACACCTTCACATGTATCTTGCATTCAAAAGTGAACCAAAACAGGGGCCTTAAAACGTTTCATAAATATTGCAATCGTTTGTCATTATTTTTAAAGAAATGTTTCAATTCCTTGGTGACCTTAACTACCCTGGCATGCAACTTAGTGCATTTAAATCTGGATTTAAAGTTATTTCACATGCGATAAAAGCCACTCAAGTGGAGGGCACTACCCAACAAAGCACATGACACGTGAGAGCAAAAAATTAGTTTAATGCTAAATGAAACATAGAAGTATTTGTGATCAAAAATGTATTTTTTCCCCTCAAACCAAGTGAATATGGTAAATAAACATACGTACTGTGTTCTTGATGTCCAGAAATTTCTGAAGGAATTTTCACTGGATATATAAATTTGCTTGCTTGATTTGTAGTGCCACCTCTAAGGCATCTACTTGCATGCTTTTTAATTGAGTCTCACAGGTGGGGTATTGTCTGTTCACTGGCTAGGTTGATCTGACAAAGCAAACAACTAATTTTATCACCATCTTGATCTATGTGTGTGAGACGGCCCATGTTGGCTCAGGCTCATATCACAGCAGGTGATTAATTATCATGTGGCAACAAATTTATGGTTGAATATTCAGGCTTCCTGTGTTTTTTATACAGATAGCTTTCAGCTTTTTCAAAGCACAGAATAAAAATCCACGAGCTCACCCTGGATGACAGCAAACAGGAGACAGATTAAGTCTAGAACACTATTATCAAATGACTAAGTGTTACAGCTCAACTGCCCCCATTGACTCTGATTTGCAGCATGGCCATGTCATGCAGCATTTAACAACTGCTTTTTTAACATCAGATGATCAAACATAAACATCCCATGGCATTTCCTGTGACTGGGCCATATGCAGGGCATGACGTACGGAAAGTTGATAATCACAAAGATCTGCATAGTCGGCTCACAAAAGCACAAGCAAGCCCAGAGCAAGAGACTTGACTGCAATATCCATTAATCCACCACAGTTTCCCAGTTATTCAAAGGCTGTCTTGCAGCAGAACTCAGAAACATCAAAGTGTGCTCTCTCATGAAGGCAAGCAGTGAAATGTGGAGCTCTCAGATCAGCTATCTACCAGGCTGCAGAAGAGACTTTGGAATAAGCCAAGAGACACAATTGCAGATGTTTCAATTGGACTGACTTCTGTATTGATGACATGCTAAAGGTGATGCTTATGGGTGAACAAAATCTGAAATAATTGATTTAATAGCATAACTAACAGGCATAACTTTAAGGTACCGGTATATGATAGAATGATGCTCGCATTATCCTAACCGGAGAACACCCCTGGTGACTCAAGAGAACACATCTCATGCACATCTAAGCCTCAGAAGAACTCAGGAATCTCATTTAACATGAGTTTTCTTTCTGCTGTACATCAGACCTTTTGAGAATGTTAGGGCTCAGTCAAAGTTTTTATTTATTTTTTTCTTGTTTTCAAAGGTTCTTAATGAAATGACATGAAGGTATCTAAGTGGCAGCCATAAGAACTCTCAGTGCTGCCTTTGTTATCTCCCTTAGCAAATGAAACACTGAACCATGGCTCAGAGAAGAGGATATAATTCCATACTAAAACATAGACTGAGTAGTGTTGGACTGTCACATCATGCTGTTTTATGGTTTGAAAATTATTTATCCGCAGACCTCAGTGTGTTCAGGCAGAAGGTATTACTTTAAGTTACCTCAGTGTAATTAAGGGCATTCCTCAGGGATCTGTGCTGGGACCACTTCTGTTAATTTAAAAAATTAACAACATTGATCAACAAATGTCTCTTGCCAAATTAAATTTTTATGCTGATGATACTCTGATATACTGTGCTGCCTCTGCACCTACACAGGCCTTGTATCGGCTACAACGAGCTTGTAATGATGTTCAATAGACCTTACGTACTATGAAACTAGTCTTAAATGTTAACGAAACAAAACTTCTGTTTTCAAAAGCAAAAAGTCCCTGAATCTTTCATCTGTCATTATGTTCCAGGGCTCTGAGTCTGCCAGAAATTAGGGAACTTAAAAAGGTGATTAAATGCATTTTTTTTTGTTACACATTTATTGAAATTAAGTTAAAGTCCTAGCCCTAATTATTTCATATATATACAGCGCCTTTTGAAAGTATTCAGCCTCCTTGAACTTTTTCAACCTTTTGCCACATTTCAGGCTTCAAACATAAAGATAAAAAAAAATATATAATTTTTTTGTCAAGAATCAATAACAAGTGGGACACAATCATGAAGTGGAACAAAATGTATTGGATATTTTAAACTTTTTTAACAAATAAAAAACTGAAAAGTGGGGCATGCAATATTATTCAGTCCCTTTACTTTCAGTGCACCAAACTTACTCCAGACGTTCAGTGAGGATCTCTGAATGATCCAACGTTGTCCTAAATGACTGATGATGATCAATAGAATCCACCTGTGTGTAATCAAGTCTCTGTATAAATGCACCTGCTCTGTGATAGTCTCAGGGTTCTGTTTAAAGCCCAGAGAACATCATGAAGACCAAGGAACACACCAGGCAGATCCCAGATACTGTTGTGGAGAAGTTTAAAGCCAGATTTGGATACAAAAAGATTTCCCAAGCTTTAAACATCTCAAGGAGCACTGAGCAAGCAACCATTGAAATGGAAGGAGTATCAGACCACTGCAAATCTACCAAAACCCGGCCGTCCCTCTAAACTTTCATCTCGAACAAGGTGAAGACTGATCAGACTGCAGCGCACAGTTAGAACTGCTGAAAAAATCACTGGGGCCCCCCTGCCCTCCATCCAGGAACTGTACTGCTCCAGAACCAGGAAGAGGGCGGCCAACATCATCAAAGACCCCGCCCACCCAGGAAACAACCTGTTCTCCCTCCTCCCCTCCGGCAGGCGCTACAGAGCCCTGCGCACCAAAACCACACGACTCAAAAACAGTTTCTACTGCACTGCCATCACTTTAATGAACAGTTTATAAATGGTTTCAACCAATCATTTGCACTATCCAAAAAAACACTACCATTTGCACTATCTTGTGTACTTTGCACCACCCTTGTACATACTATTTTACTTACTTAACTATTTATTTTATTTTATTCTATTTTTAACTTACTTTTTTTTTTTTTACTTTTGTATATGATGTACATATCCTGTTTTTCTTATTACATATTCCTTTCTTATTCTGAGAGTGTTACCACCTGCCGGAACAAAATTCCTTGTATGTGTGAACGTACTTGGCGATTAAAAACGATTCTGATTCTGATTCTGATTCTGATTCTGATCTGATTCTGAGATTAAATTCAATTCAATTCAATTCAATTTTATTTGTATAGCGTCTGTTACAATGTCAACTATCGCTAGGTGCTTTACAGAGACCCAGAGCATGACCCCCAAGCAAATATCATTAACTAAAAATATAATATTTAATCCTAAACAAGGATAATGGCAAGTAAAAAAACTTCCACAGCAGGAGAAAAAAACCTTTAAGCCAAACAGTGGCAAGGAAAAAATCCACTTTAAGAGGAAGAAACTAGGGATGCACGATAACTATTTTTTTAAACCGATACCGATAACTTTCAGCTCCTAAAGGCCGATACCGATAACACAGACATACCTAAGATCATTACATCAATACTATGAACAAAACCAAAAACAGTTTTGACTCTTTAAATAAACATATATTTATTTTTTACAATAAAAAGCTATTGGTACGACTCTCAAACATTTTCATAAGGCTATCAAACAAACCTATTTGATATCTCACATTAACTTAAATAAGGTTCATTACTGACTGATATAAATGCATCAGAATTACAAACTGAAAAAGATTAACATTTAAGGGATTTTGGCTTGTGGTTCCATTTAAATTAATACCTTTAATTAAAGTAAATGAGGTTCAGTAGTTTTTATTTTTTAATCTCATGGAAGCTTTAGATGAGAGGAATGAGTGAGAGAAGAGGAGAGGGGAGGAAAGACTCCTGCTGGATTGTACATGTTAGCATTAACTTCCGTTAGCTCACGTTAGTGCGATTTCAAAACTACATGGAAGCGATTGTTGTAGGTGGCTGATCAGGTTTGACGTATTAAAGCTTGTGCTTCCCTCCTCGTAGAATTCGCTCGGAGGATTCGTCACAAAGAACCACCAAACTATCTTCTTCTGAAACTTTAACGAAGTTCCGCGCTGCCATGTTTGTTGTGATCAGCACAATTCCGACGTTTCCTTGTTTGCTAGTCGTTATTTCAGCCTTTTCTACTTTTTTCTTTTTTTATGTGTAACATGTGGGAGAATACTGCGAATATCAATTCAAGTCCGCAACTACCAAAAATTATGACCGAGTTAACTAGTTGTTTTCTGGCATGAGGGAGTATTCTTGATTTTCCTTATTGAGTAATCGTTTTTCTGATTATGCCGATGTCACTTGAACACAACATTCACTGCCGGTTATTCAAGGCTCAGAGGCAGCGAGACACTGCCGTGTTGACAGAAATATATATGTTATCGGGGCTATTCGTCGTGATATCGGACCTATCGGGATGACCTTTTTTTTTTCCAATTAGTCCAGCCCTTAACTTGGACCAAATTTTTAATTTTGCCAGCAAGTGTGCTTGAGTATTTACATTCTGGTTTTTCTGACTACTGTAATTTCCACGCCCTTTTGTCCGTAAAGGTCATATTTGTTCGATGGGCAGCCTTGAGCCTCCAATCCATTTACAGGTTGCTGCTTTACAATAATCCTGCATCTGCCCCATCTTCTCTGAAAAATGCCTATTGCACTAAGCCTGGCAACTGCTAATGCATTTATATAAATCAGTCTAGACTATATATGGGTGTGTGGTGTGTATATATATATATATGTATGTTGTGTGTGTGTGTGAAAAAAAAAAGCCTACTTTAGACTGTACTTATATAATTCTGCAAATAAACCAGTGCAACCTGTAACCTTTCTGTCGTGTTTGGGTCAAATCTGACCGATTTCCTACTTTCATCAATCATAAATATTGTGTTTTACATTTGATTGTCTCAGGGCCTTATGATATCCTCCAAACTCGGCATTTGAACATATATAATTGCTGATCACCATGTTCATAGAATTTTGAGTAGTTTATTTAACTTTGTAACACCTGTGGTGTTCCCGGTCAAAAATGACCGCCATAGGAAATTAATGGGTGCCCCTAGATTGTGTTCATCCATCAGATAGTACACAACCACAAACACACACACACACACACACACACACCTCACATGAACCCTTTCAGACTGAACAAATAGGTGTCTCCTCTTCCCACATTATTCCCGTCTTATTGCCCACCCCCCCACCCCACCCCCCCCACATGAACTACAGCTTCCAAGCTAAATGTATAACGTGTTCCCATTTCAAAGTCAATTATGTGTTTGTTATGGTAACATTGTGTTTCAAGAAGAGACTCTTCCTGGCAGAGCTTGGGAAAGCTTTAGTGACTCCTCTGATTCAACGGCACCAGCACCTTCCCCGTGCACCAGCCTCTGCCAGTCTAGTGAGGCGTCTCCAAGACCCAGCCACTGCCCTGCTGCTCTCCCCCCAAAACAGGGGCAGAAACTGAGGAGATGCAACCTCTGTGCCCCTAGAGAAAATAAAACAAGTCTTATATGTTTCAAATGTGATGCCTACATTTGCAAGGCACACTAGAATCTGATTGCAAAATGCCACTCCTGTGTGTGAAGACACATGCCCCCCTCCCCCCTGTATTTTTTTGTATATTCACTGCAGTTATTCATGTAAACCACTAGTTTGAGACATTGTTTACAGCCTAAAAGGGAGTTAAATAAAATTTGGTGATGATCAGTGGTTTTTCTGTTAATTTAGGAGCAGTTAAAACAAGCCGGTCAAATTTGACTGGGAGCACTAAAGTAAGGGGGGAGAAACGAACACGACACAAAGGATAAAGACAGAGAGCTCTTTATAAAGAAGCAATTTCATTTTTCATTTCCTATGCCCATTCCTATCATGTTCAGGGTCTCGGGAGAGGGGATGGAGCCTGTCCCAGCTGTCATAGGGTGAGGGTATTCTCTAAGCAGGCTGCCCATCCATCACAGTGGGAAAGTGAAAAACAGGACTTGGCCCTTGCTACCAGGGCCAATGCTACAAAGTTCCAAAGCTAACTCTCTAGGTTTAAGAACAGAAACAGTTAATCTAAAGCTCGAAAAAGATTGTATTTTTGCTTAAAATACACGCTATCACAATATTAATCTGGCGATTTCAAGAGGGACTCCACAGAGTAATTTGTGCTTTGCCATTTAATTCTCACAAATCAGCAGTATGTGAAGCTGAGATGGTGAGATGGAGCTTGCCTCAAGAGATGTGTTCGCAAAGAATGAACAGCACAAGCAGCACAGTAGCAGAGAGCAGAGCAGGCGCAGCAGCATCTCAAATGAGCCATGTATACTGCACATGATGTTTAGGCCTTCTGTGTTTTGGCAGTCTTCAGGGCTCAACATAAAATCCATGAATTTGGCATGCGTGCATGAAAAATGTTTACGCCGAGCTAATGAATTCCAAACATCAAACCGTCAGCGCTGGAGAGGGTGGAGTGTGAACTGAACAAAGGCTTAGCTTCCAACAAACTTTCAGCAGAATAAGGGGGAATTCATCAGTACAGCTGTCTGTCTGGCTTCATGTTGGCAAATAAATGTGTCAGGAGTAGAGGAACAATCCAGAGAAATTGTGATGAACGCAGGTGGGTGGTTTTGGTGCCAGAGGGTCGTTTTCAGTTCTCCTAATTCAGAAGAACATCTGTGAGGGGAGGTGCCCATCTGATAACCCCAAAGACAAGGCAATTTCATCTCACGCTTCTCCACCATCCAAATGCTCGCTGTATTGCACTTTGTGAGCTGTTATATAAGCAAAAGTAATAGTACATGCAGTAACTGTAGATCTGATATTTTCTATAAATCTGCAGTAGATGTCAAGTATTAAAATGCCCCCCTCCAAAAAAAAAAAAAAAAAAAAAAGACTGACAGGACATAAGTAGTCTCCAGAAACACAGTCATCATTTATATAATATACACAGCCAAAACCCACTTATCTGACCTAATTCTTCTGTCATAAAACTGCCTTGTTTCTGTATTTCTGTTCAGCTTTGATTCACTGCTGAATACTCTTCATATGTGGAAGAATGCACTTTAATGAGAAGCCCAATCATTTAATCACAGATTTGTGCTTCATAAACACAGACAGAATTTGATATTCACATTTGTGAGCTGTTTGTGTTTACTGCGAACATTCTTATAAGGATGATGGGAATCAGTTGTGGCTAGATTAGTACTTAAATCAAGTCCTCATTTCAACCCAAACATTTCATTTCTGTTCCTAATCCCTGACCTGAAAGGTCATCATCATCTGTCACAGGCTTATTTCTGTTTTCATTCACTTCAAAGAAATGGGGGATAAAGACTGTGGAGAACGAGAAAAAGAGATTGCAGAGCTCATCTCTTGCTTGTACTAATCAGATTAAAACATCACTGTTGCATCTAATGTTCAATTAAACTTGTACTCTAGATAATCCGCTGCCTTTAAACAAAACAAATCTTAAAGTTTTGAGGCAACTTTCATTTAGAAATTATTTGAGAATCAAATAGTTGGAAATGATTATTCATTGTGTTTCCATATATACTTCAAATGAATTTTGAATTTGACTTTTGAAATGTTGCTAAAAAGTAAAACCATGAGACATTTCTAATGTCTGCTCTTGAGAAAGTGTAGTATAGTAGGCTGTGTATTGTCAGAATGTGGTGGTATGTTACACAAGACTGGTGTTGAGGACACTAACTGGAGAGAAGAACTGGACAACCCATCCTGTGGCATCAACCACAGGTTTCTGAAGAGTGGTTTTGAATGGCAAGTCAGAGCTGCAGTCGTTGTCATCTTGGCAGGAAGCTGACTCTGCCCAACTGACCTGGCAGTTAGTCATCACTGCAGACTGTAGAACTGGACAGACCTCTCTGTGGGGTCACTCATGGGTTCCTTGTGGGCTGTTTTTGAAGTCTCTTTTTCATGTTGCCATGTTGCAAATGGGTGAAACGAGCAGGCTGAGAAATTAGCTGGAACATGCTACCATTATTTTGGTCACAGTTAGCAATTTTAGCTTGGCTGGTTTAGCTTATGCTAACCCGTGATGCTAATTATTATTACTTTATATTCATTCTGATCAAATCTGTCAAACATGCAAGTTCAAGTGTTCATCTAAAAGCTGAAACGAGGATTAGCACGAGGATGCCACTCTCAGTGTCAGACCAAATGACAACCATCCCACTTCCAGATTGAAGCTCAACCAGGAACCAAGTTTTGTTGCAGTTCCTCTATTGACCACTAGGTGCTGGCTCCAAAACAGTCATAATCCCCACTGATTCCCATCCTAAAATGGCTATCTTTGCAGCAGAATTAAACATTTAAACATACTTACAGCCTGATACAAAAATGGTTTTTGGTCTCTATAGTTAGATTCAGTATCCATAACAGGAATGAATTTTTTTGTCCTTGGATCCTTCCAGGCCAACCCACAACCAGTTGTGGCGGTCTGTCAGTACAATTAACAGCACAACAAAACGTATTCTCTCTAAAATATGATTTATGCTCTTTTAGGTCTTAATTCACAGCTTTGAAGCTAAGTCAGGGACCACATCAGGTAAAATGATATAAATCAACAACTTTATATATAAATAGAGGTGTTATCTTTTGATAATGATGGGCATAGCCAATGGCTAGCTGTCTTCACGTTTACTGCTTAGCACTTAGTGTCACAGCGTCTTCACTTCTGAGGTTAGCATCCAAAAAATGAACTTGATGTATATATTAGAAAAGCACATCTGATCCTCTATAAATAAGCATCAATTCAGTTTTAGCACTGGATCGCAGCTAAAGCACATCAATTTACACGCAGCAGATTAAGCTGGCAGGAAGTCAGGCATTAGAAAGATACGGAGAATCCGGAGGATTTTTAAAATAAGAAACCACCAGCAGCTCTGATTTGTACATTATGTTAAACTGTGGAAGGCTTGTGCATAAACAATTCAGAGAGTTTTAGAAAAGATTTGAACAATGCGTGAGGAGAAGTTCAGTTTAGAAGTCAAAAAGCTTCTTTATTAGACACCACTCATCCTTTTTAAATTTATAATTTATGCTATGATGTCAACTCTGTGAGTTTCATCATTGCTGACGTGTGACGTGCTGTAAATTGATCCACAGATATCACAAGAGACCACTGGGACGGTTGTCCAAAGTCATTTTGGGTGGTTTTTGCAGATAGCAGAGATGGAAGACCACAAGAGCTAGATGACACATCCTAATAGTAATCCAATAGTCCTTCAAGTAAAACTAAAACTGATATTTTAACATGTGCTGCTTTGCAAAGGTTAAACAAGAGTTGTCTCCTCTTCATCGGTAGTTCCTTCGGGCTTAACTAAGTGCTGGATCATCTTCACCAGTCCTTCAATCATGATACTTGCATAGCTGAGGAGAAAAAAAAACTGATAAACACATTCAAACAAGAAATTATTCATGTCACAATAATCCTACATATCCACCCAGGCAAAAGTCTGGCACACTGTCTCCAAGCATCAGAAACATAATGTACTTGTCTCAATGGAAACAAAAGTCTGATTCACAGTCAGTCAAACTTGGGAGCTGAATAGTATATAGAAATTCAGATAGATACTCTGCATCTGTTTCAAATGCAGTAATTTTTGCGATTAAAACCTAATTAATGCATGAATTAGTGAGTGTGAACTGAACAGAGCTGAATAAAGAATGAAACTGAGAGTGATATGTACTGCTCAAAGCTCACGAGCAACTCACCCAAGGGTCATGGACACTGGAAATATAATTTCCGTATGCAAGAAGCCAGCCACAGATTCCACATTGTCGCATAAAGGAGGGGGATTAACGGAGAATACCTCCTGTCATTTGTAGACAGTGATGAGCTGAGAGGGGATTGAAGGAGAGAGAGTGATGAAGAGAGGAGGAAGAAAGAGACAGAACTAGGCCAATTATTTTGATATGCTTAACTTTTTCTGGCTTTATGTGCGTGCATGTGCATATGCATCTATCTATTTATTTAAACATGTTGCAAGTCTTTTCCTCAGTATTGACACTAACACTGTATCACTGGTACACTGGCATTTCATCATAGGGACACATTACAGTGGTCAACACTATCTGTATTACTGTCTGTAGTGAAATGGCGTTGAATAATGTGTAACAAAAGTAGTAATTATGCAGAAAAAGTATAAAGATATGTTTCTAAGACTGCTGAAAGCCAGTGGCATTGCTGATGATATGAGGTAGTTTCTGTTTTTATGACAGGTTATATTGAGATCACTCCTGATATGAACCTTAACAAGCTGACACTATTTCCTGAGGTCAGAAGCGTGCTGCTGCGGCGCTGCTGTGTGAGCCACCGGTGCTTGTTTCAGTCAAACACAGTGTTTTTTTTTTTTTTTTCTCAACTGCATAATTATTGTGCAAGACAGTAACTGACTATGGAACAAACATGTTTATATGATATATGAATATTTATATGAATATTATACTAGCTAACTGCAATAAGGGTGCCATGTGCCAAGGGAATGTGTAAGGTAAAATTATAACATTAGAGCAATGTTCAAGAAGCCCATAATAATTTACTATTGTTTTGACAATGAATAATGGTAATAGGTTAAAATCATCACCCAGCATCAGTTTCAGTACCTGGGTGGGTGGTCAACTCATTGAAGGGTGTTACCAATCACATTATGTTAGCTAACATTACACTAAGCAGTTTCTTTAGAGTTGATTTTAAATATTACTGCTGGTGACAAAATGTAAAGACTTACATATGTTATCTTATCTGTAATCGTGATTTACGCCTGGGTCCTGACAGATTTTCTTTAACAAAGTTAATGAGGACATTAATTCCGTCTATATCAGCTTTGGAGATCTGTGGCTTTCTGGTCTTCCCTGTGCTTTTGGCCTCGTCCACTTATTCCAGGAGAAGTAGACAGGATTGCTACACATGTAGCTGTCAGTGCTGATCTTTAACTCATCGAAATGACAGGAACATACAGTTGTGTTCAAAATAATAGCAGTCTGTCCAAAAAATTGAGTAAAGCCCAAAATCCTTATAATGGTTTTTATTTCCATGCATTGGGAACACTGCACATTATATTCTAAATCAAAACTGAAGAAAAAAAAGCAGAAATTCTTTACTCACTTTACAGAAAATGAACAGAAAAATGAACATGGGCTGTTTAAAAAAAATAGCAGTGTCTGCATTTTACTTTACAAACTCAAATATTTACTGTATAAACTGAAAAATATCCAGGATTCAGCATTCCTATGAATCACTAAACTAATATTTAGTTGTATAGCCACTGTTTCTGAGAACTGCTTCACATCTGTGTTGCATGGAGTCAACCAACTTCTGGCATCTGTGAACAGATGTTCCAGCCCAGGATGATCAAAGACAGTCTGAAGTTACCTGTGAGTACTGT
Source organism: Hirundichthys speculiger (assembly GCA_018398805.1). NCBI lineage: Eukaryota > Metazoa > Chordata > Actinopteri > Beloniformes > Exocoetidae > Hirundichthys > Hirundichthys speculiger. The sequence goes on along the minus strand of JAGFBZ010000606.1, from coordinate 3,784,157 downwards.
GACAATTAGAAGACGCCTGTGTGAAGCTAATCTATCAGCAAGAAGCCCCCGCAAAGTCCCACTGTTAAAAAAAAGACGTGCTGAAGAGGATACAATTTGCCAAAGAACACATTGGCTGGCCAAAAGAGAAATGGAGAAACATTTTGTGGACGGATGAGAGTAAGATTGTTCTCTTTGGGTCTGAGGGCCGCAGACAGTTTGTCAGATGACCCCCAAACACTGAATTCAAGCCACAGTACACTCTGAAGACAGTGAAGCATGGTGGTGCAAGCATCATGATATGGGGATGTTTCTCTTACTATGGTGTCGGGCCTATTTATCGCATACCAGGGATCATGGATCAGTTTGGATACATCAAAATATGAAGAGGTCATGTTGCCTTATGCTGAAGAGGAAATGCCTTGAAATGGGTGTTCAACAAGACAATGACCCCAAACACCCAGTAAGCGAGCAGCTTCTTGGTTCCAGACCAACAAAATTAAAGTCATGGAGTGGCCAGCCCAATCCTCGTCTTGAAGTGTCTTGAAGTCAGCTTCTTGAAGACTCGTGTGTGTGTTTGCACGAGGCACACCGTTGAGTTTGAAGAGGTAAAAATGAAAAACAGAAGGGTTTGCTAGGATAGGGTTGCTGGATTCACCCTTACATATAGGGTGAGAAGTTCAGTCCTAGAATACAGCTGCTGCTCCCCTAGACTTGAGAGGAGCCACCTGAGGTGGTTTGGAAACCTGGTTAGGACACTTCCTGGATGCTTCCGAGGGAAGCATTTTGGACATGTCCAACTAGGATGAGACCCCGAGGCAGACCGAGACGCTACAGTGATTATGTTTGGCCTGGCCTGGTAGCATCTTGGTGTCCTCCTGAAAACCAGATCTCTCGCATCAGCTGAGGTAGCTGATGCGAGGGAGCTCTTGGCCTCTCTGCTTAAGGCTGCTGCCCTCTTGAACCTCCAAACCTGGAGAAGTTGGAAGTTGATGGATGGACAGATCAATGGATTTGATGTTGATTACGTTGAATTTTTTGGGGGGAAAAAGACAATTTGAAGTAGAAACGAGCTGGAATTTTAACATGTTTCACTGAATCTTCTTTGCAACTGTGACTTTGTTAAAACCCCACAGAGGTTTGTGAGATTTTTAAGAAGCTGACAGCCACACACTAATCATAATAAAAAAAATAAATAAATAAAACTCAGCACTGCTATTTGCTATCCTGAGAAATAAACATGACAATTGAATTTGGATTATTAAATATTTGATAGATAAAGTCGTAATAGTTGGTGACTTTAGCATTCACATAAATGGTGAAAATGACAACTGCAACTCTGCTTCTAATTCGTCATGTGATTCAGCTGGCTTTTCTCAAAATGTAAATCAACTCTTTTTTAGCACACTCAGTCTTGTTCTGACATTTAAAATAGAAAGTAACAGCAATTCTTCAAAACTCTGTTTCGTCTGATTATATTTAGATAGTATATAAATTTACATTCAGGCTCTATGTTGCATTTGGGGGAAGAAATTCCATTATAGCATATGTCATTCTGATAACGCTGTTATCAAATTTACAAAATCAATTCCATTACTTCTGTGCCATGGGCCAATACAATGGAGGCCAGCGACCCAAACCTCCCACACAAGCTGATTATCTTGTTGAAAGTGCTGCAGCGTCGCTGCATATGACATGCAATATTGCTACCCTCAGAAAAAGAGAGAGGCCACAGCGAGGGGGCTGGCTCCTTGTAAGTGACAAATTATGCAAAAAGTAGATATTGTGAAAGTTGTTAAAGACAAACTGTTTGACAAATTTGCAAGAATTTCACAGATCCAGGAAAATATTAAAAAATATGCCTTCTCTGAAACTAGAGTTGCTTCGTATTTATCATTAATAAAGGAGAATATGTAGAACCCCTGGATTCTTTTCTGCATGGTGGCGTTCAACAGAACCTGCCTACGTGGCTCTTCATAGCTCTGTGGAGCCACTGTGACTTGATGACAGCACACAGTAGTTTGTGCCTCTTTTCTCATGCTTATACTTGTCAACTCTGGAGCTGCATGTTTCAGATCTGCTGTTTCTAGGCTTCACCAACCTGTCCAGGGTCTGCTGTTGTTGTCTCTGGCTCATCCCAACCAGTCATAGCAGATAGCTTCCTTGAGTTTGTTTGTGCTAGAGGTTCCTTCTTGATAAAAGTGAGGGTTTTTTTTTTTTTTTTTTCCCCTGCTGTTTGCCAGCACTGCTCATGGAGACCTGTTGGGTTTCCGTTGATTCCAAGGGCCATGCTTACATTTTCGTCTATATACTGTAAATGCTGACATTCACCGGCAAAAGTTAGCACCCCAGTTGCCAGGAGAAAGTCTCTTCTGTCTAAAATAATCTATCAAAGCACAACTGAGCCTTGCAAAACTGCATCTGAAAACCACAAGACTTCTGGAACAATGTCCTATGACAGATGAGACCAAAGTGGAGTGGTCTCAATAATACCCAGCATCATGTTTGACAAAATTCAAACAGTATTTCAGCAGAAACACCTCATCCTTGCTGTCAAGCACAGCAGTGGAGGGGTGATGATTTGAGGATGCTTTTCAGTCACAGAAGCTTGGCACCACATTGTCATTTAGTCGACCATGAACTCCTTTGTACACCAGACTATTCTAGATTCAAATGTAAGAATATTTGTGTCATGGCCTGGGTCAGCCATGGCAGAGTTTATACAGTCATGGAAAAAATTATTAGACCACCATTTTTTCTTCACTTTCTTGTTCATTTTAATACCTGGTACCACTAAACGTCATCATGTGACTAAAACAGACAGAAAAGAAAACACTGAATGCATAAAAGCAGTGTTTTTGGCAGTACAACGCCATAGCTATTGATGTAAAAACTTAAGTGATTTAGGTTATAATCAAGAAAACCATGGAAAATGGTAAGATATCAGCTCTTAAATAAAACTCTTATGAGCAATCTTTGTGGTTATCGTTATGTTTGTCCAAACAAATGTACCTTTAGTTGTACCAGGCATTAAAATGAACAAGAAACTGAAGAAAACAAGGGTGGTCTAATAATTTTTTCCATGACTGTATGTTTTGTGTCAAGTTGGTGTCTCTCCCTGTCTCTAGTGTTTCCTGTTTTACTTTGAAGGTCTGTCTTGTCTTCATTGTTTTCTGCTTTTCCTTCTTCCCTGTCTGATCCTGATTGTCTGCTCCTGCCTCTTGTTTGTCCCTCTGTGTATTTAGGTCTTGTCATTTCCCCTGTCTGTGCTGGTCCATTAGTCTACGTTGGTGTTTGTAGCCCTGCTTGTTTCTCTGCTTGTTTCCTGGCTCACCTCCTCTGGTTCTCCTCATTTGGATTTAAGTTAAGTTTGGATTTTTGTATTTTGTTTAAATAAAACTTTTTTTGAACTCCTGCATTTTTTCACCCTTCCTTTACCCACCCACAAAAAGCCATGTCAATTTGTTGGACAGCTAAAGTTTAGTTGAAATCGGATTGTGCAACAACATTATTATCTAAAGTGCAACCGCAAATCCTCATCAGAATGGGTGAAAAATAAAGGAATCAGTGGTTCTGGAATGGCCTCGTCAAAGTCCAAAACTCAATTGAAATGCTGTGGCATTACCTTAAGAGAACTGTGCATACTGTATGCAACTGTCCAAAAAAACTGCACAAAATAAATAATGGTACTGTGAAAATACTATATGTTATGGTTCATCTGAGGCCCAATTCTTCTAATACTAAGACTCCGCTACGATCAGGTAGACATGACAGTATGACATTAACACATTTATTTTCCATGCCTGGTTCAATTCTCTTCAGGGTCACAAGGGTACTGGATCCCATCCCAGTTATTGCCAGTTGATAGCTGGAGAACACTGGACACGTTGCCAGGCCAGATGTTCTCACACTTAGTCCTTTCTGTCAGTTTAAGAGTCATCAGTCATCATCAACCAAACTAATATGTTTTCTTTGAAGGAAACCTATGAAAGCAGGGGGAGAACATTAAAACTCATTAGAGACCCCACCGAGGAGCTGAACCAGGATTTATTTAGCTGGTAGGTAACCACATCAGCGTGCTGAAAAGTGTTAAGATTTGAAATGTTTTTATTCAGTGATCCATTCAGATCAATAGTGCTGTGATATCACAGACCCAAATCAGGGTAGAGTTATCCAGCCTCTCAGTCTTTATCTCCACCAAAGTTCACATCAGACTGCATTTTCCATCCCACAGAAATAGGCAGAGGAAAACTGTGACTCTGAAGTGAAAAGAAGCACATCCCACAGAACTGGCTGCTCTGAACAAAGGCGTAACGATGTGGTTTAAAGGGGGGCTTTCATACTGTATCTGTGTGGAATTTGAATATATGTCACAAACATGTCATCTCTAGAGGAAAGGTATAATTTCTGTACTTTAAACATTTGGACACGGTTTTTAAATTTCTCTCTTTAGAAATATCAAAAACTTTCGAAAACAAGTCCAGTTGGTAAAAGGATCATTATTGAATTAATAAAATAAAACAAAGCATTTTCCACAATAAACAGTCAAATATTTGGTACATCAAAAAGTCTCTAAAAGCATAATCATGGGATCCAGACTGAATGTAAAAGTCTAGAGCTCGTTGAGTGACAGATGTAACCATAGACTGAATAAAATAAAGTCCACAAGCCCCCTGTGAGGTCACCCATAGGTTTTTTTTTAAGAGCTAATGGATGAAGCCACATTAGCATGAGACGACTGTACCCAACCGTGGTAAATCCAAAAATGAGAAATTAGGCAGAACGAACAGGCCTGAAGGCTGCCTGGAACACGCCCACCTCAGCTGTCATGGATATCAGATCTCACTATACAACTATTTCTTAAAGCAGGCTATAAATATGTTTATTTCTGCTGCAGAGTTTGATATATTAACATGTGAGTCAAAGGAGACTGACTCGCTTTGGGACGTTTAACTAGTGGTCAATCTATGAACTGCAATTCTTTCTTTTCTTCCACATTGGTAAACAGCTCAGAAAACCAGATGCTGCCTCTTGCATGTAATCTGTCTTTTTCATAACTCTAACATGGGACTTAGAGATTTCTCTGTAACTGAAGTGTGTAATGTCATGATGTGAACGTTTTCAAGGAAATTTTGAGGCCTTTACAAAATAGAGAAAAGAGAAAAGAGACAGTTTGTGCCAGGAAGAGCCTCAAACAGAAGAGTGATCTGAAATTTCAGAACACTGAAGTTAAATGCAGGTGAACAATTATGCAAAGTGCCTACATGAAATTAGTAAAGGTCACGCTTGTACTCACTGTCTTCACAGACCGTCATTCTCACCTTTTGATCATGTTCAATTCATCTCTGTAATCTCCTGGCATTGACTCGTAATGTAATGAAGTAAGTACTCGATTCTCCAAATACATCCCAAAACAGGCAAACGTTTTACCTGACTTTAGATGCTTTCTATTAAAAAGAAATAAAGAAACATTTCTCTCAATCTCTCCATCTATCTACTCCAGTTTGTGGGATTTAGCAAAGATAATAAAAGTTAACATAGAATGCACCAAACCCTCTGAATCATTATCCAGGGAAAAACATTTCAATATAAAGCCCCTTAAAAGAGGATATGCCGTTAATACCCTTGGCTTGCATGTAAATTGATATGCATGCAGGGATGGGGGAATGGGATGTTTTTAGCAAAACATCTGCATTTAATCCTCTTCTTAGTATTATTCAGAAGATGGGAAGTCATTCATGGACTCATGACAGAATTTTCATTGGATCCCCCCCTTCTCATTTTCCTTTTTATTTTGAGTCATGCTGTGTTTTTTTTTTTTATTTTATTTTTTTCCACTGAGATAAAAAGAAGCTTCAATAATGACACTGCGGGTCTGAGGGAGCATCCACAGTAAATCCTGGATGTGATCGGATGTGAGATTAAGAATTATGTGGAAAAGTTTTATTTGAGGAAATAAAAGACTAAAGTTAATCTGGTAATAGCTTGAGAATAATTTATGGGGGGCTGGTGAGCCGGGGGCACCAAGAGTGCTGATATAATGAGCGTTTAGTTTTTTATTGGACTGTGTTCTTGACTTCCAGGAGAAATAAAACATGATTTCAGTATCAAAGACCGAACTTGTATTTTGGCATGAAATTTAATTATAATGATGGAAACATTTCTTAACCTTGAGACTGTCCCAAGAATCCCTACTTAGCTTTCTTTTGGTGTAACTTGGCATGTACTTGTGATTAGAAGAAGCAAAAAGGAAAACAACTTTTGGCAATGTGCGTACGGTGATGTCCATTAGGAGATTGATTCTTCACCCAAAGAAAGAAGACAAGTGAGTGACTGAGGATGGCTGCCGACTGCCGGGGAGAGAATGTCATTAGAAAAGGAGAAAAATATCTTCCCTGCGTTTTCGTCAATACAAACTGCATTAACTCATGTGAGGTTACCCTCCCCTCTGCCCCCGCCATGCCTCCGTCCCTCTGTAGAGACCAAACAGCTGCTGTCACCTGTCAATCAAGCCCTGACAGACAGCGACCTTGCCTGGTTTTGTTGGAAACAATTCCAATTGACCTTGCATTTTTATGCTGTGACCACTGCTGGTTTCCTTTTCAAATGGCTTGTGAAAGCAGTGCTATGCCAAATAAAAACTGGACTGGCAGGAGCTAAGATTTGTTTTGTCACACCACAGATGACCAAATTCTTATTTTCAGGTTTTTATAATTCAGTATTTCTTATTATGGCCCTGATTTGTCAGTGGCTGGCAACATTTTCCAGGAAGTTCAAGGTTTTTATTTCATTCAAAGGAACAATTATTCATGACTTAAACTGTGTTTTCTTTGTCTCTGGGGCCCCCTACAGTTTAGAAACGGTCCAGCACAATTGTAAATATGCCACAAATAAACCCAAGCCCACAGATTAAGGAACAAATGTCTTCCATGTGAACCCCAGCTGCACATGTAACCATATATGTAAAATTTACATTACTGATGGCGTTAATGTTTGTCACTTATTTATGTCGCCCTGTAATACCACCACCAAACACGAGGGGGCAGTGTGGGTTCTTCTCTGCGGCACTGTAGCTACCAGTGATGGGCTTCCTTTTGTTTATTTCCTTTAAGTAGCTTAAAAATAGCAGCAGAGTAAATAAAGCATATCTAACATGGAGCTGAAGCTGGTAAATGTTGTGCATCAGTGATTTTTGTTGATATTGCACACTATGGGTGAATTCCAATTCCTCCCTTAACCCTCAATCTCAACCCTCAATCTCAAAAATGCGCGCTCCCACTAAGTGCAAGTGCTGTCCCGATTCTAAGAACGTCAAATTGAGGGACAAGTTTGAGGGCTGTATCGCCCTCAAAACTGAGATTCTCCGACACCACCCTTGGAAGTAAGGGCTACCCAGAAGGCACTGGGTAATTAAGCCAAGACATCTTCGAAAAGGATGGCGACAAAAAAAAGCTAGCTACAAATGTAAGTATCTTCGTAGTTCATAAAGATATAAATGTTACAGACCATCTTATTGTCTTTGAGACTTTTTTAATGGATTAACATCATTGTTGCGTAACATTAATTTTTTTACTTTACGATGTTTGCTGCCAGACCGCCGGTCCGGGGCTGCTGGTCCCGGTTGGCTTCACGTTACTTGTATACGTTGTTGTGTAGTGACGGACTGAATAATGTATTCTCTATTGTGTTATTTATTAATATTATTTGGAGAATATACGGCGCGCTTTTCAATGTTATCTCTGTGTCATTTCAGAAAATACAGAGACAACACGAGCTCTGATACATTTCAGTCTGATGACGTAACTGCACTCGAGGGGTGTCCCATTTTTAAGTCACAAGATAGCCCTTACACTCACTTTCGAGGGTTAAGATTGAGGGCCAAAAATTGAGGGTTAAGGGCGAGGGTTGAGATTGGGGGTTAAGGGAGGAATTGGAATTCACCCTTTGTCTTTTTCTTCTATTGAAGAAAAAGACAAAGGGTCTTTGTCTTCTATTGAAGAAAAAGATATAGTGGGTAATGCAAAGAAGAAGATCATCGCTACCAATCAAACCAATCCTATTTGCAGTGTTCCACGTCAAAGTGATGCTTAGTCACATTTGAACTGATAAAAATAAATAAATAAAAACAACAAAGCCAACAGAACCAAGAGAGACTACAGAAGAAGAAAAAAAATAGTCAGCGTTACAACAGCAGCGGGTGGTAAAGTCCCAGTTTTCAATTCAGTAGCGTAGTTAGCTGTTATGTAGACAATGAAGTGCAGTGTAGCACATTTATATGATGTCTGACAACTAACAAACTTGGCACAACAAATTTACGGACTTTATTGGTACATCAGAATCAGGAAATCACAGCAATAAGCCAGTTACTTATCAGAAAAAAAAAAAAAATGTTACTAATCCATCAAGAAGATGCATCAGTCTTGCTTCCTTTTTCTAGCCAAGTCCAAGATTCACACTTGCCCGGTCTATTATTTGGTAATTTTTCATCTGATCTCTTGTCTTGGTTTTCACCAAAAGAGTAAAACCCAATGAAAGATTTTTTTATTTTTTATTTTTTTATTGTTTGCTTTCTCTGACCTGGATCCCCTTTGGTCTTTTTCTGCACCACTTTCATGATGAACATACTGAAAGTAGAGAGCCGGTTAGCTTCTGGCTAACAGAGGTGTTGATGTTGGTGTGTGGCGTGTTGCCATAACGTGACACGTGTTTCCTTATGACGGTGAACCAGGCTGGACCACAGAGCTACAAACAGCAGTTCCATCTCATTTACCTGAATATGTCAGTGAAATGTCAGAAAGGTGAAAAAATGATGCAGTTTTTCTTTAAGAGGCCTCATTTGTTTTCTGTTCTTTCACACACATAATTTCTCTTCAGGTTGTCTTTGGCGCATGGAAATAAACAAGAATGAAAACTAATTTTTGCTGGCACTTGCCATGATGACAAACGTTTGACCGGCAGGATATTATCATTTACCAGCACCTCCTAATTTGAGCAAAAAGTATTTTTTTTGTTCTCCAGAACATTTTAGAACTTTTATTTCAGCAATCGAGTTTAAGGTCATTGCATGTAGTTACTTTACGAGCTTAAGGTTAAATAATTTATTGTTCACTGATATAAATAGAAACGAAATAACTAACAATAATAAAGCCGAGGAATGCTTATTTTTGTGTGATTATCTTGTTGGTCGTAAATCATAAGTCAGCTGCATTGGACACTGAAAGTGTGTTTCAGGGAGCATCGTCACATTATTCAGTTTATGTAGAGCTCGAGGAAACAAATCCCAGAGAGACAGTGAGAGGAAGTGTCAGAGGGATGAAGGAAAATACTCAACGGCAGAAATAATCCAGCTGGGCATGTGGACATTTGGTGCAGGCTGTCGGACTGTGGCACATGGTGATGCTGTTCCTCTTGAGAAGACAGAGAACTGTCACAATCTGTACTTCAGTCCCCCCCCCCCCCCACTACCACCACCACCACCACCACCACACCTCTGCCCCGCTGTTTCAGTCAAGCAGTCAAAATGACTGAGCTTTTTTTTTCTGAGGGGATGTTTCCATAAAACATCATAATTTGCAGCCTCTGTGAGGCGTCTGTTTTTCGCCTCTCTTTCACTTTCTCTGTCACATTTTCATCCCTTTCCCAGCCAGGCTCTTTCGCACCCCCCACCCCCCACTCCCACCCCCCCCCCCCCGAAACCCCACCAGCACCCTCTTCTGTCTCTCTTCCTCTCTTTCTCATGAATGTCACCTCTACTGATGGTAGCTGCTGGAATTCACACACACGTACTCTCTCAAATGCTCACTGACTTTGGATGGGAGGTGGAGGAGGAAAAGGAGGGGGGAGAGGAGCAGGAGGAGGAGGAGGAGGAGTAGAAGGGAGGTGGGGTTGGTGAGGACTGTGGGAAAAGGAGCGTGCCATCCCGAGGCAGAAGAGAAATCTCTGTCCGTCCGTGTCCATGTCTCCACTCTTCTCCCAGCTTCGTTCCGACAAAAACCATCAGTGTCTCGCCTGCTGTTCCGCCTCTGGATTTCAGTCGGCTGGATTACCACTCGGACTCTGCGCTCATTATTCCACGCTGACACATTTAAATGGGAGCCAAAGTTGGACCTCCGTGGACTGCAAAGATGGTGACAAAGAGTTTTCTGACGCTTTTAAGATCTTCCCAGCATTCAAGATGATCTCACTTTTCTTCAGTAAAAGTGTTTTTATATGTAAAATTATTTGAGCTTCTTCTCTTTGTTTTCTCTCTTTTTTTTAAATGTAAAATAGGTTAGCTTATTTTGCAATATAATATTTTGAACTTGACTGGTGAGGCACATTTTGACGTGAAAGAGAAATCTGTCTCCATGTTCACCCTTTCAGAAGTCGGTTGTTCTAACCTTGGTTTTGAGTTTAATACTGAAAATGTGACTGTAGTCTGTTTTTATATGCTCTATTATGGTCATATTTTTATTTTTGAGTCTTTACACTGGACTACATGTGAACTTGCATCTCTCCTAGATCCTTCCTCTCAAAGGGAACCATCAAGCTAAACTCTTCTCTGTTAACCCACTTAGTAGACTGATCTCCCCTGTGGGAGCTCCTTTAAAACGTCCTACTCTAGTTTTTTTTTTTTTCTTTTTTGAGGAAAGCAAAAGGCAAATCAGCAAAAGGGGGTAAAGCGAAGGAAGACACCCCCCTCCCAAAGGTGAGAGGGGGGGAAGATGGCAGCTCTCGCCAGCTCTCTCATCAGACAGAAACGGGCGGTCAAGGACGACCAAAGCAACCGACCGGTAGCCAACAAGAGAAAGCCCTGTCCGAAGAGCAACAAGTCCCTGTGCCAGAAACAGATCCTGGTCCTGATCTCTAAAGTGCGACTATGTGGGGGTCGAAAAGGTCGAAACGAAAAAAGACCAGGTGAGTCAATGCTATTGTTTCCGTCTCTGCTGCTTGCTCTTATTTCTTGCTTATGTTGGGGGATATTTCATAAGAAATGCAAACAAGGCCGTTGGTTTTAATGTAAGGCAAAGTTGAATGAAATCCAGTAACTCATATTGGTTTTAAATAATGAACTGCACATTGCATTACATTTTTACGCATTCTGGAGTCAATTTCTTTCCTTTTTAAAAGAGTGCCTCAGGTATATTTCATGGATCAAAAGGCTGCCAGAGTGATGAAGCTATTTTTTTGTTTGTTTTTTATTTAAACCTCCTACACATATGTTGAGCCAAAAAAAAAAAAAACTGCATCATCACCGGACCTGACACCTGCACAAAGTATTCACCGTCCACAGTTAAATGTCGCCAAGTTCGCTCCCAGAATCGAATAAAATCCCATCAACGGTTGTTTTCATTGCAGCCATCCCCCTGCAGCTTCACCTGTTTGACTCTCTGACCACTGGGAGCCCCCCGCTCTGCACAGTAGAAATAAACCAACTTGGAAGGACTTTTTATGCACACATTGGAGCTTTTGCACAGCTAAACATATGATTATGCAGCTCCGCGTGAACAATGAAGTGTGAAATTAGCTAAAAGCCATCATTGCAGCTCCCTGAGCTGAGTTATCTGGAAGCTGGACTCGTGAGTTCAGAATGTCTTTTACCACTTTGTCAATGGAACAGAAAAGCACAACAGAACAGAAATCAGTGTGTTTTAAACAATACTTATTATTATCATTGTCGTTGAATGGAAAGGAAGCTTTATTCTCAATCTTTAAATAAAAACCTATGCATATTTTTTTCTGAATACATGCTACTCTAATTAAGAACAGCAGTAATGCAATTTCATCATCTGTTTTTGAAGTTGACATGCCTCTTTTGCTGTAACTGGAAGACTGTTTAATTATATAATTCATGACTGAATTAATGTTCTGCTTTGTTCCTGCACAATTAGTGAGAGTACTATGGTTAATGTAAATTATGCATATTACAGAAATGTTGCTGACCAAACACACTTTACAGAGAGGCCAGGAGATATGATGCTGCACCATTTACTGAATTTGGTTTTACTGCTTCTTCATTGATGGTGTTTGATCATAAAAACAATTCCTTTCAGTGGCTCAGAGCATAATATAGAAACAGCTTTTTCCAAATGACATCTTATTGTCCCATTTGGTAAAAAAAAAAAATCTGCATTGGTAATCCAGCAGTCCAACCAGATTTACCTATGTGACATAACAGAGATAAGAAAACAATAATGCAGGTATATTCCTTTTAAAATGAGAATTAGGAAAAGGACATCATTTCTGGTGTAGCCCAGTTACTCTATGGTTTTTATGAGACTGGCTGTAAGTTGTTTACATAATGATACCAGATGTTGGGCTGACTTTGCGATGCCAAGGGGGGTTTATTGTGGATACGAATCAAATGGCTCTAAGCCCACAAACAGTAACACTATTATCATCATGGTTTTATGAAAATGTCAACATTGTCCTGGGATGTCCCATTTGCGGTTTGGGCTATATGGTCTGTCGTTTGTGCATTAGCTTTTGGGATTTAAAAAGATACTGAGGGAGACTGCATTAGATGTTGATTTGTAAACGTTAATGTGGGAAAGAATGACCTTTGTACAGCACATTGCTGATGCTTATGTGCTACATCGTGACTTATTCCTCTTTTACCATGTAAAAAAAAAGATTGATTTTGAATTATGTTATTACTTGTGTCAGACATTTGAGTTTTACCACAATATCATGTATAAAGTGATAATGTTATCATCCCTCAGTTTAGTTTTCACTCATCTTTATCGTGTTGATTTAGCATGCTGTTACTGTAAAGAATGTTACTGTGTGCTGTCTGTGTTGGTTTAAATGTTCCTGTAATGTTGCGTAACTGGTAAGAGAGTTTCACTGAGCTGGCCTACTGGATGTATTTTTTTAAATACAACACTGGGATCTCTTAGATCAGGGGTCTCAAACTGATCCATGAAAGGGCCGGTGTGTCTGCAGGTTTTTGACCCCTTTCTTAGATGGATTAAAAACTTATAATTCAAAAACTTATTTTACTATAGCTCTCATCTTTAATTTTAAGGTTTGCAACAATAACAGACGAATGTTATCCACACAATGTGATCAAGCCGTGGTCCACACCAAACACCACATCCCCACTCCCAGGTTAAAGCCTTCACGGCACTAGACGCTGGCTCCAAAACAGAGTAAACCTCCACTGAGTTTGGTATTAAAATGCCAAACTTTAGAGCAGAAATAAGCATATTTACTGCCTGGCACAAAAAGTGGTGTTCGTCTCATCCATGACCACTGGATGGAGGTTGAATTCTTTTGTGCCACATCAGGTGAACTTATATACAACAAGAAATTTATGTCAATGAAATGCTGGATGGCATTGTCAATTGCTAGCTCTAGTCTCTTTAGTTACTTAGCTCTTATCAGTTCTGAGAAAGAGCCATATTTTAAAGAGAATAAATCTTGTTCTGCTTGTATGTTGTGTTAATTGTACTAAGAGGCCACCGTGACTGGCTGTGGGTTAATCTGGAAGGGTATGACGACAAAGCTCAGCTAAGCAGCAGGTAACTTGTGCTAACCAAGTGTAAACTATGCTCAGCAGTAATATCTGATTTTAAAACAGGAGATCCCGCTGTGAATGGCAGCTCCACAGCTCCTCCAGCATGGCTTGGCTGAAGGAGCCAGGAGGCATAATGGATCATTGCAAGACCCCTCCAAGTATGCTTGCACCTGCACTCAATCATCCTGGGACTCGCAGACTGACCCCAGTGGGCATGCTCCACATTGGCCAGTGGGTAGATAGCCAGTGACCCCAGCATTTCCAGTCAATGAACAAATATTTGGATATCCGAGTATTAAGCTCCTCTGGCCACAAATCAGCAGGATCATGCAGAGCATACCTGAAATATTTAAAGCTATTGACAAATAAAGCCCATATCTTTATGCCACCAGCTCAAAACAAGTTAGGGTACCTTCTCTGGCTGCATGCTAACTTCTTAACATCTCCAGTTTGTTTAAAAATGTCAAATTTAAGATAACATCCAGCAGATTTGGGCCGCAATCGTACACTTCCCCTTACCCATTAACACTGGCCGCTACCCGCAAATTGTGGGTATAGGAACCTTGTTAACCGCTACTGGGATCTTCTACTCGCTAAAGCCGCTACCCATTATGCCAACTCCCTTACTCACTTTGTAGGTGTGGCAATGGGTGTGTCTTTTGCCCTTTCAGCAAACTCTGTATCTTGCGATCGCGGGTTCAGGGTTGCAAGTAGCGGGTTCTCTGACCACCTGCTACCCGCAACCAGCATGTCGGTGCGTACAAGAGAAAATAGCAGAGATCGTCTTAAACGGCCTGCTCGCCAGTTAAACCATAGACGACCAGAGCATGTTTACTGGGAGCGCACCGACTATCTGGGACTTTCAGGTAGCTGATAGGAATTCTCTGTGTAAAAATATCTATATGTATATATCAGTCCAGAGGAGGAGGAGGAAGGAAGAAGAGGAAGCTCTACAGCAGAGTCCCAGACGAGCTGCACACAAGAACTACTCCGATCTGGATGAAAAGACGCTCCATAGCGGTTTGCGGGTAGCGCAACCTGCTCTTAAACTAATCAGTGCGTCAGTAGCCATTGCCTTTAACAGGTGGAATGCCTTAACCACTCCTTTGCATAATGTTGCAGGTAGCGCAGGTGGGATAGCGGGTTTAGCAAGGTCGAAGATTGTGTTCTTTGCGGGGGAACGCCCCTCCCGCTACCCGCTATCCCTTAATAGCAGCTTTAGCAGATCTGGCAGAAGATCTTGGTCTCTTGCTTGGTCACTCTCTAATTTTTCTTCTTCCACATTTGCCATTCCTGACCACCTCGTCCAGTTTTTAGTGTAGGAAACATGTTTCCTATAAAATCACCTAATCTTGGTTATGGGCAGTCTCGAATTAAATATTCAATACACATGACATTACATCAAAAAGAAAGCATCAAATTACCTGCGACACACAACAAAGCGGTCTTTGGTGATGACGGGGTCTCTGAAGTTCTTTGTGTCTTGCCTTGAAAGTTGCCATATCATTTAAGTGTTGTTGACTCATGCAAAAGTATGGTACGTAAAGTGAGCAGAGCTTAAATACTGTTTAAACTAGTGATGTTAATCCAGCTCCTTTAAGGGATTTGAGTCCTTTCAGATCAATCACTACTCAGACTCTGATCCTATGGATCTTTTATACTTTTTAAACAAACCCAGAAATGCTGCCAGTGAAATGGAAACCCATTGTTCCCAACTCCTTAACCCCAAAGGTGCAGCAAGTCATCATTTATAGTAATACCCTTGAACTCTAGTCTGTAGGGTTCAAGGGCCAAATTTGGCCAGTGTGAATGAACGTCCCAAACACCTCAAATGACTTGTTTTCATTAAAAAAGGGACATAATGATTACACAAATGTTAATAGCTTTTTCAGACTGCTTCAACTGGCATCAAATAGTTCTGTTTAAAATGTTTCATATATGAGTTATATTGTAACCATGTGTCTAGCTAGGTACATATGTCAATTTTGTTTACAAAAGAGAAATAAACATGTCTAAAAAATTTTAAAATTGTATAACATATTTCTGTTTCAGAGGATATGTAATATATGTAAAACTTTAAAGAGTCCAGTGTTTGAATTTTCCACAATATGCAAAGGAAGCACACATCCTATGTGATTTATAGTTTGTCATCTGCAAAAGTACATACTATCACATAAGGGGATATGTCAATATTTTCTCCACGCTGTCAGACCCTTACAGGATTCTAGATCCTCTTTTGCCTGCTTTTTGAAGAGGAGAGTTTCTTCTGTCAAACTTGCAAATCAGGATGGATAAACTGGATATCTATCGTTGCCATAAGGCCACAGGCTTCTACAGGGACAGACGTATACTCTCCTGCATGTACATGTTCCCAGCATAAATCTCATATTGGACGAGATCCATGGCAGAGCAATATCTACCAGATTTTTCTATCTCCTATCCCCCTCATTGCCTCCTCTAATAGTCATGCACAATTCCTTTATTATGAGGGACCCCTTGAAGCGGTGGCACTTTCCCTGTCAGTGATCTGCACTGCTGCCTTCTTTTCAGATCAATTCAGCTCATTAATGTATAGCGATTAATCAATAATCCACCTCTTAGTTTGTTCAAGGTGGAATCTGATTTGAAAAGGGAGAGATGTTAAGCTGCTTGCCCCCGTGTATCACCTTCAGTATCTTTCTCTGAGTTAGATCACATGAGCTCACAGTCTAAACATGCATATATGTGGGCATGAAGTTGAAAAAAAAAATATAAATAAAACTCAAAGGGAAACAGATATTTAGATTAGATTTATCCATATGTTGGTAGATAGAAGTCAGTGGACTTTATGGGCACATAAATTGTAACACTATTAGTTGAGTGATACGAAGTAATGCATGGAAATATAGTGCAAACCTAGACATCTTGTAGTGTTGAGTGTGCTGGTTGGCATGGAGGTGCAGTAGTATGTTGTAGGAGTAAGAATGAGAGGAGGCCGGTTGACAGTTGGAGCAGAAATGTAGGCCCCCGCTGGCGGGCAGCAGACCAGGTTACAAGGAGAGATCCAGCGAGGATAGCATTAAGCTGACCCCAAGAGATCAGGGCGGCAAAGTTGCTTACTCGACAACACCTGATCAGACAATGCAGTGTTATGTAGCTTCTCATCAGAACTTTACTGACTGTGACAGGGGTCAGAGAGAGAGGGAGACGGGGAGACAGAGACAGAGGCAGTTAGCTGCAATGGTAAACACGAGCTTAAACATAAAAGTAAAGATATTACTGATGTCAGAGGAAACTGTATCAAAGGGTGGAGGTGGGTTTCAAGGATGCGGGTGGGAACAGATAAAGAGGTAATCAAACATATAGAAGTATAAGTAGGAAGAGAACCAGTGGAGATTAAAGGAAACGTGGGAGGGACTGGAAAGAGATAAATAACAGCCTTTCATATAGCCTTTTTTCACTGAAATTAAAGAGGAAAAATATGCTTGAAAGCATATGCATGGTTATTTGAAGTGACTACCAACTCAAAAACTCCAACACACAACCTTGTCTCTTTATAGCTGTCTTAGTTTAAAAATTATTCGGTGAGTTGTGAAGATTTGCAGGGTGCAGTGACATCACAGACTGAGATCAGAGATGTATCCATCTTTTCGTCTTTATTTTCACCCCAACATATCATCACGCTGCGTGTGCTGTACCTCAGAAGTGGCCAGCACAAAGCTGTAACACCGAATTCAAAAGAGAAACGCTCCAAAAACAAGGGAATGGAGGGACATAAAACCTGCTATGAACAGTGTTAAAAAGAAACAGTTTAAGAGCTTTTTTACTGTGTTCTGTGAAGTACAGCATGTCGTAGGTCTTTAATTAGAAACTTAGAAAATTGTGTCAACTTTTGAAAAAATGGCATCTTAAGTTTGTTTGTGAACAAAAGCTCAGCTCTACTAATTTGAGGTTGAGCTGACTGATAAAGTAGGTCCGTCCTGCCACCATATTTTTTTGTACGAGTGGCCCACGCAGTTTCAGCTCCTCCAAGGGATGACCTACAGGGTCTTCAACTCCAGTTCAGCCTCAACCCTGCATGTCCTCCCTGCTTCACCGCACCTGGTCCAAATGAGTGGATCATCATCAGGATGTCATCCAGGTCTGCACAAGTCTGTTAACGACCCATTAGTGTGTATAAGGTGCGCTGAAGCAGGGAAACTTTTATGACATGCAGGGTTGCGGCTCTCAAGGACTCAAGTTAAAGACCCCTGACCTCCTGTGTCACAAGTTCCTCACTAGTCTGTAAAGAGGTTGAAAAAGTTGCATTTCCTCGAATGGTAGCTGGCTGAGCTTTGGGCAAAGTGTCCGAGGACAGATTAATCAGAATGACTGTAAGGTAATGCGAGTTAGCATCATGGGTTAACATAAGCTAAGTTAAAAAAAAGCTTGTGGTGACTGAGTGAAGTTGGCCATGTTCCATTTGATTAGCAGACTTGTTTGTTCTACTCATTTTCCCATTTTGGGATTAACTGGGGTTGGGCTGAGTCAGTTCCTGCCAACATCACATCTGTCACAGGTTTTTTGAAAAATTCACCAAAGATACTCCAATGGATGACATCAAAGAGAGTTTGTCCTGATACAGTGTGTAGCATCACTAAACTTGTTCTGAAACCTTCTTATAAGGTTTCAGTCACTCTTGCAGTTGCAACTACAACACAGAGAGCAAGTCAGCCGATGGGAACTGGACAAAATATATACAGACAGGATTTGTGGGAGTAACATGTACATGATGGCTTCCGTTGCTTTCACTTCATGCAGAGCTAAGGATTATGGGTATTCACCCATAGATGGGCTTGATTGCAGCCTCTCCAAAAAGCAAACAGCACATAGAAACTGAGATGATACAGCATGTTAGTTTCTCTCAACCAAAAGGAATCCTTTCCTTTATTTATATATATATATATATATATATATATATATATATATATATATATATATATATATATATATATACATATACACCCCAAAAGCTTAGTTAAATAAGTAGAACTGTTTGCAAACCTGTGTAGCAGTAACCCAGAGCTGATTAAAGTTTGTTTGTCTTGAAAGTGGTATGGTCACCTTCATTTAAAAATTGATGATACTTATTTTTCCATCAAGCTTTTTATTTTTTTATTTTACATTTTGTGCTGTATTATAGAATGCTAGTGGAACCTGGAAATGTTAAGCTATGCATATAATCAAATTTGCCAAAGGGTTTTTTTTTTTTTTTTTTTTACATACCCTGTGAGTGGGCTTTGCCTTTTTCAAAAAAAACGTTATGAGAGAAATGGGAACTAAAACTTTCTTCTAGGCTGCTCCAGCTAGGAGTTGGAACAGCGCAATCCACATGATTGATTTGGTGCAAATTTTAAGCTGGATCCCTTCCTGACACAACTGGGAATCAAAACTGGACTTGTCACACGGTAAACAAAGAGTCTACCACTGAGCCACCGTAGAGGCTAAAGAGATGGAAACAATTTTTTTTTGTTTGTTTCTTGTTTTTTTTTATTTATTTTTTGTTTCTAGAAATGATACCTGGTCTATTGAACTGTTATGAAAAAAATAACCACATGTTCAACTGTAAAGAAAACTTTTTATTGCTGACGCAGATGCTTAAACAATCAACACCATCATCTGGAAGTGACGTTCATGTTACTAGTGTACAAGTGTTTGCTGGTGTAACATTCTAGGATTGTGACTTGAGAGACTTGGGTTTGCATATTTGCCTTTAGATAGATAATGTGAAAATTATATTGTATTATATACATCATTTTTTGAGAGTAATAGTCTCTCACGATCACACAGGTCTCAGCCACTGAACATCTGCACTCCGCCAGCTCCCATCATGCCCGTTCTAATCACTGAGAGAGGCATCACAAAAAGTGCCGCAGCAAGGTTTAGAAGCTTCCCAGAAGCAACTGTCCACTCTGCTCTGTTAAAGATAGGTGTCAGGTCTATTTTGGAGTGGCAAATCTGTGTCAATTTACACACAGCAGATCAAGTTGGCAGGAAGTCAGACACAAGAATGGCATAGAAAATCTGGGTGACAAATAAAATCAAACCCCACGAGAGAGCTCCAACTCACACACTGACATTACATTAACCTGTGCAGGCTGTGTGAGGGGGTTTTAGGTGAGATTTCAACCATTTACAAGGAGAATTCATTTTAGAAGCTCAAAACTACACAGACAGATCCGTCCTTTAGCCCGTATTCAGACCGTGCATTAGGATGCATCCGACTCAGTCCGATCACAAGTGGCCAGCATTCAGTGTATGTTCACACCTGGCATTAAAATGTGTATCCAAATGGAATTTGACTGATCGGATCTGACCATTTTATTCGACAAATGGAGAAGCACTTCAACTGCAAACACCAAATGTGTCGTTATTTTTCTTAAATATATGTTTATTGCTTTTTTCAAGATAACACAGGACAAACAAACAAACCAACAAACAACAAAAAAAAAAAAAAAAAAAAAAAGAAACAAAACCCTCCCCCCTACCCTCAAAACAAATGAATAACACATGGACAGAATCAGCTCATCTCATCAATAATAAATGCCACTGTCGTTATAATAAACCAAACATATTTAAAACTATTCGAAGAAAAAAGTAAAGTAAGAGGTACACACAGCAAGATATTTCATATAAACTTGTCAGTCTGTTCTTTGGAGCAGCTGCAGAACAGGGTCCCACATTTTTTTAAACATTTCTTCTCTGTTTTCATCACAAAGTCTCAGTCTCTCCAGGTGGAGCATATTTGCCATTTCTCTTAGCCACAGATCGTATGTGGGTGCAGTGTCCACCTTCCATGTCTGAAGAATTAACTTTTTTGCAATCACAGTTCCAAATAGAATAGCCTTTTTCTGATATTCATTAGTAGAAGACAAAGGGGTAGTTGCTCCGAGAATGGCCACAAGTGGATTAGGCTCCCAACTTTTCCCATAAGCCATAGAAAAACAATGAAAAATATTTTTTCCAGTATGTGTATAGTTTACTACATGACCAAAAAGAATGGACTAAGTTACCAGTTGCAGATTTGTATCTGTTACAGACGGATGAAACATCAGGAAAGAAACTGTGCAGTTTTTCTCTGGAATAATAGAGTCTATGCAATGTCTTAAACTGCATAAGGCAATGTCTGACATTTACAGAGCAGTCATGAATGCTTTCCAAACATTCTTCCCATACTTTTTCTTCCAGTTCTACTTTTAGTTCATCTTTCCATGCCTGCCTAATATATTCTGTACTCAATGGAGTACTATTTTGCAGGGTTTGGTAAAATGTGTCGTTATTTTTAATCGTCAAAGGCAGCCATGTGAAATCACTCGGCGTAACTTAAAGAAAAAAAAATGCAGAAGCTGGAAATAACAAGACAATGAAAACAAATTCTAAGAAGCAATCAAATGAAAATGAGCTTCATCGTGATCATCTGCAAACTAAATGTCCCAAAAAGTTTCCATGTTTAAGTTACTATGAGAATATGAGACCCAAGTGTCCCGGACCTCCTTCAAATGTGTCCCGAGTGATCGGACCTGCATTAGCGTTGAAGAGCAGCGTGTATTTTAATGCCAGGCCTGTGCAGGATGTACATTAAATGTGCTGCACATGAACTATATGTATATAAAGAACATGAAAGACCCGTCTCTCAGACTGTAAAAACTTCTGCATACAGGAAGCGCCCAAAACCACAGAGTTACTTCACATCAACGTCAAGCATCTGCTTCTTTTGCCAGGTTTCTGATTAAATGCAGAGATGTTGTAGGGGTTCTATAAAAACTTTGATTGCATCAGTTTTGATTGTAGAAAATGCCTCTTTTTTCTGGCATCATTGCCTGAATTTTTCATTACATGACTGGTTTTCATCCAATGTTTAGAAGAACAGCATCTAAACCAGACAGACAAAAGATTAGTGGATGATTGCTGTTGAACTCGGCCCACTGAGGTCTCGGGATTTCCAGCTTTGAATGACCTTTATTTGACTAAAATATCTTGAACCAAATGCTGTTGATGAGGTGTTTGTGTAGAAGTGGATCATCTGGTTCATCCCCGACATTTTATCTGAGACACACACATCCGATTAAAACCACAAAGAAACCCAACGTGTATTTAATCTTCTGGGATTTCTCATATAAAGTACAAGGCACCAGAGATGAAGAGATTTCATTTGTTTTCATTTTGAAGCTTTATATAACTTTACATTTACAGATGGAAGACAGTCTGAAAATAAAGCCGGTGGACAGGAGGGGATCAGAACAGGAGTTAGGGATTAGGAGTTGTCTTGTGAAAACATGTTCAGCTGTACAAAGCCTGTTGACAAAAGCTGTAAGTCTTATTCAAAGTGAGCCGGGTAAAGGGACGTGTGTGTGTATAACACCGTTTTGTTCCCTGTCCTCCCAGAGATCCCACTTTAACCACCTACACACACCTGCTAAATGGAATCTGTTGCTGCTTTGATTAAAGCTGACAAAAGTAGATTGAATTTACCTCCGAGAAGAGAACGGCAGTGAGGACGGAGGAGACTCCTAGAAGCAATGATGAGTGGATGAGAGAAAGCGTTAGAAGTGTTAAAGTGCGGTCGAGATTGGAAGACACACTGTGGGAAAGATCAAACGATATATTTGCATGAACTTTAAGAAGCTACAAAGAAAACCAAATGATTAAATTTTATGGAAGAGTTTGATTAAGCGCTCACACGGCTGTCATGGAATTGGCGGAATCCAGTTTGGCTGCGTTATCATCCGTAACCACGTGGCCCTCCAGAGGAATCCAAGGGCCCATAATCAAGAGCTTCTCCAACCTGAACATGAACAACATGCAGGGTCTCTGCAACGGCCGCTCAGATATGGGACAGAGAAGGATTGTTTGACTGTACCAGAGTCTGCACAGGCTGCTGCTGGTCCCACAATCTGTTCTGTACAGCCAACAAAATATCCAGCTGCCTGGTTTTTCCTCCTGAATGAGACGCCAGGGAGTCATGGAGGCGATTAATCAGACAGAGACGTGAACGCCAGATGGATTGCAATCATTTCTGATTACAGAAATCACACTCTAAATGTATATACACATAGCTTGACTGTGGCTAATGTTATTGTTTGTATGCATGCTATACATGAATTTGTTTGTGCACGTTTCCGTGGCTACTTCCAGCTATATATCCATATGCAAGTCTCTGTCCAAATGGCATGAATATACATATCAAAACTTAATCTCAAACAGTGACAGCTGAAAATCAACAATGGATTTATTCCAGCTGTTGGAAGCTGCCCTAAAGCGTCTTCTGCATGCATATAAATTGAAACATTATATGACAAAACCACACTGTTTAAAGACTATATCAAAGTGGTTCTGCAAATAAGGAAATCTTTAAATTTGGAAGCCGTTGGTGTCCATCACTGTGCCAGACTTTCTGACAGGTCTGGACCACGCGGTAATGCAGAGGAATCCATGTCTTTACTGGTTCAGCAAATATTAAAGTGTCTATTCATGTCCTTGATAAATCATAGGTTAGTAGCGAGGCTTAGCAGTCGTGCTCATGTGAGAGTGTGTAGAAAAGAAGGACGTATATTTCTGATATAATTTTACTGATTTAGCACTGAAGCCATTGAAAGATGCTGCCCCCGAGTCACTCTGGATCCCCAGAGGCACTTTACTAACTGTCACTGATATGTTCCTGTCATAATGCTAATGAGGCACATATGTGATTATTGAATGTGTGTCAGGGAAGCAGAGTGAGACCTATTTGCTCCTGCATGTGTTTGACATGCTCTTGTCAGCACCATTAATAAGCCACTATAACTCCACCTCACTTAGCTGAACTGCCAACATCGCCACGTTAAATGATTTATGAAACCTTGAATTCAAATTAGGAGGTCATTGCTGAAGCTGCAAGAGATAGAACACATCTCATTCTTTCCTATTCTTTCTTTAACCTGGCCCCATCATGCTATCCCTCTTCTTCCTCCGCCACCTCATTTTTCTGCCTCCCTCTAATGCCTGTCACACTGCATGCCTGTATAACGCTCGATCATCCCATCATTGCCCTTTAGTCCTGCTCTCACTGTCCTTCCCGCTTTTATTTCAAGACAAACACAGAGCATTCCTCCAAGATGTTAATTTCTCTCTTGCGCTTCTCTCCCTCTATTTTCCCATAAGATTGATAATTACTCGCCGCCCCACAGAGCTCATGGCCCAGTTTAGAAAAGGTAGGAATAAAAAGGGAGGAACCACACTCTACTTTTATTTGACATATAATTAAGCATTGCAGAAAAGACTGATTTTACAAATCAATAAAGTAGGTGCAAGCGTACATGCAAACAAACAATCATTGTACATGCATACAAATAGGGAGAAGCCGAAAGTGAGGGAGAGCTTGACGAGAAGGGAAGGGGAGGATAAGGGAGTCCTGAAAATACAAATCCAGGGAAAACCCCTGTTGGATGGTTTGGTCAAAGCAGAGGAAAAAGAAATGCCCTTGGCTGCTCAGTCATGCAGGAATTACCTCTAAACTGATCAAGAGGAGCTCGGCAGCAGGGGAGATTAGCCACGCACAACCAACTAAAATCAAGACAAATAAATATACTAATGTAATGATAACCAACACTGAGCCATACACTGTTATGATTAGCTGGACGGCTCAACCGCTGCTTATTTTTCCAGAGCAATTACATGGCACAAAGGGTTCAAGTGTCCTTCATGGCAGCTGTGAGGCATGAAGTGATTACCTTGGGTTCTTATGTGCACTGACCTCATTTACACAGAGACACACATAACGGCTGTGTGAACGGCTGTGCTGTAGCGCCAGCGCCGCTCTCCCGCAGGTGTTTTTTTCAAAATGATTATCAGCATCAAATGTAAATGGATGAGGGGCATCCCTGGGTAAATCCTGTGGCTGTTTCTGTCGGGATCAGAGGCAAACTCAACTTCACAAACAAAATGCCCTCATGGCTACGACATCTAACGCACGAGCAAAATAAGAATTAATTTAAAAAAAAATACATGAACACTTCATAATCGTTCACAATCGTTTTAATATTGCTATATTTAGAAAAACTTCCTGTTCAGGGCACATACGGTATCCTTTAAAAGCCACATCCCTTAGAGAACTCTTAGTACACACGTGCTTCTCTGCTTGTCAGCTGCAAATCATATTTTCCCTCATGTGTGAAGAGGTCACTTGGATACAGGCCTGCTGATGAGTCAACATGTTGTCTGGTGCGGTGACAACACCTACATAACCTACATAAACAGACAAGGAGCTCCGTTTGACCCACACCCCACTGACCTGGATCAGCGAATGCTTTCTGTCTCTAAAGCACACACACCTCGCGGGCCCACAAGGGTGGGTGAATGTAGTCGCACACGCATTTCCTTTCTAGAGGAATTACCCAAGAAGACGGAAGCTGCCTGTTGTGTTTCTGGCGTATTCTGTGAAAATCCTGCGAGGCAAAGTTAGATGGAGAATGTTTCTGCCACAGTAAATCAAGCTGTTGTAAGTGATCGTCTCAATCATGTGATGGTAATATTTCTGCTCTGATGCGATTTGAGGACAGTTTGAATTCTTTTGCAAATACTATATGGGCACCTTGGTACTTTTGTTTAGAGTATCTCTTCATGTAACAGTGTTCTTGTTAAGGAATTGCTAAGAAATGCTTTCTGAGACATATAGGAGTTCAAAGTATAACTACTAGTGTCTGTGTAACGATGAGTCTGTTCCATAGGAGCTCCACATATAACTTGGAGGAGATAATTGTTCTCTAACTCCTGCTGAGCTCACAGGTCTTCTCAAGGTTCAGCCCAGTCTCCAGAAAAACATGCTGCCATTTTGTGCTTCTGCAAACCAGAATTGCTTGCTACGTGTCGCATTATGGAGAGAAAATGCTTAGATACAGAAAATGCATGTATCCATTTTATATCTGACTTATTTCCACGTGTTAATGAGGCCAATCTGATAATATCCAAATCCATGCATATTTTTACAGTTTACATGTCCACTTGTGCCCGTTCTGTGCCACATGGGAGGAAAAAATCTGAATTGGGTCACTTGAACCCTGCAGTGTAAATGTGGCCTTAGAGACTCAAGGAAGTAATGACAGAAGAGAAAATAAGAAACTGACCGAGCAAGAGACCAAACAAATCATAGAGAGTCATAAAAGCAGCTGAACCTGAGTTGAAAATTACTTTATGTCATTGTAAGTAATGATTTATACAGGCCTTTATTTACAGTTTTTTTTTTTAAATGCCAAGTCATGCCTTTATTTACTGCTCTTTTTTTCCTTTTTTTTTTTTTTTTGAAATACCAAATCTTGTATTTTTCCCAAATTCCAACATGGCATTTTATTTTCGAACCTTAACCCAATATTATATCTTTCAAACCTTTAAGTCATTTTATGCAGTAAAACCACTGTTGGCTGCATGTGAGCACCATATTACATGAACGTTTGCGCGTCAGCGCTGGTCATGATTGTGGTTCACTTGGGTCACTGTGAGCACAACTGCACTCTGGTGTGCACCTAAACAGCCACCTCTTCAGACAGGCCTCGTTACTGCTACCGACAAACTCTGGTGTGGTTCGTTTGTGTTGTGAAAGCTCAACGACCTTGGGCCGACCCAACTGCAGGGTGTACAACACGTGTTTGAGCTAAAGAGGCTTCCGTAGTCCGCTGGACAGTGCACTGTGGGTAATGAAGGCTCATGTAAACCTGGTGAAGAAAATTAACGCTCACAGACAAAATACTTCCAGAAACTTTGTTTACAAACTGTTTAGCTTGTCGGGAGTGGCACAAACAAATAATATAGAAAAGAAAAATGGCCGACACTGGTTCAATAACACGTAGTTGTCGCGTCGTCATGCTTATCACCTTCAGGCATGTTACCTGGGAAACATGATGCTCTGCCAAAACTGCTACTGACCAATGACGGCACTGACCATTGTCACATGGCCAGCGGTGCGGTGTTTGGGAGAGAGTAAAAAAAACAACATTCTGTGAACACGAACTGAACTAACAGGAAAATGACAAAACGTAATTTGGTGCACACTAATGTATGTGACCTGAGACACAAAGAAGGGAACCGCTAATGGGACAAAGTGGTATCACGAGACTTACCAGGCCACCCCTTCTCATTAACACAGTATTGTCAGTGGCTCTTTTGTCAACACAGCACATCTGTATGCATGTGGTCAGAAGTGGTATAATTACATATAGTGTCTTTAAGACACTATATTCTTTAAAAAAAATAGTAAAAGAAAAGAAGTTTCCTGAAAGAGTTTAATGCAGCTCTGTTTGCTCAAGTTGCATTTGTTTGATCCATCTATCTGCCCAGACTCCATGATAAAAATATAAAAGGTTGAACACATCTGTAAAAATGGAAAATACCAAAATATGGAACGTGGCATTATGAGCATGAAAACAAAATAGTAGCCTATTTTCCTGCCGACTGGTTTCTCAGAGGCCATGTTAAGATGGTGTTGTAGTTGTTTCAGAAGGACGAGGATCTACACAGTATTATACGTTTAGCCATAAGGGTATCACAGTCATGGCCAAAGGTTTTGGCAGCGAAGTTTGAGCTTAACAACATTTTTTTGCTTCAGCCCCTGTGGTAGATTTATATTGTTTCTCAGTTGTTGTGTGAAGTGAATACATGTACTTAATTATTTTTGCAAAAAGCATCATCAACATAAAAGGTTTCTTCATCACACAAAAAAGGCTGTATTTTGGATCTGGCACAATATGATCAAGTAACATAATTTCAGAAATCTGATGATCAGAACAGGTGTAATTGTCGAAGAGTACAAGAGAGCTAAAAAAAACAATGGATTGATTCACTGACTGAATTATAAGAGCAGCCTGACTGTTACAATAGGAAGGGAGTCAATAAGGCTTTGTGTGTTCTGGTGTTAAAGAATGGTTACCTCCAAAGATACTTGCACCTAAAAGAAGCATTTACCACATTATTAAAAACTTAAAATCGAGAGAGATTCAACTGCAGTAAAAACAGCCTCAGGATGTCTGCGAGTGTAATAAGCCGAGCTTTGTATAGCTTGCACAACAATGACAGCTGGCCGCGCTGGATGGTTCCTGTCGGGCTTTGAGAGCAAATCCAGTGCACTGGTGGAGGTCTGCTGCATGACACTGGCCCAACACACCAGCACCAACTGTGATCCAGCCTGTAGCTCTGGTTGTGGTCACTGGTTGATGCTGAGAGAGTGATGGAGGTCAAAATCACTGCTCTATATCTGGCTGCTGGACTGCTTTAGCTTTGGTGTGGATACGGGATGAAAAACACTATTACAACACAAACCTCCACACATTCATCTCTGTACACTACAGTACACCACACAAACACACATACCACACACACCACATCACTACGGTCTGTCTTCTGTCTTTTGTTTATTATCTTTTATTGCTACATGAATAAATTATGGATATATCCAGGTTTTTCCAGATTTGGGCACTAACCATTTATACATATATGTAGACACAAATAAAAAACAAAAAAACAATGACAGCTGGGTGTGAATGCTTCTCATCGAAGGGACTGGGTTTGCTTCTAAACATTGCAGTCGATAAAGAACAGCATCAAAATGTTCTCATGAGCAACTTTTCCTAACAGTCGAAGAATAATTTGATGATGATTTATGCTTTTTCGTGCATGATGGGGCAGCGTATCACAAAGGAAAAGTGATAACAAAATGGCTCAGAGATCATGGCCTTGAAAAATCTATATGCAGCATGCCAGGCAAAATTGCAAAAGTTTTGAAAGAGAGGGATTGATACTGTGAATATTAACTCTTAATAAATAAATCTGATGTTTCTAATAAAAGCCTTCAAAACTTATGAAAGACACAACTCCCACGCTGGGAGTTGTGTTCTGGTCTGCCCACGGGGGCGTCGTCTTGGAGATCTCTCAGGCCTGGAGGACTGGAGGGCTCTGCACAATGTGTAGGTCTACCCTGATCCATCAGGGTTGAAGTGGTCTCTGTGGCTGTGGGCTGTGGCGCCTTGTTACTAAACTATTTAGTTTTTGTGCTGTGAGTGTGCGTGTGTGTGCTTTAAGTGTGTGCGTGGAGTTATATGGGGGGGGGGGTTTATTATTTGTTGTGTTCTTGTTTTATGTTTTATTCTGTAAAGCACTTGTGTGTGTGTGTGTTGCATTTTACATTTATGAAAAGTGCTATATAAATAAAGTTTTGATTGACTGATTAATATGAAATGCCTATAAATGTTCTTCCTCACCATGGAAACATGAAATATGATATCCAAGATTACCAAAGCAGCAAAAGTTTGAAAAAAACTAAACTTTGCCAAAACATTTGGTCTCAACTGTACATTCTGCTATAAAGCTGACTGCTTAAAGGTAGGGTAGGTGATTTCTTGATGGCATCATGTTAGTTGATAATTGAAGCAAAGTATCAACAAAACACAAAGAGCTGTTCTCCTCCCTCCACCTCCCTGCTGTGCTCCCTGAAAAAAAATGCTGCCCATCATGAACTATGATGAGCCTCTCCCCTCCTTTCCCCCATCACGTGCACAACCATGACTTCTCTCCCCATTGCTGACCGGCTGAAGCAATGTTTGTTATGGTTTGGGCAGCAGGCTGAAATGGTCAGCTAGCAGATTGTGTGGAGCTATTCACTGAATGAAGCAAAAAAAAAAAATGTGTCCTGGGTTAGAAATCACGTAGAATCAGTTACCCTACCTTAATTAGATTGGAACAGTAATGAAACAGGTATTTCAATATTCAAAAAATATCAGCCAGTCAACTATGTAAATATACCAGAGCACTGTCAGCTAAAAGTGCTTGAAATTTCCAAAAACAGTTCCCTGTGACTAAACGTTATCATCCACTTAAATATATGACATTTTCACATTGGTAATGCTTATGCAATGATCTGCAAGTGGCATTTTATCTATGCAATTGGAGAAGGAAACTAGTTTTTAACAATTTCACACAGAGTTTGGTAAGTTAGACAGTTGTGTCATAGCACTGCGTTTGCTTCATGTAATAAAACATTGTCAACCATTTGAATACAAGTAACATATGAAAGTCTCTCCAAGCTTTCCAAGTTATCACCTTCCTTGTTTATCCCTGTGGAGCAGGAGAGTCTGTGATTCTTCATGATGCAAATATACAGGATTTTTGCTCGTGTGCTTTGCTAATCCAACTGGAGGTGGGTTGCTCTCAGTGTGTCACAATCTGTCAATGTGCTTCTGCAGGGCTTAGAGGAGAGAAAAAGTTGACTTGTTTAATAATGTGTGCTCCCGCTGCTGAGGCTTGGACACATATCATTGAGTTCACAAGGGTTCTGCACCAGTTTTAATCACAGGAAATTGAGCTTACTTGTCACAAGGAGTGCTACTGAGCTTAATACTACTCCTACTAATAATAATAATGATAAAAGAGTTGCACTCCAAGGCCCAAAGAAGAAGGGTGATCTCAATTTTAGATTCAAGGTGTGGGATGAAAACACAGGCACTAAGTGGCCAGGGTAAGTCTTGCTACGGGAAGAAATATCCATTTGCATTGTGGGAAATGTAAGATTTTGTGGTGACTGAGCCTCACTAAAGATGAAAAATAAGAAACTTGTGTGAAAGAGCATGAAAGCATTATGCAAACAGGGATGCTGTCATGACAGTGAGAAAGAGTAAAAGTATGTAAAAGTACAAATACGATAGTGAAAATGTTCCATTAGAAGTACCCTTAAATCCCACTTAAAACTGCAGTAGGTGATGCCTGGAAATTATGTGATGAATTTTTAAGTTCTTCAAACAAAACAACATTCCAATGCAAAAAAAAAATCCACTTGGCCTGGCATCACTCTTTCATAGCTTTTGTTCTTTCAACTGTCAGCTTTGAGAAAATGCAACACCAATATTAACTTTCATTTTACTTCTATTTTTTTGTAATTTTTATTCCTGGCTGTAGTTATTTTGAATCCAGAATTTCTTGTTCCGCAGCGGATTTTTGCTCCGTTTCTCAGCCGTGAGCTACCAACAGTACCTCTACCTGCTTCACTACTTAATTGTCCACGTGCACCGAGTATGCATGAGACAAGTGCACCAAACTACTATGTAAGAAAGTAGAAAACCCAGTTGACTACCAGAAAGCAGGTCTTATATTTCGAGTCTAGACTTTTAAACACCCTAACTGTTAGATCCACAAAAAAGTGGTGGCGCAGTGGTCAGAAGTGGTATCGCTACATAGAGTGGCTTTAACTAAAACAGCATAAAGATGAAGAGCAAGATGGTATTAAAGTAACACAGTAACAGTAACAGAATATAATATATAACATCAATAGATTAAAACTGGAAAGTCTACATATATGAGGAACATGCAATTGAAGCTGTCGAACGGCTGAGGCTATTCTGAAGCAGCTGCTATACAAATGTGCTTCCTGAAACGCCTCATAAATCTGAGGGAGTCATTTAATATTCAAAAATGCATTGTATTTTAAAGTTTTTTATATCACACATTCATTGCATAACATCTATATCTTAAAAGTAAATCATGATCCAAGTGTCAAATAAATGTAATGGAGCAGAAAGTATCCCATTAAATATAGACGAGTAGAAGTGCAGGCTGAAAAAAGTAGAAGCAGATTTGACAATCCTCAGGGGGATGAAGTCATTCTGTTCATTGCCAGCAGATTCAATAAGTGTTATGGTTATGGAGTGGCTCTGGCTCAGGAGAGACTCGTCCACTAAGCACAGACTGGGTCGGCGTTTCTATCCCTGCACACCTCACATGATAGAGCACAAACCCGGTCCCAGTCCCAGTATCCACCCAGGAGTTTATTTGATGATCCAAAAGGACAAGAAATGACAAAAATAATCTTATATGTTGTTGCTTTCTCATTTAAAAAAAAAAAAAAAGGGTTGAGATAATTCCTTTTTGAATAATAATTATGTGCTGGCTACATTCTTTATTAATTCATTCATAGTTTTCTCTTAAAATGTCTGACTTTTTGATATTTATTTTTACTGAGAGCTTTGTTTTTCTTTATGCTGAATCAGAATTTTCTGCTAAATAAAATCAGTTTTAGTGCTCCTGATGGAAGCCACTGGACTTCTGAATTCAGGTATTTTGCACAAACGTTCTACCCACAGTACATTTGCTTTTCGTTGAGCATATGCAGCCGTCACTCCTAATGTAACGACAGTGTCATCTCACTCAGTCTGTTCTCCCGCTTGCCCCTCTGCTCACTTCTCTCCTCCCTGATCCCCCCATTTCCTCTTTCTGTCTTGCTCTCCTCTTTTGCAACTCTGGGGAAAAGTAATGGACGACTTCTGTGCTCTGATTGGATGACATATCTTGTTATTAGGTGGGAAGGAAGAGATCATAACTCAGAGGGTCTCCACTGAAGAAGGGGAGAAAGGGAAAAAAAAAAGAAAGTGAGAGAATAGAGGCTTGCTGAAATGTTTTGACAAGCACCTTTGAAAGGGAGAGGACAGGGAGCGCTGGCGCTGCGCGCATGTAACAACGAGAGTAGGTCGCCAGTTTCACTGATGTTTCAACCCTGGCACAGTTCCTCTGGGAAATAACGCTACAGCTCTCATCCCTGCCACTTCTTGGCTCCCTGTGCTAGACCAAGGAAGGCAGGCAGATTGCGCAGTGCCCTAGGTCGGTTCCCTAGGGAGTTTAGTGGAGGGGAATTCCTAGATGGCCTACAGTCCTGCCATCCAGAGACTGCATCCTAAACTTCTTTGTTCTTGTTTCATCTTCTTTCTGAGATTTTTGGGGAAGAAGACCGGTCAGTTCATTTCCCGGACTACCGGACTACTTTGATCTGCATTTACAACCTTCACCATTCTCTTAAATGACCTTATACTAGGCTACACCGACTCCCCGTCCATGCTTTCATCCAGCGCCGAGGCCCCTTAGACAGAGTATGTTTTATTTAGAGTGAGAGACTAACTCTTTTTTGAGTTCTGTGGACTGAATGTAATTCCACACAGACTACATTAAAAGTGGAAAAAGGCCACCATGACATTCACTCTTTTGTTGGTGGCATTTCGGCTGATGCTTTTTGAGCCAGAGGTGATGATATCTGGATAAGAGGGTGGAGGTACATGAGAGATAAAAAATAACTCTGAGTTCCAAAATCTTCCTAAAAGCAGAACTATTGTCAAAGGAACCACTTATGGAAGGGAATGCCACTGTTTTGGCTTAAAGTTTTTTTTTCTCCCTCTATGGGAGTTTTTTACTTACTTGCCATTATCCTTGATTTGGATTTGGATTTGAATATTATAATTTTAGTTAATGATATTTGCTCAGGGGTCATGCTCTGGGTCTCTGTAAAGCGCTTAGAGACAATTGACATTGTAACAGACGCTATACAAATAAAATTGAATTGAATTGAAAATTGAATGAACTGAGCAAATGACATCATATCCATTTTTGGAATGATGTTTGTTAACTTAACATTTCATGAAAGAACCTGGCACCTCAGGATGAAGGTCTATTAGAGACTCCACCGGAAAGCCTAAGTGGTAAATGAACTTTGAGGCACTTCAGCATTGTTTTTTTTCTAGCCCCATTGGCTATAGGTGTTATAAAAAACATGTTACATGGATGTGTTTCACTGTTGTATTTTTAATTACATAATTTGAGACTCATTTTCAAATCAAATCAAACTTTATTTCATATAGCACTTTTCATACATTAAGAATGCAACACAAAATGCTTCACAAAATAAAACGTAAAACAGGATCATAACAGATAATAAAAACCCATCCCTCTCACCATCACATATAGACCCACGCACTCACACATAAAGCACACACATGCACACTCACAAAGTAAATAGTTTAGTAACAAGGCAGGGCACTGAGGATCCAGGTGGGGAAATACCACCTGTGGGAGGCCATCCACACTGAGAGGCGCCACAGCCCACGATCACAGGGCGCACCGCCACAGAGACCACCTCAACCCAGATAGACCAGGATAGACCCTACACATTGTGTAGAGCCCCCCCCCCCCAGTCCTCCAGGCCCGAGGGATCTCCAAGACGATGCCCCTGCAGGCAGACCAGACACAACTCCCAGTGTGGAGCGCCCCCATGAGGAAACACTGGAGCTAAAAACTCAAAGAGACAGTAAAACAGGATAAAAATAGACAATAGATACAGTAATGATAAAATGTATAAAACTGTGAAAATTAAATTTAAAAATAAAATGAAAAAAAATAATGATGATAAAATGCACAAAGACTTGAAATAAATTTAAGAGTTAAATTGAATCATTAAAATTATTAGATTAAGAATGGTAAAATAAAAGAACTAAGACAGTAAAAGAAATCAGGTAAAAGCCAGGTCAAAAAGGTGAGTCTTGATCTCAACAGTCTCTGCGGTCCTGATGTTCTCCGTCAGGCTGGTCCACTGATGAGGACCATAATGGCTGAATGCAGCCTCACCGTGGGTTTTTGTCCCAACTCTTGGGATGATTAAAAGGCCAGAACCAGAGGATATCAGGGTCCACGAGGGATGATATGGTCAAAGGAGGTCAGATAAATAAGATGGCCCAAGACCGTTAAGACATTTAAAAACTCATAAAAGAACCTTAAAAACCTGATCCTGAAACGCGCAGGGAGCCAATGCAGTGATTCTAAAACCGGTATAATGTGTTCCCGCCCCCTGGTCTTCATCAAGCACACGTGCAGCTGAGTTTTGGAGCAGTTGACAGACTAGAAATGGTCTTTTTAGGAAGACCAGAAAGCAGAGCATTACAGTAGTCTAAACGACAAGAGATAAAAGCATCAGCGCCTCCGTGTTAGCCTGACAGAGAAACAGACTCTGGCTGTATTCTCTGTTATATATTCTGTCATGTATCTTTATGCATCCTCACAAATCAACAAAGACCATTATATCTCTTTCCTCCAAACAAAAATCTGAATGTTAAATGTTATTATGTGGTTTCAGGGGAAAATAATAATCTATTATCCAAAGGGTCTTGTTTGTGACTTTGATTTAATACAAAAAATAAATGTGACGGATCATTATTTTTCATTGAAGATGAATGAAAAGGAAGGAATCTTAGTTGAATGACCCACTGAAACTATTTTCTTTTTTTTTGTTTTTTTTTTAATTGTCTAAGTGAATTTCAATCAGTCTCAAGATCAGGTTGCGGTGTTATTATGGTAGCTCTATTAGTTCTGCATAATTTTATCAAATCCTTACAAAGTAAACAGCACTGTGCAACTTAATTTATGTCTAATGCAATTAAATCTGTAAAACGCAACTGCTATTTGAGAGACTTGACATTGTAACCGTCACGCTTTGAGCTGGTTTAAGAATTATCTCTCATAAGTAGAAAATTATACATCCCCCTTTCTAATGGTGACTAAAGGAGTTCCACAAGGATCTATTTTAGCCCTTATGTAGGTTTCTGTTTTCATGGATGAAAAGTTAAATTAGAGAAATAATGATCACACCCTTCTCATTGCACCATGTATGAAGGTTTAGATTGGTCCTCTCCATCAGTAGCAGCTGCTTTATAAAAAAAAGGGGACGGTGAAGGTCAGTTTTTCTCCTTATGCATAAGCTTTTTTCGTACATGTACAGTTTCATAACATATTTACGTAACTCATCCATCCCCTTTTAAGTCTTTGTGAATTAGCGGAAGTCACTTCTGCTGTAAATGTCTGGGAGAAGGAGGTGTCTAATGCGGTGTTGCTTTTCTGTTTATCCCTGCAGAACCACAGCTGAAAGGCATTGTTAGCCGGCTGTACAGCCAGCATGGATTCTACCTGCAGGTGCAGCCTGATGGAACCATTGGCAGCACAAAGGATGAGAGCAGCTCATTTTGTGAGTGTACTTATTTTTCATTAAAAGCCTACAAATTTGGTTTTGAAAACCTCAGACAAACAAACACTAACACAAAACAGACCACACTTGGTCATTATTCATTCAACAAAAGTTTTGGATCTGACCTTTTAATCCACCCCACATTGAATACTGATAGCAATTGCATCAACAGTTGCCTTCTCCAAGATCATTGCTGATGTCTTTTTCCTTTGACATTGTGTTAACATGCATTTGAATGCTTCAAATTAGCAAACTGCCAGGATGTCTGCTTTTCATAGTGGCCAGCACTTGCTGTAGATCAATTGAATCAAGCTGATTTGATTAGCATCCCCTGGCTACTCCGTTACCCTTTTAGCTCTTATGAAAAGCAGAAAGAGTAAACTTATTTTTTTCACGCAGTGTATCTGCATTTTAGCATAGCTTTTGGTCTAGAAATAATGACACAGAGTAACATATCATATCAAATCTTGGAACTGAAACAGGGTATGTTGCTTTACTTTGTATGACTGCCTTAAATAAATACACGTGCAGCATTAAATCCAGCATTAAATCTTCAACTCTAACAAAGTCAATCCTGAAACTGTGGATAGTGAATTAAACAGAACCACAGGAGGTTCCAGGCCGTGCTGGAGAGGCCCAGATCCTGAGGATTCAAGGAGAAAGTCAGAATTTTGTCAGCTCACCTGTCAAATTTGTATAAATTAGCTCTGTTATTTTTGTCCTAAAAGGGGAAGGAACATTGTGTCAAACTGACTGTCAAAGTTTGGTGGAGCACAACTTTCTAGTATAGAAATTCTTGGATCACAGAAGCATATTATGACTGGATGTGCAGCTCACTATCTGAAAGTTAATACTGGCAAAAAGCAGGGCCATTGCCTTTGCTGAGAGGCTGTGAGCAAGAATCCTGACCTTTAGCAAAAAAAGCTGGAAACCATGCACTGGTTCTGTTCTGTCCTTTTACCTTGTTGGCTTTCAAGACTCGGACATGGATGCTTTCTCAGAAGGAGACGTTATTTTTCACCAACGTAAATTAATTCTTGGTGAAAGAACATTTTTAACTGGTATAATCACATCTTTTCAACCAACTAGAGATCATGCTAAGCACACAGAAACTGACATGGTGTACTGGTGGTTTCCAAAAACTTGAACTCTAAGAGATCGTTGCATTTGGGCTTCTGGGAAGCAGCAGCAACGCTGGAGCCTATTAGCTCACAACAGTGATGAAGCAACGAGTTGCTGCAGTTTGATTTCACAATTATCTGACGTCCTCTTATTTTTCCCTGTCTTTCTTGTGCTCTTTCCAACTTCATTCCCTGATTTAGCACAGTTCAACTTAATTCCAGTGGGACTGCGGATTGTGGCAATTCAAGGGACAAAGACAGGGTTGTACATCGCTATGAACAGTGAAGGATACCTCTATACCTCGGTAAGCTTACCCTCATACCCTACAGATCTGTTAGATCCAGAAAAAAAAATCAAATATATATATAATTATATATATATATATATATATGTGTGTGTGTGTGTGTGTGTGTGTGTGTTAACTGCAAAGATATTACTATATCAGTAAAAACCAGAATACATTCAGTCTTGCTTTCCAATCTAATTTCAACCGTTCAAGTTTAGTTATTGACTTTAGATATTGATCTGCCACAAGATTAAAAAAGCACCAGGTTCAAGTAGGTCACATTGATCATCTTGTCACAACACAATTTTCAGCTGGAAAAACTTGGATGTTATATTGACATAAATCACCAACTTAAATGTCATTCTGGCCCAAACAACCGCCAGAGGTCCAGTGACCATGTCCTGATGGATCAGAGTTGTTTTGGTGTCCTAAGGGGACCTGCACAATATCAGCAGGTAGGTTTAATGCTGAAGCTAATAAGTATGTTTTTTTTTCTGAGTATGCTCTTCCTATCTTTCCTGTGGAAAAGTTATTGCCTATGCACATAACTGACAAGGAATTTAAGAAAGAACGCCAATTTAGACTTTATCATTTGATGTCATCTTGGATTTTGAGGTCAAGCTGACTCCCCGCTAGAATTCTGTTTATTGTTGCTCTGATTTCAGAATAGTACTGATGATATATACGGCTGGTTTCAGACAAGAAAATGAATTGTGATACATGCTCATGTACACCTTATGCCAGGAGTGTCAGACTCATTTTCACTGAGGGCCACATCAGCATCATGGTTGCCCTCGAAGGGCCAGATTGACGGCATGAATGTAACAAAATGCAATGTAAATCAAAATAAATTAGACTACACCTTATTATAATGTTAAATAACTGCTTCTGTATTTGTTATGTATAAAAGCTTCAAATATTTAATTCATTATTATATTAAACTCAGTGTTTGTGGTTGTAAACCTATCTCGGACAGGTGATGTTTACAGAGTCTGTTGCTATGGTAATGGACTCTGTAAACGTCACTGAGAGTATCCTTACCTTGGTTTCAGAAGCGGAAGCGATTCTTTGTTTTTCTTGTAGGCTAAATTTAGCATACTTAGCTCCGTGTTTGTTGTCAAAATGCCAAAGTAGATTATACTCTTTCACAACTGACACCCCCTCATAATACTAAAGACATACTGTTTTTTCACCTTGAGGTACAAACTTGTATTCGTTTTCCCGTCGTTTATAAAACTTCCCTCCTTGTGCATTAATTTCTCTTTTCTTGGACATATTGTGGTTAGTTTGTAGAGGTTTTTCTGAAGTCCATCAGTTCTGAAAATCGTCTTGATGTCTTGCTCATGGTGAGATACTGTTATCGTTGTGGGTGACGACGAAATGCATTGTGGGAGATGTAGTTTATTGTCAATATGCGCTTTAATGCGGTGTAAGCTTATTTTAATTCTTAAAATATTGGTTTAAAATTTAAGCCAATAATGCACAAGCTCTCGAGGGCCACATAAAATGACGTGGCGGGCCACATTTGGCCTTGTGTTTGACACATGTGCCTTATACCATTTCAGTGTCTTTGAGTGTAATAAATACATAATTAAAACAAGACATAGGTTGTTTTACCACAAGTAGCACCAAAGTTGAGAAATTTCAGACTCATGGAAAGATGTGATAGTGTGTGTTAGCTGTGGATACAGGTTGTGTCATGTACATCCTGCAGCTTGAGCATCTCTTTAGACTTCATGTAAAAGGGCTTCATGTAAAAAATTGAAAGGAATTTCTCAAGGTGGACAGTTCCATCGGTCCCTTTCAGAGAGTTAACACCAGATTATGTAGTCTGATCGTCTGATCATCATGCCAGACAGCAACCATCACAGTGGCTGCCTTACTGCTGCAGCCATTGTTCCCTGTCTGATTCTGCATAGGATAACTGCAATAATGGTGTGCATGTTAAATATTAAATCATGGTGCATTTACGTCACCATCTCTGGTTATTTTCTGAGTACATGACTAGCAGTCAGAGCTGTACTGCATCCCTCACTGACTTCCTTTAGAAGATTTGTTCAAATCACATGTGCACACACTTGCAGCACTGGGTTTATAGGTGCTGTAATACAGAGCAGCTGTCTTCTTCTGTCTTATTTGGATGTTTGATTTCGGGATGCCATACTTTTATGGTGCAACTGATACTGAGTTGTATAAAAGAGAGCACAAGTTCTCTCATCTCTGAGGTTGTTTGTTCACACCCACCTCAATCTTAATCAGGGTCATGTGGGGCTGCTGGAGTCTGTTATGGCTGACAAAGAGCAAGGTGTCAGAGTACAACATGGACAGGTCGCAGGGCCACACATAGACGAACAACCATGCGAGCTCACTGTCAACGTGGAGTCATCTATCAACCCAACATGGATGCTTTTGGTCAGTGGGAGGAAGCCAAAGCACCTGGAGAAAACCCATGTCCAACATGTTTAGATGTTTCTCTACTTTCAAATAAATCGATGAACTTCAGCTTATCATCAAGGTCTGCAGAAGTCTGTTGATGACTCATTCATTTGAAATGTCCAACTCTGGTAGTGAAAAAAGAAAAACAAAGAGAAAACATTGCAAATCACGTTTTGGATCAAGCGTTTTAAATTAGATTTTTTAATCCACATCGCTAAGTGGTACCATGTCTGACGTATTCTGCTACTGGGCCATGATCTCCCTCCCTTTTAGACTTTTATATCATATGAAAGTATGAAAGTGAGCTGGTAAATAAAGACGTAATCTGTAATGGGGTTGATTCATTTGACAGTTTATTTAATGTACATGTGAAGCTTGAGGCATTCTTTGTTTTGTAGTAGATGATTTCATGTGGTGAACGAATCCTTTGTACTGCTGCCTTTCGAGGAAATGTTTTTTTGGTGTATTTTGTTCCATGAAAAATCTCAATCACTGCCAGATGATTTGTTTTTCAGTGGATTTTTTTTATTTCTCAGACTCAAGTCTTCCAGCTTATTTTCAGTTACTGTCCATAAACTCACTTTGGCTCCCTACTTTTGTTTATTTCGTGCACTCTTTATGTCGCTACTGATACAAATTTTCACATGAGTTTTCTGGCTGCTCTTTCTGCCATGAGAGGGCTACTAGAGCAGCGTGAAGGAAGTGATCAAAAAATGAGAAAATTACCAGCATGTGCAAACGACTTCAAATGTTCCTGACCGTTTGTTCATGATGGTTGCAATATACCGATTAAATACCCTATTGGCCCGAATATAGGACGACTCTGATTATAAGACGACCCCTATTTTTCAAATATCATTTTGGGAAAATTAAAATATGATGAAGGCAATAAGGTTATTCATTAAATTTTTTTTTATTGTACAATTACTATAGAAAAAACTCCCACAGAGATAACATTCTGCTGTATTGTTAAACATTTTAATGATCTTATCTTTTTTCAGAAGTACGGTACCATACTGCGTGTCAGATTTCCATGTTATTTAAGATCAAGGTATGGTACTATTTAATAAACTGTGTTCTCTTCAAATCTGAGAATATGACTCTGAATAAGCTACAACCATGTAGTTCAATAACTGCATAACTATTGAAGTCGAATTTTAGTCAAGAACAACATAAATAATTCAATCTGTAAAACACTAATTCTGGACTCCAACAACTTTCAAAGCCCTTTGCTAGAGTTGGCTGCGTGGTTCCTCCATTCTCACTGGTTACCTAGGTGTGGGCTTCATCTAGTGGCGCAGATGTGTAATTACAATAGAAAAGTCTAGTCCTCGATTATAAGACGAACCCAATTTTTGAGAATATGACTTCTCCTAGAATAAAATATCATCCTATATTCGGGCCAATACAGTACTATGGGGTGCCGAATGTAAAAACTTGATTACAGTTTTCAAACTGATATATTTTCAATATTTAGCTCATTTTTATCATTTCACATTTAAATCAATTTGAACATAAAATTAAATTAAATAAATTAAATCTAAATGTTAAATCTAAATGTTAAATCTAAATCTAAAATGTTAAATCTAAATGAATCTAAATCAAATCTAAATAAATTAAATAAATTAAATCAAATCTAAATCTAAATCTAAATGTTAAATCTAAATCTAAATTAAATCTAAATAAATTAAATCTAAAATCTAAATGTTAAATCTAAATCTAAATGTTAAATGTTAAATCTAAATCTAAATTAAATCTAAATCTAAATGTTAAATCTATATCTAAATGTTAAATCTATATCTAAATGTTAAATGTGTCGCCGAGTGTAAAGCGGGTTATTTAGAGGATTTACAAATGTCCCATGCCCCGTAAAGTCTCACAGCCGCACAACCACGCCCACACCACTGATTAGGATCAATGGGAAGAGGGCTTGAGGGAGAGTCGGGACTCGAACATGGCTGCCTCCCTGCCTGTGGAAGACATTGAACGGGCGGTGTTGGCGGGTGTGCGGGCTGCACTTCAAGCGGTTGTTCACAGCGGTACCGGCCCCATCTTCCACAGGCAGGGAGGCAGCCATGTTCGAGTCCCGACTCTCCCTCAAGCCCTCTTCCCATTGATCCTAATCAGTGGTGTGGGCGTGGTTGTGGTGCGGCTGTGAGACTTTACGGGGCATGGGACATTTGTAAATCTCCTAAATAACACGCTTTATCGGCCCGACATTTAACATTTTAAATTTAGACATTCGGATATAGATTTAACATTTAGATTTAGATTTTAGATTTAGATTTAACTTTAGATTTAATTTAGATTTAACATTAGATTTAACATTTAGATTTAGATTAGATTTAACATTTAGATATAGATTTTTAT
Organism: Hirundichthys speculiger; assembly: GCA_018398805.1. Taxonomy (NCBI): domain Eukaryota; kingdom Metazoa; phylum Chordata; class Actinopteri; order Beloniformes; family Exocoetidae; genus Hirundichthys; species Hirundichthys speculiger. Next base: position 3,742,658 of record JAGFBZ010000606.1, on the reverse strand, counting down.
AGATTTAACATTTAGATTTTAGATTTAACATTTTAGATTTAGATTTAGATTTATTTAGATTTAGATTTATTTTTTAGATTTAACTATTTAATGATTTAACATTTAGATTTAGATTTAACATTTAGATTTATCGCTTAAGATTTAACATTTAGATTTATTTAACTATTTAGATTTAGATATTTAGATTTAACATTTAGATTTAGATTTAGATTTAACATTTAGATTTAGATTTAAGATTTATTTAACATTTAGATTTAGATTTAGATTTAACCTTTTTTAGATTTAACATTTTATTTATTTTAACATTTAACATTTATTTAGATTTAACATTTTAAATAATTTATGATTTCTTTAAATGTGTGAAGAAAAATGAGCTAAATATTGAAAATATATTAGTTTGAAAACTGTAATCAAGTTTTTACATTCGGCACCCCATACAGTACATCTCATGTGGAAAAACTTGTGATATACTGAGTATATTTGATACATCACACACCTCTACTTAATATACAAAAGAGTTTATGGCCAGATCATTGACTTGAAGCTGACCCGGTCCTGTGGCTGTAAAGCGAAACCAGATCGTCACACCTCCACCTCCGTGCAACTTTGAACATTTTACCCATGCTGCCATGTTGTCTTAAAAAAGAAGACGCACCTTCCTGGAAAACCTTGCAAACAAGCCATACTTGTTCAGTCTTTTTCAAATTGAACTGAGTTGTTTGTCTTTTTTTTAATCTCGAGTGTTATCTTTTGTTTGTTTCATTTGGCAATTTCTCTGAACATAGCATGGTCTGACCTTGATGTGAACTTGCTGTGATATCAGCTCCCTGGCAAAAACAATATGTTTTCTTCTTGTGAATAATATTTTTCACTGTAGGATGACACACTCCAAATGTGGTGAGCAAAAGGGAGTACAGGTCCAAGTACAGGATACATGGTGGAAAAAGTAATAAAGCAATAAAAAAAACCATAAATGAAATCAAGTTTGGGCTATACATATACATCATATGTATACATATACTCTTCCCTTTCCTTGCTCACATTTGTAGTTAAACATTAGTTGGTTTCAACCAGCACCTGGAGAGAACCCACACAAACCCGCTCAGGCAATGACAGATCAGGCACACAGGGAGGTTTCAGGCAACCAGCGGGTTCAAACCCAGCACTTTCTTGCTGTGAGATAGCAGTGCTAACCCCTGCAGCACTGCATAAGAATCAGACTGGACTTGGACCAGGTTCAGACATAAAAAGAAAAACCTCTCATCTGGGACATGGTACCATTGAACAATGTGCACTGGCCTTTTATTCATTAAGAGAATACTAAAAGGACAACAGCAAGAACAAATGCTATTGTGTGTGATTTATGTAGCCTGGGATCAGGAGAGAGAGAGAAAGCTAGACAACTGGAAAACAGAAAGTGAGAGGTATTGATGAAAAACTGTATTATTTTGTGTGCTTTTTGTGTGTTTCAAGACAACACAAGAGAGAGATGATGTGGACTAATGTGTGAATAAGAGGAAGAGAAAAGAGAAAAGGAGATAACTGTCAGGTTAAAGAGACATTTTGAGAGCACTCAGTGAAGACAGAGCCTTTTTTTTCTGATAGATTTGTGTCCCACCTTGGACAAGAATTCTCCTTCAAAAGTAGCTTTAGTAACTTGTATGAAAATGCAAATGATTCACAATCACTTTGCTCTGCGTCCCAGAGATTTTAAAGTATAGGTCATTCTTAGTAGGCAAAATCAGCTCCTGTTAGATCAGGATGAGTCTTTGGCACAAAAATGAAGGTGGCTGCAGACAGATGTCAAGGACTGCAGGGACACAACTGATTGGAAGGTTTTTTATTGTGCAGTTCAAAAATTTCACTTGTGTTTTTTTTTTTGTTGTTTCCTTTTTTTAGAAACTCAACCAAGGATGGCTAAAATTGTATGAACAATAATAACATTAAAATAAAATGCAAAAAGAGGCCAAAAACAAAGGAAGAAAATAATGCATCTTGACATGTCTCCTGCTCAAGTTTGAGCTCAGAAAGTGGTGTTGATGCTAAACGTACTCAACTTCTACACCCAGTAGGGCATGATGGGAATATGGAAGGTGTCACAAATAAGACCCTTTCTGATACTTGACAAGAAATTTTGGGAAAATTGAGGGCTTGAAAGCTAACAAACTGAGGAGAGAAATGGAAGACATACTGTCCAAAGTTAAAAAATCCATTATTGGATTTCCTCCCCTGCTCTTAGAGTTACCGGTTTTACAGAAATAACTCCTTTTACACCTGACTGCCAACACAGCAAACATGAAAACTCTGGTCCACTAGAGATACTTTGTGTCGAGACGTCTGTATTGTGGCCCTGGACTGTCGATGCTGGTAATGATAATGTGTGCATGTATAGCGACAACATTGTTTATGTTGAGAATTAAAAATCAAAAGTCAGAGAACCTAAACTGAGAATCAAAGGAGCAAAACTCAAAATCCATAATCAAGAAATCGAACCCTGTGAATGAGAGTGCAGTGATCTTTTCTGGATGCGTTTATTTTTTATTTTTTTCCCTAGCTTTCAGTCGTGAAAAGATTATGAGACAGGAACTTGTAGGTCACTGGGTTCTTTGAGATGGTTGCATATCAGGTGTAGTCTCCCAGCATGCTCTAGGCAGTGTGTATGTCCCAGTGTAAGATCAATGTTCATCATTGTTAATACATTATCTGCTATTTGATGCTGCTTTTTATGATGGTTCTCACAAGTTGTAGTGTTTTTCTGTTGCTTACATTTTCATTGAAGGTGAAGAATGTCTGGCACCACACGTGAATGTACGTGTACATCTAGTCAAGCCGCTGTAATTTTTTTTTGTTGTTGAAGCGTATGGATTGATTAGCACATACCCACTACAAATGGTACCCATTGAGTGGCAGCACTGGTCAAAATCGGCCATTAATGCTGTATTTGTTGCTTTTTCGTGTCATATAAATGTCAGGGTTTGAAGCAACTACGCCAAATCTCACTGATTTGGAAGGTGCCAATTTAACACGAGAGTAAGGACAGAATGGGGAAGGAAACAGACGAGCTGAACTTCACATTAAATTTCAGGCTATGTTCCTGACAGACTAGCAGGCCTGATGTAGCCCCTTGGTCCTTTGTTTTACCCTATGTTTTCAGCAGCTTTAGAGCCCACATGAGCTCAATTTTCTGCCCACACTGGGCCTGCATGGGTCCCCAACAGGGAATCATTTACAGAACTTTGAATGGTGGCATCATATGGAGAGCAATTCGATGAAAGGAACCACAAATGGGAAGACATGTCAAAACTGGGAACAGAAAGAGTTGTACATTTCTAAAAAAAAAAAAAAAAAAAAAAAAATGTTATTATTAATAACTATATATCTTTGTTGAATATCTTGAATTACTCTGTTTGCCGGTGATGGATGTGTAGCACCATCATGTCACAGCCACAAAGTCCCCCGTTCAAGTCCCAGCTGGGGTCTTTCTTTGTGGAGCTTGCATGCTTTCCCTGTACCTTTATGGGTTTTTTTCTGGGTACTCCAGCTTCCTCCTACTGTCCAAAACTGTAAATGTTATGTCAACCATATACTAGAGGACTTTGCAATAAATCTTCAGAAAGAATACTAAAGATTTTGCAAAAATTGGGGATCTTGTGGGATCACCATATACAAAACCATAACCATCAAACCACCCTCCGACTGGTTGTGACATTAATTATGTTATGAACCATTACAATCTGAGATAAAATGAAAGACTTGTGATAATGTTTAATTTTGTCCTTGTGCTATGATAAAAAAGCCTCCAAATTCCAACAAAGCACCTAACGACTGAGATTATGGGAGAAGACCTCAACTCAGCTAAGACTATTATTTTCTTTCAAATGTAGACATTTTAAACTGCTAGTAAAATGTAGGTTGTTTTGCCAAAGTGTAAGGTCAGCAATGGATTGATTAGAGGTCCTAAATTGTCCAAATTAGTGCGAGTATGGGGCTCACCTGGTTGAGCAGGTGCTCCATGTACAGAAACAGCAGTCCTCAAGCCGTTGGCCCAGGTTTGATTCCTGGGATGTGGCTCTTTCATGCCTGTCTTCCCCTTCTCTCTCTGCTCCCATTCCCTGTCCAACTGCTCTCAATTAAGGCTATTAGAGCCACAAAATCTTAAAAAAAAAAAAAAAAAAAAAAAAAAAACAAAAGCAGAATTGTCAGCATGCTTGGTTGTTTGTGTTGTGTGGCTGACTGATGGACTGGTGGCCTGTCCATGGTATTCCCCATTTCTTCCCAATGACAGCTGGGATAGTCTCCAGCCTCTCTGTGACCCCAAAAGGTACAAGGAGGATACAGATAATAGAGGTATAAATGGATGAACGTGGAATATTATTATTTATTCCTTTTTTAAATTCCAGTTTTCTCTGTGTTGGCAGCTTTGGGGGCTGTATATTTATTATAATTTGCAAAATCACTGCGGCGTTTAAGTCATGAAAAGAGCGGAATACTGATGGGGGCCTTCAGCTGTTCATCAGTACTGCAAAGCCATAAGTCCCTGCATATTATCATCCACTCTGCTCCTGTTATGCCTGCAGTGGCCCTACACAAAGACACTGGGAACAGACCATGCACGTGCAGTGCGAGATCGCATTAATTGCCAGTCTCGTCCTCCGTAAACACATCTGTGCCCCACTGACTTATGTAACGCGGCGCTCTCACAGATTGTGCGCATGTGTCTTTCCAACAAAGGATTGTGGTGAATAAGCTTTATGCTTCGCATTGTCATGTGAGTGGGTCGCTGAAATGGGAATGTGGTGGTATTACTGCAGCTGGACAGATTTCACAGCATCTCACGGATTACTCAAGGAGCTGATGGGACCGTCAGTAGATGCAGAAAGCCCGTGACCCCTGCTGTCTACACAGAGGACTGCAAATAACTGGGTGTCATGATTTTGATTTCCAGAAGTGGAGCTAGACGTTTTAGAAGCATCAGTTCTGATTTCATGCTGGGGCGTGCATGATGAAGTGAAAGTAAACAAGATATAGAACATTAGTCACAGTCTTAACTTTCATTTGTGTTCATTATATTGTAATTAGTGCAAGATAATGTTGGTTGGATTTAGGGAACTCTGCCCCGTGAGTGTGCATTATTAGTGCTTCGCTGCCTTTGTTTGGAGGTGAGTGCACTTCCAGTGCACGGCAGCATGGAGAGCAAAGCTTCCTGGAGCACAATAGATGTAATCAGACACAAGGGGATGAAGAGGGAGGTGGTGTGTGTGGGCAGGGTGGATCGGGACGATACTCTGCATCATAAAAAGGTTCTTCCAATCTTACGGATGCGCGGCACGGACGCTACACATTACCTTTCTCATCTGGTGCCATTCAAATGCATTTTTGGCTTGAGGCACACAGAAGGGAATATAGTAATTTACCCAAGTCTCTCTACAAGTCACGGTTGAAGAAGGAGATTTTTATTCATTTCCAGTCTGCGCACTTACTATTTTCAGTGGAAATGTTCCCTCACCCCTCATCTCCAAATGTGCAACACACTGTCAGCAATTATTCATCTGTGCAGGAAAAACTGACGGTGTGGGTTATATTGTCTGGAAGTGCCCCCTATATTATCAGGACATTTTTCTTTATCCTCTCTTTGCTTATATAGGATGTTTTCCTTTCTTTCTCTTCAGTTCATCTGGGACCACGAATAAAATGCTACATTTGGGCTCTATGAGGAGACAAATTTCAGGGGAGTGATTATGAAGAGTAATTATTAGCATGCCTTGGGAGAAGGGTTATCGCTGGTGTCATTTCTGAGGTTTAGCTGAAGGGTGTTTTGCCAGAGTGATGGCTTCTCTTTCAAGAGGGACAAAAGTGTCAGATCCTGGGGTGTCTGCGACTTAAGCCCTTCTCAGAGAAGCATTCCAGCTTTTGGTCCCAGGAGAGGAGCAGGTCTCTCCCTTTCTCTCTTCTTAATCTTCTTTATTACCCAACTGCCCCTCTGTCCTTTCTGAGTGATCTTCTCCTCTCCTTCCTGTCTTTCCTACCTTTTCCCCTCTGTCCCCCGCACTTCCCACCCCTCTTTCTCTCTGGCCTTATTAATAATGAATGAAGCGGATCATCTATCGATCCCATCCTCTGTGTTAGCACAGCAGAAGATATCAAACCTGTCAGTGGATCTTAAAATAGCTGTGCCGTGTAGCGATGGTAGTGTTTTTGGAGTTAAGGCATAGGGGCTTATTTTTGAATGGCAATGAGATGGGGGGGTGGAAGAGCAGTGAACGAGCGAAGGCATGGAGTCTTATAACACCTTCTGAGTGAAGGGAGGACGCCTCCCTGTGAAGGAGAAAGCTGATGATGTGTGATATGTGTGAAACTGCAGGTCCCCTCCAGCCTCAGTTGCCTTCTGGCTTTTTTTATTAAAGCTTGTCCACACCAGGCTGTGATCTTCTGGCCCTGTTCTGTCATCCCAAGTCTCGGAGAAATTCTGCACTCAGCCATTTCTGCCCTGCTGCTTTCACTTAATCAATCCACTGGATTGGCTTTGCTCCCTGACAAGGGAGGGACCCTGTCGAGACGAGACCCTGATGGAGACTAAAAGAGATGTATATCTGTCGCTATTGGTTAATATCACCAGTTGACATTATGCAGGGTTCAGTAGGCTTGATATGGAGGACAGAGAGGGAGGGGAAGCACTGCTGAAACATAATCATTTACAAGGACTGCCTTAACTGCTGGATTTGATCCAAGTTCACTTAGTTTGATTTTATTTTGTGTTTTCAGATTTGGCCAGTCAATAACAACAGACAACGTAAGACTGGCCTTCATAAGAGACACAAGTCTCTATTAAGGGCACTAGAAGGATGGATTTTACTTTGTTAGCTTTGATTCTGGACAGCACAGTGGTGCTGTCCAAAATGATGTTAAAATATTAACATGTTAAGTCAGTTGGCCATGAGTGTGACGATGCATGCGTTAGCCCTGTCATTAACTGGTCACCCGTCCAGGCATGAAGTCTCTTCCATCCACTTACACCTTGCAGCAGTTTCCTCAACTTTGATTTCAAGGCTTAACAACCTGATATTTAATGTCTTAAAACAGATCTTTTTGACATGTCTAGGTATGAATTTAATTTTTCTTCTCTTTGATACTACATTGATTTTCTTTCAGTTTGACTAATTTACGTCAACGTTTTTCCATTTGGCTTTTCTCCAGCACAACATAATAAAACACTATACAAGACAAATCATGGAGATATCCTAATATTAGATTCCCTGGTGATCTTAAAGAAAGAAATGACTTGGAAGCAGTTCTGATAACCAAATTATGTAAGCAATCTATCAAGCTTTGATGCTAAAAAACGACCCTACTTTTAGACTTGTGTCAGTCAGTAAAATAAGACTAGTTGCTGGTTTCATTTATAATTTAGCTGAATGTCTGCTTATATAAAAAAGAAAGGTTACAATACAGACATATTTTTTAGAGCAAATGTTTAATGGATTAATGAAAAATTGCTCAGTGCCTGGAAGTTATTCCTTCTTTTAAATGCACCTTCTCCACAATGTCTTTTACATTTTCTGATAAAGGCACAACAGACAGCTGCTTTTGAATCAAAGAAAGCTTCTCTTAAAGGGAGGTAATGCAGATTAATAGGTGGACAATTCATGGTAAACAATGTAATCAGATTAAGTAAACTGCTGGTTTAACAGATTTATACGACAAATTAATGTGGACACACATCACTCCAGAAAGTTATTTTGAACCTCACCCATTTCCAAGAGCTTTTGTGTTTTTGCATGTCTTGAAAGCTGTCAAGAAGTCATAATTCCTCATTAATATGTAAAGTGCAGTCCTGAACAAAAGTCTTTGGCAGATGTGGAGAATCCTTTCAAAAATTAAAAAGAAAAAGTTTGTTCTTCTAAAGTGAAAGGAAAGGAAAGTCTAAATCAAATCAATATTTGGTGTGACTCTGGCCACAAAACAGCATCAACTCTTTTAGGTACTCAAAGATCTCAGCAGGTAAGTTATTCCAAACGTCTTAGAGAACGTTCCACACCCCTTCTAATGAAGGTTGCCTTAAATCCTATTTCTACATGTAATCTCCATAGACTGTATTAAAGAACTGGACAAAACCTGTGTGATGTCACTCATAGGTTTTCTTAAAAGTCAGTTGAAGCCTATTTTCTGAGGCTCTGGGTGAAAACATATTGGATATGGCTCCACTCGGCCTCAGTTAATGGGAAAATGGGCAGAAGGAGCAACAGGCTCACCTTACCAGCAGTTACCGCAATCTAGCTATTTTAGCTTTGCTTAGCTCTGCAGCAGAGCATCGTTAGCTACCTATTTTCCAGCAGTCAGTCAACCTGGGAGGGTCTTGGAATAATCCGGGGCAAAAGTGGCTTGAGGGTTCAGCTACTCAGGCTGCTGCTAGAGGTAGCAGTCAACAAGCTAGCGGCCATCAGGCCAGATGTCTTTTGGTTAGCCCTTGCTATAAATTTTAAATTTTAAACTCCTTGCTTAGCTAAGCTTCATCCCCAGACTATTCCAGGCCAGCCCAAAGCCGGTCACAGAGGTCTGGTAGTACACTTAAAGCGCAACAAGCCATATTATTTTTAAAATAAGATTATAGTCTGATAGGTCTATATTTATAGCTCAGAAAGTTCACTTAAAGTGCTAAGTAGCTAAAGTGACCGCTAGCTGTTTGACGGCTGCCTGTTCATCCCCCAAATGCCAAACTGTCTCTCAGTCAAAGTCAAATATTTGGGAGTTTTTAACAAAAAGTTTTCGTATCTTCCAAAAGCCCAGAATGCCACAGTAATGACCAGTTTCAAATGTCACAAGTACACTTATTACTCGATTCATCTTCACCCTCAGGAACCCGTCACCTAATTAATGTCACTGTGAGTCACTGCGTCTGTCCATGTATTTTTTTTTTTCTTAACTGTCTGTTGACACGAACTGGATTTCATCTTCAAAGAGATGGTGTTGCGGTGGTCTCAGGACATTTGCACACTATTCTTCTTCTACTGTGTTTTCTGATGTGAATGAACCTCTTCCCCTTGTCTGCTTTTTTTCTCCCAGGAGCACTTCACTCCCGAGTGTAAGTTCAAGGAGAGTGTGTTTGAGAACTACTACGTCACATACTCGTCCATGCTTTACCGCCAGACCCAGTCCGGCCGCTCCTGGTATATCGGAATCAACCGTGACGGTCAGATCATGAAGGGCAACCGAGTAAAGAAGACCAAAGGAGCCGCTCATTTCCTGCCTAAAGTTTTAGAGGGTTTGTGTCTTGTTATATCTATTTAGCATCATTTTTTTTTTAAGTTGGTTATCAGTCATCTTCAGAATTACTTAACAGCTCTATCTTTGTCACACAGTCGCAATGTATAAGGAGCCTTCACTACATGAGCTCGCCAGTGAGCCGGTGAGTCCTCCTCGAAAGACAGCGAAGACGTCAGATTCTCCAACCCTAAAGAATGGACAGAGAGAAGCTCCCAAGGCGGATGCTTCATAGCACAGGAGACCGAGGGTGGGACTTAGGGCAGCAGTGACACTGGGAACCAGGTTGTCCATAATGCACTGAGAGGAGTGCAGTGGTACCAACCCTCTCATCACATTCCAGACGTGCACTGCAGGATGCAGAGGGATGGAGGGTCAACAGTCCATCAGCAGCCGACAAGGCACGAGAGAGGAGTCCCTTCCATCCCCAATATTTAACTGCAGACAGAAAACAGCCCAGGGTCCGAACCCTAACCGCCCAACATCTTCCTCCAGAGCTTCCCATGACTCCTTATGTCACAGGTTTCTTCATTTCCTGCCAGACTCGAGCTTCTTTTGTCTGAAAATTTAATCTTTTCTCACATTTCCACTCAGTGCTAACCCGCATTGTACTCAAAAGCCGCTGCTCACACATTCTCACGGCTAATTTGACATCATCTCCCTCATCCATGAAGCCCCTTCTTGAGCCCCGATGTTGGTTTGGCTCAGCCAGCCCCCCCGCCCACCACCACCTGGCTACCAGCTCCGCAAATCAGTGAGGTCGACCAAAGCTCAGAGTGAGCTGAAATATCTTCAGAGAGGAAAGAAATTTGCAAGAGAGCCTGGGTTGGATCAGGTCACTCAGAAATTGTTTCTTACATCAAAGCCAAAGCCTGTTTTCTTGGTTGTTTTGTTTGTTTTCCTCATTACCCTGTGATTTAAAAAAAAAAGGAATTCATGAAGGCCAAGAGGAAGACAGTGAAATACAATAAGAATAGTATAATAAAAATGATGAAAAGATGAGATCTGATCAGTCAAAAGGAGGTGATAAGAATGCTTTTCATGATAATGATAATAATAATGATAATAAATAAAAACAAAAACAGGATGTTTGATCTTGAAAATTAGTAAATTTTATGAGGCTCACATGAGAGGCCTAACGAAAATAAAATTTAATATATCTATATATCTATATTTTTTTAAACCATAAAAAAGCATAAATTACTGATGATTTTAATACCAACTCTAATGGAAAGCCTCTAAAAGCAGAAGCAGTACATTTACAAAAAGGCCAGAAGATGATTCTCAAAAGACAAAAAAATAAAACGTGAGTTCACCCACATGATAGCTAATTATTGCACTCGCTCATTAAAGCCTACCACTGAACAACTGGGACGCACGTTAAGCCCAGGGTGGATCTGAGCTCAGACACCTGAAAAGGGAGCAGCAGTGTATACTTCAGTCAGCATCTGCTGTCAGCATAAAACCAGGTTTGAAGCCCAACATCAAAGCTAGAGAGCCTCTGAGCTGGAGCACTTGTTATTCTGAGGATGTCTGGCAGCTTATCCACTCACTAGCTTTATCAAATCACCTTGAAAGAATTGCCCTAAAAAAAAATGGAGTCGCCAGAGTGAATGTCTTGGTGTCGCCGTGCTTTAACCCAACATGAGTGGATGTCTGTGGATGTCCTGTATATGCGTGTACAGAAGATAGATAGAGGAGCTGAGGGTAACCTCCTCCATGTCCTTCAGACGGCGCACAAGATTTGCTCTTTGATACATGTGTATCTGTGAATAAGTGATTCTTCATCCGTCTTGTGAACCATTTTCACTGACTCGTCTCCTATATTCATTTTAAAACAGCATGAAAGAGGATTTGTGGGCATCCTCATGGGGACTCAGCTGGAAGGCTGCTCATTAATTCAATGCAATCAACCAATGTTTCAAATGAGAAATATATGCTGACCTGATAGAAACTGAGGTTTTTAAATGGGAGCTGTCAGGGTATGTCAGTGCTGGCTCCTCTTGGCTACTGTCTCTTCTGGTAAGCCACTGAGGAAAAAAAAATAAAATAAAAAACACGTCACCTCAATGTTCCATCAAAGTGAATGTGCACAGATACCACCAGCAAACGCAGACGGCAGTACAGTCGGTCCCCTGCTTTGTCGGGAAAAGCAAAGCAGGGTAAGGCAAACTTTAAAGCAACACTGCGGAAGATTTTTTTTGCTCTCGGGAGCCCCCGACAGTTCTGAGGTGGTCTAGCACTGCGGTAAATACAAGTCACAGGTTGAGCCTGGCTGACAGAGAGCCATACATGGATTTGTTTACCAGCTGAACCCCAATATAACCAGCAAAGAAAGTGAAGGCAGCAGCAACAGGTGGTAAAATTCCAGCTTTCTACACAGCTATATTGCAGCCTTTATGCTGTATCTCTAAAAATAAACATCAAAGTAAACAAAAGAACTGCACACGGCACCTAATAATGTCCTTGAACAACAAAAACTGAAAAAAAAACAACAAACACCTGGAAAACAAGTATAACTACAGGGACACTTGCGCTTTCAACACTTTAGCATCCATTAGCTGTTACTGTTCATTAGCATCTGTTAGCCATGATGCCAACAAACAAAGAAGAGCTGGGAAACGCAATTTACTCTTCAAAACTTAAAACCCAGAGAATACAAAAGTCTCAGTGGAACACATTTAACTCCTCCTCCTTGTTTCCTCTGAGCTGGCCCTCTTTAGTTTATTCAGCACCTCTGCAACAACGAACATACTGATAAAAGACGACAAGCTTCTTAGCAAGACAGATTTTAATTAGGTGACAGTTTTTTGATATATGTTGTTGTGAGAGTGATCAAGGCCACAAAATTACATCATGCAGTTCCAGGTGAGCTGAGTGTGCTGTGTAAAAAAAATAAAAATAATGCAGCGTTGCTTTAAACTGTTGTTAAAATCATATTTGAATCTAAGCAGCTGTTTTCAAATTCTTATGACAATGTAATGTGACGGTGGGTTTGGGGAAAGTGAGGCCTTTTGAATGTGCTATGATGAGAGTGAAAGTAAGTCTTAAATTGTGAATGGAATTGTAAAGAGGCCATCACGTGGAAGGTAGTTGTTCCGACAGAGTAAAGGATTAGCAGGTGTACTCGTGAGCGATATTGATAAGGAATTCAGGGAGCGGAATGAGCAGGAGAGTTTTGGGAGCGTTGTTTGCAGCTTGTAGATATGATAATGAATGTGAGACAAAGAGGCATGTAAGGCACTGAGTGCTATTTTTGACAGGGGGGGTCTGTGGAGGAAATTAGTTGAAGGGTTTTTTTATATACATTTTTTTTCCCTATTAGGTCTTTAATTTTCTGGGTTTCTCTCAGGGGAATATCCCTATGCTTGTGGCAGAATTCTGTACTATAGACCTACAAATCACTATTTCTACAGCGCCAGAGCTTGGTCTCTGTTGGGAATTTGGTAAACTCAGTCTGGTTTCCAACTGTGCATTACTAACTAACTGCACAATATCAAAGTGTTTGCACAGCAGGTAGTGAACAGGGTTGTGTGTTTTGAAGTTGTTCATGATCAAAGAAAGTAAAGGTGAGAATTTGAATGTGCAAAATGATGACTGAGTGACAGCAAAGGAATCTTTAATGCCCAAATTCCTCCATTGGTGCTTCAAACAGTGCTTAAAAAAAATAGAAAATTACAACATTGTCTATATTCCTCAAGATAAAAATGAGGAATTTTAGGGAGCGCTCTTGCACGAAAAAGTAAAATTTGCATCTAACCTTCAATCAACTTGTTCAATGATTGAGGTTTTACAGCCAGTAAATGTAAATAAGAGGTTCTCATCATGACTTAAACGTGCCTTTCCTCCAAATTCCTTCACGGATTTATTAGGTCCTGTAAAAGCAACACCAGTCCTAACATTGTTAACACTGAAGAATGCCACAGCAAGTTGTCAAATGGTTATAGTGCAAGTAGAAAGACAAGAACAGATAAATGTTCATGTAGTCTGAAGTGAGCAAAAAAAAGCAGGACAATGAAAGTGTAAGACAGGAACAGATAGATGGAAACAGAAAAGCGTAATGTTGACTTAGTTCAAGAAAGCAATGCAAGTAAGTGAAAACTGAGAAATAAAGCAGCAGGAGTATAAAGATGATCTATGTTATTGTGATATGAAGGAGACAGAAAGTGCTTTGTTTGTTTAAGGAGTGTATGTATTGGATGATGAGTATTCATCCAGGTAACATTGAAAACAAACAAACAAAAAAAAAAAAGAATGCTGTACTGCCGTTTGTGTGCCCACGCATGAGAAGTTTGGAGTAATTTTCTCCGCCCCACAGAGGCAGCATTGTAACTACAGTCTGTTGACATTAGGTTGCCTGTGTAGGTGTCTACATCCAGCGTCTTTATCAGGTCTGTGTGTGAGAGAGAGAGAAAGAGTCGACGACCACTAATAAGGAAAGAGCAGACAGAGAGGGGAGGTGAAGAGGAAAGGACAGGAATGAAACGATGATCTATAGACTGAATAAAACACAAACAGCCATCCAGCGATGGGAGCAGATTTCCCAACGGTCTGCTGCAGACAGAAAAATCCATTTGTTCATGATGAACTCAGAGGGCTCTTATTTGATTTTTACTTGTAAACTTTGTCCTCACAGTTTTCTTCTGTTTAAAACTGCAAGAGCGCCCACAGCAAAAGCGTCATATTAAGACACATTGGCAAAAAACAACAACAAACAAAAAAAAAAAAAAGCACCCCCCATAAATTCCTTAACTCTGTTACTGTAAAACTGGAAGAACTTTGCACCTTAGAAACAAAAGAAAAGCTATATTGCACTGTACAAACAAGATCCAGGAAGACTCCTGGAACAAACCCAGGTATCTGAAGTGTATTTAACGTAGCCGTTGCCTGTGTTCCACCAAAATATGTTTGAGCTTTCTGTGTAGTACATAAACATCGTGACCTACTGATTTCAACATTTTATAAAGTCTGCTTGTGGAGTTTAACGTCTTCAATGATCTGTTTTGTGAATTAAAAAAAAAAAAACTGCAGACAGATTACCTGTGCTGATACAGTTCAATCCACTGTTACTTTTCTCATCAGCTGCTGCTGGTTTTCTGTCACTGTCAATCCATCTTTGCAGATACTGCTGCGCAGATGTGTTCTGTGTCTGGAATACTTAAATGTGTGCCATGCTGTTTGATTATAGGATGAAACTATGTCTAACTAGCACCCTCTAATGGCTGTAAATGCTTGCTACAGGTAACACCTCTAACAAGGACACGATGGTATGAGGGCAGTTTCTACTTTACTGCATTTGCTTTGCTTTTAGCCATTCTGATGTTTACATGTTCAGCATAGATTTGGCTGCTTATGTTATGCACTCACATGATGATGATGATGATGATGATGATGAAAGTAGGAATGATGCTTTGGGTTCAGAAAGTCAACATGCAGAGGTTTCTTGTATTTATTTGGGTCACTCTAGTCTGGCCATTTATTTATTTTATTTCAAAAAAGAGTAGCTGCCTAAGGCGATTGAACAAGTGAAAGCCATCAAAGGAATGAATTATAAATCAACTGTAAAATACCAGAACTAAATCAATGTGCAAGGTTTTTTTTATTTTCAAAGGAGAAGTTAAGCCTTGGCTCCAATTACGTTTCTGAATATTTTTGTATTGTTTAACGTGCAGAATGCAGTTACATGACATAATAGCTCTGCTGTGTGAGTGGATTTGTTGTGCAATGCTTAACGGTTTGAGGGATCTCCATACAAAGTAGCTGTATTCTTCCAGCCAACAAAACCCGTCTGGAGGAGCAGAATGTACAGAATGCTGCCAGTTTACATGTATGCGATGTTAATAGTACAGTATTTGTGCACCTGATCTACTATGACTTCTTTTTTTTTCTCTGAAATGTACTTCTTTGTCTTAATTTTTTACTGCCTTTTGTTTGTCTTACTTCATGCGAACCCAGCAGTAAGAAGCAGAAACTTTTTTTCTCTCTTTGATTGTTTTTTTTTTTTTTTTCCCTCCTTTGGTCGGCGCTGTCTTGGCCACAGATCTATGAATCCTGTGCGAAATTCATCCAAAACTGAACCCCACGGTGCAACTGAGCTGTTCGTTAAGTTTAAGATGCAGTGAATTCCAGGGAAAACATCAAAAGGGCAACAACTCCGAAAGGCAACGTGCTTGTGCCTTGGTGGTCTCTCAGTTTCGGTCATGCAAGTCTTCCAGAAAACTCTTATAATGGCTTTCCCCTGCTCTTACAGACTCTTAACTTCTCTCTCTAAAACCAATCCCCTTGTCTTCCAAAAACACTCACATTTTTTAAAGGAACTACAAAAAAAAAGAAAAGAAAAGAAAGAAGCCATAACTAAAATTGGGCCTTGGCAGTAGTTAGCCTCAGAAAGCGGGCCTGACTCCTCAGTCGCCTCCTTAGTGTTACCAGGGATTTCGACACATGTTGGACTCCTCACAATACGAGCCCAAAGATGCAGCAGAACCATTCTGAACTGGTTTTTCTGAGCACTTCAAGAGGCAGCAAAGCTGAGATGGAGACCAGCAATATGCAACGAGAACTACCAGCCTGCACTCAAGGAGGACAAACAAAATCAACAGGTCAGCAAAAATCAGGATTTGCAGGCAACAATGGCAATCAGTGGTCTGCAACAGCAACTACAAACTGTCCAGAGTGATGTTGTTTTGTTTTTTGTTTTTTTAAAGCATGCATACATTGAATCCTAAAGGATGACTCCCTCTCAGTATTGACAGAGACAAGCCCTCAATTCACCCTCTCTCTATGTTTGTCATCAGATCTGTGTACATTTCTACTGCAACTCCTACATGAAATGAAAGGAGATGTCTTATTCTGGAATATTATTCAATAAAATAACAAATATATTTGTATGATTGTAACCAGTGCACTTTGATGTTATTTCTCATTTTCACAGTTTTCATTTAAGGCTACTCTATGTAGCAATGCTACATAGGGCTACATGAGCTACATAGAGCCAATCAGCTACATGCTGATTGGCATAAGACCAAGATGGCAACTTCTGATTGTTGGAGCTGTTGTGAATGTAAATATAGGGGAAAATGCAGTTCATTGAATGACCACTAGGGGCTAACTTCAAAAGTGATTCAATCTCTACTGACCCCCCATGTTAAAATGTCCAACTTCACAGCAAAAATAAACATATCAATAGCCTGCTTGAAATGAATAAATAATCTCCATAGTTATATCACACCTCCATGGCAACTGGACATGTACATCAGGTAAATTGTATAAAGAAACTAATTTATGAATAATGAGCGGCATGGTTTTTTGAGTGACAGCTGCATTTCAATATCCGGTGTTAATGGCTAGCTGTCATCACTTTTGATTCTAGTGCTTAATATTTGCAGTGAATTTGACATCTGAGCCGTGAATTAGGAGCAAAGAGAGTATAATCACCTTTATTTTAAAGATAATATGACTTATCGTGTTGTTAATTGTACTAACAAACTGCCATGACCCACTTTGGGTTTGCCTCAAGATGTTTAAGAAGGCTGCCAAAGAGCTTGTGGTCTTAAACCGAGAGCCAACGCAGCATCAGACTGTCAGGCTTGTTTGTTCGCCCCATTTACCCATTTTTTGGATTAACCTGGGTTGTGCAGAGTAGTTCCTGCCAACATGCTGCTAAATACACTACCTTCAAAACAACTCTTCAGAGACCCATGTGTGATGAGGTTTCTCTCCTCGTAAAGGGGAGTTTTTTACCTTGCCACTGTTTGGCTTAAAGGTTTTTTCTGCCACTTGGAGAATTTTTTTATTTGCCGTTGTTTTTTTTAATTAAAATTGAATAATATTAGCTATAGTTAATTATATTTGCTCGAGGATCATCCTCTGGTTATCTGAAAATCACCAAGAGACAATCGGTATTGTAATAGATGCTACACAAATAAAGTTAAATTGAACTGAATCGATGTCACAGAGGGTTTGTCCAGCTCCCTTTATGCAGTCTATTAATAAGATACAACGAAGTGCACCTCTAGTGGGACAAAGGACATGATGGGCCATCCCCAGTCATTAGTACAGTATCATCAATGACTCTTTTGTCGACACAGTAGCTCCATATGCCCCCATGTGGTCAGAAGTGATATAAATACACAGAGTTCCCTTAAGTCCCTCTAAAGTGTCCTATTTTCCCTCCAGACACAAGTGCTCATTTTAGTCCTTTATTCTTCCTTCCATCCGCTGGGCTGCAGTCCATTGTAAAGAAATATGAGGAAAGAGATTGGAGGTCCCAGCTGAGCTGTGAGACACATGTGAAGGAGTTTGGTGGCTGAGTCAGCTGTCCATGGTTCTTCAAAGAACATGCACCATTGAGAGTCAGCTGTTCAGATTTGCATAAAATGACACCTTTTTGTGTTAGCATGAGCAGTTTTAAAGAAAGGTAATATTAGTAGTGGTAGTCGTAGTGGTTTAACAACATTGTCACTACAGTCGTGATGAGATGCTTGGCAGGATGCCTCCAGCTGAAAAACTCAACAAGCATTTTATTGAGGTACACCTCCATAATTTAAGTTTGCTCAATTCAGCCTGTCAACCTTGAATTCTACCTTTATAAAAGTTATATATCTTCAGAAGGATTATATTCATTCTATATTGAGTTTTATGTGGTTGGTGCTGTACTAGAAAGAATTAAATTGAAAGCTGTTTATAATATCTCGTAGCCAAATGGCTTGAGCTGAAGCAGAATTTTTTGTTTTATTAGATTTTATTAGAATCTGCCAGCAGTATCCTGTATAGGAGAGAGAAATAAATAGTTCATTCTAAGGTAATAAAACCATTATTCATTCAGTAAAGAGATAAATATTGACAGAAACATGGTTTCTGATAATAAAGCCAATTGTTTCTCATAGATCTTTATTATAGTTACACTTAATTTGAAGTATTGGTTTCAAAACGGTGTTTCTGGGAGGCTTTTTCTGTCTCCCCAGTCGTTTTCTTGTGTTAATGTTTTCAATATCATCCTAATGTTTGGCTCCTCTGATAGCTCATTTTCTTCTTGTTTTGGTTTCTTTATGTTTGAATTCTGTTGGTTCTTTAAACCAAATCCATAACAGCCAGTCTGTCATTTAAACTCTGCAGGGCCACCTAGTGGTAAAAAGGGTAAAAACAGGGGACTGTCTATTCTTCCATTCTTTATGCCATCATCATTCCTGTTCAATTTGTTGTTGGGGGAGGGGGGTTGGGACGTCCCAGCAAACCATTCAGATGCCTTAAAAACAGGAAAGCCAAAGACTAAGTAATAGTAATGTTTTTTTTTTTTTTTTTGTTTTTTAAGTCAGAGCAGTTCTGGAGTGGCAGTCTTTGGAGAGGTTAAAATAAGACCAAATTACATGATTTAGATATCTGGACACCTGTTTTTTTCAAATTACAAATATTAAATTTGGAATTGACCACAGATCCAAACAGCTTGTGACTTATCTATCAAATGTTATTTGAGGCCTAGAAAAAGAGTTTTCTAATTATCAAAAAATGTTAACCATGAATCCTGCTAAATTTACACAATACTTACTTTGATAAAATGCACCAAAAGAAATTTCAAACCAAACTCAGGGTATGTTCTGTGGCATTTCAACTTCTCAAACTGGAGAGAAGGGCACTTTGGAGCTGGACAGGAAATAAAAGAAACTCCAAATGTCCCACTCCATCCCAGATCCTAGTTGGGGACTTTGCTGTGGTTATGGACCACTGAACTGTTAAGAAGCTTTTTTTCTTTGGACTTTCAGCCTCACTTTCAGCCTCAAAAGGTCACAACAGTTTTTGTTGCATATACTTTTACCCCGTCCATTTCTTCCACGTATGTGTGAGGTGAACTCTTTAGACCCCTCTGGAGAAGAACATCCATTTGTTCCTGTCCTCAGACTCCTTAAACAGGGCTCATGAGGTTGCTGGACTCCTGGTAGCATCTGCCCACAGACCAGCTGGACCCTGTTAGTGTTTCTAACCAGTGAGAGAGTCGAAGCCATCCAGTCACCACTTAAATATCATACAACAAAAATGACGGGAGGGCTAGACGTGAAAATAAATATTCGCCCTGTTGCTAATGTGATGGTTGTTTTACTTCAGTACTTGGGCGCTTCTTTCCACTTAAAGACTAAAATAATTAGAGCTGACAAAAAAAATATGGGTTTTCAACTCAAAATGATGACATAGATGAGTGCTATTTACAAGTTAATGACTGGAAAAAGTGAGCTAAATGTTGTTGTTGGACATTTAGAAATGCCAGTTAATCCTTCACTCTTCTTGGTATCATGATCTCTGTTGTCACAGATGACGGTAAAGCTTTAGTACGAGCAGAAAATTACAACTAGAAATAAAAATCTGGTCATAGTTACAGTTCTGTCATCTGTTGTCACAATACTGAGAAAGACATCCATCTTAGACGGTGTATTTATGAAGTTAGGGATAGCATCTGTCTGATTTACTGTCATGTAACTTTTCATAGAACCAAAGTTTTATAACCAGAAATTATAAGATGGATAAATAGCAGCTTTTAAATCTCCGGTTTACGATCCTGCACTCTGGAAGACACTTCAATGTCCCAGAGACAACACTGGTAGATTATCATCTGACAGGTTTCATAATTAAGCTTCAACTCCGACTCCAGAACGAGACGAGATTAAGCTGCATCTGATCTGGCAGGTTATTGTCGGCTCTTTGAGACGTGACCCCAGTTCGGGTCAGACAGCCGTCTTTCCTCTTCTGATCCTCTTCAAACTTCACTGCAGCTTCTCAAATCTCATGGAAGCATGACTTGTACATTTATTTAAGATTATTCACAGAAAACCCACACAGAGTGAAGCAGTCTGCACTCAAACTGAATGAAGCTTTATTTTTCTTAATGCAGCAAATAAGGATTAAAGTATTAAACCAAATATAGTTCTCCGTAAAGCTGGAGGAACCAATTATCCTTAGCGTGCTCATGTTCGCATT
This sequence comes from Hirundichthys speculiger, assembly GCA_018398805.1. Lineage (NCBI taxonomy): Eukaryota > Metazoa > Chordata > Actinopteri > Beloniformes > Exocoetidae > Hirundichthys > Hirundichthys speculiger. The sequence continues at coordinate 3,722,435 of JAGFBZ010000606.1, read as the reverse complement.
ATAGCAATCTACATGCTAAATTTCAACAGAGGCGGGAAAATCCCGACCTTGTGTTAATTATCTATTTCAAAGCACTGAACGCTGGTGTTCTTCTGCTCTGCTTTCTTTGATTTTAGCATCAATAAGAGCATCAAATGTGAGGAACGGAATCACATCATGATTAAAGCTTCCAGGGGAAAAAAGTATGTGATGATAACAAATATGAAAACTGCACATGTGCATTTAGCACATATGCAGCCCCAACCTTTTTTGCACCAAGGACCGGTTTAATATCAAGCAATAATTTCACGGACCGGTCTGTAAAATGGGCCGCAGATAAATAGAACAAAATAAAATGATAGGACCGACATAAAAACTGTGGTATTTTCTATATATTATAATAAACGTAAATCCGCTGTGTAGTCACGTGCAACTTTATTAGTAGCATCCTCGTAACATCGCACCAACAACAGAACATCGGTAACATACTTCAGAAAGACACTTTCTGAAGACGTTTGTTTTTTACTCATTTTGCCACGTGACTGAGACACAGGTTTTGAAATCTTGTCATGTGTCAAGAGTAAGTCATAGATGGGCGTAATGAAGGGAATCCAGTCATTTATTTCAAAATAAAACATAATTTAGGCTCGGAAAATAAATCAAACGCTAATAATGGAAATTATTTATTTTTTTCTCTGCAGCCCGATACCAAATGACCCACGGACCGGTACCGGGTCGAGGACCAGGGGTTGAGGACCCCTGATTTAGCATATCGAGCTTCTTTTAAAGTTATTTATCAGTCTTTGTCATCATTTTTGAAGTAGAAATGTACCATGCAGACATATTTTTAAAATATAATAAGGAAAAAACTGAAATTATAAATGTCTGAGGTCAGTCAAATTCCTCTGTTTTACTATTTTACTTTTAGTTTTCCAGTGTGTTCCAGTGAGAGTAAAAAGTCCTTTAATGGCATGATACAGAAATTATTAATGTTTTTTGAATTTGACACAACAAAAAACAAAGTAAGAAACAAATGTGCACAGACTCAAAAACCTGGTGACACAGCTCAAAAACGTCTCCAGCCTCCACAGAAATCCCATAATATTCCTCACAAAACAAATATGAAATTGGGACAATTATCAAAATTAAAAGCAGGGTAAGGAATTTCTGGATGATATCGTGGCTGTTGATGTTTGAAACAAAACATCAACAAAACATGGAGAGCTCGCTCCTCCCTCCAAGAAATCATGCCCATCGTGAACTCTTTCATAATCAATTGACTGTGTCAAGACAGAGCATCCAATCAGAGCTCATAGTTCCCTGGGAGGACCACATGGAGGAGGCCACTGAACAGAAGGGTTATCAGGAGATGGTGGCGCCATGCAGGAGGGCAGGCTGGAGGACACGGTGAACGCCTGTAGAGGTAGGTTACAAAGACTTTGCTGGCTGGTCTCCATCCAAGGCACACAACTTCACATGGACCACAAAGAGGGAAGCCATAGAGTCCTCCATGGAAGCTGCAGAAAGAGCGTCCAGATCAGTTTGGAGTGATGTGTGGGCCAGTGCTGCAGGGACATAAGTTGGGCCCTCATCAACCCTGGGTCCCCTGAGGGTGGCTGATGATGAAAAAAAAAAAAAAAAAAAAAAAAAAATATAGATATATCATATATATATATATATATATATATATATATATATATATATATATATATATATATATATATATATATATATATATATATATATATATATATATATATATATATATATATATATATATATATATATATATATATATATATCTATATATATATATATATATATATATATATATATATATATATATATATATGTATAGATGAGCTCTTGAACATCCTTGAAGATGTGTCTCAGCAAATCCTGCAATGTATTTGTGAAGCATAAAACTCATCAGCTGTGTGACTTTCATATGACATTTTCAGAGTCTGAAATGTAGTTTTTTTCCACAAAAATCTCAAAAATGTGGAGGTTGCATGGCTTGGAATCTATATTCCCAAAATTTGATTTACTATAATGTATTTTATTTTTTAATGTCTTGATGAAACAGTCTCACTTCTGCATATATCGGAAGCTGAAATACTTGTCACATTTCTTATTGTTAAATCATTATTAATCTAATTATGACTAATCTGTGTGTTTTTTGTTTTGCTTTGTTTTTTTGCGACAGAAGATTTGGCTCACTTAGCAAAGCCAAAAAAAAATTCTAACGGTTTAGGGGAGTTTGGACAGATTCGCCACTACTGTGTCGTTATATACAGTGACCACTAGATGACATCATTGCACCTTAGCGTTATATTCACGTCCTGGAGCCTTTGTCCTCTATCCTGCTCATAACTAAGGTCAGAGTAATCAAAGTAAATGATGGATTTCATCGAGGTAGCACTGTCCAACAGATCATCCAACAGTACATGATCCAATAGTAATAAACAAATAAATTACATTCAATAATAATGACTGGTTCTGCATTTTTTTAAAGCAAATTTTTGCAGATTGCGATGCCAATACCAATATAATCCACCTATGCTTCTGATGCTGTTCCTGATACAAACATTGAATCAACATTAAATTATGATGCTCTTATCATCATAATGATAGTACCAAGCAGCAACAATCTTTCTTTTGGATTAAAGCTCTTCCAGGAAGTATGTTTTCTTGCAGTTCCTGTACTGATCGCAAGGTGCTGGCTGCAAAACGGAGCAAATTGTTCATCGTTATTGTTCATCATCCTCCTAATGTTAAAAAGGCCAACTTTGCAGCAGAATTAAGCATATTTACAGCCTGGTTCAAAAAACCTTTTTTTAGGAGAGATAGATTCAACATCCATGAAAACTGTATAGGGTATTAATTTTTTTGTGTACCGTGTCAGATAAATTTGTATCAAGCAATAAAGCTCACCAATAAGATTCCTGGATGTCATTTGATGCTGTTTTATTGACAGCTAGCCACTGGCTCTGCCATTGCTGTTGACTTCTGAGCAGGTCATGGTCTTATTTTAAAGAGAATATGTGTTCTTGTGCTTGTGTTGATCGTACTAACAGACCGCCGTGACCGGCCTGTGGTTGGTCTGGAAGAATCTTAGTATGAAGGACAGAGCTTAGCTTCCACCATGCTAACTGCGGCAGTCATTTCATGTCACTACCAAAGCAGCATTAGAGACAAGAGGTCCCATTACCAGCATGGTTGACTACTGGAAGAGTCCTGAAATGATTTCTGTGAGCAGCTCGGCTCAGTCTGGCCGACGTACAGAACTGTTGGCTAAGAACAGCACTCAGCTTCTTGGCCAACCTGATGCCTTGAGCGTCTTCCAGTAACGCTACATGGCTAACGAAGCAAATCGTTCATAGTAAACCCTTTCAGGACTTTCCGAAGTAAAATTATGCAAGAACCTGGCAGGTCCAATGAAGCTCGTGATGGACTGCAGGTTTTGCTCACGGAGGCAAAAAAATAAATGAATATAAAGTAATATGAATTATTATCCTGGAGTAGCAGAGGCTAGAGCAGCTAACTGGTGGGCATGTTCTCAGTGCTGCTGCTCTTTTAAACATGATTCCTAGCAGTTTCAGAAAACCATGGCACACTTGGTGTGATGTGTGTGTGTGTGTATTTTTTTTTTCTTTTTTCTGGTACGAGTGGCCTTTATTCACAGAGGCAGAAACAGGAAATAAGGACAGAGAGTGAATGGGTAAAGACATGCAGCAAAGCGTTGTAAGCCGGGAGCCAAACCCATGATTGCTGCAGGAGGACTGTAGCCTCTTTTGCATGAGCTGTCTGCTCTAACCACTGTGCTACTGGGTCAACCCATTTCATGCTTGTTTTTGACTACCGCTGGAGGTCTCTTCCATCTTCAGTATAGATAGACAGACAGATTGATAGGAAGATATTGTGAGTGTGCGTGAGTTGACTAGCCTGGGAATGCTTTATACCTGGGGTCTAGGATCTGAGCTTTTCTGCCAACGTCGCTGCCCCCTGACCCAAAAATCAGATAGGTGGAAGTTAATGTATGAGTGGGTGAATGGATAACTGGAGTATTTTTGGTCTGAACTGGGTTGCATCTAATTGAACTGCACTGAACCTGTCTACTTTCTGTTTAAAGGGCCATGAGGTGATTTTTGTTGTGTGTTGGTGCAATACAAATGAACTTGAATGAACTGAACTGTTGAAGAAGACTGACAGAAAAGAGCGGACCCAGGATGGACACACCCTTTCAAGAAAAATAAACACATTTACACTGTCCCATTTACTGTCATGCATTTCTCCGGAGATGATTCATTTAACTGGTCAAGAAACATACAAGTCGAAAATGTTTTGAACATTCTTTGTGCCTCGAGGCTGTATGATGACTCAGAGGGGACTTTCAGTATCAGTCAGAAATGGAGTCATGGCTGCGGGGGGTGAAACCTAACATTTCCCTGATATGGTAATATGGAAAAGTTGGAAAAAGTCAGTCCCATGCCTGTACATGTTGAAACTGCTTCTTCTTTAAAAAACATTTACACACAGAAATGTATTTCTTTGAAATCTTCTGTTTTCTCTTCAAACTGACACAGGGAGGTGCTTCACGAAACCGGTTTAACCAGTCAAGTAACTCAATCACCTCTCTTTGTAACTTTAGAATTAAAACTGCTATCTAACAATATCAGTCAACAAATGTCAACAAAGGTGGATGATAGCTAATTTTTTCAAGCATGATTCATCCAGGTTAATGGTTAGAAGCTTCACCATGTTACACCTTTATTAGATTTCATTTGAAAAGCCATTCCTCAAGCAAAAGCTTAGCACAGTCTGAGTTGCACGAAAGAACTTAATCTTTGGTGACCCAAAACTGACGTCGAAATTCCTTCACCCATGAAAGCAGCTGTCAGGTAAAAGCAGGAATGCAACAGGGCAAACAGGACTCTGTCCAAGCTTCCTAGATTACTTCCTAAATATATCTGCATTTTTTCTTTGATTTCAAGATGGACATATATTAATTAAGGATAATCATGGGATGGATTGTTTCCTTTATAATCAAATAATTAATTATAATAATAAAGACAGAAAATAAACTAGGGTTAAGGACCAGAAAAAAAATAAAAAAGGAACAACTGTTGGTAAATGACCCAATCTTTTTACAGAAATGAGAAGTTCTCTTTTTTTTTTTTTTTGGCACTCCTTCTTTACTGCAGCGGTGCAGAAATATGTCCAACAGCGAGGTGACATCTGCTGATATTAAACACAATATGATAGGAGAACTTACTGTAACAACTGCTCTGCTGACCAGCCGGAAGAATTTAAATCCTCATGTCAAATCCTGAATTGAAATTGAAGTCCCCATCACTCACACTATAACTAAAAAAAATAAAATAAAATAAAATAAAGGCAATACTTTTTATGTATTTTATTTTATTTTATTTTTTACCATGTACATATTATGGCATTAACTGGGTTCACAATACATTCTCAAAACATTCTTTTTCTACCATAGATGTATTATTGCATCACCCAGGTGTAGAGTAGATTGTCAGAACAACAGGATCCATCAATGAATGAAGTTCTGTATCATTTACCATCCTCCTCTGCTGCTTCTCAGAATTCCTACAATCCCCAAAATTATTTATGGACATTCCCGGTTTTTACAGTGTATCAACTGGACCTGTCAGCTGTGACAGAGAAAAGCATGAGGGTTGTACAAAGAACCATTTAATGTGTCCTAAGCCCACGATGGCCAAACAATCCCTCATGGTGGTGAGTGTAATAATGAAAATAATGAGAATTGGAGTTAAGATTAGTCTTTCCCTGTTTTAATTCTAAGGCTGAGGTAAATACAGTCCCAGATGAACAACAACACATGACATATCATATCATATATCATTATTTCTTTACAAAAAATAAGCTAAAATGCAGAAGAGCAGCGGGAGAACCAAGTACACTCTTCCTGTTTCAATAGAAATGATGAGGGTAAATAGCAAAAGCAGCCAGGTGCTGCTGCTCAGATGCACTTGATTATTTGAGTTTCAGCAAAGGTTTGAGCAGACCTATGAAAACTGAGGTTGTGTCAGTATTCTGGACTTGAGTTTTCAGGTGATTGTTAACACAATGCCAAAGAGGAAAAACATCAGTAACATCTCAGAGAAATAATTGTTACTATTCAACAACCTGGTAATGGTTATAAGGCTATTTCCAAACTATTTGGATATGCATTCTTCTACAGAGGAAAAAAAGACATGTCGTCAATTTTCCCAGGAATGGATTTCCCTGACAGAAGAGACCAACATGAAGATATTTTGTTATTTTCTAATTAATGTGTTTTTTTTCCTTTTTAAAAGAATATATATATATATATATATATATATATATATATATATATATATATATATATATATATATACATACATATATTAGGGCTATTAGGGCTGGGCAAGTTAAAGCGTTATAATCGCATTAACTCATTAATTTATTAACGGCAACATTTATTTTATCACACGTTAACACATGTTGCTCACATGCTTTTGTTTTGAAAAGTCTGTTACTGGTTGCTGCGGAACCGGAAAAGAATTGGCAGGTAAACATGCAAAAAAGTTAAAACAGACATGGAGAGCGGCAAAAATCTGTGTATTTTACAGTTCGGGTAGCAACTCAGATAGCAATATTAACAATTTCTGTCTGAAAAAAAAAATTCTGGACTGCAACAAAACTTTTAAACCCCTTTGTTCAAGACGATCGCGTCATTCCTCCATTTTACATCAGATCCTGCTCCATGTGTTCACTGTCGTGCTGTTCTGTTACTGGTTACTTCAGTGCAGCTCCTTCTAGTGGCACAGATGTGCAATGACAACAAAAAGTCCAGTCCTCAATTATAAAACAACCCCCATTTTTGAGAATATGACTTCTAGATTAAAATATCGTCCTATATTCGGGTCAATACGGTAGTTTGATCAAGGACTTATTCAACAGCAGATAGGTATCCTGCAATGCTCAGAAATGAGCATCAGAAGATTCTCTGCTCATCATGATCTGAGGAGAAAAAGACTGATGTCAGACGCAGAGCTGGAGAAGCACTTTGATCTGATCTAAATATGAGCTGAGTTTTCATTCTGCATTCATATTGCAAATAATATAGTATGTTATTCCAGCGCCGCCATGCTACCTGAACTGCAGCGCACCAAGCCACCAAATTTCCGGGTCATTGTCCGTAAACCGGAAAATTAAATATTAACAACAAATTCAGTCCCGTGGCCAGTTTTATCATTTTGTATTTTTGATCCAAGTATAAAATTGAATATATGAAAAAAACAAGCATTCTTTTTCATTTTTTTGTGTTAGATTAAAAAAAAAAAATAAAATAAAATAAAATGTCACTTGAATTTTTTAAATTTTTGATTGATGATTGAAAATAGAAAGAATGAATGATACACAGATTGACAAATTTACAGAACTTTAACATGGACATTTTCATTTTAAAGTTCTCCCAGACGGAGGATTTGACAGAAACAAGGTTATTTGTAACCAACTGACAAGTTGAACTCCCCGTTAAAAGTTTCTGCTGTTACCTCAGAAATTGTGTGTTTTAATGTTATGATTGTGGCTCAGGATTTTGTTTGTAGACTTTTTTTTATTTTTCATAAAAAAAACAGGATGACATTAATGCCCTGGCAGTGGCAATTAAGCTTTATTTTATTTTACATTTTTTAAGATGAAATTTACACTAAATATCTATTACTGACAAGTGCTGATGTTAAAAGTGTTTGAGCAACAAATGTTATGGCACTTTTTTTCATATGGCAGCAGAACATTTAAATAAAAGCATGTATGTATGTATGTATGTGAGGAGAAGGACTTTAAACTGAATGTGTCAGGGAACAGAAAGCCAGAGGAGACTCTGGAGGACACAGGGTGATATTAGCCCAATTTTTGGCTGCCATATGGTCAAGTTCAGGTTCAGGTTGGTGAATGAGCACGAGCCTAAAATGGGCCACGTGCCTCCACTTGGACCACCAGATAAATGAACCCAAATGGAACCATTATGGAACCTAGCAGACAATTATGTGGGGCCCCATTTTTCAGCCCATTTATCATTCAGATGGACACCATGTACAAATGCTGGCTTGAGAATTACAAGATTATTGGCTCAAATTGGCTGTAAATGTGTCATTTGCATTTTTTGTAAAATCAAGCATTACTTTATAGACTATACCCTGACTACATACATGGTTACAAAAAAATACTAAATCCATCCATCCATTATCTATATACCCATTTAGTCCTATATAGGGTCACGGGCAGAGTGCGAAATATACAATGACAATTGGGGGGGTCAACATTTTCTAGAGATGACAAAAACGACAATTTGTCCCTTCTTTAGGGGGGTTGAAGTTGTAATTGGGGGGTCAAACCCCCCAAACCCCCCTGTAATTCGCATTATGGTCACGGGGATCTATTGGAGTTAATCCCAGCTCTCTTTGGGATTAAAGGCAAGGGTACAGGTCGCCAGTCTATTGTAGGGTCTAAAATACTAAATAAATATATGTATTATAACTTAATATTTAGGCTATTTAGGCTAATGCTTTTGCTTACACACACAAATATATATATATATATATATATATATATATATATATATATATATATATATATATATATATATATATATATATATTAGGGATGCAACGGTACTCGGTAAAATACCAAACCGTTCGGTACGACCTGCACGGGACAATACACTTTTATGTCCTGCTGTATTTATGTTCCAATAACTTTGCATTGGACTTGCATGTGACGCTCACGTGCATGCGTTTTAGACAACAGGCCCGCCACTGCATGTCAATGTGCACTCGCCTCCACTCACTCACAGTGACCAGCCTGATCACACTTTGGCTGGTTGGCTGCAGCTCATAGACGCAGAAAAAAAAAAAAAAACAAGCAGGCATGGCCAGTGATAGCAGTGAAGACACTGAATGAGATCATGTCACAGCTGTACAGACTGACGTGTCTGGCCGTGACTATTCCAACATCCACCACAACTGCTGACCAGACATCTTCTGACCTCAAGAGAATAAAAACGTCTGCAAGTAATACGGTGACGCTGTACACGCTGACATGTGAGTTGCGCTTTCCGCAAAGTCGGTATCTTGCTATCGCGGGTACGGACCGTACCGTGAGCCACCTGTACCGTTGCACCCCTGATATATATATATATATATATATATATATATATATATATATATATATATATACACATAGCAAATACAAGGAATTTTATCACAATCCTGACCACCAAAAACAGGAAGAGTTTAGTCTCATGTAATGTCAGACAGTGTCTCAAAAAAAAAAATGTCTTTTTATATAGTGTATGTAAACTTCTGGTTTTCTAATGTATTTATTGTTTTTTTTAAGCTGTCAGCATACTAAACTTGTTCTCTTTCTAAGTCATATTTCCTTAACTGGTACTGGATCAAACGTAAACCTTGTTGTTCTGAATCTATGTTTTCTGTATCGGTTCCTACCTGCAGAGTGAGGGTATGTTTAACGCTGACATCATGAAACTGCAGGTGGACGCTCTTACGGCTGATGAGTGAAACTGCGTGCGCGTCCCCGCCCACCTGCCGTAGATACCGCCTAAAAAAGCTCGCTCCCGTTCTCCCCCTCCACAGTTAAGGTGCGGCAGAGCAACAGGTGCGCGAGGAATCATCCAGGGACTTTTTTTGTTAATTAAGCTGACACCGTTGTGATATTTTGGTTCCAGAAAGCTAAAGGATATATTCACAGATACTATCAAAGGTGACAACTTTGTCATAAAAGAAACAAACTTAGTTTAAAAAAAGAGGGAAGAAAAAAATAAACAGCCAGGTTTAAAAGGAGCGGGATACCTTCCTACCTTCACAGCAGGTGGACGTCGTCTTTTTCTTTTCTTTAAGCATTAAGAGGAACGGTTGAAATGGCCAACTCGGGTCTACAGATTCTAGGATTCGCACTGGCCCTTCTGGGTGTGATTGGACTGGTAATTGGTACCATTTTGCCCCAGTGGAAGATGTCCGCTTATGTGGGAGACAACATCATCACCGCCGTGGCCATGTATGAAGGGCTGTGGATGTCGTGCGCCTTCCAGAGCACGGGCCAGATCCAGTGTAAAGTCTATGACTCCATCCTGCAGCTCAACAGTGAGTAATTTATTCCTTTCTTAATTGCTCGGCTAACTTTTTTATTAAAAAATAAATAAATTGATAGGCATGTTGGCTTGAACGTCCTTGAAAATCTATTGAAGAGGAAATTTAAAAACGTCTCCCCTCCCCCACTTTCTTCCCCATCGTCTGTTTTTACCTGTGAAGGTCTAAAAGGTCACCTGAAAAGTCGATGCCAGCCCTAGTAGGTGTTTTAACCCTCAAAGCTTTGAGGTGTTTGTTCTGAAGTGTGCTTAAATTACTTTTCTTGCACTTTAGAGTAAGGTTGACGTATGAATAAATAGCATAACAACGACTTGCACCTGTTGAAATACAGAAGCTACTATTCTGTTTTTTGTTTTTTTGTTTTTTTTCCGCCATGTTCAATTTGGTTATTAGACTCCTGAAGCCTGGTCAAACTGGTTTTTGGTAACCGCTCCCTCTCTTTTCTCACAGGAAGGATGGTTTTAAACTAATGTGGCTTCACCAGTTTGAATCAAAACTCATTGAAGCAACTGTTAAGAAGCTGCTTTTTATTTATTTTATTTTTAAATGTAATTTTCAGTTAGAAAACCAGGAATGTGCACATGGCCACAAACATCTAGGCAATGATTATCCTTTAGCCATTGTGTGGAAATCTCTGTATTGTGGGTCTTTCTTTACACAGCAGATGTAGTTAAAGGTTAAACGCCTGTATGAGCCGCTGTGTAGTCAACAGCCCCAATAACACTTGTTTTGCCTTAAAGGCATCTACTGTTTACTTCAGGTGCATCATTAAATATGTATTAAGAATTCTTGAGGGTTTTAGAAGTTGGTACAATTCTTACAGCTGCCTCTTCAGAGATTAAAACCATCTGTGCTGGCCAAGATGCTTTTATAATTACTTTCATGACACCTGCTAGCATAAATCTGTGGTTAAACGGGACAGCAATGGCCCGGGTGGCGGTTACTTCACTGTACATCCTTGAAAGTCAGCTTTTAGGGTGCTCTACTGTGCATTAGCCGATAGTGATGCTAATTGACTTATTTTGATTTTAAGTTGCCAAACAACTGTTTATTTTTTGCTCTTATGAAAACATAAAATATCCCGATCATGTCTTCAAACCTTGAAAAGGCAGTTTTAAGGCTGTAGTTGTGGAAACTATTCAGCCATGTGCTGCATACTAACGGCAGGCTCTGAGGAGCTGGGAGTGGGAGTGTCTGCCTCCATGGAGAAACCTGAAACCTGGTTAGACCTGTTTCTGACTTGCATGCAAACTGTGCACAGCCCCCACCCCCTCCAGGGATTTTTTTTTTTTTTTTTTTTTTTTTCCGTTGTCCTAAGAACCAGTTTCTGTGGTGTGTTGAGCGATCAGAGACAGAGGCTCTCCTGTCGCCCATAGACGGTGTTTGTTTACACCACTTTTTTTCCCAAAGGGAGGCCTCCAAACACATGGGAACGACTGCGCAAGCTAAAGCTCTCCCAAAGAAAATGTCAAAATCCACTGAGGAAGTATTTTTGCTCCTATTAGTCTACTGCGTCTCCCACTCCCCTCGATTGCGTGTCCAGAAGGTGAATAAGTGTTTGCTTTAACAATAAGTGATGGATTAACTCAGTACTGGTTTCCTCTTGGCAGGTGCCCTCCAGGCAACCCGTGCCCTCATGATTGTGGCCATTATTGTAACGTTGGCTGGTCTGGGTGTAGCCTGCATGGGAATGAAGTGCACCAACTGTGGAGGAGATGACAAAGTTCGCAAGTCCCGCATTGCTATGACCGGTGGCATCATCATCCTGATTGGAGGTAAAAATCCTTTTTAGAATTTTATTTTATTTATTTATTTTGCTCCAGAACCTCAACAGGTTCAGTGACGATTATTCTTCCACAGCTTTATGTTCCATTGTTGCCTGCTCTTGGTACGCTCACGACATCATCCAGGCCTTCTACAACCCCTTCACTCCCGTCAATACAAAGTGAGTACATGAAAAGCGAAAAACTTTTAACGCATTTTATTTGGACTATTTTTGACTGACTCATTTCTTCCTCCAGGTATGAGTTTGGTTCAGCCATCTTCATTGCCTGGGCTGGGGCATTCCTGGCAGTAGTAGGGGGCGCTATGCTGGCAGCGTCGTGCTCAAAGAGCAAATCTCAACCCAAGTACCCCATCTCCAGACCACCCAGCAGCAAGGAGTATGTGTGACCTGGACAGGACCTCATTCTAGCTTGAAGGAAGTTTTTATTTTATTTTATTTTTCACATTAGCTCAACTCAGATTGAAAGGTGTATGCAAGGAGTACCAGTCTTTGTCTTTTTAGTTTATACAGGGTTACCCTGTCATGTTACTGAAATATTTTATCAAACTGATTCAAGTTTTTAAAATAATGGCTGTTTACTCCAAAGAGCATGTTGGTCTTGTCCTGTCTGGATCTCCAGTGCTTGTTTTTAATAACTCATGCTGTGTACTTTGTACGTAGTTGACATTGTAAAGCACAAGGTTTAAATTCTGGAAATGTATCCATGATCTATGACTTTAGCAAGCATTTTTCACGCGTTGCATGGTAAAGTGCATTAAAAGTGTTTGGCTACATTTCCTGAATGCACTGAATTAAAAGGACGATGTAATGGACAACTCTAGATCAATGAACGCATAATATTTAATTTTGTGCTAAATCAGCTTTCCACTAATCTTTGCATGTACCCTCACTGTAAGTTGAAACACATCCTCCAGTACTGCTTCATTTATTACTAAACAGAAATAGCTGAACAGAAATACCTTCAGCTCACATTGCCAATGTTATGAAATGTGACAGATATTGTGACCCAGTTGTTGAACTTGTTTAAGGAATGCTGTTATGAAATGGGCCTGGTTTGTTTGTGTTTTTTTTTTTTTTGTGTGTATTTTAATTTTTAACTTTTAAAAAGGCATTTGTTGTATATAAAATAAAAATTTAAAACTTATTGGCTCTTGCGTTTTGATAAACTAGTTACTTGGCACTAAATATTCAAAAATTTAAAAGGAAACACAAAATGCAGTCCATCTGGAGTGGCTCAACTTCACCTGGATAAACCCCAAATGATTACTGAATGAAAGTTGTTGCTGTGATTAATGAGCTTCTCCAACATCTTTTTTTGAGTATTAAGCTTTTATTTTCACTCATTTAGATCTTGTCAACTGTGGTATTATTTTTGATCTTGCTTTTGAGGTTTTTTTTTTTTTTTTTTAATTCTCTGAAAATTGCAATTAAAAGGTTAATGGCAACAAATGGGAACCTTCTGGAGTTAAAACAATCCTAGATCTATTAAGTTGTAAATATTGCATATTTGGGACCAAATGAGTTTTGAGTGAGAACTAGATGGTGTTAGCTGAACTGACCTTTGTCAAAACTGCCACTTAAGTCCTTGCATGTCAGCTGCAGATGTGCAAACTGTCAATGGATGAAAAAGGAGAGTTCATATAGTTACTTAAATATTCATGACTAAAGTGTGTGTGTCGAGTGTTTTGTCTGTAGGGACCATTTTAGCAATTATGACGTCAGGTTGACCCAGCTAACCTTAAAAGCCGATTCTGCTGCAAACATCTGTTCTCATTCAGCTGCTTTGATTCACATTGTTTTGGTCCCTGACGACGGTTTAAACTCCTTCCCATCTAATAACAGTGGTGTTTCAACTCCAGAATTTCAAATAGAGTTTAGAAACTCAAGAAAGCATGTGCTTTTGAGTGAGCAATGGACATTTCCCAGGAATTCCTTTCATTTGAGACTGTGCCTTGATGTGATTATTCACCCTCCAGCCTGGATATGGAATAATGAGTTTGTACATTTTAAAACTATGTGGCACCATTTCAGTAACAAACACTAGGGCTCTGGGTGCAGATTAATGTCCCACCGTGACAGGTAACTGACATTTTCAGGTCCACATCCTGGCTGGAAGCCATCTTCCTTCAGGTGGATCTGGACACCATAACGGTTGGAAAAATGGTTTTTACTGCCATCTTGCGGTCAAAGAAAATACTTGTAGGGGGGAATGTTGTTCTAACTCTACATATTTTTTACAATATGTATTTGTATTTATAAATTTGCTTTATTTTATGTTATACTATGTTATAATATACGTTATATTTCTTGGATAGAACTTATCAGTGAAGTAGAAAGTTGATCTAAATTGAACTTAACCCTATGATCTGTTTTTTTTTCTTTTTTTGCTGAGGTTATTACTATAATTTACTTGAGCCTTCAGTTTCTTTCTCTAGCATAACTTTAAGGCCTGTCCAGATCATAAAACTAATTATAACAAGTCCACCTCAATTCTTCCAACTCAGTTATAAACTTATTCCTATTCCATTAAATTTCACAATTACCATAAATTTGGGTGACAACACAGCTGAAAGCATTTAATGTTTTATTTGTTGTGAAACATTTTTCTCCGTCACTCTTTAAAATGAAACGACTAATTTCTCCTCCTTCTGTGCTGCAATTTAATTTTTTCTTCTTTTTTTTTTTCCTGGAAAAGATCATCCTCCCTGCATGAATTCTGACCACATCTGTGAGTTCCTCAAATCTAATCAGGGCAGGGCTCTTAGTCACAGCGAATCCAGAGGATGTATTTCTGCACTACTGAATCACTGAATGTTCATCATAAATTTGCACTGCTCATTACTTTTTCATCCTAACAGTAAATGATACACAAATGAAAGTGTCATTTACTGGCCTGAGAAAGGACTGAAAACCAAAGCCCCAAATGAAACAAGCACACAGTCATGATCAAGATTAGTACCCTCTTTGTTCTTTTATCCTATGCTTTTTTTTTTTGTGAGTTAAAACACAAATATAATCTAATCATAGTGAGTTTAGGCATTAAGTGTTTACAGCCTGACATGAAAAACAACATTTTTCACTGTATAACATAAATGAAGCCCAAAGGAAAAAATAAATAATGATGTGGACAATACTCAGTACCCCCCTACTGCTTCCACAGGATTTAAGAGGGGAAGTTACAGCTGTTGTGGTTCGAAAAAGACTCGACAAGCTGATCGACCAGACTTAGGACACGTAATTTTAGTTCTAGCCAATGCAGAATTCGATCAAACAGGTTTCTGCTCACCTTTTAACCATGGGTTGACCCGTGTCCACTGTCTATTCGTGTTTCGTCCGATTTTTGAGGCCAGAACAGAAGTTACCAGCTCATCATCTGGGCTAAAGGGCTGCAAGTCTAACCAATAAGAACAGTAACAGAAATAAGCAGTACATTCATTGTTATCGGAATTCTTTTCCTCTGCTTTCTTTTCATTAAACTTCCTTACTGCTTTTCTCTATTTTTCACCTTCGGTTTTGAACAGTTTTATAATTTCCAATTCGTTCTCCCTCTTCTGCTGTCTCATTTTACTCTTATCTTTGGGCTTGTAAGCATTTATGCGCTCATTCATGCTTTCACAAAGGCTAACATCAAAAGTTCCTCCTTCAGGCCAGATTTGACTTGTATTTTTGGTATGCTGCGCCAGTTTCTTGCTTATTTTTTCAATATCCTCATTTTTTCATGGGATATTTAATCGCCAATAACATGACTGGTGTGGTCGCCATTCTTCAGTGTCTCAATACCTTTATAGTTGTTAAGAATAAATCTATAACACTCTCGGATTGCTTCATTGACTGTTGACTTACTATTGTATATGATCTGACTGATTGTAAACCTAATGCTCAACTTTCACAATTTCATTTTTGTTATTTTATTTGTTTATCGCTAAGATTGAGTTTGAATTAAACTGGATTTAACCTTAAAATTTAGTTGTATGCAAAATTAAAACCTAGTTGTATGCTTTTTAGTGTCTTTTCCTAGTCCTGCTATTTTGGGGGTATTTAGAATTGTCCACTCTCCTCTCTCTCTCTTTTTTTTTTAATTGAATCTCTTCTAAAGTTTTTGAAAGGAGGGCATGAGTGAGTTTGCCTTGCGACGTCACAGAGCCACTTCCTTTAGTCCGTCCCCCTCGAACTGCCTCTGACTCCCGCTCCTCACGCCGTCCAGAGACGCCACAACGGGGTAGGCATACTAGGCAATTGCCTAGGGCCCTGAGCTGGAAGGGGCCCCAGGACACCGCTGACATTGGTTCTTTTGTCAATGACAAAATGACTGAACTGCTTTAGACACTGCAACGACGATATGTTGGAAACCCCCCACATAGGGTCCCCACTAGCTGTCACTGCCTAGTGTGTTAAGAGACCCCCAAAACACGGCTAATATTGATCCATATCAATAACACAACCTGAAACCTCCATAGACACTGCAGCGAGATATTTGGAACCCCCCCCTAATGGGGCCCCGACTGCCCGTGGCCGGCTTTCTTCAGTACTTCAAACTCAAAATGAAGCAAGTGTATCCGTCAGGATACGCAAAAAGAAAAAAAAAATCAAGAAGATGAAGGAAAAAGAGAACGGGAAAGTGCTAAATTCAAACGTGTATAATCTGACATAAAAAAAAAAAAGTTATGATGCCACCAGGGGCGATTCTAGGGTCAGAGCTTTAGGGGTGCTGAGCACCCAATGAGCCCGAACACAAACCACAAGTAACGTTAGTGAGAAGAGGACGATACCATTAGGCAGGGTCGTTTTAATTTTCATTCTTAAAATATAAACTTAAACCACAAACTATGGATTAAGTTTTGGACATATCTAAGCCTGTCAAATGCGAACTAAAATTTTAGAATAACAACATTTCTTACTCCAGGTTTATGGGGTGCTGAATTTCAATTTAGGGGTGCTGAAGCACCCCTAATAAAGGGCTAGCCTCGCCCGTGGATGCCACTTTGTCCCAGTCTAGTCTCACGAAGCACAACTGCACATGACATGTTTACTGCGCTTTAGCCTAGCTTATTTAAACAGTAATTAACAGTAAGCTAACCAGTAACTAATTTGTATTTGGAAGAGGGCGATATCATATGTTTTCTTGAATTTTCTGCATGTCATGTGATATTTTTTTTTCTTGATTGTGTTTTTGTTAAACTTTGCACGTTTCAGTTGTGTTTGTTATGTTATATTGTATTTTAAGTTTTCTTACATGACTGTGCACCTCTGTTATTTAAAATAAACGATTTCTGGATTGAATGATCTTCTTGGTGTTTTTGGACCGGTAGGGCCCCCATGCTCACTCTTGCCTAGGGCCCCCCAAGGTGACTCGAAACGCCCCTGCACATACTGTACACACACACACATGCATACATCTCTGTTCACAGGCGCACTCACACACGCCCACCTACACGTGCACACAAGCATTCTCTCCAACTGCTCGATTGTGCAAATCCCTGCACACACAGAGGAGGGAAAGGAGAGAAGGAAAGAAACACAGCAGCCGGCCTATAGACCTTTTCGGGCCAGCCCCCCGGAAGTACCCGTCCGCCATTGCTGGGTTGTGCTACAGAGCGACACTTTCACCGGCTCGCAGTGTTTTTCTCTTTCTACAAATATATATTTTTATAATGTCGAGTCGGTCGAGTGGGAATACATGTTCCGTCATAAACTGTGCCAACAATGGCGTGAAAATTCAACAATGGAAGAAGAAAGTATGTGAAATACACAAGCCTTTACTGCACGAAGACTGCCTTGTTTGCAGAACAAGAAGTTAGGAAGACGTGGGTGAAAAATATCAACAGAAAGGACTTTGTTCCAAATGAATACAGCCGGGTGAGTTTTCGTTAACATTCAATCTCATACTACTCATAGTTTCGCTGAGAGTCCCGGACGATTCTGGCCGAAAGAACAGCAGGATGAGGCTACTGTAGCCCTCGGCACTAGCACAAGCCTATAAATCAATGAATGAATGAATTAGGAGAATGATAAAATAAATTAAATATAACATTAACACATAGCCTAATTTACCGCTAGCGTTAACGTTACAGTAGCATAATCTTTATGGCTTGTCGACGTTAGTTATAGCCAGCGTTGCAGCGTTCCACAGTTTTTAGTGTTTGATTATGGGAATAGATCATGCTATTTCCATAACCAATCATTAAAAACAGTGACTACCTTCATCTGTAACTGGAGGCCACTGCCTAACATCATCAATCCAAGACATGTCTGCGTTATCCGTAACAGATGCTCCGCGCTGCTGTGTTTGGGTTAGTTGGTGGAGCACCGCACCCTCCAGTTATGGCGGGGCCACTAGGGGGCGCATGTCCACAATTTTTAAGTCGAAAAGGTCTATAGAGGTTTTCAGAGGAGATGAGAAGAATCCATGAATTTATAAAAATGTATATATATATATATATCTTAATTGCTTGAGACTTTATATTTTATTCAGCGTCATCTGCGCTACTTTGTAATTTGTAGGCTGTCTCAAAACAGGACAACGTCACGACTATTAGTCGTCTATAAACAAGCAACAACATCTGCGCTTTTCGGCTGGCATAAAACAAGGACAGCTACACACGACTTTTCCTAGTCGTTTAACCAGCAACAAAACTGCGCTTTTCTCTGTCAAACAGAGCCACCAAGCAGATTTCCAATCTCCAATCAGTACTAAAACAGCAATACAACATACTGTATGACACTACCTAACAATACATACACACAATAGATTTACAATTAATTTCCCACACGGCGCAAGACTGCAAGTTTTGGAAAGAAATCTCTTACCTGTTTTTAAAGAGCAATGTCACGCAGCGCAGACAGGCCACAGATCTTCGCTCTTCACTCCTCCTGGCTGGCTCTGTCAACTATGTTGTGGTTTGAGAAAGACTCGACGAGCTTTGGAAATGCAAAAACCACTTTATTTGGGCTCAACCAAATAAATATCCTCATGAAAAAAACATATTACACAACTTTGACTTTGCCACATCTTTTCTGGCCGGATACACTGGCTGTATGTGCTGTCCAACAAGTACTTGGCTGGACATCTCGCTTTTCCCGAACACTCTAAGATGACATCTCTTCCCGAAACAATGTGCTTTGTTTCCCACACTTAAGGTTACTTGTGGTTAAGTTCAACTAGCGATTCATTTCTCAACACAACCAGTTACTGTTAATAATCAGCCCTTGATGAATTGGTCATCGGCAGGTGTGCAGCAGATGTTTTGGTAGTTTGCTGCTCTGGATCATACGGGTGTGTGTTAACAGAATGCCAAGAGGGAAAGACAGAAGCCATGGTCTGAGAGAAGCAGCTGTTGCTGCACATCACCTGGAAAGAGCTCTCTTTCTCTCACACTCACACACACACACATTGGAGGAAATAAGTATTTGATCCCCTGCTGATTTTAGCAGTTGTCATACTAAGAAATAAATGAACAGTCTCACACCTCTATGGCAGCTTTATTTTAACAGTTATAGAAAGAATATTGAAAAAAAAATTGAGAAAATTACATGAAATGAAAAATAAAAATTAATTTGCAAGTCATTGAGGGAAATAAGTATTTGATCCCCTAGCAAAACATGATCTAATACTTGGTAGTAAAACCCTTGTTGGTAAGCACAGCTGTCAGATGTTTCTTGTAGTTGCTTACTAGGTTTTCACAACACATCAGGAGTAATTTTCGTCCACTCCTCTCTGCAGATCATCTCCAAATCCTGAAGGTTTTGAGGCTTGCGCTTGGAAACTCTCAGCTACAGCTCTCTCCATAGATGTTTAATAGGATTAAGGTCAGGAGACTGGCTAGGCCATTCCATGACCTTGATGTGCTTCTTATGGAGCCGCTCCTTTGTTTCCTTGGCTGTATGTTTTGGGTCGTTGTCATGCTGGAAGACCCATCCACCACCCATTTTCAATGTCCTTGTGGAGGCAAGGAGGTTGTTACCCAAGTTCATCTTCCCATCGATGCGGTGAAGTCGACCTGTCCCCTTAGAAGAGAAACATCCCCAAAGCATAAGGCTTCCACCGCCATGCTTGACAGTAGGGATGGTGTCTTTGGGGTCATATTCAGCATTTCTCTTCCTCCAAACACTTCGAGTTGAGTTGAGGCCAAAGAGCTCAATTTTGGTCTCATCTGACCACAGCACCTTCTCCCAGTCTCTTTCTGAGTCATTAATATGTTCGTTGGCAAACCTGAGTCGGGCCTGGACGTGAACCTTCTTGAGCAGAGGGACCTTGGACCACTGCAGGATTTTAAACCATTGCGTCTCAGTGTGTATTACCAATAGTTTTCTTGGTGACTGTGGTCCCAGCTGCCTTGAGATCATTAACCAGCTCCTCCCGTGTAGTTCTGGGCTGATCTCTAACCTTTCTCATGATCATTGAGACCTTACGAGGTGATATCTTGCATGGAACCCCCAGCCTAGGTTAATTAACAGTCATGTTGTACTTCTTCCACTTCCGAATAATTACACCATCAGTTGTCACCTTCTCATTCAGCTTCTTACTTATGGTTTTGTAGCCCATTCCAGCCTTGTGGAGTTCAACAGCTTTGCCCCTGACATCTTTTGACAGCTCTTCAGTCTTGCCCATGGTGGAGATGGTGGAGTATTACTGAGTCTGTGGGCAGATGGCTTTTTATACAGGTGACTATTTGGAACAGGTGTCTCTCATGCAGGTAATTACTTCAGTGAGATTAGGAGTATGCCAGTGGTCTGTGGGAACCAACACTGGTCAAGGTTGGTTGGGAATCAAATACTTATTTCCCTTAATGACTTACAAATTAATTTTTATTTTTCATTTCATGCAATTTCCTTTCAATATTCTTTCTATAACTGTTAAAATAAAGCTGCCATAAAAATCTGAGACTGTCCATTTATTTCTTAGTATGACAACTGCCAAAATCAGCGGGGGATCAAATACTTATTTCCTCCACTGTCCCTATAAATAAGATTTACCCAAATTTCTAAATTACACCCAGTATAGTATCTCAGCAGAGGCACCTCCATAATCAAGCATGGAGGTGGAGAGGTGATGATTTGGTTTGATTTAGCCACAGGACCGTGGCATCTTCCAGTCACTGAGTCAATCATCAACTTCCCTGGATACCAGAACATTCTAGAAGCAAACGTGAGGCCAAATTCCTGAAAGGTTACCGTTTGGTTGAAACTGGGTCGTGCGAAGGACAATAATGTGGGAGACAGTGAATCTATGTCTCCATGGCTGAGAAGAATCGTGGTTTTGGAAAGACTCAGGACCTCACCATAAGCTGTTAAGAGACCTTGAGTGAATTGTCCATAAGCGAATGCCTGAAAAACAAGCATCTGGAGCAATTTTGTAAAGAAACTCCTTCACAATGTGAAAGACAGGAAACCAATACTTTAGATTACTGCTGCTGAAGGTTTAACTACAAGCTAATGCATCATGGGTGTCCTTAGTTCAGCCCACATGATCGTTTCCTTAGTATTTTTGGCTTCACTCTCATTAAATAAATGCCATGGTGAAAAATGGTACACTGTTCATTCAAGGTTGTATTTGCTTAATACTAATTACAGCTATGATCAGATGATTCTCATGTTTAAGGACAAATACACACAAAGATAGCATTAAAAGATCAGGTACTGGCAAGACTGTACATACTTCCAAAATCACAGGACTCAGTTTTTCTTCGATCATTAAGCACGGCTGCAATGAGATTATGACTTGTTAAAAGAAACAGCTGCCAAGGAAACATCCTTACGAAATTGTCTTTGACTCATTTTTGGAGACATTTATGGCAGTTTTATCATGAGCTCACTGTAAACACTAAACAGATGAACAAAGGAGGCCAACGCCAAGAACGCGTTTCCTCAAGACCAACCTGACTAAAGAATCCTTCCTAAAATCATCTGTCACAGGTCACATCCACACTGCAATTCCCACATAGACTAAAGTTAGAGTTGGATTAAAAAAAAAAAAAAAAAAAAAGCATTTTACACACTTTATGTGGCCTTTCCTCTAATCACTGCAGCTGTGCAGAAAAAAACATGCAATTGTCCGCTGCAGTTCTTCCAGCAACTGAAATCGCTCAACTGTCCCACCACTAATGTGGTACAAAAACAGAAACTGTCTCAAGCTGTTCCTCATTAGGAACCAACAGAAATCCCCCACAGCTTGATACAATTCCTCTGGTGTACAGAACTTCCTCGTCAGATCTGAATCAACTGTTGGAATAGCTGTGCTCGACTAGCAGCCTGTGACATCTTTAAAAACTGAGGACGAAAGCTGATTCTTTCACACCAACACACTGAGCGTCTCCCTATTGTTTCAATTCCCTTATGAAAAGTTTGATAGAATCTTTACATAAAGAAACAGCAAGACATTTCATTATTTTTTTCTTTAATAAGTTGTTGCAAATAAGAAAAGTGAAATAAAATACTGCATTTACCCCAAAAACTTGGATACATGTACCAGTATTCCAATGGTTGAGCAGAACAGACAGACCCACACCTTCTGTTTCTAAACCGGGTCTGAGATGAACCAGTCACAGCCGGGGCAAAATTACTCAGAAAAACTCGCTTGACTGCATGGAATAAACTCTGCCTACATTTAAACGCTTAATACGCTTTCAAACTAGTCAAACCATTTGCTCAAATACAGGTTGGAATTTCCAAGAACAGCAAATTTCTTCATGCATACAATCCTTCTACAGGTATGCAACCTTTGGCCCGTGGACTGTCAGTAGTCATGGCAACACAGAGCAAATAGATGTTCAATAGAGCTAAAATGCTTGGTGCTTCAAGGTTTATTCAGCTCAGTTGATCATTTCTGGACGGTTAGACAATTTAATTCTGATGCATTTTGAACAGGTCTGGTATGTGTGGATAACAATGTTGGGAATCTCAACATTAACGTTCAGAAAACAAGTTTTCACCAAAAGGGCCAAGCAGCTGACTAAATGTCCCCAAAACAAAAAAATTTATAAAAAAAACAAAAACAAAACAAAAACACTGATTTGGCCAAATAAGTGGTACACTGATGAGCAGCTAGTTTCTTGAGCTTGCGTTTATATCCTTACATGAGCCTGAACTGAACTGTATAATTATGAGTGCAATTTTATTATTCTTTAACTAGATCAATCAACTGTTCAACTGCACTAACATCACAAAAAAAACAACAAAATCTGATGCCAACAATCTTGCAAGAGCATCATTTACAGATTTACAGGGAATACATGATTTAGCTCTGAGGTTTATTACAGCAAACCGATTAATTTATGTGCCCAGATGAGAGAGTGATGGAGGTGGGCTGTACGTGAATGCTGTGTCATCACCACCTCCTCCAGTCCCCTCATCCAGGAGGACAAGCAGACTTGAGAATGGTTTTAAAGAAAAGTGTGAGGCACAGAGTTTGGCTCCAGAGGGTGAGAGGCGCTATGGGCATGGACAGGTTATAAAATATTTAAAACCACAGAGTCAGTTATTTCTCGTCCTTCAGTGTCTGCCTCCACTTCCACAGCTCTGCAACGACCTACAGACAGGAAATATTAGAAGCCGGCTGTTAACATGAGCGCATGAGTACAGGTTGAAAGATTTTACAATGAATAAAGACAAATCAATAAATATTCTCTAAAGATTTTCTAATCGCTCCTCAATAAAACGCATAACCAAATATGTACAATTAAAAACTAGGATCTTCAGTGCCCCCTTGTGGTATCAACTCCAAATGACAGAAAGGGCCGAGTTTGGATCATGAATATCTTCCTATACATATAAATTTCAGTTCTAAGAATGCTGAGCTATTATTTTAGCTTATATTAACAGATGTACAGAAATCCCACACGAGGCTCAAGTTAATCAATTTACAAAATCGTTTAAGAGTTATATAAAAAGAACATGTTTTATACCTTGGGGTCTGTGACTCTATGACCATGCTTCACAAAGTTCTCGAACCGGGGCTGGATCTTTGGTAGTGTTACACCCTATAATAATATTAATAAAAAAAAAAATTAGAAACAAATAAGCAAAAAAAAAAAACAAAAAAACTTATATTCAGTTATTGACATAATCTTTTATAAAGCAAGGATGACTGGGTAACAACTTCCAGTGACACCAACCTTCTTCACTGCCTCCATCATCTTGGCTTTAATCTCAGGAACTGTTAAACTGACTTTCGGTGTTTGGGGTTTGGGCGTCTTTTCGCCTTTCCCTTTAGGTGTTTTTTCCTGAAAAGAGAAATACAGCTTTCATAAACATCAACAGGATTTATACATTCAAGTACTCAAGTGTTCATATACAGTCATGGAAAAAAATTCATTAGACCACCCTTGTTTTCTTCAGTTTCTTGTTCATTTTAATGCCTGGTACAACTAAAGGTACATTTGTTTGGACAAACATAACGATAACCACAAAGATTGCTCATAAGAGTTTTATTTAAGAGCTGATATCTTACCATTTTCCATGGTTTTCTTGATTATAACCTAAATCACTTGAGTTTTTACATCAATAGCTATGGCGTTGTACTGCCAAAAACACTGCTTTTATGCATTCAGTGTTTTCTTTTCTGTCTGTTTTAGTCACATGATGAAGAAAAAATGGTGGTCTAATAATTTTTTCCATGACTGTAGTGTGCTGTGGGAATGAAAGGCCAGTTAGTGGCAGCCAGCTGTTACCTGTTTTGCAGCTGGAGTACTGGGTGCAGAGCTCTTGCCGTTCTGAGCAGGGGTCTTTTGTTTGACCGGTGTTGCTTTAGCCTACAACAGAAACAGCCCTTAAAACAAGAAACGCATAATAACTCATCTTTAGCTCGCAACAGACTGGACAGGTTTTTGTTTTAACCTTAACCGGTGATTCTTCGGCCTCACTCTCCTCCTCGTCTTCTTCATCCCTGAGAGGAAAAAAAAACAAAAGTCAAAAAAAGGAATTGTATTAAAAATATATATTTTATATACATTTCCACACTGTGCACGACAGCTACTCCAGAACATCAAACAAAATCTCATCACATGAGATATTGCACGACTTGAAATAACCATCTCACATTTTTAAGTGGTGTTTGTGTACATTCGATCAACATATGAAACACATTGTTTCCTCATGGGGGCGCTCCACACTGGGAGTTGTGCCTGGTCTCCCCACAGGGACGTCGTCTTGGAGATCCCACAGTCCTGGAGGACTGGGGGGCTCTGCACAATGTGTGTCTACCCTGGTCTGTCCAGGTTGAGGTGTTCTCTGACGGCGCTCCCTGTGGTCGGGGGCATTGGTGCCTCTCGGTGTGGACGGCCTCCCCCATAGGTGGTTATTTCCTCACCCGGATCCTCAGTGCCCTTCCATGTTACAAATCTTTTTACTTTGTACTGCGAGTGTGCTTTGTGGCTGGCTCTATTTTTGGGGATGAGAGCGACGGGTTTTTATAATCTGATGTGATCCTGTTTTGGGGCGGCTGTGGCTCAGGTAGTGGAGTGGGTTGTCCGATTACTGGAAAAATGTCGGTACGATTCCCATGCTCCCCTGGCTACATGTCGAAGTGTCCTTGGGACAAGATACTGAACCCCAGATTGCTCCTGGTGAGCATGTGGCACCCTGCATGGCAGCCTCGGCCATCAGTGTGAATGGGTGAATGTGACATGCTGTAAAGCGCTTTGAGTGGTCAGACTAGAAATATAAGCCCATTGACCATTTTAGGTTTTATTTTGTGAAGCACTTTGTGCTGCAGTTTTAATCTATGAAAAGTGCTATATAAATAAAGTTTGATTTGATATGGAACACTTCCTATAATTTAGCCTTGTTTATCTTTTGTAAGGAAATTTTTTTGGCATATTTTTTAAACAAGTTTATCAAAGAACATCATGGCGATTATTTATATATAAGCAAATTAATTTGCTGGAATACATTTAACTTTTATTTTATAATATATTCAAAATAAGCACTTGGCTTAGTTCTGTTTTCTTTGGACACTGGACTGGAGGTGACACTTAAATTAGTGTTCTGTTGAAATGAGTCAAGAATCGATTTACGCCAATTTGTAACCCCAAATGCCAGAAAAATTCTGAAAATCACAGGAGCGCGAAAAACATCTGCACTCCTGTGATCTCAGTCATTAGGTGGTGACTGGAGGCAGCCCGTTTCCACGTTACAGCAGAAACATCATACCATCTCTCTTGTCTTATGCAGACTGCGGCGCTGCATGGTGGAATCTATATCAACAAGCAACAGAAGTGTTGTCTGTTGGTTTGTAAAGTTGGCTCATGCATGGTCAGTCAGTTTATCATGACAAAAGAGCGACGTTGCACATCACTCAAAGACTGCAGTAATGCTAAACCGGGAGGACCTAAAGCAGACAACGTTGAGTAAACGTCTTTCTGCATGAAGTTCAGACACTGGCTTTTATACAACTTGTTAAATTGGACGTTTTGACGAAAATGCATTTTCTAACATTTTAGAGACGTCGGTGTGCATCCAAATGGGGAAAAACTGCTTTATTGTATCAAGCTTAACACTCACTCGTCATCCTCATCATCATCATCATCCTCATCTTCCTCCATGTCCATTTTCATTTTTTTCTGTAAAGAGATCAGAAGCATGTTATCGTCAAACTGAGATTTCAAGCAGACTCTATATAGGATTGCTTTAAGCCTACCTGAGACTTTGGAGCAGGGGATGAAGCCGGCCTTTTCTTTGATGGTTTAATTTCCTCTTCTTCCTCCTCCTCCTCCTCATCATCATCTTCATCAAAAGACTGATCTGCCTCCATCACTTTAAGAGCAAATTGCAAAATCAGATCGTGGGCCCGTTTTGTATCCTATAAAATTTCCTTTTCAGCTTTCCAAAATGATTATGCTCAGAGATTTGGAAAACAGAACATGAGTTTAGTTTTCAACAGAGTTCTTAAAGCAAACACTCACTGACAAGGTGCTGGCCACTGATGTGGACTGGACCTGAACCTGCCTTCAGACGAAAAACTGCTGGAGGTGTGATTGTGAATCCACCGAGACACACCTAAAAGAAAGAAGTCATTAGTTAATTTATATAAATTCCTTGAGTCAACCAGAGCTGGATGCTTCCGTTAAAAAACAAAATGACAATAACACATGGAAACACTGTTGTAGGATGGCGGAATCAGAACATTTTTGGATACTTAAAACATTTTTCTCCTTTACGTGGTTCTGTGACATTTCCACTACAAGTATGACCACCACGACGTGGGCAGGACAATTTATTGTCAAAGTAGCAGAATGTGCACCTCCTGACATGAGAGCAATGGAAGAAATAGTTCAGTTCAGTAATCTGTTCCTTAATAAGATGCTGAGAGATTTGTTATGAAGCTTCTAAAAGCACAAGTTCTCTTACACACCTGTGATCTAAAATAATTAATGGAAAAAAATGCAAGTACGAAAGAGTAAGAGAACCAGATGCATACATTTGATCCTGATTCATGGGTGTTTACCAGGGGGAACTATCTTTTTTACCAGATGCAGATGGTTACTGTTCTTTTTAGTAAGTATCATTCTTAGGTCTTGGTGGATATCATGTTGCAATTCTCTATCCAATCTGAGTTTTTAAAGCAGATTTCAGTATCAACTGGCAGTGAATGTCAAGAAAAAAAAAAGTCAGTCTGTACAAATTACAGACTACATGTACTTACACTTGGCAGGGTAGAGGGTTTGAGTGAAACTAGTGCTGCCTTGATTTTCTGACCCTCTGCATCCTGTCCTTCCACCTCCACCATGTGAAGTTCATCTTTTGTGGCTGGGTCCACACAGGCCTGAAGAGACAACAGGTCAACTCACTGTTACTTTGTTAATAGTGAATCATTTTCCAAAAAAAAGTTTCCTTAACAGACAGTTCCTTCAGTTGCATGGAAGCAGTTCATGTTTGCCATATCAGATGTGGAAATCTTTGTTGTAAAATGCATCTTTAAATTGTGACATCTGAAGGGAGCAGCGCGGCCAATTTATTCTCGGACCTTAAACAGGTATGCTTCTAAGTGATGGAAGCGCAAGTTGAGCAACTGCTGCAAGTTTGTAAATCTTATCATCTACAGACTGCGGTTAATTTATTCCAGCATCATATTAGTGGGAGAAATGATTCACGCTCGCTGCAAAAGATAACAGTACTCCTGAAATACACGGCAACATGAGCAGCATTATTTCCCACTGTGTCCCATATGATAAGACCACACAGTTGCAGCGGTCTCTCACATCACTAAACATATGGTGTCCAACTCCAATCAAAAAGCTCCCGAATACAACATGATACTGCTTCAAGCCATTTTTATTTTAGAACAAATCAAACTTAAAATTTCCCTTAACCACCCCTGTATTTCAAGCCATTTTTAGTTGACAATTTTTGCCCCCCCTCCCCCCCAAAAAAATTGAGACGATAAAATTACTAAACTCAAATCCTATGTTTTTAAGGTTACATCACTCAGTCCCATGACCTAGTCTTCAACTTGTCAAATTGTATCTTGATAGTAAAACAGCACGAGGCAAAAAAAATTAAACAATTACAGAAAACTTCCCATGAAATTTAAGACATTTGTCTGAATCGAATTCAGGTCATGTCTGCTTTACACTTTCAGCAGAACACTGACTGTATGATTCACATTTCTTCAACTGTAGTAGTTAAAATTGTAAAACACTATATGACAAATTTAAGACACCTTAATATATTATAAGTAACCTGGCCTTTAAGTCTCTGGTTCTTGCAAAACTTAAATCTCATTGTAGTTACCATTCTGAGATCTAGCTGATGCTCCAAATCATCATCCTCTGGATTGAAGACCACTTCTTTTCCAGCTTCCAACACGCACCCTGGTGAAAAAAATTGCGGTTAACATTGTAGAAACAAACAAATGAAGAAAAGATTTTAGTGAGTCTCATGTTCAGCCTGAAATCAAGAATTATTTGCATTTAATATGCTCACACTACCCACTAGAGGGAGCTATCAAGGCTGCTATGAATGAAACCATGCTGCACGTGGAGGAATGCCCCTCAAATATGTAAATTAGTCAAAACCAAGTTTTTTGGGGTTTTTTTGCAAATGAAATGACTAATTTAGACAAAAGGCCCCTTTTAAATTAACCGTGTTCTGTAATATCAAGGCATTTCAATAAATAGGATGAATGGAACTCGTGCTGCTTCCATGTCACCCTATACTTCTGAAGAGATGCATTTCTGAACCACAAGCCTTCAATCACACAGTATATCCTATTCTACCAGGTATTTGCTGGGGGGAGGAAATTCATGAGAAGTGCTTTATAATTAGCTGTGTGAATCACGTGAGAGTTAGCCAACTATCTCGTTAGGACATAAAATAATTTAATTTATCCTGCACGTTGAATTATCCGGTAACAATTAATTAATATTCATCAACAGAGACTCGATAAATATCCCCGATATAACGAACGTCACGGTCAGTGTGAACGTGGAGGTGGGTGTCCTCGTGGGTATAAAGCCACGTTGAACCCATTCTTCCTCACCACCAGAAATCTGTTTGTTTAAGCTTCGACTGAAAGAACGCAGTTCCTCAAAACTAGGAGTAAATTCAAGCAAACAGAACTTCCAGCATCTTGAGCAGAGAAAATTCGGGAATAACAGCGCTGTTAATGGACCACGCACGCCGCCATGTCGACAATAAAGCACGTGTGTGACAAACTGCGTCTCACGCCGAGTTGTTCACGAGGACTGGTGAAATCACCTGCTACAAGATTACTGACGGTCACTAATGTCAAGAGTTACGTTTTGTAGGCTTTATTTAATTACCTGGAACTACAGCTGCCATCGCAGAGGGCCACGTGCAGCTAAACAGTATTTAAGCGTTTTCGAATTCTAATGCTAACGTCAAACGTGACGACTTAACACATTTAAGACACACAATATGTCATCTCACCATAAAGAAAGGTTTGTGGTGCCATTGCTTCGTCGTTTAAACCGTTCATTTTCCAGGTGAGGACAGGCAGCTGCTTATCTGTGGAGAACACTAAAGTGCTACTTTGCTGCTGCTGCTGCTGCTCTTCTTCTCTGTTCAACTCAAACCGGAGCAGGAGGAGCGCCACCAACAGGACGCAGCGCCATAAAGACTCTCCCGTAGACATGCGCAGAATTCAAAGAATGCGGAAGTCACTTTGGTCTGTTCATTCACTGAGTTTCTGATGCACGTTCGGTGGTAAATTGATGAAATTAAGTCATTTATCATTTTGACTTTAGTTTCCCGATTTCAATAATGTTTTTTTTTAAGAATGTTAATCGTAATAATAATGAACTGGTTTCATTTTATCTGCAGTGAAGTAACATGAGCAGCACTTCAGTACAACTGCAGTCAGCATCAGTTTTTCTTAGCATATAGAATATTTGCCTTTTAATATTAGATTGGAATATTAGAATAAAGCTAGAATTTGAGTAAAGATTAAAAATTGAATGAAGTTTGCCTGTTCTTCATGAACATCACACATCTTTTACCAGTGCATCATTCTAGTTACATGTGATAAGATCAGCAGCAAAAAATTATATTATCTTAGTGAGAAGAAAGTGTGACTCGAGGTAACTGATGTATTTATAATTTTCTGTTCGAACCACTGAATAATCCACCAGTATGGTTGGAATTGAACCACATGAACCCACCCACATGATGAACAGTGTGAAAGAAATATGAAATACTTTTTTCATTTACAAAAAAAAAAAAAGAACAACAAAGTCATGTTGCTCATATAGTCATTATCAAAAGTCCTTAATATCAGAGATCAAGATAACAAAATAATCATAGACACATCGACAACCAGATGTGTTTTAGCTTCAAGTGATTTAAATCTACTTTAAATTAATGAGACCTTCTCTTAAATTCACAATATGATGTGTTTGAGTTCAGGTAGATTAAATATGCTCATGTATATCTCTTGATGTTATTGGAGTTGCATGGACATTTGTTCACGTCTTTGGACATTTATATCATTTTCATACCCCCATGTGTTTACTAACATAGTGTTAGGATTTAGAATTAACCATGTAGATTTTAACTTGTTAACTGAAACTTAGCATGAAGGAATGCTGCGAGTTTCTCAGCTCAGGTTTACGACTTAATTACTGCAACATCCGCTCGACCCCCATCACCAGTTTGAAGACCCCAGAACAACAGTTGTTGATTAACTCAGACTGTGGGACAGTGACCATCTGGACAAAAGACCATAAAACCCAGGACACGCCTTCTCTGGATCCTTAAAAGATGAACACAATTAACTTGCAGCGTGCATTTGTCCATGGCAGCATCTCGGTGATGTTGTGAACAAGTGTACCATCGGCCGATTAAAATATTCTGCATGGCATAATAATTCTTTGTATTCATGATTGTATTAAATTCTTGATTGACCTTTTGCTTTTAGACTTGTCATTTAGGCACCAGATAAAAAGAACACGGAGAGAGAAACTTACAATAGCAAACAGAGGAAAAAATGTCAGGGTTTTAAAAATAGTGGTAAACAAACTATTTCTAAAAATACATTTATATTACAATATTATAATCCAACACAAACCAGCTTTAACTGAGCAGGACCTTATATTCACTGGTATTTATTTATTGATTATGAAATATGGATGCATTTAGCCTTCTGTAAATGTATTCAGCCTTGTTAGTAATCCCAAATGCCTCTCCGAAATTTAACTGATAAATGTTGTCTTTACTCTCCGAATAAAAATATGATTTTATTTTACTCAAAGTTACATGAAGATGAATTCCTGATCAATGTGCATTATGGCTAATATTTAGTTGGGTAAATAGTCGTTTTGGCCATTTCTCCCGTCTGAATCCTTTCAAACACAATGACAGTGCTGAGATGTTTGGAACTATTGATAGACACATAAACCACATGACCACGTGGTGAGATCAAGGAGTGTTGTTACTGTAAGTTGGGTTGGGAATCGAGAACCGGTTCCTGTAGAGAACCGGTTCCGTGTGTTTCAATACCATGGAATTGTTTGGCAGTTTATCTAGCGATTCTCTTATCGATTCCAACCAGCATGAATCTCACGTAATTTACGCAAGTTACGCACAGTCAATTTCAGAAAGCACTTGCGTGATTAAGTTACGTCGGTTTGCATTGCAGTTGTAAACAACAATGGCGCCCACCGGGTTCAAACGCTCCAAAGTTTGGCTTCACTTCACCAAAGAAAGATGGCAACAAGACAATTTGCAGTCATTGCAAAGTGGAGATAACAGCGTCAGGAGGGAACGCGACTAACATGCAGAAACATTTGCGCACACGACATGCGATAACGAGTGTCGTGTTTTTGACGCGCTTCGGACTGATCGATCTCAACCCAGCAGCAGTAGCCAAGCTAAGATCACCTCTGCGGTTACTACGGAATGCAACTCTGGTAAGTAGCTATCCCACTGCCTATGTGCTTCTTTGTAAAACACGCTATAACATTAATGCTATGCTATTAAACAAATGCCTTCTGCATTACATTTAGAAGAAGACCGTGGTGAGAGAGAGAGTCTAGCTGGCTCAGAGGCTGGCAGACATGCTTATTTTTCTGCAAAAGAATTGTTAATTCTTCATAGTATTTGCAGATTTGCGCTAGCACTGTTCCGTTGTATTTGATAGTATTTATATTTCTTTATTATTATTTTTGAGTGCTTAGTGAGCTCATATATCCTTTTAAAAGGGAGAATTTTTTTAATTTCTATTAGGAAAAATCTGTAAGTAAAATGTCAACACATTCTTGTGTATTTGCACAGTAACATATTACAACAGTTAACACGTTATCAAGGCTTTGGGCCTCTTTTGACCTCGCTGTTGAGTTTGTAAGATCGTGACTTCTAAGTAAAAAAAAATTGACGCTAATAAAACTGTTTGTCCTCCTTTCCCCCAAATTAGAATCAATGAGAATCGATAAAGAATCGAATCGTTAAACAGTATCGATAATGGAATTGGAGTCGGAAAAATCTTATCAATTCCCATCTCTAACTGTAACCCAGGTGAAAACTAACCTCTGGTTAATAAATAGTTAATAAATCAGAATGAATATTAAGCAGAAATCATCATTTAAATAATTTGCTTTAGTGATATTAAAAACATCTAAAATAGATAAAAAGGATTAAAAAAATGTCATCGTTTTGGTTATTTATTTTATCATTGGTTGAAGTTGAAAGTTCATATCTATCAGCCAATCACAGCGCTGAGAGTTGTTCTCTTCTCGTGGAAACTAGAACGAGTGAGGCCACATTTGAGAGTTGCTCCAGTAAGAAGGAAAGGAGCCAAGTTTAGGTATATTTTACTATTTAAATTTTCTCCTATTGGTGTTTTATTTTGCCTTCTGTCTATGCCGATAGACTGTGGTTTTGCTTAGCATTTAGTTTTTGAGTTACTGACGAGAGTCGCGGATATAACGTTGCTTTCGAGGATCACGCATCCAGCGTGTGATCAAAGGGCATTAGATGGCGAGCCACCTGTGCTAGGAGCTACAACTGGACTGTGTGTTGTAGCCTACAACGAAAAGAGCATCTTTTCTCCTATTTTGGGAAAGTGGAAATCGGACTGAAAGGGCAATCGATCCAAACGGTCTTTCTCTTCTTCCTGGCGAGAGGGATCACCAACCGCGGTAAGACTGTGCCAATTTAAGCCACTATCCCTTCCTCCTCTGGATCGTGTGAGCAGTGCGTGGACTGATCCGCATTGCTGTATGAGAGGATAACGTTTTCCCTTTTCATTTGCTAAAGGACTGTTTAGCACAAAGAACTTGATTTATTGGACTTTTGAACAGTTTAACAGTTGTAGGTTTCATGTTTATGTTGCATATTCTGAATGTGCATTACTGTGAGGTTGATTGATATTGCATTGATGGTGTTTACTTTCTCATGTGGGTTTAGTGAGATTCCCAATTGTTTTTGGTTGTAATAACCTATTGATAGAGCCAAATACCAAATGTTTTTGATTTAATTTTAATTGTAACAAAAATATCAAATCAAAATCAAATCAAATCAATCTTTATTTGTATAGCGCTTTTCATGCAAAACATGCAACACAAAGTGCTTTACAGAATTAAAAACAAATAATCACAATAAAACCCCTTCCCTCCCACCCTCCATACTAAACACATACACACGCACAATCACAACCAATAGGGCGACATGGCATGGCACTGAGGATTAAGGAAACGCCACCTTTTGGGCCGTCCACACTGGGAGGAGCCGCAGGCCTTATCAGGGTGACCGGCACCTGGGCCCCCCGACTCCAACTGACAGGCGGACCCCCAGATCAGTAGGAGGAACCCCCAGCCAGCCAGGCCAGAGGGACCCAAGGACAGCACCCCCAGTCACCTGACACAGCTCCCAGTGTGGAGGACCCCCCTGAGGAAACACTGGAGTTAAAAGATAATGACTAAAAGCATAAAATAGCAAGATACAAGCAGCTAAAAGCAGGTAAAAGCATCATCCTAAAAAGCAAGTTAAAAGGAGCAACATAAAACAGGATAGCACCAGATAAAAACGTAAGAAGAGTTTAAAATATTAATTAAAAGCCTGATTAAAAAGGTGTGTCTTTAGTCTTCCTTTAAAAATATCAACAGTCTCTGCAGTCCTGAGGCCCTCCGGCAGGCTGTTCCACAGGTGGGGGCCATAGTGGCTAAATGCTGCCTCACCGTGGGTTTTTGTTCTAGGTTTTGGTATGGTTAAAAGGCCAGTGCCGGAGGACCGCAGGGTCCGCGAGGGTTGATATGGTAAAAGCAGGTCAGATAAATAAGAGGGCGCAAGGCCATTAAGACATTTAAATACCAGTAAGAGAATCTTAAAATCGATCCTGAAGCAGACAGGGAGCCAATGCAGCGACTTTAAAACTGGCGTAATGTGTTCCCGCCCTCTGGTCTTCGTCAGCACGCGAGCGGCTGAGTTCTGTAATAACTGGAGATTTGAGATACTCTTTTTGGGAAGACCAGAGAGCAGGGCATTACAGTAATCCAAGCGACATGAAATAAAAGCATGCATTAGCACCTCCGTATTGGCCTGAGAGAGAAACGGGCGGACTCTGGCTATGTTCTTAAGGTGATAAAAACCTATTTTTGTTATATTTTTAATATGTGGTATAAAATTTAGCTCAGAGTCAAAAATCACGCCCAAATTCTTTACTGATTGCCTCGGTTTAAGATCCTTTAGTTTTGGTAAAAGTTTCTCTCTCTGGCCTTCAGGACCTATAACTAAAACCTCAGTTTTGTCCTGGTTGAGCTGTAGGAAATTCTCTGCCATCCATGACTTGATGTCTACAATGCAGTTAAAAAGGACATCAATTGGTCCTGTGTCATCAGGAGCCACGGCGATGTACAGCTGTGTATCATCAGCATAACTGTGGAAGCTGATGCCGTGTCTCCTGATGACGTCCCCAAGGGGAAGCATGTAAAGATTAAAAAGAAGTGGACCTAAAATTGAGCCTTGGGGAACCCCACATTCAATTTCATGGGGTTCCGAGGAACATGTATCCATACTTACATAAAAGCATCGGTCTGTGAGATAGGAACAAAACCAGTTAAGAACAGTACCGGAGAGGCCGACCAGGTGTCTGAGTCTATTTAATAAAATGCGATGGTCTACTGTATCAAAAGCCGCACTTAGATCCAGTAGAACCAACACCGTGAGCTTTTTATTATCTAAATTCCACCTGATGTCATTTAAAATCTTTAAGAGTGCTGTCTCGGTACTGTGGTTCCTCCTAAAACCAGACTGATGTTTCTCTAAAATGCTATTTCTGTTTAAAAAGTCATTAATTTGGTTAAAAACCAGTTTTTCTAAAATTTTACTTAAAAATGGTAAGTTGGATACGGGTCTGTAATTATTAAGAACGTTTGGGTCTAAATTGCTCTTCTTCAGAAGGGGCTTCACCACCGCCGTTTTAAAGGCGGTAGGGAAGACACCCGTCTGAAGAGAGCAATTCATGATGTTTAAAAACTGCTCCTCGAAGACTCCATAAAACGATTTTAAGAGTGATGTGGGAATTGGATCTAAAAGGCAGGTTGTAGGGTTTACTTGGGAGAAAACTCGACCAAGTGTCCTTGCATCAACCAGGGCAAAAACTCTCCAGCGTCTCCTCAGGCAAGGACAACAATCCAGGTGTGCTTACAGGCAAAACTTTCTGGGATGACAGACAGGATCTGATGTCCTTGATTTTTGTTCTGAAGTGGTCTGCAAAGTTTTCACAGAGATCATCCGTGGGTGTCTTAAAAACTTAGGCCTATGTTGATTAACATTTAAAATAGGCCTATGTTGATTAACATTTAAAAGATGGATGATTAAAACCTAATTATACCAAATAACTCTGAAACCGACTAGGTAACAATTAAAACTAGAGAACTAATTAGGGCTCAACTGAGATACCCAAACTACAGTACTGAAACTAAATAAGTTGAGGTGAATTAAAGATTTATATTCTTGATTTAAGGGATAGCTGAGCAAAACTTAGATCATTATTTGATTCATATTGCATTTATGCAATTGTTTTTTGTTGTTGCATGTTATGTATGTTTAATGTCTTAAAAGATCCCATGTTCTGAATAATACTTCTATTTTCATAAAGCCGGCAACTTTAAACTTAACTGTTGGTCTGTGGCGTTTTCACAGTTTTATCTGGTCATTTATTATTGTTTTAACCAATTACTGCTCTTACGAACCTAGTCCTGGTCCAATAACTTCAACTTCCTTTTATTATTAGTAGTAAGTGCTACATTACTCTCTTTCTAAAAGGTGCTGACAGGACCAAAGTGTGTAAAGTTTCTTAAAGCAACAGTGACAGAAAAGAGACTTAAAGCTCAGAGGGTCCCCCTATAGAAGTGGAGGTTACATCTTACGCTATTAACTTTTATATACTGGATCAAGTTGCCTCTTTTCCTTTTGGCTGTTCCCTTCAGGGGTCGCCACAGTGAATCATCTGCCTCCATCTCACTCTATCCTCTGGATCCTCTTGTCTCACGCCAACTAACTTCATGTCTTCTTTCACGACATCTCCTCTTTGGTCTTCCTCTAGGCCACCTCCCTGGCAGTTCCAACCTCATCGTCCTTCTACTGATGTATTCACTATCCCTCCTTTGTTCATGTCCAGACCATCTCAGTCTGGCCTCTCTGACTTTCTCTACAAAACATCTAACGTGTGCTGTCTCTCTGATTTTCTACCTTTGTCACTCCCATAGAGAACCTCAACATTTTAACCTCTGTTACCTCCAACTCTGAATCCCATCTCTTCCTTAGAGCCACTGTTTCTAGACCATGCAACGTTCTGGGACTCACCATAGTCTTGTACGCATTTCCATTCTTTCATGCTGAAACTCTTTTATCACACATCACACAAGACACTTTTCTCCACCCATTCCACCCTGCTTATACACACTTCTTCATCTCTTTGCCACATTCACTGCTCTGGACTGCTAACCCTAAGTACTTAAAATCATCCACCGTATTTATCTCTGTTCCACGGAGCCTCACCGTTCCATTTGGGTCCCTCTCAGACATGTATTCCTCTCCTTTCCATGCCTTCACCTCTCTAGATTTTCTTCCACTTGCTCCCTGCTCTCACTACAGATTGGACACGCAAGGCCGAAATATTCTGCAAAAAACATGCCTCTACGCACATGAAACCGGCATTCTGGAAACGAAAGTGCAACTGGATGTTGTATGCGTGATATGTAATGTAACCTGTTGCGCTCGGTTACGGAATGGTTGAATGCCCCTTACATACACAAGCCGTCTTCCCTTCTTCTCCCCTTTCTGTCTACTCAAAGAAATAGAAAAACTAGGGGTTATCTGAATTTTCATACACCAAGACTGGTAAAAGGTATAGATAGTTCACGAAGAAAAGCAAGTATTCAAGGAGCGAGAGCTTTACTTTTGTTTGGTCTCTTTCTCTGTCAGTCACTCATTTGTAGCGGGTAGTGCAGGTGGGATAGTGGGTTTAGCAAGGTGGAAGATTGCATTCTTTGCGGGGGAACGCCCCTCCTGCTACCCGCTATCCCTAAATATCGGCTGTAGGAGATCTGGCGGAAGATTGGGCCCTATGTCTTTACATTCCTCCGTATAGAGAATAAAGGCGGACACATGAAGAAAATCACCACTCAGTTAAATAATTCATATATTTATTCTTAGGACTTAGAATTCATCTTCGAACAACTTAAATTCAAACCAGGACATTGGATACATAAGGCTGTGATGTCACGCAGATGTACCATACTGCGAAGAGCTGCTCGATTGACTGCAAGAAGGAACAATGATAAATTACTAATCTGGTTCAGGTTCATCTGCCATATCTTGTGAGCTTTCTTTAGTGGTGCATTTAAACACACTCTGAATTACAGAAAATGATTGGCAGGAACTGCAGGTGATACGTTGTTCTGCCTGTAACTGCATAATACGATGCATAACCCAGGATGAAAACGTATTTCATCGCTGTCCTGGTTTGAATGGGAAAGGCAGTGTAAAATTTTTGCCAACACAGATGGAGCTGCCCTCATTGTCATCACTATCACATTCCAGTGCTGACATTTAGTGGTATTTCCCTGATTACTAATATGTTCCTCAGGGTGTGATTTGAATACAATGGCCAATCTGGTACCATCAGACTGTTTCAGGTACAATAACATGGTGGATATGTCATCGCCTGTCATTACCTCTGAGAAATATAGTTTTCAGTGTCTAAGTAAGGAGGGCACTTCAAAAGGATATCCAAAATTTATACACATTTTCCCACTTTGCTTGCACATTTTTGACAACACACATTTGACCACAAGAAGAATCTGTGAAAATATAAAACAATTGGTTTTGTTTTTCACTAAAAGCTCCAACAAGGACAAAAAGACATGCACACACATATACCCACTCAACATGTCAGACCCATGTAATGTATAGCTTTTAAATCATTTGACTTTCTACACTAACCATCAGACAGACCAACAAATAGCAAGACAGACTTGCAGACACCAGATTGACGTAAAAGAACAGGGGTCACTGCATCAGTAAAACCAACGGATGACATTTAAATTTGTTCACCAAGGATGCATGACATAACAAATACACATGTCCTTATGGCAAACATTTCCATAACAAATCCAGCAAATATTTGGAGGTAAAAAGCTTTTTCAAACACATGCAGGTACATTTTGGCAGAAAAGAAAGAGAAGTTTAGCCTCTTGAGCACATGGCTCTTCAAAGGTCAGGTGCAGCCTTGACATGTATAGAAGCATCTTTATCTTTAAAAGGCCAGTCTTGGTGACAGGGCTGAAAGCGTTGCATTAACGTCCAAGTCTGTCACATTAGTCACTTTGTATTTGTGTTGTGGTGAAATTCGACAGGAAGGCTAAAAGCCTTCCACTCTGGTCCCTTCATCTGAGTCATCATGGGGGATTCTGGGTGTATCCGGACCGCAGCTGGATGGAGCAGGAAGAGGAGGAGGGGGAGGAGGAGGAGGGACTGGAGGTACTGCACATATGCACCAACACGAAAGCAGTCACACCAAGCCCTCTCATTTTCCATGTCTTTGTCTCCTTTGTTTCCACTTGTCCTACATCACGTTTTCAAACAGCTGCATGGATCTCATCATGGTTTCATCCTGGGGATAGAAATGGTAAGTCATCTCAGTCAAGTGATGATTTTAATTATCAGATGTGCTCCTTCAAAAGTGTGCTGGAACAGATAATCAAGTCTGCTGGTTGAAAACAGCTGCTTAGATGAGTAAGTACTTTAGTATGTTCTATATTTCTGCACATACATGACCTAAAACATCAAGTTCCATCAAGTTCTTAAAGCAAATAGACTGAATCCTAATTAAATTAAGACCATAAGCGCATTATGTTTGGTAATTTATTAACTGAAGAAAAGTAACAAATATTACATTTTTCACTAAAAGTATTGAAACTTTTGCTTTTAAGCATCTGGTTCTTCTTGAGCAGCAATAACTCCAATTAACCATTTCCAGAGACCTTTGGTCTGTCCTCCACATCTGTTTGGAACCACCAGAGAAGACAGCTTCAGCTCTGGTAGATTACTGTATTTCTTTATATGAAGCTCTTGTCTCAAGCCCTCACCCAACATTCCTTTAAGGACTGTAAACGGTCCGCAAGAGGTCAAAGATCTACACTTATATTGCGCCCCTTTTCAGCATCTTGCCCACAGATACTGCTGACCTTCTGGTTGGCAGGGTAATTTAATCTGCCTGCTGATCCACCGCCTCCCACTGTGACTGCGACACGGCAATTTTTATTCTCATTTAACTATTCTTTGGCAGAGTGCTTTGCGTGCTTAGGGTTGTTATCCTTGCTGTATTTTCTCTTGATATTCAGTCCTTAGATACATTTTCTGACATTTTTTTATAGAATCAGATTTAAATGTTTCATCAGATGGCCCATGTGTAGCAAAAGTGTCCCAAACCATCAGACCATCACTGCTGTTTTTCAGAGGTGGGATTAAATGTTCTGTATGTGGAGTAGTGCTCTTCTCATTGCAGTCCTCCAACCACCATTTTTGTTCAGTTTCAGTAATGGAAAATACAGTACATCTATTTGCTTCCTAGATTATACTGTAGGTGCCAAGCTCACGCTTAGTTCTTGAAATGCAATCAGGATTTTTAGGTCTTATGAGGAAACCTGTTAACCTCTTAGGTAGTATTTATTGCAAAAAAAGAATATCCATCCATCTGTGTTGATGCACATTAGCTCTTGAAAGTTTGTGAACCCTTTTAACTAAAGACTGATTAGTACTTCTGCATCAGAGCAACAGTGTAGCTATGCTGTATATTCTCTCCAAATGTAACCATTAACCATTAAATGTAACCATTTGGAGAGAGATTGGTCCAATTTGCTCTTCTTTGTTTCGTATTTCAACTTCTTTGTTGTCTTCAAGTCAGGTAGAACAATAGTTTGCTGGAATGTCTGTAAAGACGACTGATGCTCAACATTTCTTCAGCATCAACTGACACAAAATATGCTTTATTTGCTCCGAGGCTATGTCTGAGCTACATATAGGAAGTAAACAAAAGGAAACTCAGCACTATAACTACAGCACTGAAGAATAGAACTCACACTTCCGTCTAGCAGTTTATGGTTTAATTACAGAGCGACGTAAACAATAACGCGCAAGTATAAATGGCAGAGACGGCGTAGCCTACAGAAACATAAATTAGCCTTAAGCATAACAGAAGCATAAATTAGCCTTAACACAATTAATGTCTTTTGTGGTGAACTTGTTTGTCTGTTTTCAATGTTATACTGCACAGATGCAGGACGATACATACCTCTTGGCAAGCAATGATAAACTCCTCCAAAGTCACCACTCCATCTTTATTCTTATCCATTTTCTGTGGAAAAATTAGAGGTTGTGCTTCAATTAGAAGAAAATAAAGTTTCTGTGGATTACAAGGACTATTACTGAGATACTGTAAGCCAAGTATCTCAATGGAGGTATTTTTGCCAGGCTACTGGATCAGTAAAAACAATAAACTCATAATTATCTCTGCTGTTAAAGTCATTATATGTAGCAATGCCCCTTCTGACCACATGGGGTCAGCGTATCACAGAACGTTTTAAATGTCAGCCCCTTGCGTAAGACACAAGGAAGTGCACCCGTAGTGAGGAAAAGTGGTATTACCGAGGTGTGCTGGACCATCCCCACTCATGGGCCTAGTATTGACAGTGCTCTTTTTCTACAAAGCAGATTCAACTCAATTCAATTTTATTTGTATAGCGTCTGTTACAATGTCAATTGTCTCTAGGCGCTT
Source organism: Hirundichthys speculiger (assembly GCA_018398805.1). Lineage (NCBI taxonomy): Eukaryota > Metazoa > Chordata > Actinopteri > Beloniformes > Exocoetidae > Hirundichthys > Hirundichthys speculiger. The sequence continues at coordinate 3,680,761 of JAGFBZ010000606.1, read as the reverse complement.
TACAGAGACCCAGAGCATGACCCCTGAGCAAATATCATTAACTTAAATTATAATATTAAATCCAAATCAAGGATAATGGCAAGTAAAAATAACTCCCACAGAGGGAGGAAAGCCAAACAGTGGCAAGGAAAAACTTCACTTTAAGAGGAAGAAACCTTAAAAAGGACCTGGCTCATAAGGGGGGAACCTTCCTGCCAAAGGCCAGTTGGGTAAAGACAGGAAAAAGAGAGCGGAGACAAGACAGAGAGAGGAGATCTATATGCCACCCATGTGGTCAGAAGTTGTATTACTGCACAGAATTTATATTACATTATATTGTTAAGAATGAAAAATGAACCTGAAAAAAGGCATCAACATGCTGCTGTGGGACGTCTCCCTTTAATGCAGGGTAGGTGTACTTGCCCATCATGTCATAAATGGCCCTCACAATCTCTGTCATTTCCTGCATGAACACAAGATAATGCTGTGATGAAGGATCAAAACAACACATAAAACACTGTTCCATCAGTGACAGCATTGACTCACCTCTCTGTTTATGTACCCATCTCTGTTGATATCATAAAGATGAAATGTCCACTCCAGCTTTTCCCTCATCGTCCCCCTCAGCAGAATAGACAACCCCATCACAAAGTCCTGTCAACAGAAGCAGCAGAAGGTCAGCATAAATGTACAAGGTAGTAAAGAGGTGAACCGTATTGGTACATGCCTTATTTTACCTTAAATTTAATGGTGCCATTGTTTGTTGTGTCAAATGCATTAAAAAGATAATGTGCATACATGCTTGCGTCTGCAAATACAAAAACAAAATTAGCATATGACATCTCCTGTTCACAAAAAGAATACCTAAAGAAAGTTGAAAATAGAGCTCTTTACCTCCATGGGGGAAGAACTGAGCATAAATGTGTTTAAATGTCTCCTCATTTACAACTCCACTGGGACATTCCTGTGGAAAATATACAATTCATAAATGTGATGCTGCTTCAAGTTCATCTGAAATGTACTGTCATGTGATGTACCAACGTGAGCAGGTAGTAAAAGGAGAAAAGTGTGGTTACATTCTTAAAACCCCGATAGAGGATCTGGAGCTCCTGTTTGCTGAAGTTAGTTTGGGCTTCCAGCTGCTCCAGACCTTCTGGCCTGTGAACCACCGTGGTCATTTCCAGCTCATCCTCCGTTTTATCTACAGCAAAGAAAGACAAAGACAGTGTAACTCTCACGTGCAACTCTCAAGACCTCTGTACTGCTTGTTTGAACTTTTACTCTTCCCCAGTCTTTACGTAGATGAAAGGCAGAGGATGCTGGATGAGGACAAGTCAGCGAAGCTTGAGAATGTGAAGTCGGCTGGAAAAGTCAAAAATATGACTCGACAGCAGAAAAGATCGCTTACGGAGGTGAAATGAAGCAAAAGAGAAGTAAGGCAGGGAGGAGGATAAAAAGAGAAAGAAAGATCTGAGAAGAGCCGCATTTGACTTGATGAATCGGGGTGCCTCTCAAGAGCTGAAGTACTTTATTAACGGGATCGTGGTGCTCCCCATCGGGCTCTGTGGAGATGGATGGTGGTTAATGATGGGAGTAGATGACTGCTGTGGGAAAGAGTTTGTCACTGTCTGCAGATACAGGTCAATACTAACCGCCAAACATCCAGCTATGGGCACCCATAAGTTCACAAATATGAGCAAATATCTAGAAGAAAACATCCAGTGGCAGCTGAATACCCAGGAGGGAAAATGGCGTAGGAAATTAAATCTGTCGCATTGATACACGAGGCAGGATGGCATATTGGGACAAGTAGCACAAGGCTCTTCTTGTTTGAACTCTTAGCATAGAAACAAATTCACACATTACAGTTCAGGGCATGATTCATTTCTCCAGAATCGGTGATTGCAATTTTCACTTCTTTTAGATGTTGCCACTTCTTCATTTCAGTCCTATTCACTGGAAGATCAATTGTCCTGTTATCGTGATTTGACATTTGACTAACATCCTGCCAGTCACTCAACTTCTAGCGACTATCAGAAGCATAGCGTTCACAATGAGCTCATGATAATTTGTGTGAGGAAAAATGTTTTCTCACAATCCAGTTTTCTTCATTTAGAGCCCGTTCTTCTTAACTAACTTCATGAACAAGACATTATTGTCTTGTGAATTTGGCTGGTATCCAAACATATTCTTCCATATTAGTTTTCACTCTTCCATTTTAGAGCTCCAGTGTCTTGCATATTAGACTGAGACTGGCCAGCAGTGTGAAGGGGTCGGTTTGAATAATTCACAGACACTGTCTCTCGTATCACTTTTATGCCTGATGACACACAGATTTAACTTGTCTGTAAAACCACCAGACATGAGAAATTTGAGTTTACCGAGTAGCTGCCAAGTTGCTCTTGAAGACTGGACGACTAACAACTGATGTCCTTGTAATTGGTCCTCAGAAAATGATGAATCTATTTCAACAACATTAGGTGAGCTGTAAGGAGCCTTGATGTCTAGCTTGATAATACCTTAAATCTAGTCCAAATTTGGTCCAGTCATGTTTTATCAACTCAGAAACCATTCTAAAATTCAACCCATTTTATCTTTTAAAGACGCATAGACTTTTTTTTTTACGTGCTTTTTATCTAATCTCCTTTGGTTTATTGTAACTGGCTTTTTACCTGTCAGTGCAGTGCAGTACCTGTCAGGGCTTCAGACAATACAAAGCTCAGCTGCAAGGCTTTTAACCCGAACTAGCAGACGAGATCACATCAGTCCAGTTTTAGCAGCTCTTATCTGGCTCCCTGTATGGTCTGTATTCCTTTTTGATTCCACTGATTACTTTTACAACTCTCCATGGCCTTGCCCCGAGTTATATTCCTCATCTTCTAATGGCATAAGTGACGTCACATATTCTGATATTCAAATCAAATCAAATCAAATCAAACTTTATTTATATAGCACTTTTCATACAAATTATGTTGCAATGCAAAGTGCTGAACAACAAGAAGATTAAAAACACAGAAACACCCCCAAACCCATATACAAATGCCCACACACAGTATATACACGGACACACATTCAAACATACATCCACCCACCGACCCACCCACTGAGCTAAGCACCCACCCACCACCCCTCACCCAACCCCAAAAAAGAGCGACATGACCAGAACAAACTGTGTCTAAAGCATGGCTGAACACTGAGGGATATTCTCAAGCAGAGGTGTATTCATGACTGAAAACTAAAGGGGACCGGACATTTGTGATCAAAACACCACAGCTGTGGAGTTGATGATCTCTTCTTAAAAACATACTTTAATCTACAAGCCTTTCCTGATGGTGATGATAATGATGATGATCCTTTATTATTATTATTAGTAAAAATATTTTAGCTTTTCATGGCGTTCTGATTTGGGATTTTTGAGATGTTCTGTTGCATTTACAGGATTTTATGTCTTTACGTCCAAAGGAAGGGAAAAAAATGAAAGTACTAATTACAAAAAGGTGCCAAATGCAATTAGCACTTCTTTTTTAATCAAGCAAAAAAGCTGTTGCTCCACCTATATGCTTTCTGTCAGAGCACTTTGGTTTCCTTCAAATGCAACAGATGAAATGAAAAAAAAAAGGCGTGAAAGGGAAACAGGTGGAGGTGTTGATTGGAGAGGAGCTGAAAAATAGAGGATTGGGAAGGGAGGAAGGAGGCGAAGTGTCTGGGGGGAAAAGCTGTGCTGACAGGGAGAAAAAGAAATGACAGAACAAGTGCATTTCAGAGACTTAAAGACAGACTGAGTAAACATGTATCAAGGAAAGGGACATTTAAAACACTAAATGGCAACAACAATCTTTCCAGATTACATCATGATCGTATGATCAAGATCATCAATGCAGGCAGAGAAATCCTGCAGACTTTTCAGCAATAGTCCCCGGGTTAATGTGTGAAGAACAAGACTTGCTATAAATGATGCAACATCTGCTCTGCAGACAAACCTTCATCAGCACCTACCAGGAGGGAAGTGTTCTATTATACGATGACATGATTGAGATAATTAGAGGTGGGTCTCAGCTCTGTCATGTTGTCAGTGGCAGCCCCTGTGGTGCCTTCAGGAAGGCAGCAAATATTTCTTGAGAACAGCGCGTACATGTCCTCAGTGTTATCATCATCATCTCAGCATCAGCAGCAGTCGTTTGGAGACAAATGAATGTCAGGAGGGTAATGGATCACAAGATGAAACATTACAAGTTTGCTTTGTGACTACAAATGCCTGTTTACTTATCAGTCCTCCTCCTATTGAGACTTTAAAAATAGCTTTTAAATAGCTTTAGCCACCATTCAGGCTTATTCATGCCCCTCTGGTGATGATGACGATCATTGCTACCATGATGTTTTTTTTCAAAGTGATCTCAGTTTATCAATAACTTGGAATTTGCTTTCACGGATGTTTCTTTTGTGGAGCATTTTAACAATTTTATCATTGATGTATGCATCCCATACACAGTCACTAATCTGCGGAGAAATCTCATGCCTTCTTGTCCATCTATCTCTTCTTTCCAAATCTGCCACATGCCTGAATGAGTGCTCTACTGGATTATGCGTTAGTCACTGGGTGTGTTTCCATTACTCTTGAATAGGAAGTATGAACAAAAAATACACAAATTCTGCATGAATCATCTTAAAGGTTTGAATCCACTGCTCCTCCATGAAATCATGGACAATGACCCAGAAATCCCTCAGACGTGGCCGGCTCCATGTATAAGGGACTTGCCTGGCAACAATCTTTTTCTGGTAAAAATAAAGATGGCTAGAGTGGTTACAGAATTAGAAAATAACCTGCTAAAATGAAAGAGGTTAGGAGGTGTAAAAGTGAAGACTACCATGTGATCTCAAACTCTCAAATCTTGAAACCTTTGGGTTAACCTGTAGTCTCCTGAATCCAGCCGAGAGGCAGCACTGGGAAGTGCTCAGCTTTTGAAATGCTCCCTGGTGAGACCCGAGGTCGGAGCCAAGCCGTTGCAAAACCGAACCACGGTGTTTCGGTTCCCTGAGTGAACAGGACTAAATGCAGACATTTGATGTCGTGTATTCTGTCCAAAGAAGCACTCAAGAGGTGAAGCGAGAATGGCTTGATATGATGCTGGATGCAAGAAAAAAGAAAAGAAAGGCATTTCTCTACTTCAGTAAAACTCTGCTGTAGAAAACTGCATCGTCTCTATCATCTGACACTTTATGACACCTTTGGTGCGCTCCATAACTCCCCTATCAGCCCATCAAATCCATTATATCAACCTACTCACATGTTAAGAAACACAGTCTGAAGCTTAAATATCAAAAATGTCCATCAATTAAGACAAATATTTCTACTTTAGTCTCATATTTAAAACATGTTACAAAGTATCTGCATGTTGTGAAAATAAATTATCTTTAATCTGACTGTGTTAAAGCCAAAGAATATAATTTAAGGAGAGGTTTGTCTCCACCAATCTGATACTTTGCAGACTTTAGGTCACAACTTCATTATGCAATAAAAATACTTGGTTAGTGTTAGTAACATGTCATGATTTGAGTTAGCGTAGACACTCTCATATGGAACCACCAGCCCTCTGCAAAAGATAGAAACTGAAATGCATTACTTAGAAAATCACACTTGAGTGACACAAGAAAAGAAAAAAAAGGAAACTTCCGTGTCCAAAGATATGTTTCAGATTGGGTATTAATTCATGTGTTGCTGCGTTGATATGCCATGTGTGAGAACAAGTTGTATGTTTTGGAAAAGAGGTGAAAACTGGGATTTTCATGCTGTAGATGTAAGTAGAATTTTAGGGCAAGCTAATGATGTCGTCCAAACCCTGACCACCTCATCTTTGATGCCTGAACCTCATAAACAGAAAAAGGAAATGAATACAAACGTTCAAAGTAAAATGAATTCAGTATCTAAAATGCAGGGCTGGATCAGAGATGAAGTCACATCTTGTGCTGGATATCCCAATGAAATTAATTTTCATGTGCACAAATAGAAAGAGAAACTTGTAACCCAAACCGATTTTTAAAGGATAGTTTCAACAATTTCAGTTTCAACTGCTTTGTGGTAAAGAGCAGAAAGAAGGTTAAAGCTCTCTCCATCAGAAGATAAAACAGTCATTGTACCAGCTCCTCTGAAGCCCGCCTCTTAACAGATTATATCTTATTTTAATTTAATCCAGTAACCTAATGGTGTCTGTGAATACAAAACTTCCAGATGGAACAGGGTCAAGAGAAAGTAACCTTTACTGCAACACAATGTCATTTTGGAATATTTATCACAAAATACATCTAGTGACCTTCAGAGTTACTGTTTGAGATTCAAAACTCCATTTCCAAGTCCCGACTCATCACACTTAAGCCAAGCAGTGATCCCTTCAGTTCCTAGCAGCACATTTGGCTCGGAGACTTTCTCCCGGATAACGCATCAGCTGAAGACGGGAGACAGCTGGGCGAACCGACTCGTCCCCTGAGTCAGGGGCCCTGACCCGAATCTAAATGGCTGGATTACAAAAAAGTAGGGCTTTAAAGGTTTAAATGACTCTGCTAACCCAACTAACAAGCTTTTTTACTTCCTTCCGTCTCAGACAAGCTGAGAAGTATTAAGACCATGGCTCCCACTGACACAGCCCTCCTGCAACTTAGCGCTGCAAGCCGTTCAAAGGGTTTCATTGTGTGATAAGGTGGAGGGTTTTACATTTGATAAAGTGTGTGAACATATGTTGCAATACATACTCATCATATAATCTAGAATGAGTTGATGGCTCCCCTACTGGTTCCCTTGCTTTTTCCAGCTTGTAACAGCTCGTGTTATTTTTTATTTTGCACATTTTGTACAAGTGCTGTACAATTTAAATAGGTCTATTAATAACAGCCCAATCAGCACAAATGCAAACATCTCACGCTGGGTTTAAAGCCAAAGGGTAAAACTATGGTTTTTAAATCATTCCAAAGTTTGAGAGCTGCAACTGAAAAAGCTCGGCCACCTCTTGGTTTAGTTTGCTTAGTTGTATCTTTTGGCACAACTAAAATATCTACAAATTTGGTGGGCTGACCCGAGGGAGCGGATGTATGGCTGAAGGAGGTCATTTATATGAGAAGAGGCTAGTCCAGGGGTCGGCAACCTGTGGCTCTATAGCCCCTCTGCAGTGCCTCCCTGAAGTTTTGAGGAAAAAAATAGTCAGAAGACGATTCTCGCTCGGGACCACAAATGGAGCGATATTGGAAACCTCCCCAAACCCGATGAACTTGTCTTTAAACATGAATGTCATTCCCGACACTTTTATGAACATAAAGACGTTTGCATTTGGAGTCCTGTCAATGTTTGGATCCACATACTTATGCAAGCTGGTTTTCTCAAGCCTGAACTACATCAAATCCGAATATCGCTCGCATCTCACAGACGCCACCTGCAGTCCTGCGTGAATATGAAAGTAACGTCTTACAGCCCTGGTATAGAGAAGCTCTGCAGTGATGTTCAGAAACAGGAATCACATTAAACAGGCGAGAACACAATTATTTAATAAGTTATTATTCTGTATGTGGCTGAGGAGAAAACAAGAGGATGACAACACACTGAAATGGTCTTAAATCATAATTAAATATAAACTGGCCTATTTTTATGTTTACTATTTTTTAAAGTTATTAGGCTACAGCTATACATTTATTTTTTTCACAGTGGGCTACTTTATATTTGATCAATGTTTTACAAATAAGGCTGTGACTCAAATAGACCTGCATGCTTTTTATTTTAAAGTAGCTCTACACATAGCTGTGTTTTTTCTCCTCTTTCAAAAGATTCAAGAGTCAATATATTTACTGTCATGTCAACAAGTTGATAGGAATCTGTCCTGGTTCTGCTCCCAAACATATACAGTCCAGCAGCACCCAGTAAACACTGTTTATAAGGGTTTAAGGTTTTCCTTTGTTCTAACAGGTAAAAACAGCAATACAATGTCAACAGTTTTCTGTTTGTTTTTCGATAATTTCATAAATGTAACAAACTATAGCTCTTTTACAGTGGATGACAAAAAAATTTGTATCTTGTATGACCAAACATACTAAGCTTGTGGATAGATTCAAATCCCTCTGAATACAGTATAACTATCAAACTTCATACACTGTGTTACCTTCATTTTAAGGATCAAATACGTTTTGTGGCTCCAGATTGATTTTATTAAGAAGAGAGGGGCAAAAAAATGGCTCTTTTGATAGTAAAGGTTCCCGACCCCTGGGCTAGACCACATAATGATTTAAAAACAAACAGGGTTTTAAAATGGACACGGTGGCGTGCGGGAAGTCAGTGGAGTGAAGTTTAATGCCTTTACGGCTCTCTGAGCGAGCTCACTAAGATTTCAGTCAATTATGTTGACTGAAAACGACTGAATTTTGAACCCTTCTTGCAGATTTTTATTCATCCAGGCGTGTGTCAGCTGTTCTTTTCAGTTCTTTAAATTATGCACCGACTGTCGTTGTTGCATTTTGCTCAAACCAACTACAGATTTATCCACCACACTGATGAAACGTAGACCGGCTCTGTTGGCAGCCGCTGCCTTGCTTTTTATTCTATTATTCTGAGCACCTTTAGTTGGACGCTTTAAATGGAGATAAAAAACAAAGACAAGATGACCTGCTTAATTAAAAGGCTTTTAAAACTCTGATCTCATCTCCTCTCATGTAAAAATCTCTCATTCAATCAGGCGAGAACATCTTTCATTTGCTGCCTTTTTTAAATCTCTGTTTCATGCTGTTGTAAATTCATCACTCACCCAAGTGGAATATGTTCGCACTTTATGCCCCTACAACCCAGTCTCCATGACAACCGGCTCCTCAAGCATAAGGCCAGGGAGAGGTATGATATGTGAGCTGCGTGTTAATTCACACGCTCTCGCCCAAGAGCCTTGTTTCTCTTTCTCTCACTCAAATACACATGCGTTCAACACACTCATTTTCATTTTCAAGGACATGTTCGCATCATGTTGTGTCTCAACTCAACGTCATTTCATTTCTTGAACCCGTTGAGCTTTCACGGTTCTGCTCCCACTTCTTTGTGTGAATATCTACAAATTTTGAACACAAAATGAAGAAAATCTCGTGTTGCTTTCTCCATGAAGTGATACAAATGAATGCAGCTGTTTTAACAGTCTTCACATAGATGCTGTACTGATTATACTGAATTTATCTAAGATTTAGTGAAGACATTCTGGCGACTAACTTCCATGTCAAATCACTAAACAGCAAATGTCTACAGAAATGTGGAGAAAAATGCAGATGAATCACAGAAAGGAAAACACACATCTGATCTAAGTCATCCTCCCGGTGTGTTTCCAGGTTTTGTTTCTGCCATCTGGTCCTGCGTGGACGTACCTCTCGAGGGTCTCCTCTGTTTGGTTTGCATGGTCAAAGTGCCCACAACTGCACCCATGTTGTCACCGTGGAAACCAGCCTGTTCAAACAGCCCGCTGAGCAACAGTCCGCTGTTGATGTCTCGGTGTCTTCAGCCTGTCGTCCTGTATCCGTCCTCCCACAGAGATCTGCTTTCTTAAAGGTCTCTTTTCTCCTCTCAGTGTGTCAGGTCTCTCACTGGGGGACGGCTGTCTGCTCTGAGTGGACTCTCTTGAATTTCTGACAGCCCCCCCCACCACCACCCATCACTCCCCCCTTACCAACACAAGCTGCTCTTGCCTTTCTGCGCCACTCCCTCTGTTCTCTGCTTCACTCATCCGTCATGCCCCCCCACCTCCCCGCCCCCTCATTGCCCTTGTCTGATTGTGGAGGGATGCATTAACTAATAACATTAAAGGAAAAGAGAAAGAGGGGCAGGTGAAGATCATTCACTTTTGAGTGCGCGCATGTCTTGATTTTCTTTGTTTGTTTTTTTTTCCTCACATTTAATCCATCTATTGGTATTTTCTTGAGGTTAATGACGGCTTCCGGTCAATACTTGTTTAAACTGGCAGCCTGCTGCCTGAATCACAGTGTTTAATGAGCAAGTAGCTGTGAAGGCTGGTTTTTATGTGCCCGTGCTCATGTTAACTCCCCGTGTAATCCCGGAAAAACATTTCTCCTCATCCACATTTATCTCAAATTTGTCCCGCTGAAGATGAACGGTTTTATTCAGGGACGTCAGCGTTTAATAGCATCGAAGAATGTCCAATAAGTTATTCAACTCCATTTATTTAAGTAGCACAAATTCACAAAAAAAAGGTCACCTCATGGCACTTTAGAGAAAAAATAAGCGTGTAAAAATTGAAGCACATTTAGAAACAGTCCAAATCAATCAAATTGTAATGCAGTTTAATCCTATTTAATTTGTTTCTCTTTAGATTTTATAAATGTCAACCTGTAAAAGCTTCTCTGGCCGAGGAAACCAATCAAATGGTTCACATCAGATCACTTTGATTAAATCTGCATCTTAAGCATGTATGAAAGTGGAGCTGCTTCCTAAAAGATCTACATCAGAACCAGAGAACCCAGAGAACCATCTTTAACAAAACCAGCTGGATGTTCTCGCTATAGCAGTGGTGCGCAAACTGTGGTACGCGTACCACAGGTGGTACGCGAGCGCTGGTGGTACGCGGGGCAACGTCATGACTTCTCAATGCATGACAATGCATTATAAATACAACGTTTCAAATGAAATTCAGGGAACAATCAATAAGCACAATAAGGAATAAACCTGTGTGTTTAAAGCTAATTGAGAAGGCATATATGGCTATATTTTTAAAATTGGTCATCATGGTGGTACTCTGAGAGCTCAATAGTTTCTCAGGTGGTACGCAGCATTAAAAGTTTGAGAACCACTATAGGAGTCGTTTCTTGCTATATACAAACTGTAGCTGCATAGGACCACTAGGAAAGGGATGACCTTACTAGGGACCTCTAGGGGGCCCCCATACTGCAAGATCAGCCACAATGTGCCGTATCTAAGGAGAAATAAAGGCTGTATTTACACTTCAGGGTTCAAGTGACCCAGTTCCAAACAAACACGCACACACACACACTGGATAGCCTCTGATTTGTTTCAGGTCTCATTCATTCGTGGAAATAAGTCACATATGAATCATACTTATGTTTGCATCTTCTGTTGTCTTTCACTGCCACAAGATTAACAAAAATAGACTCAGAGCTTCTTTTGCAGCTTTTTAACTTCCGATGAACCAACTGACAACAGAACGGTATAAATGAGCACATACTGTGGAACACTGCAAAGGTGTGTCAATGCACTAATGGAAATAGGTCCATCTACTACATTTACTAGTTACTAGTTTTACTAGTTTTCCTCCACTACCATGTGACCTCGCTAACTGGCCAGTTGCCAAGCTCATCTACCTTACATGCCATTTCCCCAGCTGATAACTAGTGTGACTACAGATGTTGGATATGAGTCACGTTTAGAAGACGATGAGATAAAAGAAAGGAAAAAAAAAAACAGATATAGGCAATAAATCAAACTGACCATCAAAACCTGCAGTGTGAATGAAGCTAAAAACAAAATCTGGCTTCATTTGTAGCCTCATGTAAGCACCCTCTGTGTTGTAATCTGATGAGGGTAATAATAGAAGCAAATTTGAAAGTTTATAAAGTTTTCTAATTTCATAAAGTCTGATATTCTGAGCTTTTTCTTGCAAATTTCTGTTTATAAAAATCAGAATTTCGGACTTTGTGACTTCAGCTCAACTCGTGAATCTAGCCTGTTTCTTCAAGTGTGACAAATTAAAGCATCACTAGGGATGTTTTTTTCAAACGTTTGAACACCCCATCACATCGCTGTTTACAGGCTGGAGGAGTGGCTTGAGGCAGAATTCATCCATCCATCCATCCATCCATCCATCCATCCATCCATCCATGCTTTCTCCTGAGCAGGGTACAGCTGAATACAGATACAGCTACATACTGTTCACTCACACATATGATTAAAGCATTGATTATTAAGTCACATTAGGGTATCAAATAAGATATAATTTCCTTCCATCTGCTTTGAAATTCAGCAGTAGATAATTCAAACTGTAATCTTGGGAAACATATTTAAAAGGCTACATCTGTGCATGTGAACACATACAGTATAAAAGCAGTGACACCTGTAAAGGTAATTTTAAATATTCCACTTGCTGCAGAAAGAAAGTGTAAAGTCCCTACTTTGCTTTTTCTGTGTATGTGTGTTGACAGGGTTTGCGTGCGTATATGTGTGTGTGTGAGCGATGGCTTTAGGAAAGCCTTTTTCAGTCAGTAAAAAATTCATGCAGTGCAGGTTTTTTTCAGCATTGTTTCAGCTTTCTTGTTTCTCGACAGCTGTGCTCTGTCATGTCTGCGTTGTGCAGTTAAAAAAAGAGCAAAAAAAAAAAAGAGAGAAAAGCGTGACACGAGTGCAGCGGCACACATAACCTAAGAATGAAAAACACAAAGGCTTAAAATCTGGGTTTACCACAGACAACATATGCCTGTGATGTTTTTCCTTGAGATTGTTAAAATATCCAAAACGTGGCAGAAAACAATTCAGGACCCTGGTTCTAAGATGAAGTTGTGGTTTTTCTGAGGTCAGGCCTACTATGGCCCAGGTGGAGGTAAGAATTTACCCAGCACCGATTAATGAAATATAAACTCATTCACAATTCAGATACATTTACACTCCTCTCACATGGTCTCCTATATTTCCTTTAGGATTTTTCTTCTTTTGCATTTTCTCCATTTAAATATCTCACCTCAAAATTTTAGAAAAAATTGTCAGTTTAATTTTTACAGATTATATAAAAGTTGCAGGTTCACCCTGGCTTGCACCCCCAACCAAAATAAAAGATAAATAAAAATCATACTATTATTAATTATCATTCTTAAAAAGAAAAAAAAAACAGAAATTGTGAATAAACAGTGCAATACCATTGACCTGTATTAGTTTTTTTGTGTCCACACTTCCCATTACAAACAAGACTGAGTCTGAAAATGTTCCAACACACACATGCATGCAGGCATCCACTTGCAGATGGGGACTTAAGTACTCAGATTAGTATAAGTAGCTCAGATTTATCCCCCTAGACAGATGTTTGCCATCTGGATCTGTCATCTTGCACCGTATCATGCTGCCATTGAGACAAGCAACACCATTTTGCAGTCTGACTCCATAATCTCTTATCGTTTCTCCAATTAATTTAATTCAGGTCAGCTCACATCTACCAGCAGAGAGGATGCAGACAAGGAAAAAAAAAAAAAAAAAAAGGAACAAGATTAGAATAACCATTTTATACATCATATACCCCATTTTAGTAGGTTTTATCATGTGATATGTGGTTATATCCATGAGTGAATCAGTTTCCATTCTCTGTGATATGAGAGGACAGTTTCAGGCCTGATCAAGTGGCTTCCCTCTCAGCTCCCCTCTTTTTCATCTTTTTTATTCCCTCTATTTCTCCCACTTTTCATATCAGGGCTTTTTGTGCTTTTAAAGATGACTGTGATACAGAGACAGAGCTACATGACATGACACCCCTCTAAGGATATTCTTATATGAAGCATGAACATTGTTAAGAGTAGACCACTCATCATTGAACATCTGAATGATCCATCTGGACTTGATGAAGTCCATGTTCATTCTACCCTCACCTGGACAGTTTGTTACATAAGAAGATCTCTTTCTTCAAAAGAAGTGGCACCCGTGTACAGTATTAGGCCGATGAGTTTTGGACGCGATGGTAGAAAGGATAGCTTCTGAGCTTACAACAAAGACATAAGTAGCACAAGAATAGGAGAAATTCAATAACCTCCTCCTTCTCAAAGGTGATGTGGCTCCACACAATGGAAGTAGACTAGAATTACAGACGTCTTTTCCAGGGTCAGACAGTAGAATCATAAAACTAAAACTGCTGGTGGTAATAAAACTACATTCCTACTTTTTCTGAAATTCTTTGTTGAATCCTTAGTTAGCAAAGACTGTCGAATTGAGAATTTGAAGTTTACTTATAACAACCAATGTATTTCAAATTTAAAGAAATCTCACGGAGACTGTGAGATTTCTGTTGCATGTCTGGAGCAGAGCAATGGGAATATTTCTCAACGACACACATGCGCATGGAACACACACACACACACTCCTGTGACTCATCGCCTCGGCCGGCCCCCTTTGTTCTGTACCCAAGCAAGACGGACTGTGGTGGAAGCGCAACGTGCCTGGAGGCTGCGAGCTTTCACTGGAGATGCTTTGCGCCCCCCCCCCCCCCCCCCCCCCCCGCCCAAACCACAACCCCCATCCCTTTCCAGGTCTGAGTTTGTTGCACTATTGTCCGCTATAATGGTGCTGAGGTGTTTTTTTTTTCAATCTCACACTGGGTCCTAGTACTGGACACAGAGTAAGAAATATAGTTTTTTTCCTCCTCCTCTTTCCTCTTGGTAACCTTTTTTTTCCCTAATCTATGAAAAGGAGTGCTGGAACGCCAGCAACTCCACAAGTACACCGTTGACCCTTGTCTTATGTTGGCTTGTTTGTTTGTATTATTGTATGTATTCTTTGGACAGATTTACTAAAACCGGAATTTCGCGCTTAGGGATTAATAGTGTATCTTATCTTATCTTATTTTGTGTTTAATTTTCAGGGTGTCATTTGGAGAGAAGTCTTGGGATAAACCAGTAGCAAGGAAACCACTTGTATCTGTAAAACATGTTGATGCTGCCTCTTGAAAGGGTAAACACAAGGCTTCCTTCTTACATAGTGGTCTTAAGTGTCATTTGTTAATGTAGCTCTGTAGCATGAATTCAGTTTGACGTCTTGCACCACCATATTGGTAGACAAAGGAACAAATCATGGTCAAAGTTTAAAATAATTCATAATATTTGTCATCTTCGCTTGAGTGAATGCGTTATTTCTGTATTATTTTCAATACCATGTTGTGCAATATTTGATTGTTTAAATAGACATGATGGAGAAAGGCCGGCGGGATTACAGACTGTACCCACATGGTCTCTATAAATCTATAGTTTTTCACACATGTATGGTTTCTGTATTTATCAAACTAAATGCCTGATGTTAATTTTGTTGTTGTTAAAGTAAAAACATCTGTGTTTTAAAAAAGATTAGGCACTTCATTTGTCAGTCACAATGCACCTCAATTCAACAGGACCTTCCCGCATGACCATCTCTGATTTGCTTGATATTTTTTTCTTATGAACTTTGACTATAATTTAGTAACTTTGTGCAATATTAGCCTGGTACTAGCAATAACTTCGGATTTATACATTTTTGAAAAAGTCCCCGTACGGCCATTTTTGTGACATTCCTTACGCTTTTAAAATTATTACCATTTTTGAGGGGCTGTATCTTCAAAACCGTACAAGCTAGAGAGCTGATTTTTTTTATGCTGTTAGTCCTGTATGTGCACTCTGTATGGGGTCAGTTTCAGGTGTCTATTCATTGCTGTTTGTTTTAAAATAAATTTCAAACATCCAAAATAAATTTCACTCGCTTTGTGCGGTTCACATTTCAAGTCCCCATTTGGACCCCTTGTAATAGTAGCTGAGACTTACTTTTTTGTTGAACAATCTCCTTCTCTTATAGAATAAAAATACATAAAGAATTTGCAGAAACAATTGTATTTTAGTTCTCATATGACCCAGCAAAAAACGAATTTCGCATTTTATTGTCGATATTCAATTGGCAATTGAAAAAATATGACAAGATGTACCAAAAAACTAAATATACTACCAGAAAGGTAATGACAATATCTGTTTATATATCAAGTTTCAAGTTGGTACTAAGTCTCTAAGTTACCTAGAAAAAATTCTTAAATCGAGCATTTTTGCCATTTTTCGGAAATTTCAAGAATATGCTTGTTTTGTGTGCAGAACTTTAAATTTCACAAATGGCAAATATCTTGATATGGAGTCTTGATATGGAATGAGGATCAGTGAAGAAAAACATTTAGCTGCAGAAAGTGATGGTTGATAATAATCGAGAGTGACAAGTTCAAAAGTCTCGGCAGCACTTCCTTTTTGTAGACCCAAGTACAAGCATAGGCTCACCCGCAAGTCTCCATGGAGTGCTGTAGAGACCATTCCAGATCAACTTTAAGGGTTGCAAATTGAATTGCAGAAAAAAAATTGGTTAATAATACAATATATACAATAATAATGCAAAAACTAGGCATTTTTTTCTTGTGATGCAGACAGATGTTTGCTTCTGATGGGAGTCCATCAAATCCACACCTGTGAAGCAGCACTTCTCAGTCATGTTCAGATAAATCCTGTACATTGATCAACTCCTTTGAACTGTAAGAAAATAATTATGATAATATGAGGTATTGTACACTACTCCTGCATCACTTAATTATATGAATAAAGGAATGATCATCAAGCTGGCACATAATAACACCAAAATTATACTGACCGTTTCAGACTTTGGACAAAGTCCAGTTTATAGCAATCCTGTTCTGAACAAAGTTTTTTTTTCCCAATTGTACAAGTATCCAAGTTCTCTGTCATCTTCAAAGATTTCACATTCACTGCATTCGATTTTGAAGCTTGGTCTACAATGGTTATTGATCAACTGAACAGCTCACTGAATTTTCTGATGACATAAGCATGATGTCATGCACTGAATGCCAAGGCACTTGTGTTACTATAAGTTCTATATTTATACATTTATTAATATTTTAAAACCTCAGCTGTGGCAATTCAGCATAGCACTACCAGTACTGGTAATGTTGCTACACAATTGATCATGTTTATCTAGTATAAATCACAAAGCACTTTTGCTTGAGTCATTCACCAAACTTTCACACAGCACGGACAGGGAGGAATAAAACATGCAGCAAACAATTTTGTTTGAAAGGCCCTGTCCATTTAAGATTAGCAAATATGTCCAGACGAGACAATACAATGCAGAAGTACAGCCTGTATATGGAAATGTACATTGAAAACTTTCTCTGGTGATTTTCTACAAGTTCTCAATAATTCGAAAAATGGCAAAAATGCTCAATTTAAGAATTTTTTCTAGGTAACTTAGAGACTTAGTACCAACTTGAAACTTGGTATATAAACAGATATTGTCATTACCTTTCTAGTAGTATATTTAGTTTTTTGGTACATCTTGTCATATTTTGTCAATTGCCAATTAAATATCAAAAATAAAATACGAAATTCGTTTTGTGCTGGGTCATTTGAGAACTAAAATACAATTGTTTCTGCAAATTCTTTATGCATTTTTATTCTATAAGAGAAGGAGATTGTTCAACAAAAAAAGTAAGTCTCAGCTACTATTACAAGGGGTCCAAATGGGGACTTGAAATGTGAACCGCACAAAGCGAGTGAAATTTATTTTGGATGTTTGACATTTATTTTAAAACAAACAGCAATGAATAGACACCTGAAACTGACCCCATACAGAGTGCACATACAGGACTAACAGCATAAAAAAAATCAGCTCTCTAGCTTGTACGCTTTTGAAGATACAGCCCCTCAAAAATGGTAATAATTTTAAAAGCGTTAAAAATGTCGCGAAAATGGCCGTACGGGGCACTTTTTCAGAAATGTTTAAATCCGAAGTTATTGCTAGTACCAGGCTAATATTGCACAAAGTTACTAGATTATAGTCAAAGTTCATAAGAAAAAAATATCAAGCAAATCAGAGATGGTCATGCGGGAATTTTTTTTCTAATCTGCTGATTTGAGGTGGAATGACCCACTTGTCATTTACAACCCAGCAGTATGTGTCCCTGACCCATCAGTTAATGAACTGGCTGTAGGCATCATGGCCTTTGTAACATCTCAGTTCCTCTTTCATGTACAGGTTAGGCCTGAAGACTCTGTGCCTGATCATGTCCATATATCTTGTGTTTGGAAACAGACTGAAGTCTCTCGCCCATGACTCTATTTCTTACAGGCCCTAGCCCTTAATCACACTGATCTTCGCATCAAGTCCTTCTTTGTAACACTGCATTGCCTCTTCTTTTCCAAATGAACTTGACTTTTTCAGGCTTTCTTTTCAAGTATGCAGGTCCCTGACAGTGTAATTACATCAGCTGTTAATGAATGATGGGTCTTGATTGACAGTGTAGTGCTGTCTGAGGGATCAGAAATCACGGCTGTCTACCGTGGACTGGCAACTTTGTCCTTCACACACTGAAATTTCTCCAGATTTCTTGAATCATTGAATGATATTATGCACTGTAGAAGGAGAAATATGCTAATGTCTTGCAATATCACCTGTTGAGATCACCTACTTGAAATACTATCATTTTTTTCCCTTAAATACCTGTCCTCTAAAGATCCACCCAAACTTTTGTAAGGAATATGTCTCAGCCTTGAAATGCATCAATGAATCTGCTGTACATTCACAAAAATACAAAACAATCCTATCAGGATTTTTTAAATATATACCATCCCAACTGATTTTGAGTTGTTTGAAATGTCTATTTAACATCTACACCAGGTTATTCCTATTCAGGGTCTTAGAGATCAGCTGGAGGTGATCCCAGCGGTCTTCAGGGAAAGGCAGGGGCACATTTATGGAGGAAAGCAGAATACCAGGAGAAAACCCATACAAGCAGAGAGAGACAACACAAACTCCACACTGAAAGATAACTTTCTGGCTGTGAAGTAATGAAGCTAACCATTAAGCCAATATTCAACCCTGTAGTTTTAATATTTAACAATGATTCATTAAGCTATCAAGGAGTGAATTTGGATGTCATCTGAGTGCAGTTCAGCTGAGGTGGAGGAATCAAAAATATATTAAACACTGAAAATAACTTGTGGGAAAGTGGGCAGTCTGAAGTAAATGCTCAGCTTCAATAGTGTATAAACCCACTCGGGCGTGTGCTCATAATGGAAGAATTCCTATGAAAAATGTAGATGGCTCTAATTAAGGAGGCGGTTTAAAGGAAAAAAAATCAACTGTGCCTGACTGAGAAATCAGAACAAAGAGGTTGTGTCACCATGAGGCTTTAAGACTCACTTTCAGCTGTGTTCAGACAGAAAAGTATTGATACATCAGCTCACACGGTGATGAGTAAAGCAGAAGCTGTTGCAGAAACAGTTGACCACCTCAAAACACAAAGACAGTCACACATTTTTCTTTCACTATTGAGTATTCTTAAATCTCCAAGTCAGTTATTCTGTAATGTTGTGGTGCTACTTGTTGAACAACAGGTGGCAGCAGAGTGCAATAATTCGTGATCCACCTCCCTTATATTATAAATCATGTTTGACTCCAACTAAGTCCACAATGAATAAGAATCTTTGGAGAATAACATTATATTAATATATAGGCAGAACTTAGGAGTAAAGCCCTTATACTGATACAACAGTCATGATACTGTGACTGCGTGATGTCATACTTAAGAGTCTGTGCAAATAACGCAGATGTAAAACAATGTCACCGGACAGAATTTCGGTGGTGGACATTGGAACACAAACACAGAGGAGGAAAGAGCAAGAGATAAAAATAAATCTAGCAGAGGGCGGTTATATAAAAACACGTAGTGAGGTAATGTAAAAAATTAAAAGAAGTAGACACGCACTGTCAGCTCCAGAGCTTTAACGGCCACTGGGAAACAGGGGGAGTGAAGGGACAAAAGAGGAGTTTTGGGGAGCACAGTAATGTCTGAAAACACTGCTATAGTTTTGGGTCAGATACCTTCCACAGATGGGCTGGCGCAATAGATCTGAATCTCTCTCTCTGCAGTTTGGGGTGACGTGACTCTTGCTGCAAGGTTATGCACTTAGAGGGCACCTTTGACTTGTTATAGCGAGGGACAAATGCAACGTGAGGCTGGAGGCCAGGGCTTTCTTTACTCCCACTCCTGCTGTCTCTAAAAGAAAATAAATCTACACAAAATATAGTGTCATAAACACAAAGATTTCTGTATGATATTTTTTATTGTACTATGATTTATACCATGTTTCCAAATATGTACCTCTCATCCTTGATTGGAAAAAAAAAGGCAATACAATTTGTATGATGTGAACTGAAATAATGAGAAGAAAAGCACCCCCACACAGGGCCGTTTGTAGCTCTTTGGGGACTTAATGCACATGCTTTATGCTTTATGTACAGTGAATTTATGGAGTTCAAACCTTTAAAGATGGGCTATGTTGATGCATTAATCTGTTACATTCTAAAGTTGAATCTAAAGTTCAAATTGAAGTTGAGTCAAGCACAATAAACCTAGGTAACACAAATTAATGCTGACGTTAGCTGAACTATGATGGTCATACAGAGCTATTTGAGGGGAAAATATATAAATAAAGCATTTCACAAAAAACTCAGAATTCCTGACTTTATAAACCTAAAATTTGCTTGAAAAACCCCTCGAGACATATGACACACACATACATAAACATGTGTTTAATGAGGTGGCTACAGATAAAGGTGGGTCGTTTCATTTCTCCCCATATACTTTATATTGAGGCTGACTGTGCTTGGGGCCCCCTAGTGGCTACAGGGCCCCCAAGCATCTACAGTATCCCCACATACACCCACATGTACAATTCCTTCAGTTTTTTCAAGACGCGTGGCATCATAAATCAACTCAGAAGGTATTCTTAGCTCATGTTTTCAACACAACAGATGAGCAAGGTGAAACTGTAATTTTGCAGGATTTTGAATCTTATGTAATTAATCACTGTACAGTTACCCCAATCACAGTCTTCTTTTAAACCAAATATCAGACCAAACAGAAAGAAACAACTAATACCAAAAGTGAATGCAAGAATCTGAGTGCATAAAAAAAAAAAAAAAAAAAAAAAAAGCCACCAAAGTCTCAAACTCGGATTTCCTGTTTCTGGGTCCCCTAAGTTTTCTCTAATTCACCCTCCAGCTGTTTGATGAGGACCTTTTTCTTGCTTGCAACTCAACAGAATGAGGTTTGTAGCAATTTTTACATTTATATTGCAGAGACAGGGAGCTGTAACATAATATAAGGGAGCATTAAAAGAGTATAGATCAACTTTTGGAATTTTCAAGTGCTCATTGGATCCCCCATAGGCAGTGGAAGTTCAGTCATTTTTTCGACGGCCCAAACTTTTACTATTGTTTGGTCTCTGCCTCAGTTACTCTCTCATTTTCTTGTACGTCATTTCCTTCTTAAGCATCTCAGTTGCCTCTGCCATGTTTCTCTGGAGCTCTCTGTGTGCTGGTTCAATTGTTGTTTCATGTGTGACATCATGCTGTTTGACCAGAACGGGGAGGAGGAACTTACTTTTCTGTTTTTTGAGTGATAGTACGCACAGATGATCACTGCAGATACATAGAGCGTCATTAAAGTAAACACATAACCCTTCAAGTAAAAAAATCCAATGGATATTTTAATATTAGCCAAACTCTTTTGTTCTCCTTTCAGGGTGGAGTAAGTAATTGTAGATGATTGAGGGACGTGTTGGCTCGCTGTTGAGCTTTTGTTTCAAATATCAACAGAAGTGATGTCATCCAGAAGTCCCTTCCTTGCCGTTAAATTTATAAATTTGTATAAATAAAATAAATACTTTCTGCTGAGGTTGACCATGTAGGTTTGGGGGTCCACTGGTGCCCAGGGAGCCCCTAAGAATCTGTGTATATAGAAAGATACAGCCCTGTCCCAACTGTTGGGCATTGCACAACCTGCTCTTAAAGGCAATGGCACTGATTGGTTTAACAGGTGGAACGCCCTAACCACTCCTTTGGATAATGTAGTGGGTAGCGCAGGTGGGATAGCGGGTTTAGCAAGGTGGAAGATTGCGTTCTTTGCGGGGGAACATCTCTCCCACTACATGCTATCCCTTAGTAGCGGCTTTAGCAGATCTGGCCAAAGATTGGGCCCTTAGGCCCTGATCGTACACTTCCTGCTACCCACTAGCCTCTACCCTCAAATTGTGGGTTTAGGAACCTCCGCTAACCGCTAATGCAATCTTCCGCTAGCTAAAGCCGCTACCCATTATGCTGACTCCCTTACTCACAATGTAGGTGTGGCAATGGGCGTGTCTTTTGCCCTTTCCGCAAACTCAGTATCTTGCAATTGCAGGTGGTCTGACCACCTGCTACCCACGACCCGCATGTCGGCGCATACGAGAGCGCGTCCAAATGGCATCAATGTGCGTCCACCTGGTCAGATGTGGACGTGCACAAACGGCTCTACCGCTCGAATTAACTCTTGTATAAAAAGCGTGGTTTGGACTCAGTTGAACCCCTGAGAAAATAGCAGAGATCGTCTTAAACGGCTTGCTCGCCAGTTAAACCATAGACGACCGGAGCGTGATTACTGGGAGCGAACAAACTATCTGGGACTTTCAGGTAGCTGATAGGAATGGTGTATGTAGAAATATTTTATTAGTGCAGAGGAGGAGGAGGAAGGAAGAGGAGGAAGCTCTACAGCAGAGTCCCTGTCGAGCTGCGGATGAGAGCTGCTCCGATCTGGATGAAAAGACGCTCCATAGCGGTTTGTGGGTAGCAGTTTGTGGGTAGCGCAACCTGCTCTTAAAGGCAATGGCTACTGACGCACTGATTGGTTTAACAGGTGGAACACCCTAACCACTCCTATGCATAATGTAGCGGGTAGTGCAGGAGGGATAGCGGGTTTAGGAAGGTGGAAGATTACGCTCTTTGCAGGGGGACGCCCCTCCTGACTACCCGCTATCCCTAAATAGTGGTTTTAGGAGATCTGGCCGAAGATCAGGCCCTTAGTCTCTTGTTCACTTATACAGAGTATATGATCTTGATGGATAATTTCTGTCCCCATTTTTAACATATTCTGCAGCAAGAGCATAAAAGCCAAAGGACCGTCTGTGCATATCCTTGAGATGCCAGAGGCTTTGGCAGAATTGCAGTTTTTAGTGCACTGGGAATAATAAAGGGTTGAACCAGGTGAACAAAGGAGAGTAAAAAAGTTTTGAAAAATATGAAACGACACACAGGATTTTACTAAAGCCATTGCACCCACAATGAAAATGTCTAAACGTCTAAAGGACGTGACTGATTGAAAGTTTGGAGCCAGAGGTACGGTATGCACCTTCGTGGTCCACATATAACAAACAAAAATTGGGCAAAATGAATCTTATATTTTTCTTACAGGGTTAGTACACATGCTTCAGCTAATTCTAATGATATTCATATTTTCTAAGAATCTGTATGGATACTCATTGTTAGAAGATTTAGATAGGCTTTTCTTTTTCCTGATTTAGGAAAGTATTGCAGGTAAAGTCTTGACATTGTAAATCCTCTGAATTTTTTAATCTTAGGAAATACAAAGAAAAAAAAGAGAGGTTTTGTACAGTGTTGTTATTAAATGGGTCATGTGCATGTGTTTGACTTTTTCTGTTTGGCATGATTATTCAGAGTTAGGGGCTGGAAATTTCTGGATCCCAGTGACTCTGAGGCCATTTAGCTTGCCTCTGTGATTCAGTCTGAGTCCTGTCCTACCTCATATGTTATCAGTCAGACACATTAACAGGAATATCCCCAAATGAGTCCGGGACCCCTGAGCACCACTTTTGGAGTGTTCCTCGGCTCTCGTGTTAAAATTGTTTTGGCATAAAACAGTTGTTCCAAAATGTTCCTGCTTTGGGGAGATTTTTTTTTTCTTTTTAATCTCCTGATCTTCAGTTCGTCTCAGACAACAGAGAAAGATGAGCTGTATCATGAGATTTTTACTACTTGGAGCACTATATAATAAACAAACCATCTTACAACCATGACAACTTAAAACAAGAGTACAAAGTGCAATAAACCGCTTGGCAGCTATGAATAACAGCATGCGTCAATCAGTTTCAGGCCCGGGGCATATCATCACCCGTAGTTTCCCGACTCTGGCTCTCTTGGCTTTCGATTTCTAAAGGTCTGAAGATGAATATGCATGCTATGCATCTTTAAAGGTTAACAGTCAGACTTTACAGTTCATATATTAAAATGGTATTGTGAACAGGCTCACGTGGACAACACCCTGAAGAGGAGGTGATAAGTACCTTGAGTAAAGGGAGGGTTTTTTTTTTTACTATGATCAGCCTGTTTTCAGGCTAAACAGAAAGCTTTCATGTGTGAAGTTAAATGTGCATGCATGTGCATTTTTTTCTCCTATTCGCCCATGCATATATTATAATGTGCTGCAAGCTGCAGCAGAGGGACAACCAAGGTGATTCTAAAGGATGTGTTCATGAGTAAACTGGAGACAAGAACTGGCTCAAGATGAGCTCTCAACCTTTATTTGTATGCTTATTGAAGGTAGTACCCCCTCTTTTTTCTGTGCCAGAACATAATAAAGTACCTTAACTTTTTTTTCAGTGTCATTATTTATTTGGCTAAAAAAAAAAAAAAAAAAAAAACAAGTGGGAAATACTAAACAACCCCTTACTGCCTCTAATCCTTGATGATCCTCAGCTGGTTAAGCAGACTTCTAGGAAAACAAACATGTTAGCAAATTGTTGGAGTTTGCAGGTGTGTATTAACTCAGTACCAAGAGGGAAAGTCTGTCCAATGCTTAAAGAAGTACAAAAAAAAAAAAAAAAAACTCCATCGCTACATCTCAGACCCTACAGGCCTTACTGAGCATATTAAATGTCACATTTCATGACAGCACAACTGGAAGACAACTGAAATGATACGGCCTGTTTGGGAGGGTTGGCTGGAGAAAGTTTCTTTTTTTCTAAAAAGAACACAGAAGCACGACTGAGGTCACTGTCCCTGGACAGTATCAATGGTATCAACAGACACTTGATACCAAACTGGAGTTGTTTGGGTCTGATACCCAGTACCATGTTTGGTGAAGACTCAAATACAGCACTTTAGCAGAAACACCTTGTGCCCACTGTGAAGCACAGTTTTGGAGGAGTGATGATGTGGGACTGGTTTTTGTAGCCACAGGAAAATTAAAAAAAAAAAAAAAAAAAAACGGCACAGGTAAAAAATGTCATATATTGTTGTTAGTTTGAGGTTGAGGTTGTGCCTAATATTAAGACTCAATCCAATCAGATCATCTTCATTATGTTGATTCCCATTAAATAAAAACATAAAAAAAAACTTTTTTAGAGTGACCGTAACCTTTCCATATGACTGCATTCTAATATTATAACTTATAACTTGTTTACACACACGCACCCACACACACACATATATATATACAGTCATGGAAAAAATGATTAGACCACCATTTTTTCTTCACTTTCTTGTTCATTTTAATACCTGGTACCATTAAACGTCATCATGTGACTAAAACAGACAGAAAAGAAAACACTGAATGCATAAAAGCAGTGTTTTTGGCAGTACAACGCCATAGCTATTGATGTAAAAACTTAAGTGATTTAGGTTATAAATCAAGAAAACCATGGAAAATGGCTCTTAAATAAAACTCTTATGAGCAATCTTTGTGGTTATCTTTATGTTTGTCCAAACAAATGTACCTTTAATTGTACCAGGCATTAAAATGAACAAGAAACTGAAGAAAACAAGGGTGGTCTAGTCATTTTTTCCATGACTGTATATACACATGTATGTGTAAACTTTATAGAACTTCCTCCATGGGAGAAATTCCTGGGGCCATTTGGTCTCCTTACAGAATATTCATATCTCAGGATTTAGGATAAAGGCTCTTAATTAACTCAGTGACATTTAATTATGAAGCTAAATGAAGACAAGGCCCCTGTGCTGCTCGGTACCAGAGCATCTTCACCTTACGTCAGAGTAGGTCAGACACAGGCTGCAATCAGTGAAGCACAAAGGAGCGTTTGGGGAAAGGAAGCAAGCAGGAGCAGAGGCACAATATCAAGGGATTAGATGTTTAGTCAAATCCAAGATGCATTTCATCAGCTGCTCATCCTTTGAGGACACAGAACAGATTATACACATCTGGAAATGAAGCCAGAAAAACAGGGATCATCCTGAATACTGTTTTTCTCTTTGCTTTTAAATTTAGAAATCCAATTACATTTCATTTGATGACTGAGTTCAAACAGCAATGATTAGCTTCTTAATTCAAATGCAGGTTTTGGAATTGCCTCGGTTTGCAAACCTTATTTAAAGTTGCATTGCGTGACTTGGATTAGTAACCTGTGCAGCCATGAGTAGTGTGCATTGTTTCCAGAACAGGCCAGAATAGAAAATTAGATAAGCCATAAGTTGAGTTCATGGTCCCACTCACATAAAAACTCATTATTATTAATATTTCTTTAATGCATGTGTGTCTGGTGGTTGTGGGTTGGGGGAAAACAGGATTAACATTTTTGTCTGAGAGTAGTCAGTTGATCTTTTTGCTTCCTTGCCCAGTAAGAAATCAATTCCTGGCACCACTCACAAATAATTTAAAGGTAGTCATTAACGTATCCAAATGCGTCTGGACAGAGAGAGCGAGCTGAAGTAAACCTGAAATTCCTTTCCCACAGTAAGCCTTTTGAAGGAAGTGCTGCCTGCTTACGCACAAATATTTCATATGGCATGCATGCACGCAGGTATGATTTTAAATTCACACCGGACTACAAAACTGAGCTGTGAGTTTTATCTGTCGACACTGACTTTCAGTCGCACTCTGACTTGGTGAGTCAGCGTACGCTTTTTGCTGCAGAAGTGAAAAGTAAGTTTCAACTATAAGGCATGAGGAATACTGTGAAAAGGAAGAGACACGGAGCTTTTAAAGTGCGTCACAGCTGTAGCCTGGGATGGGGGGGGGGGGGGGGGGGGGGGGGGGGGGGGGGGTTGGATAATGCTGACATGACCGCACCACTCAGTTCTTGGATGTGAACACGGATCATAGAAGAACAGCAAGAGAGGCCAGTTTTACTACCTGGCAAGACCTGCAACTACTTTTGCTTGAACATCTTGGCTCCAGATTTACTGTTAGCATCATCAACATTTCAAACATTAACTATACTTCTCCAATCAAGAGCCAAGTCCTTGAGTTTAAAATCATTTAATATCAGTTAAAGTTGAGTAAGCTATGAAATATTCCACCTAAATACACCTTTTTGTCCCCATTTTTGATGCTACATCTACAACTATAGTTCAAGTTTGAAATTATGTGAATTCTGTTAATGAAAAAGCTTAAAAACATTAGCAATCCCTTGTGCATATGATTCTTTTAAACCTTCTCTTTCCTGCATGTTTACATATCGGCATTTTCTTTTTAAAAATTACCGGCGGGTTTCCATTAGCAAGGATCCACGAGGGTAAAACCTCTAAGGTTGGAACTATAACAGAGCCGACCTGCGTCTCCATCAGGTGTAAACCCTGATAGGATCCACTAATCTGACAAATCAGTACTCCATACAGGGTGGCAGATGTGCACCTTGATCACTGTTTACCAACTGCCAAAAAAAATAAAAGCAGAATATATCTGTGAGGTAAAAGTAATGTGAAGAACTGCTTTTATTGTGTTTGCATCCATGATGATGGTGGATATGAAGAGAAGACTGAATCCACAACGCCAGGTAGGGTGCTTCATTCAAGTTCCCCAGAAGCTCTCATTGTGGACAATTTTTGGTAATGAAGACACTTTTCAATGAATGAGGCCCTTTAAAAGCACCCCGGTACCCCTCCGGCTTTAGTTACATCATTCTTTCCTGTCATAATCTGTCATAATACTGACTACTGTACATGACACACTGCACCACCATAAAAAAAAAAAAGACTAGACGGGCAAAAAAAGAAAGAAAAGACATTAAAAAGACACATACTTGGATTTCGGTATTTGTTTAGTGTCTCTTTAGCAGCATTCACACAGCCAGTTGGTTCCACTTCTGTAGCACCTTTATCCCACCCTGCTGAGCTGTTTGAATGGTAAACGCAGGAGGTGGATACCTTTTGTTCTGCAGTTGCAATTGCACCACCTGCACAGGGGTGCAGATGTGCACCTTGCACAGTGCACAGTGAACTGTCACTGTGGAGAGGTGTAATGAGGCTGTGAGGATGGCTGCAAACTCTGTGCAGAGGATGAAATCATGTCCATACTCGGAGATGTAGAGAGACGGTCCAGCCAGCTGTCTCACAGTGACAGGCTCAAAAAGAAAAAAAAAAAAAAAACACACTGGGTTTTCAGCCATCGTAGCTGGAGGGACAGAGACCCGGGGGCAGGCTGCGTTTCAAACTTTGTCACTTAACTTGGGGCACCAGCTATTCAGCGAACCCCGCTGCTGTCCTCAGGAAGCTGAAGGAGCCTCCACCAGCTGATCCTCACACCTCCAGCTCCAGTAACACTGCAAACTCCATCAGTGACAGGGAAACACCACAACTGTGTGTGTCTCATGGGTGGAGGCGGTCGGCTAACAACACTGACTCAAGTGAATGAAATGAACTTGAGCACTTTAGTGTGTGACTCAACATGAGTCCATATAATGAACCGAGTTTGCCGCCACTAATTCCTACATTAGACTGTGTAATATTCATTAAAGGAATATGCATACATTGCTGTGAGCCGAAACATGTATGAGGATATTGTGACAGGTTGAGAAACTGTTGAGAAACTGAAAACACGATGACTGAAGTTAGCCTTGCCAACCATTAACCAAACCTTTAGCAAAAGTTGTGAAACGGGTCCCACTCACAGCCATTTCCACTGGTACAGAGCAAACCAGACCAATTGCAACGGCGCAGAGGCAGACTCTATGCACCTGTACAAGACTGTCCAAGAGCCATTATTCAAATTCAACTTCTTTGTATCAACGAGTAAAAAGAGTTTGGAAGGCTGCCCAGTCTAGGCTGAAGTCCTGACTGCATTATGACATTGACCACATAGCTGTACAAGAAGAAGGAGGTGTGTCACGATGCAGAAAATCTGGATAACACCGTGTGGAATAAAGCAATGAATTAAGAGATGTGATGAGTGTTTTTTACATTGAGAATGTGTTTTTCTTTGCACAACATTGCATGGAAGCTTCACCGGATCATACTATATTTACAACTATCGAGAGTGTATTTACCGTCTAATATAACGGGTGATACCCTAATCAAATCTGAATAAAAAAGTAACAAAATGAGGTAATGCATGAGTGAAAAGCCACAGTACCTTTTGTGAGGGTTCCTGAGACCAGTCTCTGCAGGGACTGGATTAACTTGAGCACCCCCTGCCTGCAGCGGCTGGTACAGCCAGCCATCCTGGGCTAGAGGCAGGGGCAGATGAGGCAGGTTCCTCCAATATATCTCAAAAAAAAAAAAAAAAGGAAAAAAAAAGAAGAAGAAAGCTTTGTGAGCCTTTGATGTGGAATGGGATCCTTTTGGGAGGATTGTCTGTCTCAGGATCTTTTGTGATGTGACTTCATCAGGTCCTTAGAGAGAAATGGAGAAAAAAATGATCAGTTTCCAACAGAGTTAGATTTTTGCTTTACAGCCATTAAACAAAACACTGCATTTGACTTAAATTGATTATAATCTTCCATGTAGTCACATCTGAGTCTGCATTAATTCACATATTCACCACATTCACATGGTGATGAAGTTTGGTGGCAGATATTTAAAAGGTGCTAAAATTAGCAGAAAGAGCCAAACAGCAACAAAATGCTAATTGCAAAAAAAAAATAAATAAAATAAAATTACACTAGAATTCACATGACAAACTTTTAACAAATCAAAATCACAAAGCCAAAATGAAGAAGAATGATAAATGATTAAATTTACTCCAAAAGTAGACTGTGAGGAAGCTCATTCCCTTGGAAGTTGTGCACAAGTCAAAAACAGACTCGGTTCCAGTGCTTCTCACCTTCTTTGCCTCTTTCTCTCGTCTTCTGTCTTGAAGTCTTATAAGCTTTTTCTCCTGTGAAACAAAGGTTTTTGTGTGAATATTTGCTCTGAGCTGCACTGGCAGCCCTGCAGCTGTGGTCTGTGAGGAGATGTCAGCTCTCGCTCTCAGCAGATCTGTGCTGCAGAGAGCGCCAGCAGCCACTACAGTTCCCGCCCTCCCTCCTCTACATTCCCTCCTTCTGTCTTGCTTTATTCCTCCCTCTCTCTTGGTATGGCCGAGGCTATTCATGCTGCCATTTTAAAGTGCAGGCACAGCTGTGTGATCTAATTAAAAAAAATTAATGTAAAACAATCTCATAAATGTTTTATAGCAAAGGAATGGCCACATTCAGCAGCTGCTGTGCAGATAAACATTATTAACTTACATTTTCAGAATATACTTACTTTTAAGAGGGCATATAAACTTCACGAAACATCAGTAATGACTGTTAAATCACATTTAAACCCATCATATAGTTTCAGTCTTATGGCGCTCAAATAGGAAGTCTATGTGGGCAAATATATGAGGCCCATAAGGGATAAAAGTGGGATAAGTTGCTAAAAAGGGAGGGAAATTTGGTCTCGTACACTTGGACGCTAGTTAACCAATTAACCAGTTAGGTCCCACCTAAAAGCCAGGTAGATCCTACTCAGAGTTCATGTGGGGAAACATGGGGCCACCATGAAACCTGCAGACAAACCTGCTCTTCTGCATCCCGCTTCATGAATTTTTACAAGTAATTCTGGCACATTTGTATTCAAAAGTTGTCATGGAAACAGAGAGTTTCATTACATGAGGGAGCAGCTGGATTGAGCTTTCTAAAAAAGCTCCTAATCAGAATAAGTCCCCAATTACAGAGAAGTTGAAGAGGAGAAGTTGATGATGCATAACAGTAAGAAAAGAAGGAACAAATTTAAGCCTTTTTTTTGACTCGATCATCATGGGAAGTATAAAATCCCAGGGAGGTAAAGTGGAGCTTGAAGGGCTGACAGGGTGACTGCGGAAGTATCATTTTCTTTTTTAAACCTAGCTGCAGGAGAACATTCCAGCAACTCTTAACATGGATTTTGGACAATATGAGCTGTCAAAAGACTAAAGAGACCAAAAGAAGGGGCGGGTGAGCTTGAAGGACTTGTTGGTAATGGATGGTGTGATTCTGGACAATTCACTGTGAAGGAGCATCTCTGCATCCTCGATGCTGAACTGTTTGCTGCAAGTTTCTGTCCATGCAGTCTGGTGAGAGGTCCTTTTGACACATGTTACCTACAGATGCTGTACGTGTAATTGTAGCACAGTTGCTGCCAGGTATCAAACATTCAAATATGTTGACACCCTCCAATGTATTTACAATAATCTCTTTCCATTATCTCTCTTCTACACTTTCTTTGTTTAAATTTACAATCCATTGGGAGATTAAAATTCAGCTTGATTTGACTGGATTCAATTTAAATCAGTATAATCTGGCCGAGGTCTGGTTTGTCATTGCAGCACGTCAACTTTCTTTCTTTGTATTTTGCCATTTTATTTGAATATTTGTTGTTGGAATTGGAATCCTTTCTCTAATGTGTGACACAAATTCAATTGCGCTTTAGGTACCTGGACAGTCTGTTGCGACTGATTTGGTACGTTTTGTACCAGTGGAAAACCAGACCTATTAATGAGTGAGCATTATCACAAAGAGGATGGGTATGGATGAGCAGGCCAGCTATTGGGCAAACAGGCTCATATTTGACTGTATAATGCTTAAATAAACACAAGAGTTCATATACAACTTAGTGACTGCAAGGTAGCTGCAAAAAACCCCAAATCATCATCTGCCCACCTCCGTACTTGAGAGGCGGTACGATATTTTTCTGTTGTATACTCCATGCTACCATGTTCTCTTTAGAAAGAAGAGACTGTTCTCCTGACAGTCCTTCTGAACAGGCCAAGCTCTTTTAGTGCACTGCCATGAATTTTAAAGTATTAATAAAAATTATGTGGCACGTTTGGGTCAAAATACCAAAGAGATACAAAAGCACCATTTTCAGCCTTGTCTCCACACTTCTGTTTATCACCTGCTTCCAAGGTACATATGTTATGTTGGAAGAACATAGATGCAACACAGATGACTATAACTAATTTTATTCTGATCTGGGTTTGTGATGTCACAGTATCCTGGAAATCTGAAGAGCTCACTGAAAAAAGTATAATATGTCCCCTTTAATATCTAAAACTTAACAGTTGCTTGTAGAGTATAAGACGCATCTTTTGGTTGTTTTGCAGTTTCTCAAAGCATTACACAGTCTGACCTTAATTTGAATTTGCTGCAGCCTCCACTTCTGGGAAAACTGGCAGTTGCATCACAGATGCGCTGACGTCATGCAATGCAGTGATGAATTTCAAACTGTTTTCAAATATTCCTCTTATTCTTCCCAGATTTTGATGCAACATATACTTCTCTCAAGATTTTTTTCTGATGTCTTTCCTCCTTGTTCACACATATCTGAATACTCTAGATCAACAAAACCTCAAAAATGTCTGCTTTTAAAAAGGTGCTTACACTAAATGAAGTAAGTTTGATTAGTAACAGCTGAGTGCTACTCAGACTCTGTTCCTATAGAAACAGTGAAGGTATACTTAGCTTTTCACACAGTGCTCCTGCATTTAGGCTTTGCTTGTTTTCTTTATTTTTTTCAATACATTATATCAGGTGTAGATGCTCTGTTGTGGTTGTATTAAGCTAATTTTACGATCTAAGGACCAGATCATTTGCTACAACTGGAGGAGAGTGTGTCCACTTTCTTTTTCACATGACTGTATAAGCGAGCGACCTTACTACAAACACAGTGGTTTACTCTGTGTCAAAGTAATTTTAAAGCAGGTTATGTAAGCTCAAAATTTGCTTGCAGAGACATAGCTTTTTGTTTCTCCAGTGAACAGTGAAAGGGGAAAGAGCTCGGGGAGGCAACAAAGCAGTGCCTCTTCTGTCCATTTCCCTTCCCCTCTTCTTGTCCATATTTAATGTTTATAGATTCTATTTATCCTCCCACAGCCGCAGTCGTATTTTAGGAGTCTCTGCTTTAAATGTCACATAGTAAAAAAGGTAGCAAAATGGTTTTAACAACCGGAAGAGCTAAGCTTTCGTGACTTCTGCTAGTTGCTTGCAGAATCTTGTTATGATTTGAAGAGAGAAGCGTTCAAAAAACTGGACGGTTAATGAAGCAGCACAGCGCAACGGCATGATCAGAGAGGAAAGGTGTGTTAATGATGAATTACAGTTTATTAGAGGCTACTAAGGATTACAACTAATATTACTTTACAAGCAATTAAAATAAAACTAGACCAGACTATTTAGGACATAAAAGAAGGGAATTCAGTGTATGGAAAATGTTGGAAGGAGTTCAAAAACAAAAACTGTTGGTCTTAATTTAATTCAGTATTCTACATTGTATTCACGGCATGGGCTTTTAGACAATTGTCTGTCAAACTTCATCACCTCACCGTCCAGCTCCCAGCTGCCAGTTTACCTGCCTGGCAAACGCTCCCCCCTGCGCCAATTTCACAAAAACCTGTGAGACTATACAACGTGTGTCTGCATGGAGCATAAATGAAAACAGGATGTTCTGTCACAGCTTTGTCCACCGCTGCGAAACTGTGTTTAACACCACATATGTCACTGGAAATCTGTGCATGTGTCTGTTCTTCACATTTCTCAGCAACTGGCCTCAAATACAAAAATCTCACCCACAGTTAGATACAGTGTGGGAGTATTTTCCCCTGAGAGCCAACGATTCGGTTCTCTGGAAACGCTGCAAATTGGAAATGGCTTATCACACCAGTCCAACTGCAGTGATACAAACCCTGAAGAGAAAGCAATCCTGCTGGAGGAAGGGTGCTCCAAAAGCAAAATAGCACCTTCAAGCTTACCTTCCAGCTGCAAGCACCCGCATGTTGCTGATTAGCTATTTCATGTTATCTGCCTACTTATATATCATTGGATCATTTGTCAGATGTCTCTAATATAGAAACAAAAACATGGCAAAGCTGGAAGATGATCTTCTGCATTAAAATAAACTGATCACTTGCTTAAACCTGTGTGGATTAGATGATGTACAGGTAACTTTTAAAAAAGTTTGGTTATGTCGTGGCCAAGGAGAAAAAAATGTATGCACTCAAATCACGAAAGACTTAACAGCATAACGGTACAGGTTTTTGGATGCAATAATTATACAGAATTGTAAACTATGTGATTTTGCATGGTGTCAACGCCTCAAATCATGCTACTAATCATTTGGTCCTTTTTTGGTTCAGTGTAGATTGTCACCAGGAGGACCGTACCAGAGCTACTATTTCATTTGAATCAATATCGCCTGCTTGGTGTGGATCTCCGTCCACTTGTTTTGGTCCACACACAAGAGTTATTATAGTGATAACAGCAGATGAAACAAACCACGCCAAGCGTAAAAGCGAACTCGAGTTCGAGAATTAAACCTCAGACAAGACAAAGCCCATCTCCGGCTACATTCTTTTCAAAACATGAGAAGTACAAAGCCGATGATTATTAACTCTGCAGGCTGCAGAATGGAGCTGGTCACCAAGTCTCAGCTCTACAAGATTAATGTCCCCCGCTCTGCATTTAATAACAGTTAGAGACAGAGAGATAGAAGACCACCTAAACAGGAGGGACAAGAAGCCAAAACAGAGGGTTAAACACTTCTATTATCAACCAGTTTTTTTTAATTCACATATAAACTGTCACTAAATTGTATGAGATTTAGAATAGGTTTATTGGTTTATTGATTAATTTTATTGATTAATTAATTTTTTTTTGATTCTAGAAAAATGTAGCCTGTTACAATTTGCTGTCTACCTGTGTCTTCCTTTGTTTCCTCTTGAGATGTTTAATTCAATTCAATTCAATTCAATTCAATTCAATTCATACATACTTTATTTATCCAAGAGGAAAATTATACATGCACTAACTGTCATCATTTAAGTTTCTTTAGAGTCATAATCAGGGGCGCCGCTAGGGATTTTGGGCCCCATGAAAAGAATCTTTACCAGGCCCCCCAACACAGCGGCAAAATTTGTTGATGCTATTTTTGATCAACATGAGGGGGCCTCTCTGGGCCCCCCTCAATCATGGGCCCCTATAATCCGTATCCTTTACCCCCCTTTTCGGCGCCCCAGGTCATAATAGATGGTCCTGGCTGAAGACAGGAAAGATCTCCTGTAGCGGTTTGTGCTGCAGCGGATCTGAAGAAGCCTCTGACTGAAGACACTGTTGTTGAATCACTGTGTGGTGAAGAGGATGTTCAGGGTTGTCCAATACTATGTGAACCATACAGGCGATGGGGACTTGGTAGCAGTGGCGATAGATGCGTGGGCCTGATCAATGCTGCCTGCAGCTTTAATTATTATTTAAGTATTATAAAGTAACCAAATTTAAGATGAGCTCATTTAGTGGATAAAAGTGTAAAATTAACCTGTTTAAACATTTGTTTTCTTATGTATGTTTTGTTGTAAATAAAATATTGGCTCATGTGATTTGAAAGTCTTTTAGTTTGCATTTTATTAAATTTTTCCAGAATTCGGGCTGTAATAAGATGTAGCCATTTTTCAATCGATAATCATGATTTAATCACTCTTTCTTTTTTGTCAGCTGCAGTACCTGATTACACTTACACTATATTGCCAAAAGTATTTGCTCACCCATCCAAATGATCAGAATCAGGTGTTCCAAACACTTCCATGGCCACAGGTGAATAAAAATAAGCACCTAGACATGCAGACTGTTTTTATATACATTTGTGAAAGAATGGGTCGCTCTCTGGAGCTCAGTGAATTCCAGCGTGGAACTGTGATAGGATGATACCTGTGCAACAAATCCAGCCGTGAAATTTCGTCGCTCCTAAATATTCCAGTCAACTATTAGCTGTATTATAAGGAAATGGAAGTGTTTGGGAAAGACAGCAACGAAGTGGTAGGACACGTAAACTGATGGAGCGGGGTCAGAGGATGCTGAAGCACATAGTGTGAAGAAGTCGCCAACTTTCTGCAGCGCCAATCACTACAGACCTCCAAACTTCATGTGGCCTTCAGATTAGCTCAACAACAGTGCAGAGAGCTTCATGAATGGGTTACCATGGTGGAGCAGCTGCATCCAAGCCAGACATCACCAAGTGCAATGCTAAGTGTCAGATGCAGTGGTGTAAAGCAGCCACCACTGGACTCTAGAGCAGTGGAGGCGCATTTTCTGGAATGACGAATCACACTTCTCCATCTGATAATCTGATAGAAGAGTCTGGGTTTGGTGGTTGCCAGGAGAACGGTACTTGTGCCAAGTACCATTCCAAGTACCAAGTACTGCAATGTGCCAAGTGTAAAGTTTGGTAAAGGGGGGATTATGGTGTGGAGTTTGGAGCTGGCCCGTTCCTCTTCCAACATGACTGTACACCAGTGCACAAAGCAAGGTCCATAAAGACATTGGATGGCAGAGTCTAGTGTGGATGAACTTGGCCTGCACAGAGTCCTGACCTCAACCTGATAGAACACCTTTTGGATGAATTCAGAGCAGAAACTGAGAGCCAGACCTTCTGGTCCAACATCAGTGTTTGACCTCACAAATGCACTTCTGAAAGAATGGTCAAAAATCCCCATAAACATACTCCTAAACCTTTTGGACAGCCTTCTCGGAAGAGTTGAAGTTTACGTGACCTGGAAATGGCTTTGTGCGCGGCAGTTCGGGTACCAACTTGGGTGGCAAAATTAACAATTCAGTCTATAAAAAAAAAAAAAAAAAAAAAAAACTTTCAAGACCCTTTGCTCAAGTCGGTTGCGTGGTTGCTCCATTTATCATCAGATCTGCTCCATGCATTCACTGTGATGCTCCATTATTACCGTTTACTTCGGTGCAGCTCCATCTAGCCGTGCAGATGTGTAATGAAAATAGAAAAGTTTAGACTTTGATCATAAGACGACCCCCATTTTTAAGAATATGATTTGCGTTTCTGTGCACACCAGCATCTTTTGTACCATGTGAAAAGCCAGAGAGGTTGTGTCAAAAAAAAGGAATCGCTCAAAACCTGTTGAGAGGCTGTTACTTCTTAATAAAAATGACTAAAGTTTCCCCTGTCCTGTACATAATTGTTCAAGTTGCACAGGCATATTCTACGGTGGCCCGTACGGTCAAACACAACAGATAAGTGCGACACGCTATTGCAAAACTCACAACACAACACATTAACCCACAACGGAAATGCGACGGACAATATTTTCTGAGGGACTGTTTTGATTCAATCTGCCAGACTGCTGTTTCTTTGGGAGAGTTTAATGAGAGGTAAGTAAAATCCACATAACACATAACGACATTAATAACAATCATTGAGCAGCAGCATTTTACTGACATTTTACATTGTAACAGTAATGGGCTTGGGGTTGAAGACGCCATCATCTACCTGCTTCACAGAGACCACTCTCATCTGGACCAATCAGGCAGCACTTTGAGGGTCATGTTCTTTGATTTCTCAAGTGCTTTTAATACAATTCAGCCTGCGTTGTTATGTGAGAAGCTCCATCAGTTCCAGGTGGATTCCTCCACAACCTCCTGGATTTATGACTACCTCACAAACAGACCACAGTTTGTGAGACTGAAAGGTTGTGTGTCTGAGATGGAGGTCAGCAGCATTGGAGCACCACAAGGAACTGTTCTCTCACCATTTCTCTTCACTCTCTACACCTCTGACTTCCAGTCCAACTCTGAGTCCTGTCATCTGCAGAAATACTCTGATGACTCTGTGGTTGTTGGGTGTATCAGCAACGGACAGGAAGCAGAGTACAGAGAACTGATCTGTCAGTTTGTGAAATGGTGTAGTAACAATCATCTCGTATTAAATACCAGCAAAACTAAGGAGATGATTGTCGACTTCAGGAGGAGCAAGAATCAACAAAGCAGTGTTTCCATCCTGGGAAAGGAGGTGGAGGTGGTGGAGGAATACAAGTATCTTGGAGTTCAGCTTGACAACAGACTGGAGTGGAAATACAACACAGAAAACATCTACAAGAAAGGTCAGAGCAGACTCTACTTTTTAAGAAAGTTGAGATCTTTTAATGTCTGCACCAAGATGTTGCACATCTTCTATAGGTCTGTTGTTGAAAGTGCAATCAGCTTTGCAGCCATCTGCTGGGGCAGCAGCATCAGAACCAGAACCAGAACCAGAGACCTGAAGAGAATCAACAAACTGATCAGGAAAGCTGGATCTGTGCTGGGTGGAACTCTGGAGCCGCTGGAGCTGATTGTACAAAAAAGAATGCTGCACAAGCTGATGAAGATGATGGAGGACTCTTCACACCCTCTCCACGACACAGTGATCAAACAACAGAGTGTGTTCAGTGAGAGGCTTCTTCAGGTCCGTTGCAAGATGGAAAGATACAGAAGATCATTCCTGCCAGCAGCCATCAGCCTCCACAACAAGACATAAAACCTATTATTTTTTATTATTATTATTATTATTATTATTATTATTATTATTATTATTATTATTATCAAATAATATTATTTTTATTATTATTATTGCTGTAATTTTATTATTATTGCTGTCGTTTGTTGTTTATTAAAAAAATAAAGAGAGAGAGAGCCCTTGCTACAGTATTGAATTTCCCTTTATGGGATAAATAAAGTATTTTCATTTCATTTTCATTTCAACATCACCGTGTTCAAAGAACAAAACCAATACTATGCATTAACTGCATTAATTACATACCTTATTATTTATTGTATTTATCATTCATTTTATGAGCCTGTTTTTTCGGATCAATTTTTTTTTGCTCAACATAGTTAGAATGGATTAAAATGATAAAGAAATCACACGGTGTACCATCATGACAGTCAAAAGTCGACTACTGAGCGCACCAAATTTCCTGATTGGCCCAGCAATTTTAACGTGATGGCCAAACTGGGCGTGTCATCATGAATCATATGAGTCAGGCACGTGTCTTGACCTCTGCCGAACGCCTGAGACTGACTCACCGAAGCCCTAGGGTTCGATCGAACTCAGGTTAAGAGCCACTGCTTTAAGCCAAACAGTGGCATTATTAGTACATGCTCTACGGAGAGGGTTATATAAACAGATGTAGGCACTCGGAATCACTGACCTGTGCGACTTGAGGTCAGAGCAAAGCTGCAAACATGAGCACGGCGCTTTCCACATCCTGTGGGACTCTGGCTATAGCTCCGGGTAGCAGCCTTCAGCCAAGGTGTAGATAACTGCTTAGCTAAGCTTCACACCTGGACCCCTCCAGGCAAACCCAGAATCAATCACAGTCTGTTAGTACAGTTAAAAAGACAACAAGCCATATCATCATTAAAATAAAAAGGATCATGTGATAGTCTTCAATGAATGGGAGTGAAAGTGACTAAACAGCTAAAATATATGTTTCAGATACAGGCAAAACAAGTTCAAACTTCATCGCCCCAAAAGATACAACTGATAAACATTAGCAATGTCATATATTTTGTACCAGCTCTACAGAGAAGCACATGACCCCAGAGAGTAATTTACTGGCACTCTCATTTGGATCCTCGAAATTATGTCTGGCCTGGAGAGACAGTTAACGCCCATGACAAAGTCAACACATTAAACCCGGATAGTTCACTGGTCTAATTTCTGTATCATCTCTGGGGTCTACCCTCTGCAACCTTGTCAAGTTATTTATGTTGCCTCTCTTCACAAGCATGACCCAAAGCATGTACATATCGTATCAGATCATATCATGTGGAACAGACTAAACAAACTAATGACAGACCCAATGTGACACCCAGAAAACATGGATTACTCAAAGATGTTACCTACTGGCATTCAAATGTAACGATGCATTGATGTTTCACGAGATTAAACTTAATCAAATAAAAGCAATTTGAGGCCAACATTCAATTTATGTGAAAAAAAATGTCCACATATTTAAGGAAAATACATTTTGAAAAAAAAAAAGAAGCATAAAATATGTAAGAATTCATGCAATAAATGTAGTTACTCATGTTAATGGCGTTCTCATGGTTCCTTCCTTTATTTATTTAAATGACCCTCCTCTGAAACCTCAGGGTTCCTGTTTTACCTCAGGGTTGATCCGTTCAGCGCCGTCAGTATGAAAACAACTGCTGTTGGGAGCAGGCAGCTGACCTCTACAGCAGCCTCGCACTGCGTCACATACTCAGAAATGCAAGCTTTCCAAACCTCCACACTGAGTACGCACAGACAAATCTGCTTCTGGATCTTTGGATGGGACTTTAACAGTCATCTTTACATGGAGCTAAGAGAAGTGACAGGATCTGTAGGAAGCTGCAGATCTGAGTTATTCTGCAGGATGGAGGCACAGCAAGCATCAAAGCCCGTGCACACAGAAATGCTCACAGGCCCACGCACGTTTAGAGAGCACAGACATTAACAGATTTTATTTTGACTTCTCCCACAAGTCAGAATCTCAGGTGGGTTTTGAGTTTAAAACAAAAATATTTTTGACATGACATATCTTCCCATAGGCAGGTGTGCTTGTTTCCAGCAACCTGAAAGGAAAAAGGATGGGTTGTAGAAGTTAGCTTTTGTAAAATGTCATGATCGGATCAGCTTTTTACTCTACAAAACACGTCACGGCCTCTGCTGCAGCTGGCACTCATATAGGTTAAATAAAGAAGTGCTGAGAAAGCTGAATCCACTCGGAGGGCTTTATTGCAGCAGAGGTGAGTGCATAAAAAGTTTCGGCCTTATCTGCAGAAAAACAAGATGGACTAAGATAAAAATTGAGACAAAACGGTAGCAGTTATCTAAAAAAGTATATTGCTTAAAGCGTCTCTTTCACCTTCGTGCTTTTTTTCTGACCATTTGGCAAGGCTTAACAAAATCTCCGCCCACTGCAGCCTGCTGAAGAATTTTCTTTAATTTTCCATGGCAACTGCTGTCCTGTTCGGTCCGCTGGGGGGAATTAAGATGTGTGACTAAACAAACACCATCCTGCCCTCCACTCAAACACACAGGCAGTCCTTAACACCTTACAGAGCAAGCATGCTTGCCAGTAGAGAAACAAGAAGAATCTTATTTTAGGTTTTGCTCCTCACCACCCACCTTACCTCACCTACTCACTTGCATAATGTATGAGGTGTTTTAAGTGCTCTCACATTCCCC
The DNA here is from genome assembly GCA_018398805.1 of Hirundichthys speculiger. Lineage (NCBI taxonomy): Eukaryota > Metazoa > Chordata > Actinopteri > Beloniformes > Exocoetidae > Hirundichthys > Hirundichthys speculiger. The sequence continues at coordinate 3,639,963 of JAGFBZ010000606.1, read as the reverse complement.
TGGTGATAAATAGATAGCATATAAATAATGCCAATTGGGCATGGATCATGGAAAGATTATGCTGAGACAGTTTCTTATCATTGGAATACACTTCAAGCCCTCCTTGCTCCATTTGTTCTTCTGTCTTGTTCTACTTGAACGTTGAACAGAAAAAGAGTCCATGTGCACTTGAACAATGCCTTCACATGCTAAACTAAATCTTTGGTTTCCTGCTGTGTTCTCAAAGCTTTTATTTATTTTATTGTCTGACCTGGGTATGTTTGAGGGTTATGAATTTAATGACTTGAGTCATGAGGAATCACAGAGCTCTCCACCAATCTGTTTCTAACAGCTGCACTCTTTCTAACAATCCCAAAAAAATAATATTGTTTGCATGTTTGAACGTCTATGTAAATGAAGTGCGGTGCTTTCACTTTTCCAAATAATAAATCACATAATAATTTAAAAAAATCCTCAAACAGTATGTTCACAATAGGGAAGAGAAAAGGCTTTGAAAAGCAGCGTGTCAAACTCATGCGAAGAGTACAATGTGGTTTATGTTGCCATCTGGTGGAAGAACATTGTTCGGAACAAGTCTGTGGAAAGCCTCATCGTGTCACATGTGAGACACCACCGACTTAAATATATATCTTTGTGAAAACACTGCTTTAAAGCATGCATTTTAAAATCTAAAGCCATGAGGAATTTCTACATAATGTATTTGTTTTGGTTAACTTGGCACCTTGAGGTCTAGAGGCCAAAAGGACCTCTTTGTCCAGAGCGTTTATGGACATCATTTCTGATATAATCCTTCTGTGTGACGCCATCATGGGCGCCAGGAAGGAGACTTATCTCAATGTTTGGTCTTAGGCGTACTGTTAAAGGTTACTGTCTGATATTGTCATTCGACTGCTGAGGTGTAAGGTATTACCTCTGTTGCATCCACTGTACTGAAAATGTATTGAAAATCCAGCCATCGCAAAGTCTTGTTATTTAATGTTAATTGTTGATCTTACTCAGAATCCTTAGTCTTTTAGAGACTGGAAAAGAGACATTTTTTTTCACAACAGTATTTCAAATTAAAATACTATTGTTTACAAGCTTTCCTGAATACCTATGACAATCCATGACTCTTAATGCTAATGTGCATCAGTATTGGCATGTAAATTGTTATCTATCACAGCACAGTTATCATTTTGTTGGGGTACCAAAACCAGAAGTACTGTACATTTAAGGCGGAGCTAGAAACACAACAGTCAGTTGATTGGTCAACAAAGGAACCATCTCTTCTGTGTGAAACAGACAAATTAAAGATGCACAATTTTGAAGTCTTTTTTAAATCAAAGTTAAGCTTCTTCTTGCAAACACTGAAGTCTACTATGTGCTGGATTATGTCTGTTGTCATTTTTAAAACTGAATTACCTTTTCCTTATTTTTTTTGACCCGAGACTCTGTGGCATGGGTGCAGTGTTGAGTTGTTAAATCCACCTGACCTACACACTTGGCGGTTGGAAACTTAAGATAGATTAGGGTTTATTCTTCTAAACGGTACCATATGTAGAATAGAAGAATAGAATAGTCCTTTATTGTCATTGTAACAAGTACAACAAAAAACAGTCAGTGCAACATTAAAAACATCAACTACGGTAACAAATACTGGTGCTACATTAATAAATAAATAAATAAATACACAGTCAAACATCCTCTTCCTGCTCAACCGGAAAACACACATGCCACCATTCACTGTGATGTTCTAAGGATTGATCCTTAAGGCATTGAGAGTGGTTATTGCTGTTGGATAAAAACTGTTTTTCAGTCTGTTTGTTCTTGATTTGATTGTCCTGTAACTTCTGCCTGACGGCAAAAGTTCAAACATGGAGTGACCAGGATGGAAAGTGTCTTTAACAATGCTCTGAGCTTTATTAGCACAGCGAGCAGTGTGGAGGTGGTCCAGTGAGGGGAGGGGGCAACCGACTATCCTCTGGGCCGTGTTGATGACCTGTTGGAGAGCCTTTCTCTGGGCCACAGTGCAGCTGCTAAACCACACACATATACAGTATGTTAGAATGGCTTCTATGGAGCACCTGGAAAAGGACACCAACAGTCTAAAATCTGCTCTACACGGTCCCCCCTGATGATGAGTGGTGTGATGTCAGTCATTTTCCTCCGGTAATCAATCACCAGCTCCTTAGTTTTTGCTGTGTTGAGCAGGAGGTTATTATCCTCACACCACTCTTCCAGATGTTTGACCTCGTCTCTGTAAGCAGACTCGTCTGCTTAATTAACTTAATTAATTAAATTAATTAACTGACTTATTTATCAACTCATAATCTAACTACAAAAAGTAGAAATATACATGCACAAATATGACATGATATGAAAAACATATTTGGTGTTGCAGAAATATTTGCTTCCATATTAGTCAGACTTTGATGTAATACCATTTTGTACCACTAGATGGGCTATTCAGTTTGCTCTCAGTGCAACTTGTGAAGGACTGGAGACAGATGATGTGAGAAAAACAAAATCCAAAAACACAATATGGGATCCATCCTCCAACAAGGTGACTTTGAATTAAACTTGCTTCAAAGAGAAGAAGCATCAAATACAACTAGATTACCTGGCTTGGAGTTAATAAACAGTTAATAAGCAGAGTAGCTGAAAGCCAGAAAGTCAACCTCTTTTCCTGTTCCTAATTTGTACATCCTTGTTTCCTCCCCTCTGGTTTTAGTTCCTCCATACAGAGATGAGAGCAGAGGAGATGAGGACAGACAGGAGAGAGAAAGCAGGATGACAAGCATTTGACAAATGAACCATCTTTTTTTTTCCTTTTCAGCTGACTAATGTTTTCCATTACCACTCTAAGGTAAACATTAAAGGTACTTGCAACAACCAAGTCACATGTCAAGCCTCATTTCAGATGGTCCAAATCCCAAAAAGACATAAGCATTGACCAGCGTACCCTTGCTGAGAGCCTCTTTTTGTCTTCTTTGGTGATTTGGTGAAACACCAGCTCATAAAGGAAAATGCATCATGTCCAATTTGAGGGCTTTCAGGCTATAAATAAAAGCTCAACGCAGCAGTACCAGTAGAGATAAAGTAATTGAACCCGGTTCTCTGGGGCATACTGGGTTTCTTATGAGATTATTCCTGCTGATTACACAGAAAATGGTTCTCCTCTACCTCTGCAGTTAGTGTTCCACATCTGCAGCCCTCTTAACCTTTCAGCCAGTGACTCTTCATCTCTATTTAAAAAAAAAGACTTCAATTCTCAAATAACTAATTTTATTTGTATCTACTGATAGAGAAAATATTTATAGACATTCAGTTTGGTAAAGATCCAGTTTCATATTTTAAAAATATTGAGTTACTATCATTGTTGTAGCTGAGTCAACAAACTTTGAGTCCAAGTCCAGTCTTGAATCCAGAGTGCTTGAATTTGAGTTGGGCCCAAGACATTAAAGAAAAAATGGAGTTGCGTCTGAGCTGAGCCCACTACTGATCCTGGTTAAGTCCAAGTCCATTCTGATCTACCAGCTCTTTAAAAAAAAACCAAAAGTGCAGTCTTTAAAGCATCAGCATCTGGTCACTGTCTTACAGATTGACTTTACATGTGTTTTTTTCTATCTTAAAGTAGTAAAATAGGCTATCAGTACTCAGCCAGCTCTGCCTCAAGTGCCATAAATTAATATTACTGCCATGACAGGGCAATAATTGGAGCACATATTTTTCTGGGTGAACTCTGGCCAGATGATGATTAACGCTGGATGATGACAAATGTTGTTCTTTTACAGATGACACACTTAGCAATGCTCTTTACTTCTGCAGGACAATTCTGTAAAAGCAAAGTAGATCATCTGGAGTACTTTTTTTTTTTTCCTGGCATCAGTTTGTTCCTAAACAAGATGTGTACAAAATGAATGTTGAGCTTCATGTATCAATTATTTTATGACAACACATTATAGTAAATAATGTAATTAATTCGAGTTAATGTGTGTGTGGCAGTGAGAGGAAGCTGCTTGTGTTGTAAAAGCATGTTGCTGTTGTAAAATATAAAACAAAAGACAACCCCTCTTTTCCACGACACGTCTTTTGGAAGTCTGAGGGCGAGTGCTGGATGAGACTGTGTTAAACAAGTATTTAAGAAGTGCATAAGCAAGTATTTTGTCTATGAAAATGAATGTAAATGTGGGGCCTGGAGTGGTATTGGGCGTGGTCATGAACACGGAGCACCCCCATTCTCATTTATTGTTTTTAGGGGTGGACGATAACTATTGGGCCGATAACAGGAAATAATGACGTCATTCCGATAAGCCCGATATCACGACAAATAGCCCCGATAACATATATATTTTTGTCAACATGGCAGTGCCTCGCTCCCTCTAAGCTTTGAATGACGGCAGTCAATGTTATGTTCAAGTGACGTTGGCATAATCAGAAAAACGATTTCTCAATCAGGAAAATCAAGAATACCCCCTCATGCCAGAAAACAACTTGTTAAGTCGGTAATAATTTTAGTAGTTGCTAACTTGAATCGATATTCGCAGTATTTCCCTTCATGTTACACATAAAAAAGAAAAAAAATAGAAAAAAAGATGAAAGAACGACTAGCAAACGAGGGAACGTCGGAATTTACGTAACACCGTGAATGCAGCCTGCAGCAGCAGAGTGCTGATCACAACAAATATGGCGGCGATGGCATGGAGCTTCCTAAAAGTTTCAGAAGAAAATAGTTTGTGGTTATTTGTGACGAATGCTCCAAGCGAATTCTACGAGGAGGGAAGCAGAAGCACAAGCTTTAATACGTCAAACCTGATCAGCCACCTACAACATAACAATCGCTTCCATGGAGTTTTGAAATCGCGCTAACGCGAGCTAATGCTAACGTGCGCAAGCCAGCAGCAGTCTCCCCTCTTCGTCCCTCTGCTCTCCCTCATCTCTCTCATCTAAAGCTTCCATGAGATTAACAAAAAATCACTGAACCTCATTTACTTTAATTAATACCTTTAATTTAAATGCAACCACAAGCCAAAATCCTTTAAATGTTAATCTTTTTCAGTTTCTAATTTTGATGCATGTATTTCCATCAGTTTAAGGAGCCTTTATTTTTATATCAGTCAGTAATGAACCTTATTTAAGTTAATGTGAGATATCAAATAGGTTTGTTTGATAACTTTACAAAAATGTTTGAGAGGCTTGCCAATAGTTTTTCAATGGAAAAAATAAATATCTGTTCATTTAAAGAGTCCAAACTATTTTTAATTTTGTTCATAGTACTGATGTAATGATCTTAGGTATATGTGTGTGTTATCGGTTATCGGTATCGTTATCGGCCTTTAGGAGCCGAAAGTTATCGGTATCGGTTTTAAAAAACAGTTATTGTGCATCCCTAATTGTTTTAGTTTTTTTTTTTTTTTTTTGCTATTCTGATCAGTCACAGGCACAACAGCAATATTTTTGACAGTAAAATACAGTCAGAAGGAGCAAAGCTCACACAGGCACTCTGGGCAGCTAGGTGTCCTCAGGGGTCCCTAAGCAAGGCACCAGCGGCCACCTTAGTTAATTAATAGACGGTCTGCAGTAAGCAGCAGCGTTCATGTGCCTGTGTTTCCTGTATTCCAGATGTTAGTAAACGGTAGTAAAACCCATGCACGCCTAGAGGATCATTCTTGTGTCCAAGTGAGCAACATAAAATTATTTAGTTGTGCAATCTAACCTTTTTTTCGATGTATTTAGTCTTAATTACGTTGTGTTTGAACAAGATGGGACACATCTTATAAAGAAAAAAAAAAGAGTGGGATCCTGTGCATGGATGTTGGACAAACAGCTGGCCCCTCCAAGAGAAATTGGGCCCTTTGATGACCCCTCACTTAGAGAAAACCTCGATTGACCAGCGCTCCAAGCGCTTTCATCTGCACCAGCTGAGGCTGGCTTTAAACTTGATGATGGGCTACCTCAACTCTCTGGAGATTTCCAAGGCTTTGAACTGAGTAGGATAATAAAGGCTCAGATGATGGACAGTCCTTTATCTCTTCTTTTCAGTCACTTTTTTTTAATGTCAAAAGTGACCTTTTTGGGCTTGACATCTCCTTGAATCGCACTTAGTAACATCATATTTTGTTGGCAGTTATTTGCAGACTCTGCAGGCTTTATCCCCATCATCTTAAAGTTAAGTGTAAGTTTGATTAATATCTGGTGGCACATCTTCAGATTTCAAATGAGTTTTGAACCCCAGATTGAAAGAGTCACTTCTAAAAAAAACATTTACAGCGTTGTTATATTGTGAGTGTTACGCTGTATTGCACTGATTACAGTGAATGAAACCTCTGTTTTCTTTTTTCCAACCTGCCAGTTGCATGCAAAAATATGTTTAAAGTGATTTTTGTTTTGCAAAGTTAAGACCTCTTATATCTCAGCTTTCTGGGGTTTTTCTGAATGCAATGTAAGCGCGGTACCTACGTCTACCCAGGTGACTCCTCATTCCATTAACACAGATGAATAAATCACACACAAACAAACCAAAATAGTAATGCCACAATTATTGGCAATGAGATAAAAAAATACTGCTCATTGGGAAGCAGGGGACATTTTATTTGTTTATGTGTGACAAAGGTGTAAACCAATAAATCATAAAGTATGAGTAAAAGAGATGACTACAACAAAAGATTAGAAATTGGACATATGTGATTATAGAAGCTATATCTGCCTCAGGCCTTCTATAAGCTGTGAGTCAAGCACAAAACTGGATTAGCACACTCCAGAGAAAGTAATACATTTTCATAAAGCGTGTGGTGAGGCACACTGTGTGGTACTATTGTGAATGTGGATGTCTAAACTCATTTTCGAAACACATTGTGGTTCCATTAAGTTTGATGAATGAGAGGGAAAGCTCTCGCTTCATTATCTCAGTATTCTCATGTTGGATCCTCACATTTATGACATCAGCAGGAAGTAAGAGTACATGATTTATCATCAAAATATTCACCAAAGCAATCAGGCTGAATAGGCTCGATTAGGTGGCCTCCTGAGGTCTGCCCGTATGAATTCATTCATCCCAGAGCTGAAACTTTACATCACAGTTATCGCATGTAGAAGCGTTTCAGAGTTTAACAACGTGGTTTGACAAGTTTTGGTGCCCCGAATACAGTAACACTTTATTTTTTTATTACCATGATACAAGAAAATTTGAAAGAAATTCAAACGCTAAAAGAAAAGAGAAGTGAATTGCACAAACATGCATCTTCACTTGGTTTTTAGAAAGGACAGGGGTTAAATGCTTCTGGAATGTTTTACGTTATTTCAAGTGATTTGTCTTTTTGCTGAAGGTACATGATATATTATGATTTTACTCTAAACTCGCTAGATCATTTTTATTACACATTAATTTTTTTAAATCTGTAAACAGTCCAGTCCGGTTGTTGCGGCTCACATGAAATTGTGTTGATTTCCAGAAATACATTCTTCCCAAAAATGAACAGGAGCTTTCTCCTGCATGTGGACGAGGGGCAGGCTGTTAGTGCAAGAGCAAATTCTGTGACCCAAACAGGAAGCTTTGTCCTATCAAGACAGAACAAAGTTTAAATTTATTTATCTTAAAGGAGTACATGATGGGAGCAGAGGAGGCAGCAAGTACTGTGTATGTCAGTCACCACGGTAACATACCCTCTGAATATAACCTGGTTTTTAGGTTATATTGAACCTGCCATGGAGAGGATTCAAAAAAGCAAAGGTTTATTATTTACCGGGTTGAATAAAATCAGAGTATGCCGAAACCCTGTGTTTTTGATTCCAAAAAGTGTTATTTTTTCCAAAAAGAAGTACAGTATTTTAATCCCCATAGAAACGTATCTTACCTAACCTGGCAGGGTGCAGGTTCTGTTCTGGTTGTGTTGAGCATTTTAAATTCATGGGCACCAAGGCTGTGGCTCGGTTACTGTCACAGACAACGTTCCTTTTTGAGGATCAACAAAATGATACACTGACACAAATAATCTGCATGCTTTAAGAGTGACAGAGACTGAGGTGTTATCTCACCTGAACGATTGTTTTGGTGGACCACCACGTCTTGTATCACATTTTATAATATATTTAAACAACAAATAACTGCAAACACAGTCATTCCCCCCCCCCCCCCCCCCCCCCCCCCCCCCCCCCCCCCCCCCCCCCCCCCCCCCCACACACACACACACACACACACACACACCAGAAGTTATTAATATAGCATCAGGGAAGCAAAACATGTTGGAAAAGAAACTGCTTGTTCTTTGAAGGGAAGGGAGTATGTCATCGAAGGGAGTATGTTTATTGTTAAAACAACAGCAATAATTTTCGGCCTGAAGTATGTACATTGTTGCCATGGTGTCCTGAGAAATTGCTGGCTCAGAGGACAGTCCCCCATGAGATCCATCCTTAATGTCCTACTTGTATTGATGCTGAGAGGCAGCTCCTCCATGGGAGTCAGAGGATGGGCTCCCACCAGTTTTATGGGCCTCTGCCTTATTCCTGCTGGTTTTAGAATGAAAGTTGTTGAACAAGGCAATGGCTGATAAAAATAAATAGATAAATAAATAAGGACAAACTCTTTTTAAAAGCTTATGATTCTGAGTAAATTCTTACTATTTTGAATTATATCTTTATATTTCATTTTCTCTTGTTGCTACCACCTTTTGGATTGCATCAAATGAAAACAGCATAGCCTTTGCTGTGTGAACCACTAAAAAGACATTATGGGCCCGATCTTCTGCCAGATCTCTTAAAGCCGCTATTTAGGGATAGCGGGTAGCGGGCAGGGGCGTTCCCCCGCAAAGAACGCAATCTTCCACCTTCCTAAATCTGCTATCCCACCTGCGCTACCTGCTACATCTGCTATCCCACCTGCGCTACCTGCTACATTATGCATAGGAGTGGTTAGGGCGTTCCACCCGTTAAACCAATCAGTGCGTCAGTAGCCATTGCCTTTAAGAGCAGGTTGCGCTACCTGCAAGCCGCTACCCGCAAACTCCTATGGAGCGTCTTTTTATCCAGATCGGAGCAGCTCTCTTGCGCAGCTCGTCTGGAACGCTGCTGTAGAGCTTCCTCCTCTTCCTTCCTCCTCCTCCTCTGCACTGATATATACATAAAAATATTCTTACTCAGACCATTCTTATGAACTACTTGAAAGTCCCAGATAGTTGATGCACTCCCAGTAAACACGCTCTGGTCGTCTATGGTTTAACTGGTGAGCAAGCTGTTTAAGATAATCTCTGCTATTTTCCGTAGGGTTCAACTGAGGCCAAATCACACCAAAAAAAAAAAAAAATAGAATAAAACAAGAATTAGAATGAAAGTTAAATTTGCTCAACTCACCAAGTAAACAACAAAATAAATTTAAACATTTCCTTGTCGACGACTGATTTTCTCCCTTTAGTTTATTATTGTTGTGTTGTCTACATTTAACAAGTAGACAGTCAATTAAATAACACATTATTCCTTGTCTCCATTTAAGACCTCTCTCTCCCTTCTGTCCTCGGCTGAGATACAAGTGGACAGTCATAAATTTGATGCTGTTAAGGCTGACCTCACATTGACAGTGTGTGTGTGTGTGTCTTGTCTTGCTGAACTGCTATGTCACGGTTTCATGTGTGTATCTCCTAGGGTTGGAACAGCTAAAGAAACATAGAAATATAAACTCACTCAACCAACAAACATTTATCTTAAAAGAAAACACTGGAATTCCTAAAAATCTATTTCTTATGCACACGCACAGTCTCTCAGAATCATTAGTTTCTAAGGTATTTTCCTGCATAACCTGTGGTCTTTATCATGATTTTTTCTTTATCTTAATAATAAAGTTGTTCTTTTTCTTTTATTTGGATCTAAAGCATACTAGAGACATGTGAGTAGTGATAGGTGGCTGGTAGGTTGACAAAACTGACGTGACACTACATAAAGTAACCTGCACTTGGCAGATGGCAGGTGCTAATTTCTAAACCTGGTATCCATCCCACCAAATTAACTTTTGCGGTGCTGCTCGGCCTCCACTCACAAACAACTTCATGTGACTGGTAAAAAATTGAAAGAAAGGTTTCATCACTACAGATAATAATATCTTTTCCTGCGACTTATATATCAAAAATATATTCCATGTCATCCATGACAACAACAACAGGGCATCGTCTACAGTCGCAACAACTGAACACTGCAACTGAAAAAATTACAAGAGTAAACTACGAAGACTGAGAGAACACAAATATGCCACCAAAAAGAAAAAGCTATACTGCAGAATTTAAACTGAAGATTATAAAATATGCAGCTGAAAACAGTAATTTTTTCTTTCTTCTTCACAATGTATTTTTTGACACGTTTGACAAATACTCCGGTCCGATTTATAGTCTGGAAAATACGGTAATGATGACCAAATATTTTAGCTGTTTATTGTACTGAGAACTGCTTCTATGATTTTTACCTCATGGATGAAAAATAGTAACAAGCAGAACTCTTAATGGGACGTGACTGTGGAGCGGTTTCCGTGTGTCACGCAACCAAAGGGAGTGCTGTAAACCTGAAACACGAGCTGAAATAAAAGTCACTGCATTGCAGACATGGAGCACCACACATCTCATGCTGCTATCATGAAACTGGCCTCAAACATGCAAGGTTTCCTGAAACACTCCATCAGACACTCAAGAGGGCACCACATAATGCAGGTAAATAAATTAAGGTATTATTGCACTGAAACATTGCAATAAGATGTTATTGAACTACATAAAAGTAAAACCTGTATAAAAATAACTGGGTTTCGCCTGGGTGAGACCAAATGAATCTTCAGGAAGTTGTATAGAATATTTAATAAAGAAGAAGACTGGACACATTGTCAGTGAATATTATGTTGCACGTTTATCGTGATAAGAGGCGCTGCAGATATTACATGGTGTCAGAATAGCTGTGTGCTGGTAATAAGATGTTGAAGTTTAAGCCGTTGGGCGAGTTTATGTGTGAGAGCCTGGTGGAGTGGCTGGAGTGATTTTGCTGCTATCTGTTGGCCACAAACCTGAACAAGGAGGACAGCGAGATTCAAATGAATTAGCTGATCTGTGCAATGGGTGGTGAAGTAGAAAAGATATTCAGCTGGGGCTGCCTGTTTTGGGGTCACCTCTGCCCAGTGATGAGTATAAAAGGCGCTAAATAGAGTTGGACAAAATCAGGGGATCCTCCATGGCAGATTATTGGGAGACTTATTGCCTTGACAGGACTTGTTGTTGGTGAAGGGGCCAGCAGGGCTGGATGGTTCATGTTAGGCCTTGAAGGAAATCTAGTGCACTGGAGGTCTGCTGCATGACACTGTCCAAACACACCAGCAACAACTGTGATCCAGCCTGTAGTTCTGGTTGTGGTCACTGGCTGATGCTGAGGAAGTGTTGGAAGTCAACATCACTGCTCTATGTCTGGCTGCTGGACTGCTTTAGCTCTGGTGTGGATACAGGGTTACAAACACAATCATAACACACATCTCCACACATTCATCTATGCTCTACTGTCAGTGACTTTAATCCTCTGTGACAAAATCAGAGTTTTAGGAGTTAATAAAGTATGTTAGGTCAGACTGTCAAAGAGGGCTGGAGAAGAGCACGCTATCACTCACACTTACACAAAAGAACACTAACATCCGTTGCAAGATTAAATTGTGTATATATCCAAGTTTTGGCATATTTTGGCACTAACCATTGATATATACAGACAATTGTTTTAAAAAAAAGAGAGATGCAGTTTATTCAAGTTTGTAAGGGCGGCTTGTCAGAATAACTTGATGTCATGAAAATGTTTGACAACTACTTTATTCCCAGATGCAACGTCATACACGAGTGGAGTGTTTCTATCTGCGCAACCAGCACTATGGAGAATCAGCAGAAATGCACTTCAGGACTTAATATGAAATGGCGGAGTTTTGGTACAAAAGGGTTGAATTTATAACATAAGAAATCGCCTAGTTGTGGGAATTTCAGATAACGAGCACTCCCACCAGTTCCAGCTTAAGGCAGACCTGACGCTGCCGCACGTGATCGAAGGCATGCGCCAGGTGGAGGCTGTGATGCAGCAGATAAACCTCCAAGACAACCATCCAGAAGCTCAGCTGGGTAATTTCACGGCTCTCAGGAGGAAAGACAATACCAGAAAAAAAAGCACAGAGGCATGAAAATGGCGGCGAGATCTGGGGGATGCGGTAAAGCGCAACATCTAGATCAAAGACTTTGTCATATTGAGAAGTAAGTGCAACAAATGTCAAAAGAAAGGATATATTGTACGTAAATACTATTCCACAGCAGAGGAAGAAGTTACAAGTGAGCAGCCTGAACAGACATACAGTATTTCCTGGGTATGGCTGAAGGCAAAGATACTGTAGGTACCAGGACCTGGGCCTCCAGATGGACACTTTGTAGAGCTGCCAGGGGGTGACCTCTGGGAAGAACCAATGATACACGGATTTGCCTTGGCCCATTTTTTAATTTTGTGTGTTTTTGATCCAAGTCTAAAATTGAAATATTAAAAACTGTGCATTTTTTTTGTTTTTTTGTGTCAGTTTGAAAAATGAAAAACAAAATAAAATCTCACTTTTTATTTATTTTTTTTTAATTTTTGATTGACAATTGAAAATGGAAAGAACGAATGATAAACAGATTGATAAAGTTGCGGAACTTTTACACAGACATTTTCATTTTAAAGTTCTCCCAGACGGCGGATTTGATAGAAACAAGGTTATTTGTAACAACTGCCAAGTTGAGCTCTCCGTTAAAAGTTTCTGATGTTACCTCAGAAATTGTCTGTTTTAATGTTATGATTGTGGCTCAGGATTTTTTTGGTAGACTTTTTTTTAATTTTTCATAAAAAAAACAGGATTACATTAATGCCCTGGCAGTGGCAATAAGCTTTATTTTATTTTACATTTTTTAAGATGAGATTTATGCTAAATATGTGTTACTCACAAGTGCTGATGTTAAAAGTGTTTGAACAACAAATGTTATGGCACTTTAGTTCATATGGCAGCAGAAAATTTAAATAAAAGTGACCTTTACATTACTTTTTGAATTCATTATTAGATTTTGCATATATAATGCAATTAATCGTGATGAAAATTTTTAATTGTTGCCCAGCTCTAATATATATATACAGATGTAGGTCTATTCACTTTAATAACATTTTGCCAACATTAATAAAGAAAAAAGTATCTTCAAGGAGTTTCAGTGGTCCAGTAAATACAGGCAATACAATCAATCACACTAGATAATCCCAAAACAAATTTTCTTTACTCTTTACTCACAGAAGTGGAAGCAGGATACTGATAAAAAAAGTTATTTAAAATAATCAATTATGTTAACATGTAAATTATGTCAGTTACTCAAAATCCTAAATATATATATATATATATACATGCGATATTTGTGTGTACAATAACATTCGCAAAGAGTAATTAAAATAAATAAATAAATTAAATTAAATAACGCAAGATATTTTCAACTAAATATGGGTGATATTTGTTATGCACGGAAGGATAAGATCCAAGTTACAGTCAACCTAACATTAACACAAAAGTGAATAGGGGTATGACAAATACAGGGGACAGGGCTAGCTTGATTCTAGTAAACTACCTTTGAGATCTTCAATTCGTAATTTCCTGGCGGAAATGCGACGTCATCATTCATACATGTCCAAAATTCATATTATTGATTGTCTTGAGAAATTGAACTTGTTTCGGTTTTATGCAAGAAACTCTGGGCATGTCGAAGTAAACCTGCGAACCACGAACAGGTTTAGCTCACAGAGCATGTTGCCATGGTAACAGACAGTATGAGTTACCGCCGTTTCTGAAACCGCTTTTGCTGAAACCGCCTTAACTGAACCCTCTTGCTCGGGTTTAAGTTATCTCGCTTTGTGAAATAGAAAATTCTGAGTTTCCGAGTTCAGGCTCAGCATTTTACTTTCAACATCACCCACTTTCTGAAACGGCCAGTGTCTCCATATTCAGGTTGGTTGTGTTTATGAAATGCACCCTGTCAGATATTTGTTCTCCATGTCTGGAACATCACTCATTTTAGGTGAAACAACAGTTGCAGGGAAATGTTTATTAAATTTACCGTAAGTTGTTGTCAACTTCAGTAACATCATTATAATCCTGATTCCATCATTAGTATTGCTTTACTGCTGACATCCACCTCCTGCTTCTTGTACTGATATTGTTAGATGAGCACCCCTTGTTTATGTGATTTACTCGTGTGTGCGTGTGTGTGGATGTGTGTGTGAGTGTTAGATCTAAAAAGGATATGAAACTTCCATAGCTCTTCATAACAGTTACTGGACGTACTTGGGTTCTGCAGAAGTGTCCTTCCCTCAAACAGGCTTCACTAGATGAGACGGTGCACATTTTCTTTTGTTTCTTATAAAAATTAACTGCTTTTCCGATTGTTCTTCAATTAAAACATGAGCTGATAAATATGAAAACCTGATTGATCAGCACACTCTCAGCCTTATATCTTAAGTTACTGGATGTTTGACTAAATACAAACATCCAGTAACTTAAGAAAGTCATTAAGAAAAATATAAGGAATAAAAACCTTTATGATACATTTCTGTTTCAAATAAATCACATTAAAATCTTCCTTTTCTGGTCCATTTGACTGTATTCTATTTATTTTTGAAACTAATTGTATTTATTATGACATCCAGCCAATTTTCTTAGCTTATTAAAAAAAAGTCAACAGCTGTACACATGCTTTCTCATCATTATCATATAACATTGTGAATAAACTGCGAGTAATGAGGTCAAGCTTGTTAAAGTTGATTGCATAAGTGTGCACACTTATAAAATACTCTTTTGAAGCATGTTTTGATTGGATGACAGCATTCAAGTCTTTTTGGGTAGGAGACTATCAGCATCACACAGAGCATTTAACTTGGATATATTTCCTCACTCTTCCTTGCAAACGTGCTCCAAATATATCAGACTGTGAGGACATACCTTGGGCATACTCCTCTTCAGACCAGAACACAGATATCTAATTGGATTTTCTTCTTGACTATGGCTGGGCCTTTCCAAAATATTCATTTCCCTCTGGTAAAACCACCGTTTTGTTGATTTGGAATAATGCTTGGGGTTTTGTGTTCAAAAGTAAAATTCCTCTTCAGTTCTCTGAAGATTTTGGCTCCGAATTGACTGGCATTTGCGAGTGCTCATAAATCCTGCAGTTCTGAATGAAGAAAAAGAACCTGAAAATATGACACTTCCACCACCGTGCCTCACCATACTCATGGTGAGGACCGGTCTTTTGTTGAAGCACAGGGTTTTTGTGGCAGTTCAATATTGGTATTTTGTCAGACCATAACACATATCCCAACATGCATTTGGGAGACTTTACTTGTTGTTTTATTAAATTTAACTGGAGCTTTACATTACAACAACCTGGCATTTAACAGGGATGTGTACATTCTTTATATCCACTGTGCAGTTGCTTCGCTCATTACCTTTGAATGCGCTTTTTACAGCACGTTTGCAGTTAATCTGTTGAAATGTCCAGGAAGTCCTTCAGGTCACACTGCTTGGGTCAAGTCAAACATACATGCGTTATGCATTATCAAATCAACTCCCTGGTCACTTATTCACTGTCACTGGCAAGGTTGACTGGAGTGAAAATAAATAAGCTTTTGCAAACTTTTAACCACCTTTGTCTCTGTGCACCTTGCTGGAAAACTTACTGAGTTATCAATTCATTCCACACGATGGTTCCTTACTAATGTTTATTTTCATTTACACTGTTGTGAAACAAACATATTTCAGTGCTTAAAGCCTCACTGAGTAAGATTTAATGCAGTCAGATAATATCCACCTTTTCAGTCAAACACCTGAACTCTTGCATCTTAATACTATCCAATACACAACCAAAACATCTCGGTAACAATCAGTGCATCGTATTGCAAAATGTAAATTCATCAGCACTATACACTGGAAATCTGTAACTTGTCTGTTAATATTGAGCTGTGAGCAATTGAGGAAGTTTTTATATACAATGTGTATCTGCACTTTCCATCAGTCAAACAGCATTCACAGTGTTTTCATCTTGCCTCTTCATTTCTCTCATGTACACTGAGGTTCTTCTCCTCGGGTTCAATTTTAACTGTGTCTTTATGCTTGTCAGACTGTTGGGAGACCTTGATTTGATTACTAAAGGTTAGTCGTTTGAGCACAGACATATGATTAAATTGAAATTTTCTGCCTGATGGCCCTCTGCAGAGAAGCAGCTCTCCGTAGGCCCGTCGGAAATCCCTGTTGAACGCTGGATACAGTATGGGATTAAGGGTCGAGTTTAAATAGCCCAGCCACAACACTACTGAATGAATTGTGTTTGGAGGGTTTGTCTTTTCCTTTATGCCCATGCAGGTGAAGAAGGTGAAGTAGGGGAACCAGCAGATGACGAAAGCCCCCAGTACAGCTGCAAGGGTGACAGTAGCTTTGTGCTCTCGGGCTATGGCTGCAGTCGCTGAGCGTGCAAATGATGGGGTGGTAGCACGAATACGCCGTACCTGAAAGGATTCGTTGGGAAAGGAATAGAGAGCCAGAAGACACAGGAAATGAGATCTTAAGACTGAGCCCGTTCATTGATTTGAAGCTTCATCATTACCAGGCAAACATGATTTTGGGTGGATCCCATGTATATGTCCCTTAGAAATATGTTAAAATGAAATCAGATTTAATATAATGTAAAGAATAGCAGCCTACAGTAGTTGTAGATTTGTTAAATGATATACATTGGATATAAAACGTCTACACATCCTTATGAAACTGCTGGTTTTTAAATATAAAGACAGAAGACGCAACAATATAAATGTCAGACTTGTTACATTTTTAAGGCAATAGTCCAACAGCAATAGAAAAAATACATATGTTAGTATTGAGAATATTTTAAAGGTCCCATTATATGCAATTTCAATTCCTGTTGATAGTGATCAACCACCACAATTGTCATTTTCCTTGTAACTCAAAAAACTCTGGTCTGTGAGCTTGTGCAGCCTAAATTTCTATTTCTCTGTGTGCTCCAGTGAGCACGTTGTTTGGTTTCCCCCTCCCACTGATCCACCTCACTCTGCTGTTGGTTGGTTACCTTCCTAAACAAATCAGACACATTACTACCAGTCACATGCCGCGGTGACAGAGACAATTGGAGGATGTTTCTTTTTGAACTGAACTGTCTAAGCGGAGCGAGGCAGACCCACATTTGGAACCTTTGAAAGTCAGGAAAAGCACAGCTAGACTGCACAAGTCTGAACAGCCCTCCCAGCTAATACTTTGTGTAAGCACATGCTACCTTTATGACGGCATCACATCTTTGTGCATATAGGGCCTGATTTACTAAAGGTTTGCGTGCGTAAAAACGTGTGCAAACTTGACACCACCCGCAAACCAATGTGCAAGCTGATCTACTAACTGCGTGCAAAGAGGACTGCGCCTCTCAAATGAGCAAAATAACACACGCTGTTCATTTAGTACTTTTGCTCTGATGAATAATCAATATGGGGCGTACCCGCCATAAAGCGCTAAATACTGGGAGGGGAAAATGCAAATAGGTTCATTTACCACGCGCAATGAGATTTACCAACCCTGAAAGTAATTGCGGGGATTGTGATTGCGTCTGTATTTAATACGTTCGAAAGGAAGGTGCTAATCTGCCCAGCATTACGCACCGATGGCTGCTGTTATTGTGGCAAGGAGGCGACATCGCCAAAATCAAAGAATACGCAGAGAGAGAGTCTTACGGACTCGTGTAAATTTGTTTGGAATGAATGAAAACCAGATAGTTGAAACTTAAGGGCTGATTTGGAGCCGGTCACAAGCACATGCAAAAGGAGAAATATTTTATTTGAATGTTAAATCGAGTATTATTCAGCAAAAGGTTGCCACAGGAGGCACATTCATTTTTTTATTTGTTATAATAAATAAATCACATGTTTTCATGGAGAAAAAAGTGTTTCTTATTGTGCGCCTACCTTGTTCTGCAGTTGGCTCTAGTGTGTCATATCCCAGTATCCCAGTTATCTGCTCCTCGCAGAAGGTGAGCTGCACCTGCTGCTCAATACTGGTTAGAGGCATCTCTTCCCTCCACCTGTCTTGTTTGCCGAAGTTTTATTAAAGGCCACTTTTTCTTTAGTTCTTCGCCTTATATCTTGCCACCTTCTTTTAACCTCATCTGCCGTTCTTTTTGTTTTACCAACTGCATTTATTCTATCGCAGATTTTCTCCCATATTGCGTTTCTTTTGGTAATGTTTAAATTTCTTTGCTGTAGTTCATGAATGTGTTTATTTGCCTCTTCCACTAATATCTCTAACTCCAACTCGTCAAATTTCATTTTGCGCTTGCGTCTATCCTGCTTTCCATCCAGACTCTCCATGGCGCAAACCGTAAGACACGCAACACCTCATTTAAATACTGCGGTTTGCACCCGTTATCAATTGCGCGAGCATTCTTAGTTGATCACCCGCAAAACACACAACAACAGCACGCGCAAACTTTTTCAGTGCACACGCAATTTAGTACTCTTTATTCAGGATCTTAGTAAATCAGGCCCATAGTTTCTATACATTTCTCACTCTTTTTTGCAAAAAGGTCCAATTCCTTCAAATTTTGAGGGGGGTACCATGTGTATGCCTCTTTTTAGGTAATTCCATAGGTTGAGGTCCTGAGGTCTGGGCTTTGACTGGGTCATTCCAACACTTTGATTTTCCTTTTCTGAAGCCATGTCTTGGATGATTTTATTGTGTACTTTGGGTCATTGTTGTGTTGGAATTTGAAATTCTTCTTAATTTTCAGCATTTTGTGCCAACATACCTTGGTGTTTTGCAGATATTCCCTTTCCCATCTATACTGACAAATGCCCCAGGCAGAGTTGAAGGGTATAATACTACCCCCACCATGTTCTACTGTTCCACATGCTGTTCCCTGAATGATGCTCTGTATTGGCTTTTCACTAAACATGTCTTTCAGAATTGAGGCCAAAAAGTTCAACCCTTGTCTTGTCAGACTATAACACATTTCCCCGCATGGTCTGGGGTGGCTGAGTTAATCTTTTGGCATAATTCAGAACTTGCAATTTCTTTATTTTTAAGATACTGCTTACATCTTTCCACCCTACCTCACAGCCCAGACTTGTGCAAAATATGGGAAATTGTTGTTACATGCAAGGAGTGACTAGAACCTTCCAGAAATTCCTATAGTTCCTTCATTATTGATGTTAGTCCATGCAACACCTTCAATATTCTTTTGCATCCCTCTCTTCTCAACAATTATGTCTTTGTAGTCCATATATCTCAGTAGAATGCAACTCAAACACTCAAAAATATACTCCAGCAACAGCTGAATTTTATCTGGTTTTAATCATAATTTAACTTATGGAATATATCTTTATGTGCAGCTGTTATTTCTATCATTATATTATACAAAACCAGCAATTTCATAAATGTGTGGAAACTTTTAAATAGACTGTACGTCTAGAGGACTGACCTCTGCATGTTTTACCAAATCATAATACAGAACACTGACCTGTTCCCGTGCCACTCGAAAAATGCAGAGGTACATTCCACACATGAGAAGCAGCGGCAAGTAAAATGAGCAACAGACATAAATAAGAACATAGTTGTTATTCCATTCAAACTGGCAGTAGCGTCCCTCCGTTTCCTCCTCTCCCATTACCCAGTCTAAATGCTGCACCCTGTAGTCTACTGTGTTCCATCCCAGGTGGATGGGCAAAAAGGACATTGCAAGGGAAAAGACCCAGATGAAAATGATGGCAAATGTCACCCTTCGAGGAGTCACTATCCGGGAGTGGCTGAGAGGAGAGGAAATTGCCAGGTATCGGTTCACGCTGATTGCCAGCAGCGTCAGGATGGAGGATGTACACAGCATGACATCCAGTGCGATATAGATGTTGCACAAGGTTCCTCCAAAGGGCCATTTCCCACTGCGGAACTCCACAATGGCAGACAAGGGCAGCACCAACAGGCCAAGCAGAAGGTCTGCCACAGCCAGTGACACCACAAAGCAGTTAGCTATTCGCCACAGTCTCCGGCTGAGCCCCACAGCCAAGCACACCATCACGTTGCCACCAATAGTCAGAATGATAACAGTGACGAGGAACACTGAACACATAGTTGAGGAGATCATGGCTCCCTCCACCTTTGGGTTATGTGTCCTCTTGGTATTTGAGTGAAAAAAATGATTAAAATAACTCATCCAAAACTTGTTCCCAATCTTCTTCCGCCAGTTCACTTTCCAGTCAAATGATACTTCTTATGACTTTTGTGTGGAAAGGTAATTAGGGGAATAGCACTGAAGAGAAGGCTTTCCGGAGCCATTTCTTTTTTTTTTTTTACAGTGCCACGGCCCCTGAAGGAAACATGTGCCTGGTGAAGAAAGAACAACAGTGATTGGTTAAAAAAAATTCACATCACTGCATGAATGCCAGTTTATTCAAAGGTGAATCCATGATCATGTGACACAGAATGAAGTAAAATAACTGTAGCTGCCTGAGTCATTTGAAAAAAGTATAAAATAATATAGAAGTGAAATATAGTATAATAAGTAAAAGAAACAAAATTGGGCTTAAGAATAGTTTTCTATTAAGGTTCTATGAGAAAATGTATACAAATGCCATTTTCTTATACAAGGGAATATGATTATAGATCTCTTACAATACAACATTTATACAGTTACGGGGCTGGAGCCTGTTGCACCAAAGTGAAATTAAGAGATTTTCAAGAATGCGGGGCTTGATCTTTTTTTTATCAAATTATTCTGGTTTATTCAGTTGCACGAAGGCAAAATCAGATTAAGAAGCCAAGGCAATGTCAAACGAAGTATAACTAATCTTGGTTACGTGCTCATCCACGGTTTTCTTAAGCAGACCACAAGGTCGATCACAGACTAATCCAGAAATGGAAGGATAGCACGTCTTTTATGTTTCGCAAAGTGGGCTACAAACACCTTAGAATGGGAACATGTAATGTTAAATGCCTAATATGTTAAATAGGAAAATACAGCCACTATTAATAAACTTTGGGAGAGTGTGACTGGAAGATAAAAGCAGACAAACTGAATGTGTAATAGTCCAATTTAGCGGCTACCCTTAAAGAGATGATTGATAAAATAACTTCTTACTCTGGATGATATCAATCCAACCAAGTTGAGTACCACTGACTACATTGGCTTTTAATTTCATGAGAGGTACAGAGGTATCCCAATATCAAACTCTGGAAATACAATGTAAAATTATTCCTTAAAGGTCTCCTTCAACAACAAACTGTTAAATCCTTTTTTTTTTAAATTACTATAGGTCAGTTCAAGTTGCACTTGCATGCTCAACTTCAAAAATGCTCTTCTACCCCTGTAATCTGTATCAACCTGTGATAAAAAACAGCCAGAACTAGAAAAGCACTCAGAGCGCAGACCTCCGCCAAGCGCAACAATTCCCCCATATAGCGATTTACAGATTACGATAAAATTTGCCTTCTGGATCAGACCTGATCAGCCTTTGAAATTTGATAGAGGTTCCCATTGTCAATCCCTGAGTCAAATTTCATAAGTTTTGGGCAATAATTACCTGAGATATTGAGAAACAAAATTTTTGGCCCCCATTTACCACAACGTTATCAAAAATTTGAAAGTGATCCAGAATCCAGGATTTCTTCCGGATCACACCCAAAATGAAATCAGTTCTTCCTTTTCACATTTTTCCAACAACTCCTCAAAATTTCATCTAAATCCATCCATAACTTTTTGAGTTATCTTGAACACAGACAGACAGATAAACGCAGACAAAACATAACCTCCTTGGCGGAGGTAAAAATGAGCGGATCGTAAAAGCCATACCAGCCTACGTCACATCGAACATTAGTTATGCAGTTGCTCGTAACTCCGCCCCCAGAATAAGATTGCAGGATGTCTGCAGGCAGGATGTCTGCAGGCAGGGAGCAAAGCTTATATCGGTTAGGTCGCTAACAAGTAAACAAAGAGGCGCTAACAATTCAAAAACATGGCAGAGAAAGTTGGTGGCTGTGCTATTTGCAACAGTAACAAACCTACATTGCATGTCTTGCCTAAGAAATGGTTGGAATTTATTTTCGGAACACCACCAGCGAAGTATAACGCAACTTGTGTGTTTTCATCATTTCAACCAAAGTGACTATTCAAATTACGGTGCCGACAGTAGCAGTTGTGGTTACAACCTGGATCTGTGCCATCACAACGCTCAACCACCAGCTCATAGGCTGTGAGTAAAAAATGATTTTTTTTCCAGCTACAGTTGTTGTTTCAAAAGCCTGTTATTCTACTCGTAATAGGCTATGACATTGGGACAATCTATGGTATGGCAACGTTGTCCATAACCACTGGCTAACTTCTGCCCAGGCAGTAACGTTAGCTTGCTAAATCTATAATCTTCCAACCTAAAATTTGATAACTTGGTGTTTACAGAGTTTTTGCCCAGGATCAAAAATATGGCTGTAACTGAAGACATGTATACTGTATGTACATATACATGTAGATGTACATTCACATCGTGGTTTTCACCATTCGCGGGGGGGTCGCAGCCCTCATTAACCTGTGAAGTGTGAGGGATTACTGTATACCAAGACAAATGTCTGAGATCAATGAAATAGTCTTTCTGAAGTCCATCACCTTAATAATTGTAACCTAAATGGACTGTATATAATGACGATCATGACAATCATTTGTTTGTACAATTTTGATGCAGGCTGATGAAAATAAGGAAACATACACACAGAAGTTCATGAATAACTTAAATGTATGTCCAATCAGAATGATGGCTGACTGAAGAAATAAGATTTGCAGGATTTAGAAATCCTGCTTGTTAGCCTGGTCCAGACCAAGTTAGCTGCACAGAATAAATCTCCATGATAAAGTATTCTATTTGTCTTTCGTGCACCCGACTGACAGATATGTTCAGCCAGGATAACTGACAATCCCTTATCTCAGTTTTGTGCAACAGCCCTCGGGGGTGTAATTGGTTTCTCATGTTTCAGTCGTTATTATCTCAATGCTGCTCTCTGCCATCCAACCCTCCAGAGCTGATGTTTTGCCTGCACTTATGAAACCATTCAAATGAGCCTACTGGGACGTGGATATGGGCATCGCCTGACTAAACCTATGGCTTACAAGAGATTCTGTAGGATCCATTTAATGCTAAGTACTTAAATAGAAAAGAGTTTATTTTGGAAATAAGATAACCCTTGGTTTAAACACTTAGGATTATAATAACCTGAATGATTAAGTATCTGAAAACTGACCACAATATTTGAACATATAACCTTTTAGGAAACCGACAAAAACTGAGATGGTTGAAACTGAAAGTATAAATACTGGCCGAGTTATATGATACAACCTTGGCAAACACAAAAATTAACAGTTGTCTTGTCTTTGTCTTTTGTCATCTCATCCTCAAAATAAATTAAATCAGTAAATCAGTAGAAAATCAACTAACAAGGGTAAAATATAGTAGTTCAGAAACTCTTTATCCAAGCAGCCGAGAGGCCAAATCTTCCCATAACTATCAAGATGGCATTGTTGCAGTTCTTCAGAGTGTGGGACCCCTCATTGCGCTACTCCACACTAACATTTCCGCGACATCATACTACTCTAGACTTTGGTTTTAGTCTGTCTAAGAACTGATGAGCATATCCGTTAGTTTCATTTGTGATAAGGTCCCAGAAATCACTGTTCAAAAATAAAGATAGCAAATCAGTGGATTTAGCATTTGTCAAGTCTTTGACTCCATTACACCCAACAGGCTCATCAAACTGCCTGATCCACTCGTGATGCACTTCCTCATTTATGAAATAAACTCAGCCATCATCATCATCATTGTTATTTACTGTGCTATCAAAGCCTTGAAAGCATCTGAGGTATGTGCTGCTTCGTGTACATCGCCATTGTGGACAGACACACCACTGCCACTGTGGTGCGCCACCGCCACTGCACAGATGCGCTGTGACTTTCACTGTCAATAGAGGACTGAAAATCATCCTCAGAATGTAAATATTTCCCTTCAGAATCAGAGTTGGGAAGCACATGACAAAGTACTCCATCAACACTAAACAGGCATTTCATTTTCATTTTATTGATTCATTCCAGGCATATCAAAATAATCTCTTAAAGCATGACAATTTTAACACTATCATGAATCGATGTATCTGAAAATAAATAAATAAATGCATAAATCCATATACACAGACACATGTGCATCACCATAATTTTGAAACATAGGGCCCAATCTTCAGCCAGATCTTCTAAAGCTGCTATTTCGGGATAGCGGGTAGCGGGAGGGGTGTTCCCCCCACAAAAAACGCAATCTTCCACCCTTGCTAAACCCGCTATCCCACCTGCGCTACCCGCTACATTATGCATAGGAGTGTTTAGCACCTGTTAAACCAATCAGTGCGTCAGTAACCATTGCCTTCAAGAGCAGATTGCACTACCCGCAAACTGCTATGAAGCATCTTTTCATCCAGATCGGAGCAGCTCTAGTGCACAGCTTGTCTGGGACTCTGCTGTAAAGCTTCCTCCTCCTCCTCTGCACTGATATATACATAAAAAATATTTTTACACATACAATTCCTATCAGCTGCCTGAAAGTCCCAGATAGTTTGTGCGCTCCCAGTAAACGCGCTCTGGTCGTCTATGGTTTAACTGGCGTGCAAGCCATTTAAGACAATCTCTGCCATTTTCTCAGGGGTTCAACTGAGGCCAAAGCACGCTTTTTATACAAGAGTTAATTCAAGGGGTAGAGCCATTTGTGTACATCCACGTGACCAGGTGGACGCACATTAATGCCATTTGGACGCGCTCTTGTACGGACTGACATGCGGGTACAAGAGCTACCTGCAACCCGCGATCGCAAGATACCGGGTTTGCGGAAAGGACAAAAGATACGCCCATTGCCACACCTACAATGTGAGTAAGGGAGTCGGCATATTGGGAAGCGGCTTTAGGGAGCGGAGGATTGCGTTAGCTGAGGTTCCTAAACCCACAATTTGCGGGTAGCGGCTAGTGGGAAGTGTACGATCGTAGCCATAGAACCTCTTGTAAATAAATCTAAATAATAAATGTTTCCCCCCAAGAAAAATCAACAAAATTTATAGCCAATGTATACACACCTATTATAGACACACACACACACACACACACACACACATATATATATATATATATATATATATATATACATATATACACACACACTCACATATACCAATATCCAATATGCGTAACACCCCTTTAGCCCCATTATAAATAGACTCTAAAACTTCCATCTTGGCACCAATGAAGCAGGTGAGGAAAACGATATCTTAGGGATCAGTCCACGTCGAGGCCACCCCCACCCACAATTACAGAGGTCGCCGCCACAGGAACCATCCAGATCCAGGCCGACCAGGACTCACACTGCAAACATCAGGCACAGTGTAGAGCCCTGCTCAACCAGAACACAGACAGTCCCCATGGCAACGACCCGCAAACCAGGCAGGGGTAGCTCCCGACGTGAAGGACCCCCATGAGGAAAACACTGGAGTTAAAAAAAAAGATAAAATTTTAAACAGACAAAATCAATAAGAACAGCTAAGAAATACATAAATGAGTGACTATACAATTAAATGAACAACTTAGAATAAATAAATAAATAATTAAGCGTGAAATTAATAGAAGTAAAATTAGTTATATAAATTAAAAATAAAAAGGTATAAATAAAATACCTATGGCCTAATTTTGTGAGGCCATGCAAACCTGTATTAATACCAGTGTAGATATTAGTGTTTTTCTACAATATTCACTCCTCATGACAGTAAAATAAGTCATTCTAAGCCAATTTACTGCAGCAATTCCTCTAAATGATTAGAAAATGTGGTTAACACCCAGTTGTGCCTTCAAAAAAAAAAAAAAAAATACAGGGTATACCGTGAAACCGATATAATTTTGAAAAAAACCGTGATATAAATTTTTGGTCATACTGACCAGCACTAGTTGACAGCTCTGTGGTAATCCATATATCATTCGTTCTTTCCATTTTCAATAGTCAATCAAAAATTTCAAAAATGAAAAAGGGATGTTTTGTTTTGTTTTTCATTTTTTAATCTAACACAATAATACAAAAAAATGCCTGCTTTTTCGTATTTCAATTTTAGACTAAAGTAATTTTAGTTTAAACTAGTATTTATTTCCAGCGCTGCCAAGCTACCCGAACTGCCGCGCACAAAGCCACTTCAGAAGAACAGGGTAGAAGAAGTGACCATTCTGGACTAGGAGGTAGCAAAGGTTAGAAAGGCTGAAGTGAGGACATTCAATAAAATCTTAGAGAGTGAGCAAATGCCTGAAGAATGGAGGAGAAGTGTGCTGGTGCTGATTTTTAAGAACAAGGGTGACATGCAGAGTTGTGGCAACTACAGAGGAATAAAGTTGATAGGCCACACAATGAAGTTATGGGAAAGAGTAGTGGAAGCTAGACTGAGGACAGAGGTGAGCATTTCTGAACAGAAGTATGGTTACATGCCAAATAAGAGTACGGCAGATGCGATCTTTGCTTTGAGGATGCTGACAGAGAAATACAGAGAAGGTCAGAGGGAGCTGCATTATGTCTTTGTAGACCTTTAGAAAGTATATGACAGGGTGCCAAGAGAGTAGCTATGGTATTGTATGAGGAAAGCTGGAGTAGCAGAGAGGTATGTTACAGTGGTTTCAGGATGTGTATGAGAGCTGCAAGACTAGTGAGGTGTGTTCTAGGTGTGACAGCGGAGTTCAAAGTGGAGATAGGACAATTAAGGATCAGCTGAGCCCATTCTTGTTTGTTATGATGTTGGACAGACCAACAGATGAGGTTAGACAGGAATCTCCACGGACTATGATGCAGATGACACTGTGATCTGTGGTGAGAGCAGAGAGCAGGTGGAGGAAAAGCTGGAGAGGAAATAATAATGAAATAAAAAAAGGAAATAAAACAATAAAAAGTTATAGTTTTTGCTTCAATGTCTTCCTGTGAGATGCCGGAAGTAGCAGTAAGCCATTGGCTAACCATAGTAGCTGAACACAGAGAGCTATTTATTTGAAAATAATTTGCTTTCAGTTCAGTATACAAGTTACTGTTTTCATTTCTGCCAGAAGGTTTGACAACCATAGCGCTTTCCTAAAATGTCCCTGTGGAGCTCAGATACCTGTTGTGTTGGTCGTGCCTGTACTAATAACCAGACCAAGATAAATGTGTGGTTTCAACAACAGTGTTTTGAACATGACATACACCCAAGACACAAAGAGAGTTCCTGTGACAAGCGGTACAGTTTCAATAACCTACAGACAGATGAGGAATTAAAAAGAATGTGGCTGAAAAATATGAACTTGAAGAAACCACCCAGAGTTGTGATGTTTATCTCAGATGCTTATGATGGCAAATGCAGTGACAGGTACACAACAGACTATTTTTGTGAAATTGTGACAGGTGGGTGTTTTTACTATGGAGATGTTGACTGTGTCCACCCAGAATTTCAGTTTCCCACATCAAGACCGTGGTGTCCTGCCCCCTGACCTTTACTGAGAGTAATCTAAGTTAAGAAAATGAGCTGTGAACCTGTGCTTTGTATGGTAGATATCACAATCATTAATTTTATTAGGAGATTGAAACTTAGGTTTGCTTTTGTTATAATTTTTGAATTAAGCAAACACAGTATTTTCCTCTGATTTCAGTATCTGAATCATTTCATTCTGATAAATATCTTTGGTTTATAACATTTTTGAGAGTGACATGCACTGTAACATTCAGCTGCTGCTGTACAGAAGTATGACAAAAACACAATTAGCAGATAGCTTTTGTTTGCATTTTAATAACTGTTCATTCATATTTGGTACAAGTATTTCAAATTTGTTGAGAGAAGAAAAAAGTGGAGTAACTGATTGAAAAACCAAAAAGGTGGGGGCAACCAGAGTACCTGGAGAAAACCCACTAAACACAGAGTCTGTGTTGCCTTTTTTTCCCCCCCTTTTTTTAAATACAGGATACAGGATTTTACACACAGATGGTTTTGCTCTTACATCTGATCTTAGTTCTTCTTGTCCTTGTACTGGCGCCTGCATGGCAGTGTCATGCATTTCTTAAATCGCCTCCACAAGGAAATCTTCTCTTGTCTTGGTTTTTGTTGAGATGTCTCTTCTTCTACTTGTGAGAATGATTCTAATTTATTGTTCTTCTTGAGCTCAGAACTCTCTTTTGATGATTCAGCCAATTCATTTTGAGTAAAAATATACATTTCCTCTCTCTTCTCATTTTTGTACTGGCGCAGACATGCTGGAGTCATGAATTTCTTGAATCGCCTCCAAAAAGAAGGCTTCTGTCTTTTGAGCAAGACCTTTAAGTTCTCTTTTCGAATAATGTGAAACACTTGGTTGAAGGTCTCTGTGTCCATGGTTGTAGCAAAGACCCCCAAGTAGTCATCTAGAATAATGTCAAACAGCTGTTGGAATTCTGGCGTGACCTCACTTTCGTCAGCAATTAATTGCAGGATGTTCTCACCCAGTTGCTTCATTGCTGCCTTATCACTGACCAATTCCGCTTCACTGGCTTCAACCATTTCAGAAACTTCTTCTAGTTCAGAGAGCAATTCAGCATCACTGGCCTCCATGATTTCAGAGTCTTCTTCTGGTTCAGAGAGCAATTCAGCATCACTGGCCTCCATGATTTCAGAGTCTTCTTCTAGTTCAGAGAGCAATTCAGCATCACTGGCCTCCATGATTTCAGAGTCTTCTTCTGGTTCAGAGAGCAATTCAGCATCACTGGCCTCCATGATTTCAGAGTCTTCTTCTGGTTTGGAGACCAATTCAGCATCACTGGCCTCCATGATTTTAGAGACTTCTGGTTTGGAAACCAATTCAGCATCACTGACGTCCATGATTTCAGAGTCTTCTTTTGGTTTGGAGACCAATTCAGCATCATTGGCCTCCATGATTTTAGAGACTTCTGGTTTGGAAACCAATTCAGCATCACTGGCCTCCATGATTTCAGAGTCTTCTTCTAGTTCAGAGAGCAATTCAGCATCACTGGCCTCCATGATTTCAGAGTCTTCTTCTGGTTTGGAGACCAATTCAGCATCACTGGCCTCCATGATTTTAGAGACTTCTGGTTTGGAAACCAATTCAGCATCACTGACGTCCATGATTTCAGAGTCTTCTTTTGGTTTGGAGACCAATTCAGCATCATTGGCCTCCATGATTTTAGAGACTTCTGGTTTGGAAACCAATTCAGCATCACTGTCCTCCACCGTTTCAGAGTCTTTTTCTGGTTTGGAGACCAAGTCAGCTTCACTGGCCTCCACCATTTCAGACCCTTCTTCTGGTTTGGAGACCAATTCAGCATCATTGGCCTCCATGATTTTAGAGACTTCTGGTTTGGAAACCAATTCAGCATCACTGACGTCCATGATTTCAGAGTCTTCTTCTGGTTTGGAGACCAATTCAGCATCATTGGCCTCCATGATTTTAGAGACTTCTGGTTTGGAAACCAATTCAGCATCACTGACCTCCATGATTTTAGAGACGTCTTCTGGTTTGGAGACCAATTCAACATCACCGGCCTTCATGATTTTAGAGACTTCTGGTTTGGAAACCAATTCAGCATCACTGTCTTCCATGATTTTAGAGACGTCTTCTGGTTTGGAGACCAATTCAGCATCACCGGACTCCATGATTTTAGAGACGTCTTCTGGTTTGGAAACCAATTCAGCATCATTGGCCTCCATGATTTTAAAGACTTCTGGTTTGGAAATCAATTCAGCATCACCAGCCTCCACCATTTCAGAGTCTTTTTCTGCTTTGGAGACCAATTCAGCTTCACTGGCCCCCATGATTTCAGAGACATCTACTGGTTCTGAGAATCCCTTTGTTACAACAACCTTGTCTGGAATAATCAAGTCCTTTTTTGAAATGATTTCCTGTGGTTCAAGGGGCTTCTTCTTCTTCTTCTTCTTATGTTTCTTTGGTTTTTCTTCATTACTGGCCTCTACCAATTTAGAGATGTTTTCTGGTTCTGAGATTGGTGTTGTTGTTACCACCTTGTCTGGAACAAGCAAGTCTTGGGTTGGAATAACTTTATCATTTTGGTTATCCTCCTCAGGGCGTACTAATTTTTTCTTTTTCTTGTTTTTGTGCTTCTTTGGTGATTTTGTGTTCATTTGTTGTTGAGAGACCTCTTTTGGTTTGGAGACCAGTTTGATTTCATTGGCCCCCACCAGGTCAGAGACCTCTTCTGGTTTTGAATCATGTTCAGATGTTGCAGTGTTAATCATTGTTCTAAGTGTTATTGCAGTGAAAGGCTTTTTTTAACCAAACTATTTGTGACGTGATGAGAAAATAATTCACGGTGAGTGTGAAGACCTCTCTCTCTATAAATATATATATAGGAATCCTTTATGATGTCATTTTGATGGAATGTGGAAGGACATGGGGTCACATGACTTCTAACTGTACCACATGACAGCATGATGTCATTTGGCACCATGTTACCATGGTAACACCAGATGGAACCTAGACTGCTAAAAATAGAATTCCAGAGGGATTAAAGTTTAAATTGTAATGTTGTAAGTGAGTGGTTACTTATGATTTAACATAAGTAACGGGATTCCCCTGTGCTTTGTATTTCACCGGTTGTCAGGATATTTTCCAATGACCCATTGTTTACTTTTAGACTGTAACATCTGATTCCAGTCTATTCCACAGGAAAAACAAAACAGTAAAATACTATGATCAGCAAATCATGATAGAGTTTAAATGTATTATTTTCAATTTTAGTCATTGTTTTAGAAATGAAACCCTTTCTGTTATTAGAAATGATTAATCCAACTCAGAAGGTGTTTAACCCTCATACCACCGGCTGGGGTCCTCTCGGACCCCAGAGGTGTACTTTTTGTCATATCTCAGAAGTGCTTTATTCTATAATTCCAATTTTTCATGACTTTGTCAATCAATTTGTTCCTAATGATGTCTTATGATTTTTTTTCTGTTTCTGTCTTTATCTGTGCTTTTTAAAAATTCCAATGCATTGGGGTCCAAGAGGACCCCAGTCAAAATCTCTAATTCCGCCTATGTATTTTTGATAGATGGAACCATTTATTGAGTCAATGTTTGCCATGGGTCCTAATTTAAAGTATCACACACTCTCAGGGGGGGTGGGGGCACTCTGTCAGTCATTTTGAGGGAGATAGACACAAATGCAGCAGAGACAGATTCAGTCATGTGCTCTGTCAACAACACAAAATACTGCTCCTCCTAATAAAATATATAATTCCATCCTAAAAATGTATATGACTATGAAATGGAATGTTTAAGTTCTATTTTACAAAATAAGACTGTAAAATAGTTTGATCATGCCACACATGAAGAGGAGAGCAGATACTGCCACACTGCAAGCCCCAATCCGTGCAGCAATGACCATCATGGGAGTAGGGAAAACTCCACCTGCTGATGTCCAACACTTGGCTGAAAAACCTACTTGCAAAAAAAGGTGTTGCCTTTGCTCCTGAAGCACAGATAGAAAAGTAGCAAGTACTTGCTCCTTCTGCCACATGCCAGTATGTCCTGACCATAGCAGGAGACAAATTGTGTGCCATAACTGTCTATAGTCCAGAGTTCAAACAACAGTGCTGCCACCAGTTTTAAGTTCTTGAGGATAACAATCAGCACTTTTTCCTGCATTTGACGTAATGTCCACTTCATAGTTCTTGGAGACGGCAACTGCATTTGACATAATGTGGATTCCTTTTACATTATAAACAAATTGAAAAATCTCAATTTGTATTGCATTTATTCAACCTTTGTTTTGAATATCGACTTTTGTATTAAAATTCAAATAAAATTAAAATGTAGTGACATTTAAATGATTGTGGGTTTATTTAAGTTCTTTATATATATTGGGTTCAAAATCACCTTGGTTGGTTTCACCATATAAATACAACACAAATAATGTTTACTTGAAATTACTGAACACTAAATTATATCAGAATCAAGTCTAACGTGACTACCAGAGAGATGGTAATAGAGAGGGAAAAGCTGCGCTGTAGCCTCATTCTTTAACTGATTTGAAAAATTTCAATGGATTTGTGCTTAGCTCAGATAGGATCTTAATTGCTGAAAAGGAGATCATAAAATTCCACTGTTGACATTTTTGGGTTAAAGAAAAGTATATTTTCGTTTTATAAAATATGCAAATTAACTATAACTTTCTTAAAAATAATAATAATCTGTTGTTGTTTTTTTCCTCAGATGACATTTAATACATCAGTAATAATATTCTGAGAAGAAAAAAGTTGTAATTTTTCTTTGATGGTTGTTTATTACAGTATTTATTCTTGGGGTCCGCACGGACCCCAGTCGGTAATCCATGTATGCGAAATATGTCGGTAGAATGAGGGATAATGAGCCCACCCTCCCCCTTCCAAGATTATTCTCATTGCATTTGTGTCACCTAACTTAGTACAACTTAATGTTTAAGTCATTCTTTAATGCCTATAGAAATTACACTGTTAGTATGTTTTAATAGGCTAATATTGTAAACATAAGCTAGTTAATAAGGACGTCTTGTGGTTTTGAGATTGCTGTTACTACAACCTCATGTGGAATAATGAGGTCCTCTGGTGGATTATCTTCCTGTGGGTGAGAATTTTCTTTGTTTTCTTTCTCACCTTGTGTACAAGATGAGATTCTCAAATCCTTTCGATGGCTTCCAATTACCTGCAGAATACACTTTTAATTTTCATGCCCTCTCAGGGAGTAATGTGTGATTTTTAAATGAATTTTTCACATTGTTGTCTTGCAGAACCACCCACCTCCTGCTTCACAGTGAATAACGCAGGCACTGTTAGACATTCATCCACGTAACTGCGTATGGTGTGTGAGAACATTTCTTTTAGTATGATCTGTAGGAATTTCAGGCTGATCTGATGAAGCACTGACAGAATAGAAAACATGGTAAATAATTTGATCGAAATTGTGTTCCGTTGACCAGAAGCTGGTGCTGTGGAGTGCATCCAAAATTTTCATATGCTCTTTTACTTGTTTAGAGTAGGAACCCTATCAAACTGTGAATTTTGGGGAATATTTGAAGTTATGTGCAAGTTAGAACAACAATTCTATGAATGACAAGATATCGAACTTCGGTGTACTCTCACGGTTAAGCCCTTTGGCGGAAAGTGACAGTTTTCACTCATTGTCAGTGTCTTCACTACTGATTGAACAGGTTTGAGATGTATCAGCTCATCTCACTAGGACACAGGTCTCAAAATGACCCGTGAAAGGGCCATGTGGTTGCAGGTTTTTGTTCCAAACATGCAGCAGCACAGCTGACTTGTTTTAGTCAATCAACTAGTTGTCTTCACTAAAAGTCTTAACCAGTTCAGTTGATTGAATGAAACAAGTCAACTGTGCTGCTGCATGGTTGGAACAAAAACCTGCAGCCACACACCCCTTTCATGGATCAGTTTGACACCCCTGATCTAAACCATCGAGCTGTCCAGCGCCCTGAGGCTGGAGCTTCAACAGGGCCAACCTCCTCCTCAGTCCTTTTAGCCATAGTGTCTCTACTTACGGTGACAGGGACGGTTGCACATTTAACTACTATTCCAAACCATGTGATGGCAGTAATGCACCACTTCCACTGTTTGCCATCCACCAAAAAAGAGAAGATGACAACATTGGCAAAAACGAAGAAATAAGAGAGGAAAAACTAACTAAAATGATGCAAAAAATATTGGAGGAGCTAAAGATGATTGCAGGGTTTCTGTCTGCTGTTTGTACAATACATAATTATTGAGAAAAGCCAACTCATACACGTAGTGGATTAGGTGGCTGAATGACATCATGTCCTGCTCACAGCAGACCCAATTAGCGAGTCAACACTGCCACCCCAACATCCAGATGTTTATCAGGGCTGCTCTGAGTCCTGCTACAGCAACAGCAACATTTTTTCCCCCATAAAAGGTTCCTGAAGGCCTCTCTTGCAGGGCTGTTTCTGGTGATGAAGACACGTGTAAATGATCCGGCCCCTGAAGAACTACTGGGAACCCAGCTAGTGGAAATGTACCCATAAAGAGATTATGATTATTTGTATAAATTAGATAGTTGGTCCCTGGAGGCAGGCATGTTCGCAATACAGTGCATTGTGGGCTGCGGTACGTTTGCCTGGAGCAGGGTCATAAGACAAGATCTTAAAAACAGTCATAAAACATTTAATGACATCCCAAGAAGTCACACAGATAAGTCTAAACTATTTATATTTTGCTCTGACTGAAAGAAAAAAAAACCATGACGTACTGTGTTGTTCCTCTGACGTACATTTCCAAAGCCCCAGCTCTCCTTCCTCACTATACAGCTGAGCATTTTCTGAATCGAACAACTTATTTATGGCTTGTTTGATAACAAACAAGCTAAACCAATTTTACTGCACCATGTAATTTAATTTTACGGAGACAGTTTGTACCACTCCAGCGCAAGCTTAAGGTGTCCACACACTGTCGGTACAGAAACAGAAATTAGGCTGTGCTTTAAAGTGTGCAAATATTACACAAAATATTTGACTCTGCTGTTGTGTATTTTTGACAATGTTATTTTAATTGGATCTCTGTATCCTTATAACAAGGCCACATTAAAACAGACTCTGTGATCAAGATTCAATGACTGGAACAATGGAGGCTGTCACAGCTGATTAAGTCACATTAGTCACCTTGAATGTCTTGTATTTGAGAGTCTACATCATGCAGAAAAGATCATACACAAATTACATCCACTGATAGTAGATACGGGCCCTGATTGTACCCTTTGCTTTACCCTTCAACCACTAACCTCTATCCTCAAATTGCGTGTATAGGAACCTTCGCTAACCTCTAATGCCATCTTCCGCCCACTATAGCCGCTACACATTTCGACAACTCTTTTACTCACTTTGTAGGTGTGAGTTTTTTGCCGTTTCCTAAAACTTGGTATCGTACCATCGCAGGTTTAGGAAAAAGCATTTCCGCTGGTCCCACTATCCACAACCCAACTATCCGCTCACACAAGCGGGCACCCAAATGGCTTCAATGCGCATCCACTTGGTCACATGTGGACGTGCACAAACGGCCCCACCTTTCTAATTAACTTTTTATAAAAAGCGTGATTTGGCCTCAGTTGAACCCCTGAGAAAACAGCTTCAACAGCTTGCTCGCCAGTTAAACTACAGACGACCAGAGCGTGTTTACCGGCAGCGCACCAGCTATCTGGGATTTTCAGTTTGTGTAAAAAAAAAAAAAAAAAAAAAAAAAAAAATAAATATATAATATATATAATATATATATATATATATATATATATATATATATATATATATATATATATATATACAAATATTCTCATGCACGAGCTGCTTTATCTCATCTTCAGAGAAGCGCTGTGCCCGTCCTCCCTCCATGACAGGTTTGGGAAAGTGGTTTAAGGAAACCTGCTCTTAAAGGCAATGACTGCTGACACACTGATTGGTTTAACAAGTAAAACGCGCTAACCGCTCCTATGCATAGTGTAGCGGGTAGAGCAGGTGAGAAAGAGGATATAGCCAAGGGTGGAAGATTGCATTTTTTTCTGGTGAATGCCCCTCCCGCCAAACATTATCCCAAAATAGTGGCTATAGCAGATCTGGCCGAAGATCGGGCCCTATATCTATTATTTCAGTAATATATTCTATCCCATGCAGTTTGTATAGATTATACACACCCAATGACTTTAAAGCTTATGGAAGCAACAGTTTAACGTAATCTATTTTATTTAACAAATTACTAGTTCTCTCTTCACTGGACTGACCAAAGAGTTTTGTGGCCTTGTGGTGGAAGAGAGGTTTTTAAGATATAAAGTTAAAGCAAACCTCCAGGAGAGGTTTAATAAGTTTTCTTCAGTAGGTAACACAGTACGTATGGAACACGTAGATAAGATATCATCCCTTTTGTCTTTATGACACACTTTCAACATTGCTGACTCAGCCGTGTTTAAGTTAAAGGTGTGTCAAATTTGCAGTAGCTATGAATGCAGTAAACCCACAGGAAGCACTGGATCATCCAGGGGATAATTTATCTTTGTTTTGTAGCAGGACTTCCTGTTTTGTTCAGGGTTTTCCCCATTTGAATATAATCCTCTTTACAATGTCTTATATGATCACATGAAGTCACGATAATGGCCCTGATGAGAACATACGGTACAGGGTTTGAATGTTTACTTTTATGGTGGAGTTTGAGGAATAATATCTGCAGGAATAATTTAAAGAGACAACCAAAAGTATATTTTTGAATGCTATTTTTATTATTTATTTGGTTTTTTTTTTTCCAATTTTTTTTTTTTTTTTATCACAGACATTGATTGTAAAACTGTGGTCTGTGTGATTCATATTTTTGTGAATTATTCCAGTGATGTAGTAATGAGGCAAAAACCACTGGGGTGGGCGAGGAAAATTAATTCATCTTACTTAATTTTATCCATCCATCCTCTTCACTGTAGTCATTCATATTGTTTTGGTCCGGATTAAAATTTTACATTCCTCACCATCTAATAATAGACCCAGACTTGTTTTAATTGCAGAATGTTCCTTTAATGTGTAAAACAGACAAAGGGTTAAAGTTCTGACCATACTGACAGTAAGGTTGAAAGGATGTTACCTCAGTAAGTCAGTACTGCATTTCACACAGTTCTAGAATATCCTTTTAAATGTCAGTGACACTCTTCACCATCTTGTTTCATATGAGATCTGGCAGTAACACAAAGGGATTTCATGAATTATGCATGTATAGCATAATTAAATAACTCCCTGTTTAGCTTGTCACCTCAAAGAAGATTCTCTTTCTTTCGGAAGAAAATTATATTTTTCTTCTGTATTGTCCTCTACCTGGCAACTCTGAGAATCAATGGTTTTTGAAATTGTCCACTGATTTCCTTCAGGGTATGAACACTTCTTGTTTCCATGGTGAGTGTATTTGTTGAGTTTTAATAGAGCCGTGTCCCTGCTCAGCGTCATTTAGTGCTGCAAGAATTAGGATTTACTGGCAATAAGCCGTAAAGGGTGAACAAGCATTACCGCAAAACTCAAATATAGAAAATTATGATTGTTTGTCATCACTTGTCTTGTACCAGCTGGAGGCTTGTCACGACTGGGACCAGGTGAAACAAAACCCCATAGTACCATGAATGACCTAAGATCATTTTCCACTTCATTGTATAATTTATTTCCCTGCTTATTACACAATGTACTAATCTGCTGAAAACTCTCTAATCTGTTGCTTTTTTTTTTTTTTGAGGGGGGGGGGGGGGGGGGGGGGGGTTCATGCTTTTCATGCTTTTAAGACGTCTCAGTGTTTGGCTGGTGAAAGAAAAAAAATTAAAGAGCTTAATAATTTCCTTACAACAGACCTTGTAATGTAAAAAAAAAAAAAAAAGAAAAGAAAAAGAAAACTACATATTGTGTGCTGTATATGTAGTCTGCTAATAATACATATTAAGACTAATACTGGCTTTTAAAGCAATAACCAGCACAGGCTTTTTCTTTTTTTTTTTTTTTTTTTTGCTTTATAACAAGTGAGACATCGATACGTTCGATACATCAGAGGCCCCTTATCTGCTGTAATTTAGTGGTGTCACATTTCCGTATAGCAACACATCAGCACATGATGCCTGAATTTGAAAATCCCCTGCATCATTCATTAGGAACACAAGTCAGCAGTGAAAGACAGCAACGTGGAGATAGAAGGTGTTGGACTAAACGTTATGAGGGGCAGTGCCATAAATGAAACATGTACAGAAGGACTTCATGATCTGTGTGCATTAAGTATGTGATCTCACTGCCACCTATGTCCACTACATCTGTCAGAGTTATCAACTTTATTGCTTTATTATTGACTGGAACAACCCCTACATGTATACTGTAATATTAGGTATCCATATTGTCCTGCTTATCAGAGTCACATCTTTAAATATGCAGTTTAAATAGTAATGAAACCATTAACTTTTGAGATGTAAGACTCAAGTCAAAGTAAACCGTAAGTAAATATAGTGAAAATACTGATGAACTCAAACCTACATAAGTTTAAATACTATTCGCAACAACCGTATATATGATACAAATAACAGAACGTTTACTTGTAAATCTCAAATCAGGACAAACATAAATCAATGAAATGTAATCAGCTTCAAATATGCAAAAAAGCATTCCCAAAAAACAAGAAAAAGAGCAAAACTTCCCTTGGTAATGTTGAACAGAGCTACTGGTTTATATGTCTGTTGCTTGATCATAACTAAAGCAGCCAGCTGTGAATGTGTAACCAAAGAAAAGGTAACATTACTGAATCACTAAGCAACGTATCCGTCCTTTTATACACTGCTTGGCTGTTGGTGTCTTAGAAAAAAACAAAAAAAAAAATAGGTTGCCATTTTTTTTGGGGGGGAAGACACATGTTTTGAAGAGGGAATATCAAACCTACTGAAAAAAAAGTTAAACAGAAAAGAAAAGGGTGTCAACTCACCTCACATGGTTTGTCCCAGACCTCTGTCAGGTCTTGTCCTCCTTCCCACACCATGAATGTTCTCTGACTCCTCAGCACTTACTTCTCACTCCCCCTGTCTCCTCCCTCTCCCCCCCCCCCCCCCCCCCCCCCTCCACCTCTGCTCTCATAGACCTCAATGACCCGTATTATTACCATATTCATTCATTGTTTATGTCTCAGTTTAGCATGAAAAATGCTTTCCCTGTGCTGTTGGAAACACACAACAAAAACAAGTTTAATCTGTTCTTCCTCTTTTGGATAAAGGTTTTTAGTGTGGGTGGAATATTGCACCTTTCATGTGTTATTATTTTGCTATTTTGCTCAGCGGGTGAGGTGTGAGGGCTGGAGAATGTGGGAGAGGATGAGCCCCACATTCCCCAACAGACGCTTACAACAAAGTCTCCAAACTGAGACAAAATACTCTCATTAAAGATTCAGATCATCACTCAATAGATTACAGACATGAGATCATATTTCTTATGACTTGGAGGATATGATGAGCTGAACAAGTTGAAACACTACCTTAGAAGCAACACAAATGTAGCACAAGCAAAAAAAATCGGCTATAAAATATTCATGTTCAACATCAGCAGCTAGCACTGAGACGATAAGTTATACACTCACCTCAGTGTGTTGACGTGACATTTCTAACGTGTTGTTGTTTAACAGATATGTTTATTATGGGCACTGTGTTTTAGATGAGCGTTTTGGCAAGTTTAAGTGCAATTAACTGAATTATTTAATCACAGCACAATATAGCTACAAATATAATCCCAGAGGCAGGTGGCACTTTGAGTATTTAGAATTTTGAATAATCAATGTCACGTGAAACGGCATGAAACAAAATGAGACAAAGAAGAGATATAAATGGAGATATGAAAAATGACCAGAAAGCAAGAACGACAAATGAAAGGGTGCTAAAAAAATCAAAATATGATATGAGAGTAAAACAGAGTGACAATGATGACTGACAGAAGTAAAAAAAATAATCAATATGAGATGAAAATTAACCTTTGAGAGATGCAAAATGATAACAAAGAAGCACAACATGACCAGTATGAAACATTAATGCAGTACCAAATCATAACAGATTCATAACATTAAAAACTGTGGCTGTAAATAACCCCAAAGAGATGTAAAGTAGCCCCCCCGCCCAAAAAAAAAAAAAAAAGCAGAAAAATCCAAAATGGTAACAAAGGGACATCTACTATATTAAAATAAATTAATATCGTTAGAGAGTAAAACAACAAAAAGCAGCAAAATTACTGAAAAGTAACAAAGAACTGATATAAAAAAAACAGAAAGAAATAAGATGTGAATGTAAAGTGACACAAAATGGTGCAAAGGCACAAAGCCGGAAATAATATCTGTTTAACTTGTGTTTGTTTCATGTTTCTTCTAATTTTTGTCCTCCGCTGAATCAGTAAGAGATGTTTTAGACATCCAGAGTCTCGATAGTTTTCCTTCCACGGTATCTCAGTTATTGTTTGAAATAATCAGACTACCTGAGAGAGATAGAGAGAGAGATGATTCTGTCCTAATGCAGAATAATCAGCTCCTTTTTCAATATATATATAGTCACATGACACTGATGTTCCCTATAAATGAAGCTCTGTCTGATCTTTCTTACCCTGTTCACCCCTGAAACAAAACAAGTTAACAATTACAGTCAGTCTGAAGACTCCTGCTGGGAAAAGAGATTAAACAATAACACGAGTAACCTGAAAATGGACTCAGTGAGCTGGACTACAGTCTGAGCTGCTGGGGGGGAGAGTCCCCTGCTCCTCCCAAACTCCTTTCTTGAAAATCCACCTTGAAATGTCACATGCACTTTCATTTACAAATATATTACTAGACCAAACACTTGTAATGTTTTGTTCTTAAATGC
Organism: Hirundichthys speculiger; assembly: GCA_018398805.1. Classification (NCBI taxonomy): domain Eukaryota; kingdom Metazoa; phylum Chordata; class Actinopteri; order Beloniformes; family Exocoetidae; genus Hirundichthys; species Hirundichthys speculiger. The sequence goes on along the minus strand of JAGFBZ010000606.1, from coordinate 3,599,488 downwards.
ACAATGGAAACGAGGGACAAAAGAGTTCAAATCTTTGAGTGGAAAATGTTAACCCCGTCAATCCAAGAGGGAGCCGTAAAGCATGTTCGGATCACTGGTGGAGATATAAGCGTGAGAATCACAGAGACTGGTATTTGTTCAACTAGAAATAGCAGCGTGCTCAGATTCATAGAACTCAGTGGGTCAATGAGGGTCACAGAAACAAATATCTCAAATACAGAACCTCCTGACCAAGTCAAGTCAGAGGGAAGGAGGAGACTGTTGACTGCTCCTTTAGAGATGCATTTGAAATGTGATGGTCCAGAAAACATGAAAATAATTCCATCGGTGTCTACTTTTGGTTTCACGTGCCAGTATTACCAAAGTGATCCAGGCAGTAACGGAGGAGAGACAAAGGAAGCTTCAGTTCAACAACTGAATTTAGACGTTGTTGTTTCTCTTGAAAGCCACTAAAAAATGCCTTCTTGTTCAATAATATATATTCTACTATATACATTATATACAACTATTGATTGAGTGAGGGGGGGGGTCCTGGGTTCTCAGTATAGACAGCTCACTCCTCCCACCTGCTGGACATTTTCTGGTATTGATACGGGGGACTCAAAATGCTTGACTGCAAAAAAGCAGGTGGAGACAAAACTCCAGTGCTTTATAATACATTTATAAATCTATACCCTGCTCTTTGTATTCAGGGTCACAGCTGTCTGTAGGAGCCTATCTCAGCTGGCTGAGATAGGCACCCTGGTGCACCCTGGGTAAAGCAGCGGTCCATTCCAGGGCCAAATACAAATGACCAACCACACACACTCATTCTCTCCAAGGGCCCATTTAGAGTCATCACTTAGCGTAACATGCATGTTCTTGGACTCTGGGAGCAAACTGGAGTACCTGGAGAAAACCCACACAATCGCGGCAGCGCTGGAAACTCCGTACAGAAAGTCCCCAGCCGGGATTCGAACCAGGAACTTTCTCTCTAAGGTGAAAGCATTAAGTTTAGTCTGGCAGAAAACTCTGAAAGGCAACAAATATGGAAACAGAATGCCTATTTGGAGTTGCTAACATGTTGATTTTAATTATTTTAATTTTCTGCAAGTTACAGACCAAGGTCTTGGCAGTCAACTAAAATTGATGAATACAGAAAGCCTTATCAATGTTATAAATGTGAATATGGCTGGCTTTGATTCCTGTAGTTGACCTTTACAGTGAAAGATTTACAAGCAAATGTATGATGTCTGAAAATTTTTTATGTTTTTTTCGAAAATACAAATGAATAAAATAAATGCTTAATATATAAAAACTGATTAATTGTTATGGGTAATAATATGAATAGTGGTATAGCTTTACAGCCATAAATGCTGTCCACTGTAATTGCATTTGCAGTTACGAGGCGTTATTGCATTTATCTTATGGAAACATATGGGCCCACTTATGTCATGATTTACGAGCAGGTTTTATGACTTAATATCAGGAACCAGACAATGCCTCGCACCCCGTGCCTCTCATAAAGGTGCGTTCGCTCTTTGTATATGTGTATGCTTTACATTCTGGGATGAAAGGATTTTTATGTGTTTATAAAGGTCTTCCAGCGTTGCTGTCAGTCGTCATCATCTGAGGTTCTCCTAATGAGATGTGAGCGAGCCTGCAGTCATTTACAGGCTAACAAGCTTTTCTCTCTGTCGGAAGGCCTGAGCTCGTGTTGATGCACAAACTCTCTATCATCAAAGCCATCTTTTAAACCCCGTAAGAAATTATGAGTGAGAATGAGATGCTTTTGTTTCCAGTCAAGATTTTCCAGGCGTACATAGGCACTCTAATTATAGTCTAGACTCTAGAGTACGCTGGGAGGTGCGTATTTATTTATTCGTGTATTTATTTCTCATTTGCTGTGAATGACAGAAAATTTGAGGAATATGAGACAAGTGAGATTTCAATGGTTTGAACTTTTAGATATGAATGGAAACAAAGTGTTACATACTTAGTGAAAATAAATAAATAATAATAATAATAATAAAAAGGAAGTGTGTTCCCTGTAGAAAAATGTCTCAGCAAGGAGCAAATTATAACTTTAATTTGGATGCTAAGAGTTATGGCATCATCATTGTTATGAAGGACCTGAGGGGACTAAATTTCAAAGCAGTCAGTCGAGTCGCTGAGACACAATTAACATAAGTTCTAATGTGAAGCTTTGCAGGTAGAACTGCAGAGTTCTACCTGCAAAGATTCCACTGACCCTTCATGCACTGAGGATTCACAAATTGTACCTGTTTTTTTTTTGTTTTTTTTGTGCACATTCATACTGTGAATATCCTACTGAACAACAGGGGGGAACCTCTGGTTTTCAAAATTGAGATCGACTCAGAGGTGCAGGAAAGTGCAGTTCCTCAAAAGACCATTAGAGGCTAGATCAAAAAGTGAGTCACTTTCCATTAATTAATAAAAACTTCCATTGCAGCTGCCCCCTGTTCAGGGTCACCACAGTGATCCGCATAAGAAGCTTGGCAAGTTTTTCCCCAGATGCCCTTCCTGACACAACCACAATTTGGTTCTTCAACCTGCCGTACGACAGGCAATATCTCCACCACTAAGGGGATTGATCTTCATGTTAAAATATCCACAATTACAACTGAAATAAACACACAGCCTGGTACAAAAAAAAAAAAAAAAAACAGTTTTGATCTCCATAGCTAGATTTTACATCCATGATGTAAAATTATGTACCGTACTACATCAGGTAAAATGAAATAAAACAACATATCTATGCATAACTTAGTGACAGGAACATTTGCATTCTGTGGCATCAAATGGCTGACTGTCAGATCTTTTCATAAACTCTCTGTTGAATAAGTGAGAATTTGACCTGTCGTTGAGTTCAAGGAAAACTAAGAAAATCACCAAAATTACAAGAGCACATTTTCTGAACACCATGAATGGCTGATGACAGAGACAGGGACCCAAGGGCCCAATTTGGATTCAATCAGTATTTGAGTCGCACAAATCAGAGATTTGAGAATTGATGCGGAGCCTCATGTACTAACCTTGCTAACCTTGCATAGACACAGAAACGTTTTTTATGGAAACGCCATTTTTCATGCACATGTTCAAATGTACTGAAAGTAAAGTGAACATGAGAATGCACGGCCTCCCACAGCAATTTCATGTCTGATGTATGCACATTTGGAGAAATGTATGAACCTTTCTACGGGTTTTGTCCATTAGCAACACTTAGAGTCGATGCAGTGAAGCTGGCAGAATCAGAAGGGAATGGATTTTTAGGGACCACAATTATTATTGTTGGCCTGTGGGTATTTAAAGTCTCTATATGATGCAATCAACCAGGCAAACATTAAAATGCAATTTGCAGCAATAGGCAGTTTTCCTTATGTAATTGGGGTGATCAACTGCACGCACGTTGCTATAAAGACACCATTTGAACACATATTTATGTTAATAGGAATCATTTCCATTCCATAAAGGTGCAAGTAACATGTGACTCACAAATGTGCCTGGCTAATGTCGTGGGCAAAAGGGCCTGGATCAACCCAAGACTCATGTCCTTCAAACAGCCTGATGCTTGAGGCTCCAAGCTAGTAGGGAGCAGGATGGGTGACTTCTTGGTGAGTGATCCTTTTAAAACTTGCATCGTAAAACGGATTACATTGTTGTCAAAGTTCTTTAGGTGTATAACTATTCAATTGCCCTTCAGGCGACAGCGGTTGTCCACCGTAGACATGACTGTTAACCTCCCCCACCAACCCGCAGGTTATCTGAGTGCAGCAATGGTAATCACTGTGGGTTGAAGAGTGAGCGTTTGGGCAGTTGAAAAGTCATTACAGCCACCTTGACTAATTTTCTGAGCCAACGTCATTGACGGTTTCCACTGCACCTCGCCACTTCTTTTTTTTTTTTTCTTTTACTGTTTATGCCAGAAGACAAAGTGTCAAATAAAATATTTTTCCTGGCTTTAACTTCAGAAAGGAGTGTCTCATTCACACTTGGTGAAATTTCCTTCTTTTATTGCCCACTTTTTCCATTTTCTTTGTTTGTTGCATCATAATTTTCAAATTGGTCTACTTGAGGGAGAAGACAGGATGGACTGTTCTTCTCCTGCATCTGCGCTCAATTTCACATTGATTGCGATCTCCTGAAAGAATGTGTGTGAGATCGTGAGTATGCACAGTTTTGAACATCTGATTTTTTTTCTTTTGCATACCTGGATTTTAGTAAAAACTCCATGCAAGTGTTTGTGCGTGAGGCCATTGAACTGTTCCAGAAATGACTTGACTCATGATTTCAGACTCCCCAACAATCATGAGTGTTTCATTTTCCCACCGTGATCTCTTCTCTATAAGCGTTTTAGTCCCTTCCTTATCATCAGATGTAACATTGCGTGCTACGACCACATATGAGATTAGCTGCAAGGCTGGAGTGCCTTTCATGCTAAAGAGTTACAGCAACTACGTACACCAGGAAAATGACAGAGCTGCCAAACACAACATCTGTGGTTGCAGAATCAAAGATGCTGAATTGTACACATTTAATTTTTTCCAATACGTCAAAACTCGTCCAGATCGATCAGGTACTTAATATTTTGCATCTTAACATTAATGCCTGTATTTAGTTATTAGATTTTAAACACTGGATACCTTCATAGTAAACGGATATTCATTTGATTAGTCTGGCGTGTGTTCAAACAAGCACAATTTGTCATTAATTTTTGTCTTAACATTCATTTAACCAGGGAGGAAAAACCCGAGATTTAATATCTCTTTTTCAACACCCACAATCAACTGTCTTTACGCTGCTGCACCATCTGTTTCCTGTTAACACTCGCTAAGAGAAAAGAACATATTATCAAAGTCATCTACAGGTAGGTCTCCAATTTATGGTTGACTATGTAACACGATGACATCAGTAAGCGATGAACGGATATTACACCTGTAGTTGAAGTATGATAACACTGTACAATGCAATTAAGCGAACTGGATGACATGGAGGAAATAAAAGAACGCTCATTACAACCTTGAGAGATCTGAGACTTGACTTGGACTTGATCTAAACCAGAGTTACTTTTGTCTCCGTAACTATTTCTCTTGATGAAGCAGACTATTGAATGCTTTTGGTCAAATTTATATAACACACTGTTCCTTCGAGGGCTAAGGGAACATTATTCAAGAGTGTCAACATGCAGTTGAGGCGATTGAAAAATCTAATCTGACCAAAGCAAACACTTTCACAACGTTATCTGTTGCTATGATTTCAGTCCATTAATGGTTCATTCATGGGCTTTTAAACTGTTACATTGCTCGTATGTAATAATCATTTGCTTGTCTCTTTTTATAAATGCATGCGACCAGTTTATGATCTTTGTCAGCCAAACCGACTAGCCTCTATAAAAGATAAAACAAAAAAAGATATGAAAAGAAAAGTTATGCAATATTGAGCTTGATATCGTTTACTTTTTTTTTCTTTTTTCTTTTTGAGAGCTCTGACATCTTTTCAATTCTAATGTTTCAGAGGAACACTGAGCCACTGAGTCATCATGTCAAAATGAGCCATTAGCTCTGTCTCGGGATCAACCGGCAGCAAGGCGTCCATTTAAAGAGGGCAAACAGGAAGGAGTCAGCCATGTTTAGTTGATATAGAAGGAGAGATATTAATCAAAGGAGCTGATATAAACAGACTGGAAATAATGGCGGTGGCACCAACGTCTCCAGTTAATTTTTTAAACTGATTTGACTGTCAGTATCATTTAATGTTGCAGTTCATACAGTACGACTTAATGTAATCTGGACACGAAGTGTGTAATAAAAACTCTTTCAGATTATTTCTACATTCGTGACTATTCACAGCAGGTCCAGCTCCAAAGTTGCCCTCCTTTCTAAGTGTTATACGTACTTTACGCATGAATAAAACAGACATATTTTTCCCCATTTGTAAAAAGCCAACATAATTCCTGACGTGTGTGCCATGCTTTTGTCAGCGATACAGTACAACAGTTAGGCTTTTAACCATGTCTTTAAAAGCTCTGGTCATGCAGCTGATTTTAGGGGACTGGAATCAACCACTTATCTCCACTCCATTCCCCTCTTCTGAGAAATGTACATATCTATTATTAATATCCAGGCATTCTATTTTATATAAATGTGCGGGCCACAAACCTGTAATGTGCTATTGTTGTTACTTCAAGCGGGGTCAAGGGTCGGATGAGTGGAGGAGGAGCTAATACACATTGCTTTGATGATGGTCGCTAACATCGGCCTGATCCGCTGAGTCATTGTCTATTTTTCAGTCTATTTTTAAATGAGCTGGTAGCACCTGTGTTCATTTTTAAAACCTCAGTCGCAGAACTGGATGCTTTCATTAGGGCTCATTATGATTTTGGACCACACACCGATCTGCTTGGTGAGCAAATCTGCCCACTTTTAAATCACATGGGGCAAATTAATTAGGCTTGTGTGAGTCACATCAAATCCACATCAAACAATGCACCATATTAAAACTTAACTTTAACTCTTAAGATAAATATTTGCCTGTATTGACTTATGTTTACGTTGATGGGGTCAGATCTGTAAAAAATCTATTCCTTAAAATATAGACCTGTCAGCCAAGAAATGCACAGTTAACACAGAAAAGAGTAAGAGTTCAATTTGCACAGTATTTCAGTTTAGAAACTGTCTGTCGGTGCAGAGCAGGCTGCCCCAGGAGAAAAGCACTGCACTGGAAATAATTGTTCTTTCTGTCTCATGGAAAAGACACACACACACACACACATTCACACACTCACATATACAAACATTTATAAAGAAAAACCATCTGATTTAAAAAAAAACAAAAAAACAAAAACAATCCTTTGTTGTACCAACATTTTTAACTCTCATTAGTTCTTAAGAGAATAGTCTCTTAGAGAAAAAATGATTAGCATATGTTATCCTGGATTAAACACATGGATGAATCACTCGCCTCAAATAAAATGGAGATTCAGAACTGCAAAAAGATGCAAAAGAGCAAACAGTATGTTTTTTTTTTTTTTTTACTTATTCTTCAGACTGTTCAGACCTTGCATTGAAATTCTTCTAATCTGATCATGTGGCCGCTGCTAATGCCAGGTCTTAACGCGTTCAGATGCCATCACGCAGGGTTCTTTTGAAGGTGGTCTGGGATTCTCCTCATGGTCTGAACATGAACGCATCCTGGGATGGATTCATGGTCCGCCTTTTTAAATGACATCACCATCTTCATATAATGATGACTTACTTGATTTCGTTGTGAATAAGGCTCTTTGTCATTTGACTTTTTTTCGCTGTATTTGTGGCACATCTTTCCTTGTGTTGTATATGCCATTGTTTGGATTACACATAACCTTTCTTGAATCATGCTTGAAAGCAAATCGTTTGTGGTGTATGACGTGCATGTTTAAATTCTGCATATAGAGCAAGAAGGTCAGACGTGATCACTCGACATGTTTAAATACAGTATTTAATGTCAGGTGGGAACACATGCACCAAGCTCTGCCCCTTTTCTCAGTATCCATTTCAGGCCGGGTCTGAATGGGGGCTCTGTGGCTTCTTGTAGTGGTAATTGTACAGACTGATGGTGGTGAAGAACTCTGATTACTTTTGATATGTCAATTTAAGCTCAGCTTAGCTCATTGGTGATGCTTGCTAATGATACTAATCAATCCGTCTATGACTCTTTCATTGTTGCTACAGAAACAACACGTGACAAAGACTCCCAGAGCAGAAATGAGGACTGCTGGCTGCATCCTGAGCGCCGGCCACAGCTGCAGCTTTGGGACGGCTGAGCCGAGGATGGTTAGCAGGGACAGGCTGCAGCTGGAGCTGGTGACTTGTGGTTTTGGGCTTATAAACTCTTGAAGTAATTGACTGAGATGGCGATATGACTTCAACAGCTTAGTAGACTAAAACTCCCCACCAGTCAGTTTGAACTGAGGAAGCCTTCTGGATAGAAAAAGAAATCTATCCTTCTGGATAGAAGAAGAAATGTCTTCAAAGTCAGAAATGATTCAAGTCTTTGGCTACTTCTGCATTGGTGTCAGAAAAGGAAGACTAGTAGTTGTCCCTTGACCTTGACACCATCCTATTTTGAACAGCGAAATATCAGTTTCATTTGAAGGAATATTTGCTTCCTTTTATGAAGCATTCAAATAGCTGCAGCAATGTTCTGCGTCTGCTATCGGCAAAAACAAAAAAACAACCTCCAGCTTTTTCCTTACAGTATTATGTCACACATCAACAACAACAAAACCGGCTCACAGAGCTTTAGTGAGAGTCATGGCAGAGGTGATTAGGTCTCAAGAAAGTAATGATGAAAGCCAAAGTAAGAGAGTGACTGAGGAAGAGACCTAACAAAAGTAAATCTTAGACATTGTTTAGAAAAAACAACATAACATCCACCACCTGTAGGGAGAACCAATGTGCTAAAAAATGGCAGTAGTTCCTCTGGGCAGCTGTGACAATGTTGGACGAATTCAGTTCGATGCCACTGAAAGAAAATGCCATCCTATTTACATGATACTGGGGTATTTCAGTGTTTTAGTCTAAATAAATGAACTGAAAGCAATAAGCTTCTGTTTTTGCCTTCTCATTACAGAGTATTATGTATAGATAGGTCAGCAAAAAAAGGGGAAAATTCGACCCATTTGAAAATTAAAAATATGGAAAGTATTCTTTTTGAGTAGGATCTTTTGGATGGCTCACATTTAAGTGACCTTTTTCTTGTGTGCAGGTACTGCAGTACAGTACAGTTCGCTTGAGCCTGGGACCTGGCAGCTGCCTATGGCTTTTTATGCAGGGACTGTTGAAAGGCACTGGACCTTAACCTGACGGACCACTGAACCAGAATAATGAGCTGAAAGTGGCTAAAGGGTGCACAGAGCTACAGACCAGAGGGTTTCTTTTCAGTTGTGTTGAAAGCACGAGTAATAGTTTCACTTTACACTGCATGGAGTCGTTTGATTCAGAGTTAATTAGCAATGTCATTTAATGGAGACTGAAGCTTTTCAGGGGCAGGTCCCATTTCTCGGGTTAAATACCATCTTTAAACCAGTGCTTCATCTGTGTTGTCTTAAGGATGAGTGATGGGAGAGAGGGGCTTTTGCTTGTCCAGGCCTTAGCAAAAGCAAAGATCCCGTCACACTCTCTCTCCAGAATCTTTCAGAGATCAGGATCTTTCCTGCAGAAGTCACACCACTCATGTAAGTTTTCTGTTTTCAAATATTTAATGTCCATTTTTGCTGACTCAGTGTCCTACCTCGACTTTGAAGGCTTTTTTCAAAGGTGATTTTCAGTTTTATCATTCATGGATGATTGTGCCTTCTATGGAATACAACAGTCGTTGCTGTGGTGGGGCTGTAAATCTCAATATTTTCGCTGCACAGGAGTCCAGTCGGTGCTCACAAAAGCAAGACCTCCTTTTTTCATGCGCCCTCAGTCACCTGTCTGTACATTTCATGGCTTTTCACCCACAACTCATTAGTGGAGGAGTACAACAGACATTTATGGTCACTGAAAGTCAAATGGGGACAAAATCGTGTGGAGCGTACAGACAGTGTAGGTTTTAAATGGTTGGGAATGTATCCAGAATCATTAGTCACTGGATTTATGGGTGTTTAAAATCTCCACCGATCACAAAAAACATTTTGAGACAAGACCACTTTAATCATGTCCAATGTCCAAATAGATTAGTTCACATTTGGTCACGGAAAGGGTCGGTGGAAACATCACCTACACAATGAAATTTATGGGGGGATGAACAGACTGTTAAAACTAAAGTTAATTTAGCAAGAAAATGTTTTTTTTTTTATTTATCTTACGCCATTAAATAAAGGCAGAGCATAACAAATAATTAAATGAGTGTTCTGAGCTGCCACTATCATTAGAACAAGCTCAGTGGCCGAGAACACTCCTGACAAAAAAAAAATAAAATGGATGCTGCGAGATGAAAAATGAAAGCTTACATGAATGTGGTGTTACTGACAGTTGAGCAGAAGGGACTGAAGAGTGATGACATGCCAAATGGAGTTTTCGTGCTGTGATATGTTTATGACAGCGAAACACCAAATGTTAGATCTAAAGTTGGGCAGTAGACTTCTTTTGTTTTGGCCTTTCTCAAACGCTGGCTCTGAAAACTTTTCTTGCAGCAGCATCATCCTTACGCTGGTGCAGTCTCTAAGGTCTTTGACTTAAACCAATAAAAACGCTGTCATTAGTGTTGTTAGCATGTAGCAGCTGCTCGCTAGTGCCGGGTTTCTGTGACATTCTCATCGACGCTTTCAGAATTCAGCTTGTTCTTGAAACATTTCCTGCCATCATTTACTTCACCTTTAAAGGCTGGCATTTATAACGAACCAAACCATTTTTAAAACTGGTGGAGAAGTCAGTTATTTATGGTGAATTAAACTGGATTGGAGAAAGACATAAAACCAACTAAATTCAGCCTGAGTAAAGTTAGAAACATTTTGATATTCTGCAGGAGATGTCCAGTCCACTGAAGCAGACACAAAGCACAGAAGTCTCACCACGTTTATTCCAATCCATCTATTTTCAAAGTCAGTGTGCATATATGCATGCTTGTTTCTCTCATTTCATCCCCTGAGCACTTTTCTTTTCTTAACAACTGATATTTATATATGTGCAGGGGCGTTTCTAGTCACCTTGGGGGCCTAGGCAAGAGTGAGCATGGGGGCCCTACCGGTCCAAAAACCCCAAGAAGATCATTCAATCCAGAAATCTTTTATTTTAAATAACAGAAGTGCACAGTCATGTAAGAAAACTTAAAATACAATATAACATAACAAACACAACTGAAACGTGCAAAGTTTAACAAAAACACAATCAAGAAAAAAAAAATATCACATGACATGCAGAAAATTCAAGAAAACATATGATTTCCCCCTTTTTCAAATACAAATTAGTTACTGGTTAGCTTACTGTTAATTACTGTTTAAATAAGCTAGGCTAAAGCGCAGTAAACATGTCATGTGCAGTTGTGCTTCGTGAGACTAGACTGGGACAAAGTGACATCATAACAATTTTTTTTTTATAATGTCAGTTTGAATTTAGCACTTTCCCGTTCTCTTTTTCCTTCATCTTCTTGCTTTTTTTTTCTTTTTGCGTATCCTGACGGATACACTTGCTTCATTTTGAGTTTGAAGTACTGAAGAAAGCCGACCACGGGCAGTCGGGGCCCCATTGGGGGGGTTCCAAACATCTCGCTGCAGTGTCTATGGAGGTTTCAGGTTGTGTCATTGATATGGATCGATATTAGCCGTGTCTCGGGGGTCCCTTAACACACTAGGCAGTCACAGCTAGTGGGGACCCTATGTGGGGGGTTTCCAACGTATCGTCGTTGCAGTGTCTAAAGCAGTTCAGTCATTTTGTCATTGACAAAAGGACCAATGTCACCACTGTCCTGGGGCCCCTTCCAGCTCGGGACCCTAGGCAATTGCCTAGTATGCCTACCCCGTTGCGGCGTCTCTGTATATGTGCATTGAGTCATCTGGATTACTTGAAAAAAAACAGAGTTCAGGAATGTGGGCAATGCCTTTCTGTCTTTACAACTAGAGTTTGTAAACTTTAGTTGTTCAGGATCTTGAATTCCAAACCAAGACATTTTAGAAATAGAGACACCTGGATGGAAGCGGGGATTACCTTTGGATCTTTGCTTCGGTGAGAATCACCTATTTTAAAAACAGAAATCAGTTCTTGCGATGTTTTGATCTACAAATACTGCCAAAACATCCAAGTATTTTGCTTCCCAACCAGGTAAGCTACGGAATTTGATGTCAAACAACTGTACCGGGACACCATGGCCATGCAGAAAACTGGTTGAATCCTTATACGCACAATGCCTTTTATCACTTCTGGTGCTGTTGGAGGCTAACAATGAAATGTGATAAAACAGAAATAACTTTGTGATTTAAAAAAAAGTAATTGTTTTTTAAATGGGCATTGATTATGAAGAATTTCTGAACATACCGTCATTGTCATTTCCTATCTAATCACTAGTCCCTTCAATGTTGTTTTATTATGGATCAGAATAATCCTTAAAAAGCTCATCTGTCATCCACAGAATTGTATATTTCAATCTATTAATCTACTTTAATCTGATCCCGAGTATATTTTCAAACAGCTGACATTGTCCTCCCATTGTCCCTTGTAACCCGTTATCCAATATATGTTTCTAAAGTTGGGGTAAATTAGTTATATGTTTGAAGCAGAGAGCAGTCACGTGTGAAGGTTGCCGGGATCAGATGTGTTCATCTCCTAGCTCGGACTAGTTATTCATTTTATTGGCGCCTCACAGCATATGTCAATCATATAAAGGCCCACCAGGATCGGTTCCTCCAATATTTGACTTGGCACAAATAGACTGTGGGAACTGTCCTCTGAGGTTGTAGTTGGTGTTTCATCTGTCTCTTTGACAGATTTGTGGGTTTATGGGATTCTCAAACTCAAATCTGCCGAGTCTTTCAAATCCCACTTTCAGTGAGAAGAAATGTAGAAATCTTTCCAGCAACACATATGCCCAAAATAGAAATAAATACATCACCAGATGATGGCTACTGTAGTTATAAGAGAATAGGCTTTTTATTTATATGAAATGTCATTATGCATTATTAATAAACACCTTATTTTTCCTATTAACCTTCATCAAATGCTTTGAATCCTTAAATCTCTGACTGTAAAGTTAACTTGTAGTTTCTGCCTTCGATGTTTTTGAGGATTCTGATCAATGTGACCAGTATAAACACTAAAGACCCAGAATTATCAATGCTAAATGTTCCAGTATTTAGCAAGAGTCCTGAGTTTTAACAACTGCCTAATGCCAACACAGTGTCTGACCTCAACTCCAGACTTTCCATCAGCTTAATTGTTTTGAGGTATTGAGGGAAACGGACCAGGCCTAGTCACCTCACTTCTTTTTGAGTGAATTGTACAAACACCTTTGAGCTCCAGAAAAGTGGGGCATTTTGCCTAAAATGGGTGCAATTCCTAAATGGAAAATGCTGTATCTTTGTGAAACCTCTTAAATTAAAGCTGAAAACCCATTTTATTTTAATCACATCTTGGTTGTTTTGTTTTAAATCCACTGTGATGGTCAATAGAAACAAAGTCATTGTCCAGTTACTTCTTGATCTCTTCTCTACCAAATCTGAGTCTGACTAAGTGTACGCTCAAGGTATCATTGAGGCTCGTGTCCTTGGCTCAGGTAAGATGTGGACTCAGGTGAGTCTGTGGACATGGGTCCTGATTTGTCAGCCTGGATCTGTCATCCATGTGGTATCTACAACACATCTGGATCGGCAGGATGTGGGCTCCATCCAACTCCATGATCTTAAAAGAATGAAGTGCTGACAACAGTACAGGTATCATGCCATCAGTTTCGTATTTGTTGTAATGCACAGGATATACAGGATACCTGGGAAATTGTTAATAAAACAGTAACCTATGAACACTATTTGTATTTATCTACACACCACTGATGCAAGTAGCAGTCCCAGTAGTAGGATTTCTGATTCCTTAGCTCTCAGAAGTATGCACCTGCACAGTCTCATGCCTGGATAGTTCTTAATCATTCCTCCAGGCACAACACACATGTTTTTATTGATTACGCAATTTTTACCCTGCAGCTCCCAGATAATTTATTCTGTAGAAGGCAACGGAATCACATTCAGCAGTGATTTGATAACCAGGATGTAGTTAATTGTTCTGCTGTGCCACTAACAACCAAACAGAGCGTTGCCTCTGATGTTGTTGAATGACTTCTCTGGCGATTTTATAATTAAACGCTTTAATCTTCATAGAGATGGCAGTTGTTTCATTTTCTGTAAAGAAAATTCTTAGAGGTGCAGAATGTTTTCTGGTCTGTTTATGCTTTGTTTTATGAAGCCATTTGTCTTTGGGTCTGGGACTCAGGACTGCAGATAACTGCAAAATACTTGGCAGAACAGCGAGTCCTCCGCACAAAAGATCAGATCAGGATTTTTTTTTTTCTGCCTAATATTGTATCTTTATTGTAAAACTGATGAAAATGTATAAATTACCATTCTCAAAGGACATTCATAAAATAATCATTGCACACAAGGTACTTTTTTCTTTCTTTGACTGATGTGATGCCTACTTTTTGGCTCATGGCAAGAAATATTCACAAGTTTTATAAATCTTTAAACTTGTGAAACTTGTAAAATAAGTGGAGATCAGCAGGAATCCAGCGATAAAACCAAGTAAATAATGAATGAGCGAACTGTGCTGACAGAACCGTGCTGTTTGTTTGTTCTCATCATGGTTTGCACTGGCACACATTCATATTTTCACCATTTGCACAGCCGCTGATTGAGACTTAGCATCTGCTGTTTTTTTTTTTTTTTATCTCAGTATTTAGGATTTGAGTCTGAGTTCGTTAAAACAGACCGGTGGAACAGACCTCAAAGCGACTGACTCTTGGGTTTACTTTAGTTTATATAAACTGGACTGTCTTTTACTACATTACACTTCTTCAGGTGTTTGTTCTTGTTCGTGGATTTTCATTTGAGCTGTGGAAAATGAAAGCAAAATATTGGCTTTCAAGTAAACACTGAAGCTTGCCAGAAAAAAACAAAACAAAACACTTCCAGTAATTTAATATACCTTGGTAGCAAATGTAATACCTGCTTGGAACAAAAGGCTTTCACAATTGCTATGAGCCCATATTTCCCCTTTGTGCCATTCTTACAGGAGATTATTTTGACTAATGCTTCTCCTTGGAGGTGTTTTAATTAAAGCACAAACATTACAAGCTCAAAACTAGCTGAGAGCTTAAATAAATCATATATTTCTGCCTCACTTTTAAATGTCTTTAACTCGTGCATATGTGTTGATAATCAACAGTTCTGTGATTTATCCACAAAGATCTCTTTCATGTGCTTTAAAGCGCTTTTTATATCGGTGTCTGCATGAGTGTTTATGAGTGCGTGTGCATGTGCACATGACCATTCTGACTGTGTCTCATGCTTCGCTGCAGCCTTTCGTCATGTCATTGTTTTACTGGGAAACCTTTTATGAAGTTCAGATTGTTTGGGGATTTGGAGACCATCAGCACAATTGGCAAAGGCACAGTGAATATTTCCCCATTTCCTGCACCCATATGACCAGTGTGCATTCCTGAAAAGGTTGAATCTATTAATTGTGCAACAGAATTCAGAATCCCGCAACACTGTGGACAAATTACATACAAATCACGACCTTTTGTATAAGGAACATTTATTGTTAGAGGAGGAAGGTACTATAACAACTGCAGGGAAAATGTCAGTCACTTGCATTGATCAGTGCAAAGAGAACAGAATCTCTTATATAAAATTAGATATAGAAATCTGTGGTTGTGGTTACCCATACACTGGTAAGCAGGCAGGTCGAAAACCAAAAGTATTTACTTTCAAAAGTGCATTAAATAAGACCTCAAATTGTTTATGTGAATTTGAAAGTCACAAAGATCCAGAATAAATTCTTGTATAAAATCCCGCGTTTGAACTTTGACACCCTGGAGGAGAGTAATGGTGATTTATGCTTTTGTGTCAAACCAACAACGTACAGTACTGCGTGTCCACCGTAGCTGGGGATCCTGCGCTGTAACCTCTGCTGTAGCCTGACATGCAGAAATGAAACTATGAGTCAGGTCAATGTGGACTGCAACAAATGTGATTGGTCCGCTTGGAAGCATCGCACTTCCCTTCTACATATTTTTGGCTACGACTACGCTACAACTCTTCATAATTTTCAAGCTGGGTAAGTATGGAACCCCATTTGGGTCATAATTCAATGAATAAATGAGTCTATTATTATGAAATACAGGTGTTTATTATTATGAAATATTTCCCATTATTATGAAATGCATGTTTATTATTATGAAATATTTCCCATTATTATGATAATGGTTTCGTTTTTCATAAGAATGAGCTTTTACATAATAATGGCTTTGTTTTTCATATGATTCGTGTGTCAATCACAGCAGAGAGGGCGGAGCCATTTATGTGATTGGCTGCTCTTTCATTCAGGCATAAGCAACAGAACAGTGAATATCAATAGTGGGCGAGAGGTGCAATGTACAGTATATACTCCAGGGCAGTAGGTGGCAGAATGCATCTCAGTTTACGGTTAAAAGTTGACATCGGCTAAGAAAATTAGCGCAAAATGCGGGTAAAACCTGATTTTGATGGATTCGGACTTACTCCGACTCCGAATTACCCCCACCAACTGCATGGAGAAGGATCAGTCAATGAGCGTGCAGGTCAACCACTGGTCCCGCCCAGTGGCCAAATGTCATTATTATGTAAAATCTCATTCTTAGATTAAAAAAGCCATTCTGAAATAAACTATTATGCATTAAACTAAGATTAAATAATAATAAAAAGTATATTTCATAACAATTACATTTTTTTCATAATAATGGGAAATATTTCATAATAATACACATATATTTAATAATAATGGGAAATATTTCACAATAATAAACATGTATTTCATAATAATGGGAAATATTTCATATTAATGGATACGTATTTCTTAATAATAAACGCCTGTATTTCATGATAATAGACTCATTTATTAATTGAATTATGACCCAAACAGGGCTCCATACGTAAGAACACAGATTGCCGTAATGTCAGTAAAAGTTATTGTTACTCATCGGCCGCAACTGACGTAAGATATGCTTTATTTGCTCTGTGGGAATGTCTGAGCTCCATAAATGGAGTAAACGATAAGGAAGCTCAGCCCTGCAAGCTACAGAGCCGTAGAAATCAGAGAAAAAAAAAAAAATCAAGCACCGCGATCTAGCATTTGGTGGTGTAATTACAAAGCGACACGAGCACAACAATTAATAAAAATAAACACCAAGTACGTTGCAGGTGCCACAGGTAAGCAATGTGTGTAGGTGCTACAAAGAAGCATAAATCAGGCTTAACTCTCCGACATAAACATTCTGTGTAGAGATGCACCGACTGCAATTCTCTCAGCTGTTTCTGTTTTTCTTTCTTATTTTTTTTTTAACTGTTTTTGTTTTTCTATTTTTGTAAAGTTTGCCACTTTCCATTTAGTCCAATTCTCATTTTCTATAATTGATCGATAATAATAATAATAACCTCAACCTTTTACCCTTTTATGCACATCTCAAAATGATTGAATTTAAAAAATTATATTCATTGTACTTAAAACTTAACTTAAAAAAAAACAATAAAACTAAAAAGAAATAAGAAAATATCAGAGGAAGCTTCCCACAAAGATAGGATGACAGTACGTACGTTATTCTACTAATACTATTTAAAGCTATTTCCTGTTATATGTAGAAATGCATATGTATTAGGGCCGCTGCAACCAAAGCTGTGAAGTTAGCCTCAGTATACACTATTCAGAGAAAATGAAAAGGACCTGTTTTTATGCAAATCATGTATGTGTGGCAATGACTTACATCTACTGGCAGGTATGATGGGATGACTGGCAGCACTGATAATGATGGTAACGACGGTATCAAAATAGATGGCAATTTGTTAACAATGAAGATTCATTTGTGGGTTTTTAGGCCACAAAGTTCCATTCCTTCTCTGCTCTATGATGCCGTCAGTGTTCCCAGAACACCGGCTTTTTTTTCTTTGGTATCCTCTTACGCTTCTTCTGACATAATATACAAATATTAACGTTTGCTAGCTTTGATTCTTCCGATCTTTGTTAAAGCTTCTCCATTAAAGAAATGTTATACTAAAGTAAGTGTGTGACTAAGCACAAAAAAAAGTAAAGGAAAAAAAAAAAGCCCAATTTCTATTGCCTGATCTGCCGAATCAAGCTGGAAGCTGGTGAGCTTTGGTCTCCAACTGAACAATCGGTGCATCCCTACTTCATCCCACAATAAATGAACAGTTGATATCTTTTGCAAAGGATTCCTGCTGGTCACTTGTAAAAAAAAAAAAAAGAAAAAGAAAAAAGGTCACGGCTGCAGCATACAGGATGTTTACACTCGCTGAATCTTCCTTGGAAGCCACTTGAGCAGGGTCTTACAGAGCTTTTTGCTTTTCAGCTTGGTCTTTGTTAACTTCTTCACGATGACGTTTCTGAGCAGGCTGAAGGTTAACGGCTGGGCTAGATGTGCAGGGAAAGCGTTGTTGCCACCTGCTGAGTGATTCAGAACCTCCATGAAACGCTTCTCCTGCTGTCTGAAGTCATACTCAACACTGTTAAGACAGACATGCGTGCAACAATTACTAAACATCCCCCAAACACAGACGTAACAAGACTTCTTATCTACCTAATTTAGCTCTCCCCGAAGATGCAAATGAAAGCTTTGCTTGTGTCAGATCAACATTTGCAGCTCATGTCTTTCGACAATGCAAAAGCCTTTTCATGTCTGAAATCACTAAAAACTGTGCTGTTACAGTTCACTCTGCTCTGTGTTGTACGGCTCATGTGGGAACTTCTGTGCTTATCAGACTTCAAAGTGGCTGATTGGTTTGGGCAGGGAAACATTTCCCCGCAGAGATTTTTTTTTTTTTTTCATGAAGGTTCATGTCTTATTTGAATTACCTTTTCTTTTACTTAGTCTTTCTAGACTCGATGCAAACACAATCACATGAATGTATTTCAACTCCTGCTGACATTTAAAAGTATTTTTGGAGCAAATAGATCAAGAGACGTGTTTGCTTTGTACAGTCTTATGCTTTTCTTTCAATAAGATGTTAAGAATAGTTTTATATTTTTATATTTTTTGCCTTACTTACCCTCCTTTCCACTTTCAACATTTCTATGGCAATAGCTGAGGGTTTTACTTTTTTATTGCCTCAACCTGATGCAACATTTTAGCAAATGGGTGCAAACCGAAGCGAAGTAGAGATATGGGATCAAAGTAGCATTGCGTGTTACTTCTTGATACAATACACTTGTAACAAAACTGAGAAGGAATATCAAATAAAAGCCGAGAACACAGTGAAGAAACATTTTTTCTTTCTTAAAGTGATGTCCAGAATAATTTAAAAGCAAGAAAATCCATCTTATCAGAAAGGATTAAAGCTGATGTTTTCCTAAATGCTGCTGCAGGAAATGATCAATATCTCTGTTTAAGATTCTAAAATAAAAGACGTTCCTTTTGCAGCTCATCTAATATAATATAACATTTTAGTTTCATGACACGAGTTCAGATTGCAAATTAAGAAAACCCTGGGTGGGCGGAAATACTGAATTAACACTGCTAAGATGAATCAAATGAAATGTATTTTCCAGATCTGATCACAAACATATTTTCTTTTATTTGCATTTTTTTTTTTTGCCACAGGTCAAGCACAGCTGTTTACAGGGAGATTTTAGAGCAACATATGCTTCTTTTAAGATGATAACATTTCTTTGTTGTCCATGCATCCTTTAACTAGACAATATAAAAGCAATTTCTGCTCCAACAGAGAAAGTGTGGAGAATTTTAGATAAAAAATAAAGTCAACAGTGACCCTGTACTGCTGAATAACTTAATGTTCGTAGCAAGAATGAAATGAAATAACAACTGAAAAGCATCACGTTGTGTCTTCAATGCCAGAAAATCTTTTAAAGGTGTGAGAAGGAATGGGGGTGAATTTAAGAATCGTCATTTTGTTTTCATAATCAAAATCTTTTCTCTTTATTTATTTAATTGTTTTTTACTTTGGATTAATTTTGTTGATGCACACTGAACAAAGAACTGGCCTAAAGTTACGACAATAGTGACTGGTATAAATCATTGGTGCAGACTACCTCGGCTTGACATTTTCGATCTTATGAATTTTAGAGAGTCCGTCTCAATCACCTAAATGACTGGGTCATATACGGTAAGCAGTTAGACCTGACAGCTGTCCCTCAGATTTATGGTGCCTCAGAGAGGTAAATGTTCTTGAGAAAGAAGCAGATGAGCGGATTTTCATTTTGGTAAAACCCCCATACATCAAGTGCATGGCGCCAGGGAACCTAAATGTCCACTGAGCTGACCCAGTCAATGCCAGATTCTGTCAACAAAACTCATAAGTTCAAACTGTCCACTGTTACGCAGGGATGGAAACTTATTTGTTCTTCTCTATTTTGACTGAAACAAGGAAAGGCTTCCCATAATCAATGCACATTATCGCTTGCATACACCTCTTATTCTCTTTTAAATTCCAGTAAAGCCTGCTGATTACTTCCTAGTTAAAGCACACAATAGTGCCAGTTTTCCCATTATCTCACCTGTACACAATACATGCAGTCCTCTGGCAGGTTAAGCAGTTTTTGAGGTCCTGTCCACCTTTGCAGCATCGTCGACTGCAACAGACAAAAGCAAATTGCAATATTTGAATAAGTTCCAGAATCCTGATTGTCTCAGTCAAAGCATTTAATTGTCTGACCGCTCATCCCCTGCATCTACAATTCATCCAGACTTCTGTTGGCAGCGATGAGCTGTCTAGCACATATTATGTCAGGCCTCTGTCGCCTATTAGGAGTTGGTCATCCTGAAAGATTATCTCAAATGCAGTCACAACTTATTAGCACACAGCAGCGCATGAGAATGATTGATAGAGACACATTGCCAGGAGGCCGCCTTAATTCCTGCTATTTGTCCCAGAAGAGTTACGTGTCTAAAATAAATCTCTGCGACGTGTCTCCTTGAATTGCCCAAGTAGGTTTCTGTCGCACTCAGACACACATACACGCACACACACACACCATGGACTCGTTTGAAAACCTGTAACAATGTTGGAGCCTCACGTCATCATACCACGAACTCTGGATTATAGCACATTTATCTCTTCATAGTACAGTCACATTAAAAACATGTTTATGCAAGCCTTTTACATCAAAGTGCATAAAGACTTGAACAGCTCATACTTTGTTTTCCTTTTTGTAGTCTAATGTGTGAAAACTTGCTCAATATAATATAATATAATATAATATAATATAATATAATATAATATAATATAATATAATATAATATAATATAATATAATATAATATAATATAATATAATATTTTATTAATCCCCAAAAGGAAACAACATTGCTGCAGTATAAATTATTAAGGGAAAAGAAACTGTACTTACTTTTAAATTAACTATCCTATTATGTTGCAGGTCAAATTGACCCGTTTTGAAAATTAAAAATCTAAAAAAATATATAGTTTAAAGTTTTTTTCAGGATAAAACTTTTTCTGTTTGGATTAATTATAAAATGAAAATGGTTCATTTAACATCACAACAACTTCCTCCATGTTTTTATTACATAAATGCTGTTCAGGTCAATTTGATCCAGCTGCCAAAATGGAGAATAAAAGAGGTTATAAGTGTTTTAAGGTTTGCTTGTTATTTTTGCAGCTCTGACTCCATTTCTCCCCAGTTTCACACCCACACACTCCCTCTCCCGTGGGTCGTGCTTGACATGACACATGGTCTCAGAAGGCAGAATATAACCTGTGACAATTGAAGCACTGATTATTAAAATCCCACAAGTCACATAAGTCACAAGTGTGAGTTATGGGGTTTTAGTAACAGGTGCTTCAATTTTTTTCACAAGCTACAACTTGGGTCAGGGACTCCTGAAGACAAAGCTCATGATGGTTGGAACGGTCCAAAAGAACCAGTGTGAACTCTGCTGAGCTGCTGGTAACCAAGAACAGGACCCCTGAGTCCTCCATGTCTGCCTTCACAGACACCACAGACCAAGAGCCTTACTGCCCCAAAAAGGCGGGAAATGTTGTCAAAATGTCAGGAGCACTTTGCATAAAAATTCTGAAATCAGCACAAGAGAAGATCAGGAACCAAGTATGATCCTTACAATGCCACCAAAGTGTGTCTGTGTGTGTGAGGGGGGGGGGGGGGGGGGGTCATTTTGACAAAGTCATGGGGTCTAAAAGCATCAAACGAATGACTGAAAGATGACCACTGCTCATCTTTTATAACATGACAGATAGATCAGCCTACAATGCATTTGTCATTTGGAAGGAGATCTTTCTAGAGTGAAACAGGTCAAAGCTCTGCAAGGAGCACATCTGTCTGAGCTGGGATGGTCTCCAGCAGACCCCCATGACCCAGGACAGGAATAAATGGGTAATGGATGGATGGATGGCTTTCCGGTTTTCCACATTGTGTAGTATTTATTGTCTCAATGTGATGACGTGTCACTTGTGTGATGAGGAGACTGACAGATACACATATATACACACCATGTTCATATTGTTAATCTGTTATTTTTATTTTTCTTATTTTGTTCATTTCTGGTTCAAAAACTATTCTTAAGTTTTCTTTCATTGTAAATCCAATAGATTTTGATTTTAATTCAGGTGGTCAATTTGACCCTGAAGATGAGGTTTTCTTGTGTTAATTTATCAGCATTTCGTCAAAAAGAAAAGTTCAAAATATAGAATTATAACAAAAAAAAAAAAAAATCAATGTCAGATTGAACTTTTGTTTTTTATAGATAGGTCTTTCCAATATACATTTAAAAATGTTTTAAGGTTAATTTAAATTAAAAAAAAACAAAAAAAAACGAGTGAATTATTCTCATTGAACCATGACCTGTGAGAAGTAAAGAATAACAATGCACTAAATATTGATTGAAATAATTAGTGATGGAGTTAATAATCAGATAGAAACAGTGTTTATTGGGAGTGTTTAGTTTTTAGACAGTTTTGGTCAAATTGACAAATTGACCCAGAAACATTATTGCTGTTCCTGAGAAACAAACATAACATAAGGGTTAAATAGACAAATTAAGATGGTAAAGTTTGACTGAAATCTCTTTTGTTGCCAAGTTACATGATATCACATTAAGGGCTGACAGGTGACTCTGAATAACTCTCTCAGGAAACACAATCTCTAAGTAAACTAAAAGCCCACAGTTTAATATCTGGGGTGCAAGACGTTCCCTCACAGTAACCATGTCCAGGTTTGCACCGTCTGTTGTGATTAAGACCTGCAATCTCATCTTCTTTACTCTTCCCCCTCCTTTTTCAGTCTGCATGGATGAGAACAAGACATCTGGCTACTTTGTTTATTTGGTGAAAACATTCCATGGAATTTGATTGACGGTAGTTAAAACCTGAGATTTTTGCTGATATCGGGCTTAGGAACACCTGTTGGATTGTGGGGGTGTGCTGGCCATGTTGGTGGCTACGAAAGGGCATAATAAACAACTTGTCAAGAGAAGACAAGTCATAAGGAGCCAAAAAATAAAGAACCATAGAAAGAAAACAGGCAACTAACAAACGGAATTCACTGTGAAAATTCATCAGCTAACCCAAGCAACGTTATTTGAAGAAGTTGGAGCTTTTGAATGGTTTAGATTCATATGAGATGACAAAAACTACCCCACTGATTACACCTGCTCCCTCCGATGAAACACCCAGTGTGTTTTCTTATCTTGTTGACTGTGTGACTGCATATACACCTGAGCAGTTTGGGACTTACAAGTCTCTGAGTCACATTTGCAGTTTACAAGTGGATGAGTGCAGGACCTAGAAATCTCCAGGCTTGCAAGCTTTTACAACAGGGTCCCTACTTTTGTGTGTGCATTTGGCATCGGTTTTCAAAGTCCTTCCCAGTTTCACTCCCTGAACTTAGTGCTTAGTAGAAAGAAACTGCAGCAAAAATCACGACCAATACGAAGTACAAACATGTTTATGCTTGCATACGCCAGGCAGGAGAATGGTGAAAAATGATCCCGTCAAATTACAGCTGTGAAGCTTTTCTGCACTTAGCCACCACGCAACCAGTACCTAACCATTCTCACATATCTGGTTTATACTACAATATACAAATAGAACAAAAAATAAATAAACAGACAGAGCAGCATGTAGCTGCCTTCTATCACTGATTTGACAGAACCAAACATGCATCTTCCCAAGAGTGTCAACACA
The DNA here is from genome assembly GCA_018398805.1 of Hirundichthys speculiger. Classification (NCBI taxonomy): domain Eukaryota; kingdom Metazoa; phylum Chordata; class Actinopteri; order Beloniformes; family Exocoetidae; genus Hirundichthys; species Hirundichthys speculiger. Next base: position 3,575,600 of record JAGFBZ010000606.1, on the reverse strand, counting down.
TCCCAAAACTATAAAGGTAATCTATACCCGATACACTCTCCTTTCAATGAAGCATCACATTTGACTACTGAGACTTTTAACATCAGAACCACATTTGTATTAGATCTTATGTAATATGTAAATAGTTTATAGATCTTTTCTAACTATGTAAGTTTACTGTTTATTATTCAGTGTTTAAATAACACTTGAGCTGTAATTCTGCTGCATTGCATTTGTAATACAAGTTGGTTCTGGAACAAAACCATAAAGTTATTCCCCATACTGCCACTGACGCAGACCTACCTGCTGCTGGGAGTTTGGCACGTCTCCAGGTCTCTGATAATGTTCAGTAGAGTGGTGATCCGGTCCTTGTTGGCTGCCAGGCTGGCCTCCACGGTCTCCAGCCTCTGATGCAGCGCTGCTGATTTGGAGCACTGTGGGGAAGGTGGCAGCAGCAGATCTGAATCAGCTGGGTGGGAGTGAGCCAGGCTGCTGTCTTCTGGCCATGACTTAAGGAGACTAGACTTTGAATTTGGTCTGCTGATTGCATCCACTCCGCTGGACTGGAGGCGGGAACTGGATGCCAGGTGAGTTGTTGGTGATGCCGGTATGGACTGATGTTCAGGGCCTGTGTTCTCGCAGAGCTTTCCTTCACTGTTGAATGGTGCTGGCGCGGAGACGGAATCCTCTGGACTTTTGTGCGATTCGGTGATGGGTTTCATGTTTGTGTTGGTGTGGGGGACAATGCGTTCCCAATTAGTTTTTGTTGTGATAGAAGGCGATGAGTAATTAGGATGTGTCTGTCTATCTGCATTGGATTTAAGCTGAAGATGTGCATGCCTGGTCGCTGCACCCAAGGCAAACAGTTGTGAATTTGATTCTGTGCACTGGGCTGTTTTTACTGGTAGGCTGGCTGCGCATTGTCCCTCATGGTCTGTGTCTGTGTCTCCTTGACGATGCGCTAGCCTTTGTTGTTCTATATTCAAACAACCCTGTGGACAAGAACTGCTTGCCTCAATTAGGGAAATGTAATTCTGAAAGCTGGTGACCTGTGAAAGGTTTGAAATTCCATGGTGTTTGGACTCATGCTCAGCTAATTCATTGATTAGATAACCATTGAATTTGTTTTTATCAGAATCCAACTCCTCATTGTGATTAGTGTTTTTTTTAGAAGTGGGGCTGCTAGCATCACTGCCTCTACTGTGATCTTCTGACATGTTTGGAGGCTCTCTTGAGTTGCTCTCCTGATTGGGAATGACACCCCGAACACCAGGTTCATTAGCGTCTTGACTTCTGATGTCTGCTGCTTGTGCGTGAGGGGCTTTGCTTGTGTCAGGAGCTTCGTTACGGCTAAACACATTTGCTGTGTCTGTTGACTCAAGTGAATTTGATACAGAAACATTATTTCGCGTATCTATGAGTTGAGGCGATTGAGAGCAAGTGGTAGATGCAGATCTTTTCAAATTAAATGCGATGGTCCCATGTGATGCATTTTTGCCGTTAACTGTGGAGTTGAGTGCAGCACTTGCAGGCAGCTCATCCCTGGAGTCTCGAGCTTTAGATGGAGATTTTGTGTGTAGAGAGGATGTAGAAACATGAAGCAAAGTTTCAGACTTTGCGGAGTGATTTCTCATACGCGTAATTTGCTGTGGATTAGCTTCATGATTCAAATCACTCTGTGGGACAACCGTGCGCAGAAGTGAATGTGTTGTAGTTGTGTTTGGTGGGTTTAAAAAAGCAGGACCTGTAGGTGAGCTTACAGTGTCAACAAAAAGCATTTTACCTGGTGGTGTGCTGACAGTGCACAAGGGGGTCTTTTTTAGGGGATTTGCTGGTGGTTCTGGTTTATGAATGTGATCCCATGCGTTGGTTGACGGTGATAATTTATGGTCTTCTGGGGCTGCTTGTGGGCTTTTGGCTGTCCCTTTGCTTGTTCGTGATTTCTGTGATGGGTGCAGAGTTACTTCTGCAGGGTTGACTTGCGTGGCCTTGTTGTCGGTGCGTTTCACCTCTGACGTTAAAGCTGTGACTGTTTTACTTATGTCTGTACTGCATGTGTTTCCAAGCCCCATAGCTACAGAATACAGAAAAGGAGGAGCGCTCGGGGTACTCTCAGGTGCAGCGTGCACAGAAACGTGTACGTTTTGAGGCACATTTTCTTGGGTAGAGTCGTGCTGTGTTGTCTGTATGAGCTCAGGGTAGGTTTGTGAAAGTGGCTTGTTTGGTTTAACAACTGTTAGTCACTTGAGGAGTCAAAGTGAGACCTCTGTGGGGGGGGATCTTATTGTCCATTTGAGGTCGAGCAACACATTTTACACTAGAATTATCCTGTCTGCTTTCAATTGTGGCTTTTGTGATGGTGATGGTTTTAGTTTGTAGGATGGTTGCAGGTTGAATGGATGTTGCATCACTTGAAACACCTGCTTGTGACAAACTTACCAAAGTGCCTTTTGAGTGAACTGGGCATGCAGGGTGGGGTCTTTTTCTGTGTCTTAGCTCTTCATTAAGATATACTAATTGTGGATTAATTGTTATCTGTGTCGTTTTTTCAGTGTTTGAAATGGTCTGAGAGATTTGCTGGTTTGCTGTAAGGTGTTTCTCTATGCAGGGTGGCCTGGACGTGAGTAGTATTTCGAGAGTGAGGTGAAGGTTGGCTTTGAATGTTTCTTTCTAATATATGTATCAAGAGGGAGGCTGCTCTCCCTTGGAATGGCAGCTTTGGAAGTCACAGACTGCCTCCCACCGCAATGGCTGCATATTTTCTGTGACATGGCCAAAGGTCGGGCAGCAGATAATGGCAGCATCTTCGCAGGCTGATCTGCATAATGATCATGGAGGCCTCTTCCATGAGGGGTCACTGCCTTCACAGCCTCTGTCTCATCGTTAGCGACACTGATTCCACCAATCGCCTCTGAGTCAACCACGCTGCCATTGGTGTAACGAGCAGCAGATCTTAATTTAGGCCTGCCACTAGTTACCGTCCCTGCAGTGAGTTGATTGGTCTTGATTGCCCTGGCATAGCAATAAGTCCCACTGCTGTTCCTCTGATGGCAGGCCACATCCTGTGAGGCATCACCTCCAAGTGCTTTAAATGTCACTTCCTTTTTGATCTTGGATTCCCCAGTTTTCTGTTTTAAAATAGCCCTTTTCTCATTGTCGCTTCGTGTTAGCAGCAGTATCTCCTCTGTCTCCTTGCTAAAATCACTGCTGGATGTTTGAATAACATCGTCTGAGAGAGTATCAGGTAACTGGGTGGGTGGTCTGCTGATCCTCGGGGACGTCTGAACGCCAACGCTGCACTGAAGCCCCCATGCCTGCAGCAAGACTCCCCCGCTTTTATCTTCTCCCGTTGTCTTCCAGCCACGCACCCCGACCAGGGCAGGGACACCCAAAACTGGAACAGGAGTGCTCAGGTCGGCCGCTCGTCTCCCCATACCTTGTCTGACTGACTCAGGAGTCAGCTAGTTCAAGCGACTGGCATTGTTTCCACACCATTACATCTGTCTAAAAGTATGAGAGGAACAAATTTAGAGTGAGAGGCATTTGAAGGAATGAAGGAAACGCATGAGTAAGCAGGATTAGCTGAAACAATGCACTGAGTCATAAGTGAAACAAAAAAAAAAACTGATTCAGTTCTGCAGAGATAATTGATAGTCAGGGCTGTCAAAAATCAATTGTTTGTAGGTTTGAGACAAGAGCTTTACCTTTTCAACTTCCTGCATAGAGACTGAATGAGAAATAGAGATGGTACTCTGTTAATTCTGACAAGATAAGAGCTCTGTATACTAGCAATGCAAACATTTGCACAAATCCCTATTAAGTGCCCAACACTAGAGAGAATGAAATATTGTAGATTAAAATTTGAGCATATGTCCTGTGAACATTCATATCACCTTGGAAGAGGCCATGTTGTCTAGTGGCACTACAGTAAAGCCTTCATTCAAATTGTGTGCATTAAATGGGAACACCCTCTAACAAAGGGGACAGCGATTGTGTGTGTTTTTAGTCGTGTGTGTGTGTGTGTGTGTGTGTGAGTCCATGACACTGGAATTCACCCCTCAGTTTTCTCATGTGTGAAGGAGGTCATTTTAATGATTTACGCAACAGCAGTTTACCAGTCGACAAACTGATAACTTGGATTTTTGCAGGTGAGCACGCACTCTATCCCCGTACAGTAAAATACATTCACCCGGTCAGGATGCAGGTGCATCACTAATGTTTCATGCAAATATATTCTGACAAGCCTGGCATTCATCCTCTTCTCCCCCAATTTTCAGTCCAGCGACGTCTAAATTGGAAGAGTCACCTATACCTGAAGGGAATATTATTTTGATCACTGTCTAACAATAAGTGACAACTGTCTTATCCTGTTAACATGCTGTTAAATTGCTGTTTGTTTGTGGAGCTAAACAAAGCGTGATCTTGAAAAGCCACGCATTTTCCCCAGCCAAAAGTAAAACCTTTGCAATATTTTCTTTTTATTCTGATTATCAGGCATACCTGAGTGTTTGTGTAATCCAGCTGCAAGATGTCTTGTTTTCTTTACTGCAAATGTCAGGTGTTTGTTTCCAACGATCCTCGGGATGTTGAGGGACTTTGTCTTCATATTGTGATTTCCTTGGTTGTAGATTCCAAACTCAGCGGAGTCTGTGAGCAGTCAGCCCTGCAAAGCAATGTTGCTCAATGAGCTCTCCTCTCTTCTGCTCAGAGTCTGAACTGATTTACCTTTTATTGATCAGGCGTACAGCTAAGCTTTGTCCTTATTGTATCCACTTCTCTGCCTGTTTCGGTCCTTCAAGCTCACTCCATTATCACAACACATCGGGCTGCTACAGAGCGTTGTCCTCCAACACACTCTGTCCTACTCTGTCTTCCCTTTTTATACCTCCTCTTCTTCTCACTCTCCTTTTCTCTCCTTTTCCTGCCACTGTCCTCCTTCCCAGCATGCATGCGTCCTGATGTACGGCTGGGAGGAGAGAGAGAGAAAGAGAGAGAGAGCAATAGGAGAGAACGAAAGACAGACAGAGAGAGAGGAAGTGACTTGCATCAGTGGGGTAGGGACCGTCTGTAAATTACCATTCATGTTTTGAAAAAGAGGAAAATATACTTCTATTAAAACTGTAGACAAACCAATTTATTTATTTTTATTTTTGTTTTTTTTTTTTTTACAAAAAAGTGGAAAATAATCAGTTTGCAGTTAATCTTTTTTTTCTTTTGCATGAAAAAATAATCAAGGGATGATCAAGCCATGCTGGGATTTCCTTTACTGTCATCATGTGTTGAAGTTTTTTTTCCCTTTTTTGTTCTTGCAATGCACTTTGATGCAATTGTAATATCCTTATCCTCAAATTAACCCACACCAGTCCACAGTTTATTCAGATCTTCCAAAACAAAATGTCTTACACTTTTAAAGGTTATCAAACTTGAAACTCTGATGTTTGAGCAGACTGCTCAAGTTATATTGTGGATTATACTGTAATTCATGCTGCATGGCCACCTAGAGATATCAAACTTGCTTTGACTGTACATGGATTGCCCTTTTTCTTCTTTCAGATCTTTTTCCCTTTGAAGGGGTCACCACAGTGAATCATCATGTTCCACATATTGATTTGGCACACTAGGTTTTATGTCAGATGCTTGGTCAGAGGCTGGGTCAGTGTGGGGTTCAGTGTCCTGCCCAGGGACACTTTAGCACAGACAGGCCTGGGGATCGATCCAGTGACCTTTCAGGTGGAGGGCAACCAGTTCTACCCACTCATGAGCTCTCACATGAGCCACCAATGACGACTTGGAGAGCATGAGGACTAGTACGAGTTATATTTTTAGCCTGAGTGCTTATTTTATCTCTAAACAACATTGTTGGATGGTTTATCACACATTTGGCATCATTTAGTATCAAATCATGTATTATGTATGTACAATGTCTTCAAGGCAAAACTGAAGGTATTTGTGATTTCCTCAAGTACTTCTATTGAATTCTGCTCATGTTTGCACATTTAAACTGTTAAATATATTAGTCTACAGATGCTCATAATTCTACAGTTTTAAAAAATATACTGCTGAAAAAAAAAAAAAAGAGAGAATATTTTATGCCTTCACTTTGGGAAATGGCTTATTTGCCGTCAACCTGTTGATAAATTGATAAGTGGATAAATACTGATCGCTTTTCTGTGCCTCCAATAGTCACTGGAAGTGGATTGCTACACTTAGCCCAAGTGACAAAAGAACAACTCCATAAGGTTCTTATTTACATTTTATTACTTGTCTGTTTATCTAATCTAGAAATGATGGAGAATTAAATGCAACCATCTTATAAGCAGATACATTAAAGGAACTATTTCTTACTTTGGAGCTGTGCCATTATCCAGGCTGCATCACCGCATGCAGCACCCCCCCCCCCCCCCCCCCCCCCCCCCCCCATTTTAATTGTATGTTTAACCAGTCAGCAGCTGCTAATGTGACTGATTTTGTGAGTGTGCAGTCATCAGATGATGATGATCACATCACGTTAGAAAATCTCGAGCTACTTTTTTTTTTTTTTGTTTTGAGCCAGAATACAGAGAGGTAGCACGGTAGCAGAGGAAGCCAATTGTAAACTGCATGCTAGCTGATAGACTTACCTGAGAACAGTGCTGCTGCTGCAGGCTGCACACTGCAGCAGAAGTGGTGCTTCGTCAAGTTTGTTTTATGCATCTGTTTGTAAGGTTGCTACGTCTCATTTTGCATCGATATTTTCTACCCAACGATAATGTACGAGTCATCACATGTAAAAACAACCATTTTGGTGTTATTAGGAAGGTTATTTTGTCACTTAGGCTTGGTTTCGTTATCCACTTCCAGCACTTTTTGAAGACATGACAAGACTGCAGGATGGCAATCGCAGCCATGCTTGTACTTACTGGGCCTCATTCATGAAATTTTTGTAAATCTATGAATGAATTTGCACATGAATCACCTCCTGACTTAAAAATCTGCTCAGGATTTATGAGCGCTGTGTAAAACTAGTAAATTAGTGAATTTGAATTGATTGCAGGTTGGGAGTGTACTCAGATTAATTAGCATAAACCCTGCCCAGGGACAACCATATAAGAAGGAAAAAAAGCGCTGGCTACCATACAATTCACATGCTCTAGAAACCTTCGGGTAAAATCATAATCTCATGAATCCAGCTGAGGAGGCAAGGCTGGCAAGTGCTCCGCTTTGGAAATGTTCCCGGTAAACGTAAAAAAAAAAAAAATGCTCCCGGTGAGACCTGTGGCCGGAGGAAAAAATAAAAAACCCAGACCAAGGCTCTTCTATTCCCTGTGAGATCAGGGCTTAATGCATTTGTTTTATGCTGCGTCTTCTGTCCAATGAAGCATTTTGAAAAGGTGAAGCAGAAATTGTTGATAGGATTTTGGGGGCAAACTAGACAGAAATAGTAGCACATTTCTCTATATTAGCAAAACTCTCTGCTGCAGACAATTAGGAACTCTTCATCAGGAATCCACCACAGCTTCGTGACATCATTGGTGTGTTCTCTAACAGCCCGAGTCGCTGCATCGATGTCTGTCAGCATACCAGGTCCATTTGAACAACCTGACTCTTTAATAAACACAATCTGAAGCTTAAATGTGTGAAATCCCCATCAATTAAAATAAACATGTTCCTCATGTTTAAAAGATGTATTTATTTTAAGTATCTGCATATTGTGAGAATATCAACAGAATAATATAAGGTATTAACATTGTAAAGTCTGAGAATGACAATATTTAAGTGTTATATTGCAGTTCTCCAGAAATTATACTTTTCTACTGCTCATCTGGCCCTTTGAAACTGTTCAATCCCGATATGAATGCATTATTTGTCATTTTACTAACAAGCTCTGCTTTATTTTTTAACTTTCATCAACTTGTTACAATTCAAATTCCAAAAAAAGTTGGGACACTATTTAAAATTTTAAATACAAACATAATGCAATGAACATAAAGAACATATCTGATGCTGAAACTGAGACATTTTACCATTTCATTGACTTTGATGGCAGAAGAACATCTCAAAAGAGTTGGAACAGGGGCAACAAAAGTCTGGAAAAGTAATAGAAGCAACCCAAGTAACCAGAAAATGCTGATATTTGTATCTATTTGGCAACATCAGTCGTAACATATTGCATTTGGAACTTTTTGCAGACGTGACCACTTTCAGTAAAGAAAGTGACTAGCCAAACAAGCGATGCAGATGATTAATTTTACGTCATTTTCTGCCTTCAAACAATCATGGTTTACTACTACGATGCTGCAGAGTGTAAATAGATCCAAAAAGCTACACATTTATCCCTTTATGGCTGACCTGTGTGGGTACGGAGCCAAAGATCTCTCTGTGCAGAGAAGATGGAAGGCACTGATTCAGCGTGAGCGGAGTACTGCCCTGCAAGACATCATGTTCCATGGTACTCGGGTAGCCTCCATTGGTGCAAAGCAAAAACAAATAGAGAAGCATTTGACAACTAATTATGTTAATTGGCAACAGCTCAACAACATGACTTGGTATAAAAAGACCATTTCAGAGAGGCAGAGATTAAACAGCAATCTAAGAATTGTGGAACGTTTTCAGAAAAATGTTCTTCATTGCAAAATTGTTAAAGACTTCGAACATCCCCCCTTTTGCAAAATATAGCATCAATATATTCGGAGAATAGCAATGAATGTTTGTGTGCAAGGGACGACAGTCAAAACTGGATGAGCTGCATACTGCATTAAAAACAGGCATGGCTCAACAGAGCATGAGAAATTCTTCAAAATATGGGTTTATGAGATTTGCAAATTATTACATCCTGTTTTTATTTACACAACCTCTCAATTCCTTTAGAAATGGGGTTGTAGCTTTTATTGTCATTTTTATTCATTCCCATATTTGAGTTACCAGGCAACTCAAATCGAATCAAATCAAACTTTATTTATATAGCACTTTTCATGCATATAAAATGCAACACAAAGTGCTTGACAAAATAAAATAAAACATAAAACAGGGAACACAACAAATAAAAACCCGTCCCTCTCATGCTCACACACAAAGCACACACACGCACTCTCACAGCACAAAGGAAAACGTTCAGTAACATGGCAGGGCACTGAGGATCCAGCTGAGGAAAAACCACCCATGGGAGGCCATCCACACCGAGAGGCGCCACAGGGGGGCGCCGTCCCAGAGACCACCTCAACCCAGATAGACCAGGGTAGGACCTACAGACCCCCCCAGTCCTCCAGGCCCCCACAGGCAGACCAGACACAACTCCCAGTGTGGAGCGCTCCCATGAGGAAACACTGGAGATAAAAGCTAAAAGATTAGAAGACAGTAAAACAGGATAAAAACAGACAATAGATACAGTAATGATAAAATGTATAAAAATGTGAGAAATTGGAGCTGTAAAAACTATAGTTTTTTTTTTATATAATTTAAATATTTAATGGTAATAAAATGCAAAAAATACTCAAAAGGAAATTAACTCATTAAGGTCATTACAGATTAGGTACATTTAAAAAAAGAGTAAAACTCTTCTACTTTTGTTGGACGGAGGGCAGAAGCTGCAATTTTAGCAATTTAATGGTTTATCTAAATACATCAAAACAATAAAGGGAGCATGACCCATGACCTCAGTAATGATTAACTATAAACCTTTTAACCATGCTGAGTCTAAACTGTTATGTGTGGTATATATGGATGCTGCAGTGGCATAACTAAAGCCATCACCACTGTGTGACATGTTACAGATAAGAGTACTACGATCCATCATAGCACTTATTGAAGAATGGAGCAAATAAAAAAAATAAATAAAAAAGATGGCAGGAAAATGGAATGACAGTAAAATCAATTTCCCAGCAGATTACTGACACTGCTGGATGCAGTCATCTACATTATTGAAACAGTTGAAGTGTAAGTGACTGATACACTGGCATCACCTCGAAACAAATTCATGGCATCAATGATCTCCATGGCTGAAGTAGCAGTGGGGGAGTGAGTTGTATATGGGTCACAACCATGAGCTGAAAACCCCCAAGGTTGGTCACAGCAAGAGTGGGTCAGTCAGTTAGTGCTGCTGACTCTTACACTTAAACTCACTGATTATCACAGGAGAAAAGCACCTGCTGGATTCTGTCTCATCTTCTATTGATTCAGAAGCGAGATAGCACTGGGTCATACACTATAATATTTCGTTGCACCGCCTATAGCTTTGATTACGGCATGCATTCGCTGTGGCATTGTTTCAATAAGCTTCTGCAATGTCACAAGATTTATTTCCATCCAGTGTTGCATTAATTTTTCACCACAATCTTGCATTGATGATGGTGGAGTCTGACCGCTCCACAAAACCTTCTCCAGCACATCCTAAAGATTCTCAATGGGGTTCAGGTCTGGACTCTGTGGTGGCCAATCCATGTGTGAAAATGGTGTCTCATGCTCCCTGAACCAGTCTTTTACAGTTAGAGCCCAATAAATCCTGGCATTGTCATCTTGGAATATGCCCGTGCCATCAGGGAAGAAAAAAATCCATTGATGGAATAACCTGGTCATTCAGTATATTCAGGTAGTCAGCTGACCTCATTCTTTGAGCTCCCTAGCAAATTGAAGCCTTTTTTTTCCAGGTAGCCTCACTGATTAGTGGTTTTCTTAAGTCTACACAGCTGTTCAGCCCCAATCCCTTGAGTTCCCTTTGCATTGTGCGTGTGGAAATGCTCTTACTTTCACTATTAAACAGCCCTGAGTTCTACTGTTGTTTTTCTTCGATTTGATCTCACCAAACGTTTAAGTGATCACCGATCATCATCTTTGAGGATTTTTTTCTGGCCACATTTCCTCCTCGAAGACGATGGGTCCCCACTATCCTTCCAGTTTTTAAAAATGCGTTGGACAGTTCTTAACCCAATTTTGGTAGTTTCTGCAATCTCCTTAGATGTTTTCTCTGCTTGATGCATGCCAGTGATTTGACCCTTCTCAAACAGACTAACATCTTTTCCACGACCACGGGATGTGTCTTTTGACATGGTTGTTTAGGAAATGAGAAGCAACTCATTATACCAGTTGGGATTAAATAACTTGTTGCCAGCTGAAAGCTAATCGCCCATGCAGTAATTATCCAATAGGAGGCTTGTGCCTATTTGCTTAGTTAAATCCAGGTGGCAACTTTTTTTTGGCCGGGCAGTGTATATTGAACATATTTTGAAAAGTGCTGTTCCACATGGAGCAATATCCGGCTGGCATGTCCTGGAGCTTTTGTGAGCTATTTGAAAAAGAAAAAAAAAAAAAAATCATAAATGCGAGAGACATGTACCAGCTGGTTTCAGAATAAAGGAGAGGTGAGAGATTCCTGTCTAGTATTAATATGTGTGAAGGTTGACAAGGGTTTTTTTTTTTTTATGGTATTTACAGGTCTGTCTAAATCAGGGGTCTCAAACTGATCCATGAAAAGGCCGTGTAGCTGCAGGTTTTTGTTTCAACCATCCAGAAACACAGCTGATTTGTTTCATTCAATCAACTGAACTGGTTTAAAAACTAGTTGATTGACTAAAGCAAGTCAGCTGTGTTTCTGCATGGTTGGAACAAAAACCTGCAGCCACACGGCCCTTTCATGGATCAGTTTGACACCTGTGGTCTAAATGGTCACATTTTTTATGCTCCTGTTCTGTTGCAAGCTTAAATGAATAGGTTTTGTGTCTGAAAGCATGAGATACTGGACTATATGATTCAGCAAAAAAGGATAGTTTGAATGTATACTGTAACTGGTACTGATAAACACCAGATGGTAGTAAAGGGCTTAAATCGTACTGAAGATATTTGCTTCCTCAAGACTTTTCTTTGAGTTGAAATTCATCTACTGGCTACTCATTTCTGTGCGTTATCAACAAATTCAGAAATAAGACCCATTGTCATTTCCACCAAAAAGTACAATAATAGTTTCCGTTGAAGAATTTAGTTCAAATATGTAGAGTTTCACTTGCTTTGATGGTTTCTGATGGTTTCTGTCCTTGTTTGGCAGAAAAATAGCTATGCTTTTCTCTGTCACCTGGGCTGATTAAATTTGGCACATGCCTCCAGCTGATTGACTCTGCACAATTAAAAGTGACACACCTGCATTTCTAATGCAGAAAAACTACTTATTACTTCATACACAAACTGATCTTGCTGTTCAGTGTTATCTGACCTTATTTTCAGGTATGAAGATCTCCTCATACCTGCTTCTTCCTATTCAAAGTAACCAGGGACTGTTGTAGCCCATCCCAGTTCTCAGGGCAAAAAGCAGGATACACCCTGGACAGGTTGCCAGTCCATCACAGGTAGAAAATATATATACATTAAATAGAATTTCCAGCATCCACTCTGTTATAATGTAATTTAGAAAACTGTGCAATGCAGTAAAATTGCCACACACCAGATTTTCCATTAAGGCTATGAAATTGATCTGAGTGGACTGATTGTTCTTTGTACAGTAGATTGCAATCACTCTCCAGCCCCGGGGGGGAAGAGGTGGACTTTTTTAACAACGCTGTCTCCACGTTGTTGCCAGTGTCGTGTCAGAGGGAATGCATACGGTGAAATGCTTTACTGCCTCTGTGAAAATGTTGTGTGGTTTACATTTCGTTCATCATATCTTTATTATAATAGTTTTCCACGAAGATATTTTTTGTAGCTGCGGATGCAGTGTCGACAGTGTTGAGGCTGAGCAGTCCACATGAGAAGTGCAGGTGAGCCTGTGAATGTTAGCTATTAGATTAGATTTAATGTGGAACACAGGCAGATGGAAGCCAATGCTCCACACCAAAAACTTGTGAACATCATCACCGAACATAAGCTTTACATCCTGATATCGTATGACTCATATCTGCATTGTAGCATATACAAGAGAGTATATGTAAGAGTTATAAAAGTGTGAATGTTTTCCAAACCCTCTCTCTTTCACCTGAAAATATTCCATTAAATTTTCTGGAAAATTCATACAGGCCCACCAGAGTTAATGGCTTTTTTTTAATTTCACGCATTCTTTTTGGATAAGCCTGGCTCCTCCTTTGGCCTCAGGGAAACTTGACTTCTTGAAGTTTGGCGCAAGTTTCTGGTGTGTTATGCTTATTGCCTGAAGCTGTGAGAGACTTTGAGGTTCCCTTCGGAGCCACAAAAGGTGCCATATGAATGTTTTCATCTGCACAGACTTTGATGTTAAAATTAGAGGAGTTTCCCCACACTGTAGTGAAGCTGCTGTCAGATATGCTGGAAAAAGTACATTTTATTCTCTTCTTTGGAATGGTGAGAAAATGCACGAAGCTACTTTTGATCACTGAAACATCAGAGAGAATTTACTGAAAAGCATGCTATGTTTACATTTTGTCACAATGAAAGAAACTTTTAGTTAAAGTGCAGAAGCAATCAATGTCATCAGGCTGAAAGCCATTTCATTCAATTTAGGTATGAAATACAAAAGATGAATGAATGAGCCAGGTTTTATTTGTGCGAGGCTGTTGATCAATCCCAATCCTTTGTGCTGTTTTTTGTGACCATCTACTGATATATACATGGCTCTCCATTTCATCCTTCAGTATCTGGACTCCCATGTGCCAGGAAGCTTTTATTGGACTTTTGCTCTGCCTTCAGCTCAGTCATTTGCTCCGAGCCAAGCTCTCCCAGCCCAATGTGCCTGACTCCCCGCACAGGTGGATTATGGACTTGGTAGTTCACAAGGCTGGGGAGGCATCCTTTCCCCTCTGCTATTCTCCATGTACACCAACAGCTGCACATCTGGACACCAGTCTTTAAAACTCCTGAATTTTGCAGATGCCTCAACTTGGCCGCATGTGCAGCATGAGCAACCTGGAGCTCAGGAGGTACCCATCTCTCCCTCATGGCATCTTCTGTTGCACTGTGGCTCATCGTTGTTTGTCTACGATGAGCTGGCGACCTGTCCAGGGTGTACTCCTGCCTTTTGCCCAAAGAGAGCTGGGATAGACTCCAGCAGATCTCCATGACCCTGCACAGGATTAAGCGGGCATAGATGATAGATGGTTGGGACAGTATATGAACAAAAGTAATTCGGGCACCTGAGCACAGAGACTATACAGGTAATGACATTGTATTCAAACAGATATACTTTAAACGGAAATTGCTCCTCCTTTTCAGGACAACAGCTTCCACTCTTCTCAGAAGGCTTTCCACAAACTTTGGAGTTTCTGTGTCTAGACTCTTGGCTTTATACAAATGTAGCAACTGTTCCGTTGAAACCTGAATTCAGTAGTTAACAGGTGTGGCCAAACACGTTGGTGCATATAGTGTACAATCACAGATGTCCACTATGTGCATGTACAGAATTTCTGGATGCTTGTACGGTAATGAGGTGAGTGTACTGTTTTGTGTGGGTGTGTCATGACCTTTGTGAAGAAGTCTGGTCACTTGTTGGGTCGCTGATGGATCTTACCAGCTTAATGAAGGCATTAAGTCTGGCAGCACATCTGACTTTGGATTTGTGATTTGTCATTTCTTTTATATTCTTTATCACATAACTTGCTTTGGGCTGAAACAATTGTATGTCACCAACTACTTCAATTATGATTTGTGGTTTGTTTGGTAACTTTAATTTGTAGGGTTTGTGGCTCTTGTTCCCCTTTTTGTTTTGGTCACATTGCCATTTTGTATTGATCCTCCAAAATTGAGCACATCCACTTTTGGCAAATCCCTGTAAAATATCTGACTCTGTTGCTGTCTGTGCACTTCTGTGTGCAATATGGACAACCCCAGTTACAAAAAAGGACACTGTGTAAAACATGAATAAAAACACAGTGTATTTCATTAGAACATTAAAAAAAACATATCAGATGCTGAAACTGAGAAATTTTACCATGTTATGGAAAATATTAGTTCATTTTGACTTTGATGGCAGCAACATCTCAAAAAAATTGGAACAGGGTGATGTTGTTCATTGATGTAGCTTCTTTTCTTACAAATGTCTGTAAACGTATGGGAAGTGAGGAGACCAGTTGCTGGAGTTTTAGGAGAGGAATGTTGTCCCATTCTTGTCTGATGCAGGATTCTAGCTGCTCAACAGTCCTTGCTCTACATTGCTGGATTTTTCATTTCGTGAGGCGTCAAATGTTTTGTGCTGGTGAAAGTGTAGTTGAGCTTTGTCTGGCTGAAATATGCATGGCCTTCCCTGAAAGAGAGGTTGCCTGACTGGCAGCACATTTTGTTCTTACAACAAGATGGTGCTCCCCAGGGGGCTACATCATGGAGCTTTCTGAGCCGTCCTGTGCCTTATCAAAAGGAGGGATAAGTCGAGCTATAGGACTCTGGTCAACAACATCCTTGTTTATGACGAGGAGAATAATCTCATTCTCAACGTAAACAAGACAAAGGGAATTTTCATGGACTTCATTAAGAACCCTCCCCCTCTGCAGTCCCACACCATCGAAGGTACTGTAGTAGAGTGGGTGGACAGCTACAAGTTCTTGGGCCTGAAGGCAGCATCTGACCTGAGCTGGACCACAAACACCGTTGCCACAGCGAAAAAAGCCCAGCAAAGTCTGTACTTCATCAGGATGCTGAGGAAAGCAGGTGTGAGAGACCGCCCGCTTACCCAGGCCTTCAGAGGACTGACCGAGAGCATCCTCACTTGTGGGATCACTGTCTGGAATGGGAATACCACACAGGCAGAGAGGAAGGCTCTCCAAAGAGTCATAAAGACTGCAGAGAGGATTATTGGAAGTAAGCTTCCATCCATGGACTCCATTTACACACAGCGCTGCCATAGAAGAGCACAGAACATCATCTCTCTCCATCCAGCTCACCCTCTGCTCAGGCGCGAAGACTCCACCTACATCTTTGCACATGTGTGTAGATATATAGGCCTGGGTATGGGAAGGTGTATGTATGTGTATGTGTATAACATACATACATATATATAGTTAAATGTTTATAGAGTTATATTTATGGACAGCAATCTTGCCAGTTGAAAGACTTCTCTTTGTAAGTCAGCTGCAACATCTAGGGTTGTCGTGTTTATGACATTTGTCTCTCTCATGTGTCTGTGTTCTGTGTCGATAGGTGTCTTGAGTGTTTCCTTCTTAACTTGACCTCTTAGCTTTGCACAAGAATTCCAGTGTGCCTAGACTAGCTATCTTTATACAAATGGCAAATAAAAATCTTGAACTCTTGAAGTCTTCTAAGACCTCTATGTACTTTTCAATATTAGTGGAGCCTTTCCAGATGTGCAAGCTGCCCACAGCATAGACACGAATGCAACCACATACCGTCAGAGATGCAGGCTTTTGATAACAAGCTGGATGGTCCATCTCCTCTTTAGTCCACAGAACATGGCTTCCATAGTTTCCCAAAAGAATTTAAAATTTTGATTAATCTGACAACAGAACAGTTTTCTATTTAGCCTCAGACCATTTTACATGAGCCCAGAGAAGACGGCAAAGTTTCTGGATTGAGTTCATATGTGGCTTCTTCTTTGCATGATCAAAGTCAAAGTCAGAAAGAGTTACAATTTTCCATGAAATTGTAAAATATCTCAGTTTCAGCATTTGGTATGTTCTATTGGGAATAAAATGTGGGTTTATGAGATTTGTAAGTCATTTCCTTCTGTTTTTATTTACATTTACCACAGTGTCCCAACTTTTTTCAATTTGGGATTGTAGTTGTCTGAACATAATGTCACACTTTGAGTTTCTGCAGCAGTTCATGTTTAGTTTTTGCATGAGTCTTGACTTTTACTGATTGGTTCAGTTTGTTCAGTGTCATTCCCACCCCCCCCCCCCCCACCCCCCCCACCCCCCAGTACCCACCCAGCCCACCTATAGCTGATGGCTATGGGTGGGCTGGTGTGACTGGTTTCCCTTCCTTTTATAGGATATATTTCTCTTCAATCTTTTGTTTTTTGGGGAACATTTTGGTGGCCACGTAGTGGTGATAACTAGGGCCGTGTCGTTTTGTGGATTCTTTGTTCAGAGTGTCAGCATAGTGACCTGTTGGGGCTTTTCTTTGGCTTTCCCTTCCATTTCCTCCTTTTCTTTTTCCAGGTCTTTCCAGGTCTTTGGCTGTGTTTCAGGCCTAAATACTCCAGTGAAGAACTTGAGCACAGAGGTGAAGAGTGTAAAGATGGCAAAAAGGAAATATAACCTGTGTGTCAGAAGCTATTCTTAGTTCCATCACTAGGGGTCAGCATGGCTGCAGAAATGGACCAGCTAGTTGGAAGTGAGACGTTTTTAATAATTTCTCTAGTCTAAAGACAGATGGAGCTCATGCTACAGACATCAACAGGCTCCTTTAAAGACAACATTAAAAAAGAGTCCTTGCTGAAATAGAGGGACAGTTTAAATTCCTATGTTTTGACCATTATCAAGTCTTTTGTGGCAGCCTTGACTCTCTGCCAATGAGAAATGCTCACATCTGTTGCTGACTTTTCACTTTGGGCTTAAAAGAAAATTTCAAGCACAGAAGGCATGGAAATTAAATAACTTTACTTAGACTAACCTCAAAGAAAAGGTTTCTTTGCAGTAGCAAATTTTAAAGATTTTGTGTGTATACAGAGATGATAATACAGTCAGTTTCTGGGATGAAAATAATGCCTCTGCCTTCACAGAAATGCTCACCAACTTTTTACTATTTGCTTACTCCCACTGAAATGGCTCCCAGGTCATTTTCCTCAAGTTACTCTTTCCTGAAAACGATGAGAATAAATACATAAGGTTCTGGTCACATCGACATTGTGCCAGCACAAATATAAAACTACACATGGTTTTGATTATGAAAGTAACTGAGTATCTCTTTCACATTTGTTTCTTGTTTTGTGCAGGCTGACTAAATCTCAAGTGTGTTGCAACACAAGAGAAGAGTGTTCATGACTTGGCTTGAACAAAAACAGAACATTCCTGATTCCAGTAACACATGTATTATTGCCAAATCGCAAAGAGTCTTGTTGTTTTCTGTCTGGATAAAATCTGTTCCCTCAACAAATCTAAAATATGTTTATAAAATCATACAATAGAGGTACAGTTTTGGAGACAGAATTGTTCATTTTACCAGTTTATCTCTGGGACTCTGTTAACCTCTTGCCTTGTCTGTAGTGAATTTGTTTACACCACAGTAACTGAGTATCTCTTTCACATTTGTTTCTTGTTTTGAGCAGGCTGAATGGATCTCAAGTGTATTGCAACACAAGAGAAGAATGTTCATGACTTGGCTTGGACAAAAACAGAACATTCTTGATTCCAGTAACACATGTATTATTGCCAAATCACAAAGAGTCTTGTTGTTTTCTGTCTGGATAAAATCTGTTCCCTCAACAAATCTAAAATATGTTTATAAAATCATACAATAGAGGTACAGTTTTGGAGACAGAATTGTTCATTTTACCAGTTTATCTCTGGGACTCTGTTAACCTCTTGCCTTGTCTGTAGTGAATTTGTTTACACCACAGACTGATTTTTCTCAAGATATCCGAGAATGGCACATTAACAAAAGACCTCCCTGGTTGTGATAGGACTAAAACAGATGTTGCATTTGCTATTTTTTATTTCTGGAATGCAACTGATTTAGCAGGGAATTTGTAAAGCAGGGTCACTAACAGTCCAACCCTCTGATTACTTTATAAGCTTTTGAGCTTAATGGGTTGAGTAATGCCAAAATGGGATATTCAGTCAGACTCCTATGGGATATGCATTTCTCAGTAGGCCTGTAGAACTCACCAGCAGCATGGCAAAAATCCATCCACACCAATGTAGGAATGTGACAGCAGTCGATGAGGGGATATCACCAATGACAGCTGCAATTACTTCCGCTCTGAAGTGTTTTCATCTTGTTTGGGTCAAATTTCCTGCATAGCTATGCTGCAATCGGCCTACGCTGCAGGAGGACACCAACATGATCTGCTGAGCAGTGTCTTCCAACCCTCTTATGTTTTATGTCCCTTCCTCTTATGTCCCTTCCTTCCCTTTCCTCTTCCTCCTCCAGCTCAATCCATAGTTAATTAGAAGCACCTCGTAACTGTAACTGTGCTCCATTTTTTCCTGTAGTTTGCTGTGGTGTTTTGACCCCCCCAAATTTTTTTTTCGCTTTTTTTTCTGTATGTTTGCAGGCCAGATTTCCAGAGTTGCATGCTGACTTGCAGTTCCACCCTCTGGCCATCCCAGTGTTTACCTCCACCTGTCTGTGTAGATGTGTTCGGGGTACCGACTGTGCCGATCTAGTCCTCTAACTATCTCATCTCAGTGCTGCTACCTACATCTGTTTATATAGTCATCTCTGTATTTCATGTACTAGCATCGACTCCTATGAAGAAAATTAAAACGAGAACTCGATGTCCTTCGCTCGGGCTAGGGTTACCGGGGCCCCACCCTGGAACCACACCTTGGGGAGGGGCTCATTCAGGAGCGCCTGGTGGCCGGGCATTTACCCATGGGGCCCGGCTGAGCTCAGCCCGAACGGGGTACATGAGTTCGCCTCCCTGTGGGCCCACCATCTGCAGGGAGGGTCATAGGAGTCGGGTGCGATGTGTTTTGGGCAGCAGCCGAAAGCATGGACTTTGGTATGCTGACCCCCGGCTGACTAAACTGGACTACTGGGACATGGAACATCACCTCTCTGGTGGAGAAGGAGCTTGAGCTTGTGCGTGAGGTTGAGAGGTACTGGCTAGATAAAGTCAGGCTCACCTCAACACACAGCCTGGACTCTCGAACCAATCTTCTCAAGAGAGGCTGGACTTTATTCTACTCTGGCGTTGCCCAGGGTGAGAGGCGATGGACTGGTGTGGGTTTGCTTATAGCCCCCCAGCATGGAGCCTGTACACTGGGGTTTTCCCCGGTAGCTTCCCTGTGCCTTCAGGTCGGGGAACGGGCTCTGACTGTCATTTGCGCTTATGCGCCAAATGACAGTTCAGAGTACCCAGCCTTCTTGGAGTCCTTGGTGGGGGCACTGGAAAGCGCCCCTAATGGGGACTCCTTTATCCTGCTGGGGGACTTCAATGATCATGTTGGCAATGACAGTGGTACCTGGAGGGGTGTGACTGGGAGGAACGGCCTCTCTGATCTAAATCCGAGTAGTGTTTTGTTGTTGGATTTCTGTGCTCATCACAGTTTGTCCATAACAAACACCATGTTCAAACATAAGAGTGTCCATAAATGCACGCGGCATCAGGACACTCTTGGCTGTAGATCAATTATCGACTTTATAGTTGTATCATCTGATCTTTGGCTATATGTTTTGGACACTCGGGTAAAGAGAGGAGCTGAGCTGTCAACTGATCACTACCTGGTGGTGAGTTGGAATCAGATGGCGGGGGAGAATGCCGGTCAGACCTGGTAGGCCTAAACACGTAGTGAGGGATCGCTGGGAATGTCTGGCAGAGGAAACCTGTCAGAAAGATCTTCAACTTGCACCTCCAACAGAACTTCAATCATGTCCGAGGGAGGCGGGGGACATTGAGTCTGAATGGGCCATGTTCTGCGCCTCCATTGCTGAAGTGGCTGACCGGAGCTGTGGCCGTAAAGTCATCAGTGCCTGCCATGGTGGCAATCCTTGAACTCGGTGGCGGACACCTCGGTTAAGAGAGGCCCTACCGGGCTTGGTTAGCTTGTGGGACTCCGGAATCAGCAGGCAGGTATCGACGGGCCAAACGGGCTGCAGCCTTGGCGGTCTCTGAGGTGAAAACTCGGGTGTGGGAGGAGTTCAGTGAGGCCATGGAAAAAGACTTTCGATTGGCTCCATGGAGACTCTGGCAAACCGTCAGACGGCTCAGGCAGGGAAAGCAGTGCTTCACCAACACTGTGTATAGTGGGGATGGGGTGCTGCTGACCTCAATTGGAGATGTCGTTCAGTGGTGGAAGGAATATTTCGAGGACCTTATCAATCCCACCAACATGTCTTTTGTTGAGGATGCTGAGCCTGTGGACTTAGAGGTGGACTCGTTCATTGCTGGAGCTAAGGTTGCCAAGATAGTTAAGAAGCTGCACGGTAGCCGGGCTCCAGGGGTGGATGAGATCCGCTCTGAGTTCCTGAAGGCTCTGAATGTTGTAAGACCGTCTTGGTTGACATGTCTCTGCAACATCGCATGGGGCCAGTAACCTCTGGATTTGCAGACCGGGGGTGGTGGTTCCTCTTTTTAAGAAGAGGAATTTCCCTGGCCTCAATTGGGATTTGAATTAAGAACCTGCAACTGTGAGAGAATAACACTAACCATTACATCACTAAACTCCCATCACATCTGATGGATGGTTTATGTTTCTACGCTGAACTGACAGGCTGCACCATAACCTCCACTGTAGCCTGACGTGCACTTCTTCAGAAATCTAACTATGCATCAGGTCATCACAGACAACAGAAAAGCACATGTTACCGATGTAATGGCTGCAAAGGTTACTGTCGCTCAACATTTTATCAACTACAACTCACATAAGATGTCCTTAATTTGCTCTGTTGGTATGTTTGAGCTACTTAAAACAAGTAAACAACGAAAAGCCCTGCTGTTTAAACTACAGCGCTGCAGAAAATAATCTGCACCACTACCTAGTGTTTGGTAATGTAATTACGCTGTTGTTTTTGTCACAATGTACAAGTTTAGATGCCATCTGTGATTTAGGTCCCAGACCTCAGCCAAGTTGAGCGATAAACAAAGGTTTACATTCATCTGCCCATTCTGCAGCTTCTTTAGCATTCAAGTGAATTTAAAAACAATACTGCAGTTACAGTTTGGGTCAATCCTACATACAGCAGCAGTATCAACATTTTAATATTATGTTAATTTGTTGCATAATCATACCAACTGATCAGCCAAGTGCAAATGGTCAACATCACTTTTCTGACCCATTGACAATTGGATAAATCCTTCTTTTCAAAACCTGCTTCATCTTGTTCATGGTTGCAGGAATCCATCCCAGGGAAGATGGGAGGGCACACTCTGAATAAACCATCATGGCATCACTAGGCCCCACAAACATGCACACTCACTCATATAGTCGATTCTGAATCACCAATCAATCTAGCGTGTTTTTTTTTTTTTCGATGGAAGTTCTTGCTGCTGGGCAAATATGCAAGCATATCCATCTGAAATATGATGGCTGCAGAAATCAATCTTCCCACAGGCTAAAATATATTGTCTGCTAAATGTCTTTGGGAGCATGAACTCTAAAGTGTGAGGGGGCATGGTTTGATACAACTAAATAAACTGTTTTGAACTTTAACTGAGGTGAGTTGGGAGTTAAATCAAAACCATAACACATTTTAAGATATTTAAGAAAAGAAACTTTATTTGTGACTCCTTAACAAAACACATTACCAGATTGATGAAATCATAAGAATCACTATTATCACCTTAACAATGATCAGCAGGTGTACAAAAAAGTTATGAACAGATCCGCACAGCCACAGTCGACTGGTGTCCGCCAGTCGCTGCCGCCGCGCTCGGCGACATTCACTATACACAATAAGAGAATACATCGATTTTAATTTTTTTAATATATAATTTTCTTGCATTTTTATGTTTTTTTTCTTTTTTTTGTACATTTTATTTCTCTACTGGGCAACAAACAGATATGGAGAGTGTGTAAATGACTCAGTTCTACAATAGTGTTTGTTTGATCATTTCAAAGCTCAACACAAGTTTAAGGACTGATTTTCTTCTCTGTGAAAATCAATTGGGTAAAAACAGAAAAAAAAAAAAAGGCATTTCAAAGCATAGCACAATAGCATTATGTATATCTAGAAGATTAAAGTCATTTTCAACAGGATACAAAATGTGATTATTTTAGGTGGGTTTTTTTCCACAATTTTACTGTTTGCAATATCTGTATGTATTGTACTATGTATTTATTTACGGATGAGTGTGGGTCTTTTAATGCGTGAACGTTTCCTTGGGAATCTGTATCAGAGGTGCATGTATTCCAATACGCATATCCCAGAAAAAAAACAAAACATATCTATTTATATATATTATTTATATAGAATCTGTTTTCTTTGCTTATAACATGCAAACAGCCACTTGGTAATCTGACAGCACAGACGTATACCTGCAGTAAAGAGCAGGGGGAAGGATTTGTGTTCATGGGGAGGGCTGAGCTGGATAGCAGCACCCACATACCCCAACTGTGATTGGTAACACAATGGTCTTTAAAAAAAAAGGAACACTGAGGTGACATTTTATGACACAAAGCTGTTCCAGTGTCTATCACTTGCAATACTTCTGTGTTTGACCATGTCAGGCTGACTACAATTCAATTCTGGATCACTGTTCATCTTGGGCGTTTGACATGCCCTTGTTTCAGACTCATAACTGCAGCAATGAAGTCTAAGATTTTATCACTTTGACTGTGACTGTAGATACTTGCATGTTGTGGCCCCACCATAAGCAATTTCACACCTATTTACTTGCAAGAAGCATCTCCCTCCTTTGAATGTAACTTCGTGCCTCCTTCTACTGCCACTGATGTGCATTTCGGTTACCTCGCCATGAACGACAGAGGACTGCCTTCTGCAACGGATCAGAAAGATACACTGACGTGCATGCTATATTCTGACCTTTCTTTTTGCCCCTCTATCTTATCGCCTCGCATCCAGCACAGCATGATCTGAGTTTCTGCTAACCTGTCAGACGTCCTCACAGTGTCAAGCGTGCAGCCCATGAGAGAGATGACAGAGCTGTCAACAATGAGACGTCAGAGGAGAAATAGCGGAAGAATTGCCCAAGATCGGTTCAAACTGATGTTGAACTTAACAAAAGCTGTATGTTAGTGTGGTGCATGTACTTCTGTGTGTTTTCTGTATTTATATATATCAATACACACAAATGTATATGTGTCTCAGCTGCACAGTTCACTTGAGGAGAGCGACTTTAAGGACGTCGTCCAACCATGATGATTTGACAAAACGGGAGTGGAGGGAGGAAACGGGCAGCGGCCAAGCGAATCCTACAAGCGCAGAAGCAGTCGAGGCAGTGGTGCCGGGCCAGAAGAACAACCACTTAACATTCAACGACAGAAGTAGAGGGAGCAGGCTTGAACAGAAATGAAGCGACAAGCAACGTCCCTGCGTCTCAGCCATATAATACACTCCCATTCCGGGGGACGGAGCTGGTCTTCATTTTTGGAGTTTCCAGAAAGGAATGCCTATTTTTATTTCCAATTTGTGTGTTCATTTTGTACTGTGTGTGAGAGTCAGTGTGTGTTTTTGTTTTTGGGGCATCTAAGAGGCAGAGAGAGTCATTGTTTTTGTACAGTAACGTGTGTGTCAGACTGAGTGTGCTGATACACAGTGGGAGGAAGACCCCGTTGGCCTGTGCCGTTTTTCCAAAGCACGGTCAGGAGCCGGTTGCATCAGCTGCACGTATACGTTCCCTAGTTATATCCGAAGTGACCACTAATCCCAGTTAACGCTGAATTACAAGCGATACCACCACAAAAACCCGTTGTAACATAACCTTATGCAACAACTAAATAATTACGCAAGCAATAAAGCAAGTGCAAATGATACAAAGTCACAGAACTGCACTCACTACCAGTAAAGCAGGATTTTTTTTCAGTTTTTTTTTTTTTTTTGCACAAACCATTTGTTTTTTCTTTAGCAAATTCACACCATTTTGCAACCCCAAGGGGCTATGGCACTGATTTTGCATGTTTCTGTCCATTTTCTACATATAATATAATGCCAACCAATTACAAATGTACATTTTTCAGTGGGTCTTCCCATTTCTTCAGGCAGAACCTGACTCCAATTTTGTTTCACTGCTTACTTCAAATGAACTGTCTCCATGACGTTGGATGAGTATAATTTAATATGTTCATTATAATATGTTGAAAGTATGTCTCAAGTAGCACCTAAACCAGACACTGGGTTTACAGTTTCCACAAATCTGTTTTTCTCAGTACAACGGTTGAAAAAGAGCCATATTGCATTGTTCTGAAAAATGCCCTGCGATCAATAATTTGAGAATGGATTGAAAATATCCAAAATCATGTTTGAGACAAGTACGGGTTCTATTTACTAATTGTAAGCCTATCGAGTCATCTGCAAAGCAGTGTGTTCTGCACTCATCAGCAGCACACTGCCATAGACACAACCACGTAATATCCTCTATACAGTCAGTTGCCATAACTTGCTTATTACAAAGGAACAAGCAGCTATTAAGCCACTGCTTTATGAACTAACCTGGGAACAAACTTGCGCATAGTTGGTGCAACCCAGTGCAGATCCTCAGCCTCTGCAATGTGCTATGTTACACTGAAACAGAGCTCTTTATTTCAGCGTGGTCCAGAGTATCTCAGCCACCTCTTCACTTAAAGGTGCTCATCTATTCGTATATGTTGCTTCATTTTCTTTTCTCACATTTTTCCCTATTTCCATTTTTCTTTATTTTGTTTTTTACAAAAGACCCTATTTTCTGAAGTACTACAAGCCCTCTATAATACTGAAGACAAAAAGCTTCTGTTTCATAACCGCTTTGCTGTTTTATCTTGGCTTTCACTTCATTTGACTTGGCAAAAAAACAAATAAAATAAAATAAAGGGTGCCAGAGATGTCAACACCGGCAGCCTCAACTGACAACGGTCAGATACAAATAGTACACCTTTCTGGGTGCTTTTGGTTGGTATTTATACAAACTTGGCAAGGCAGGGGTTCAGGGATTGGATGGCAAATCACAGAAAGGCTAATGTAAGCAAATAAACTCATTAAATTTGGTCCAGCCTTTAGATCAAGAACATTTGTAGTTCGTATGATGTGAGGAGCCAGACCTGTTTGAATGAGGATTTGGCCACCGTATAATGTCTATGCAAATGTGGTGCACGGGAGCTCCCGTTGTTGTACAATATGCATTAGGCTCATTTTTCTGGCTCTGAAATTGGGATGGTAGTTTGTCGGTAGCTCTGCTTTCAAGTCACCCCTTCTCCTCTATTCGTCACCGCCGTCATCCTTTCCTTTATCCTTCTTGTCCTTCTTTTCTTTCTTCTTCTTCTTCTTCTTCTTGGCCTCCTCCTTCTTGCCGAAGCTAATGAAGTCACCTTTGTCGTCCACAGGGCCAGCGTCGTGGCGGATAGAGATGATGGCGGGAGATCCAGGGATGATGAAGGCCTCAGGTGGAATCTCTCCAGGTTTCAGTGGCTGAGGGGGGCCATAGCCTTGTCCCGCGCCGTATCTGAAGTGCCAGCTGTTGCTGTTGACCCCAGCACCCACTGGGGGGGAGAGTTCTCCACCACCTTCTCCATCTACAAAAGCAAGATAAAAAGGAATCATAAATAAATTAAATTGTGCTAAATCAGGATACTATTACAATAGGCTGCTTCATTAAAGCAATGGATCATTGATTCATTAAAATCCATGAATGAATGAATCCATGAGCCATTCTTGGATTCATTAAATATTACTTTGTAACTGAGAGGCAATGAACAGAAATTTCAAGAAAGAGCTAATTACATCCAAGAAGTAGTCCACGTCCTTCAAAAATAGAGCATTTTTGATCCCCTACAAACAGTTTCATCTCATAAATACAGATGTGCCCTAATGTAGGCAGACACAACTGAAAGCATTTAGAGAAGACAATGTCGTTGGACACATTTGCTTTCTGATTTGCTTTTGTAGGTGTCTAAGTATCCATCCTTGATTAGCCTATATCACAGAGCCTATATCACATAACTACTGCCGGAACATGATGAAAACAGAAGAGCATCGATGATTATGTAAATGATGGTGGTGCTGACTCTGTTTCTTGGTATCAGCTGTTATGCAGGTGAAATCTGCATTTAATAATATTGCAACTGCTTAGATGTGCAGGAGCCAAACCTATTATAAGAGCAATCTTCAACAAAGGTTATTTTTAGTAGTGTTTGTTCTGATTCCGATACCAGTATCAGAAATGGCTCCAAAGATGCCGGCATCTGTATCGGTGAGTACGGGAGTTCAGGCACCAACTGATACGAAGTCATTTATATCTAATGATTTATTTACTAGTTACTTCTGTTACACTACCACCAAAAAGAAATACTTTTTAATTTTGCAATACTGTTTTATAGTGTTCTATTTGGAAATAAATATAGACATAAGTGGCTTGGATTTGCTGTATTTATTCATGTTTTACAACGATTATAATTATATTACGGTCAGATAATTTTTTTTAAAGTATCATACTTGGATTGGTAGTTTGTATCGGCCGATACCCACCGCTTAAGAATCTGAATCGGTACCGGGAGGGGAAAATGATATCGAAACATCACTAATTTTTATTGAGCATGGATGGTGATATGATACGTGCTTATGGTGCAATAAGGTGGATTATTTCCAAAACGAAGTAAAAAAAAAAAGTTAGAGAAACTGATCAAGAGACCAAACAGGAGTAAATTTGTCATACAAGTGAATCAACCTACATGCCTATAAAGCTAGCCTCATTGAGCTAAGAGCTCCAAAAGTTCCATGAGTTGCCAAACAACAATGAAATGTCATTTCAAAGGCCTGCTCTGAGGGGTCCACTCAAGGGGCCTGACCAAGTTTTGCTTACCATTCCTGCACCAGCCCTGCTGAAATCTGAAATGCAAAAAAAAAGCATTTCATTGGATGCATAGTTAGTGCAACCCCTCCCCCCCCATTTACGGACAAGTTTACTGGGCCAGACAGTGAACAGTACAACACGGGTTTTATTAAAACAAAGTGCATATCTGAGTGTGTGGGAACTTCAGTTGCAGCTGGTAATAACTTGACTGCTGTCAGACAGTCAAGGCAGCAGAGTTCACCACAGCCTCATTAAGTTAATTAAACAACTCTCATTCTTCTAACCATGCCTGGTTCTTTTATGAGATTATATCATTTGGTCAGTTGCCTGACGATAGTGTGATAGCCACAGGGAGCGGATATTTTTAGGACTGCAATTCAGTCAAGATCACTAAAGGGAACGCTGGAGGCAATAACCTTAAAACCATGGGGATGTTTAACTTGACATCGTGATTAGTTTTTGTGTTTGGGATGATGGCAGCAGCGTAATCCTCCTCAGACAGAAGGCCAGAGACAGGGATTCAACCTCTTTTGCAAAAGCATGGATGTAAAAGAGAAAGGAAACCAGATGGTGAGAACGGAACACACACACACAAATATTACAAATAATTTGTG
Source organism: Hirundichthys speculiger (assembly GCA_018398805.1). Classification (NCBI taxonomy): domain Eukaryota; kingdom Metazoa; phylum Chordata; class Actinopteri; order Beloniformes; family Exocoetidae; genus Hirundichthys; species Hirundichthys speculiger. Next base: position 3,547,520 of record JAGFBZ010000606.1, on the reverse strand, counting down.
CATATTTGTGAAAAAAACAAAAAACAAAAAATAACAAAAAAAAAAAAAAAAAAAAAAAAAAAAAATATATATATATATATATATATATATATATATATGTATATATATATATGTATATATACATATACACGCACACACACACATACAACATTATTATTAAGATATATCTATTAGGGTCAAAAGGTCAAATATTTTGGGATGGAAAGGAAAGAGGGTGTCAGATGGGATAAAGAGAGAGAAAGGAAGTGTGAGTGAGCATGAGAGCGAAGCAGTAAGAGGGATAGGAGTGGGCGGGTTTTGCAGACACGGTGCTCTCAGGCCCACACCAGTTCCCTCTGCACTGACCTACTTTCAGTCTGGATTTTATTTAGATCAAACACAGGCTATCGCCAAAAGATTCTGTTTGATTTCCTTTGTAAGCTGTTTATGACATTTCTGGAGTCCTGAAATGGTTTGAATGCCCATCCCGAGGGATGAACATTTATTTATTTCTTTTTTTAATTGGTAATTTTTCATGACCATATTGTCTCATGAAAACCCCTACAAGGACACTGTCACACAGGAGAACCGACAACATATCCAGATCATAATAAAAGCATACGAAATGGACACTGTTACACCAGCCGACAGATGGCTCTGCACTATTGCTCTGTTCGGCCACCCTGATGAAGAGCCGAGCACATCATAGACAAAGATATGACTTGTTAATGAGTCATTACTCACTGCAAATTGATTCTATTAACTCATAAAAGCGTTGCAAATGATTTGTGTTTTCATGTTTCCCGGAAAGGTCAGATATTGTCTCATGTAGCAACATTAGTGGTAAAATAATATAGCTAGATTACAAAACTGAATAAAGACACATAAAAGAATCAGATTTTAATTACATCAGGTAATGAGTATTGATTTATACATGCAAAAAAAAGATTTGGCCTCTGAGGAAATTCCTGTTTACCTGCTTTCTATAAAATCTTCACTCATAAATTATTGATCTAATCGCTAGAATCAGGGTTGTTTCATAATTAGTTAGATTCACATGTCCTCTTATCTCACCATTAGTGGAGTTACTGATCGGATGCTGTAATGATGTTTCTGAGGATTAAGGTATTTGAGGGTATGGTCTGTCTGTCTGAATCTAATGAGGCCATTCGTTCACTGATATTTTAAAGTGCTTTTTAAATGGCACCAATGGCTAGACAAGATAAACTGCATCTCATGTCAAGGAGGACAAGTATGATTAGAAAAATGTCAAAAGACAGTCAATAGGTTGAAGAAAATGTGTAAAAAGACCACGAGGAAGAATGTGCATGAGACAGCAGATCAGACTGCACTGCTGTGCAAACGGAGCACATCATAATGCAACTGCTTATATTCCTGCTACCTGATCCTGCTATTTAAGACTGTTTTATGCTTTTTGCGTTGAGTTTGGGTTTTCCTTGGACAAATTTTTGCTGATATATGACTAAATATCCTCAAAGGATCTTTTTTCATGAACAGAACTGGTGACGGAGGGCCGAGTCCAACTCTCCCCTGGATTGAATCCGACTTACTACAACTTTAAATTTGGAGTTTTTCATTTTCATATTCAACCCAGTTTTCACAATTCAATGCAGAGTACTTTAGCATGATTTTTTTTTTTAGATACTTTCCTGTGGGTAACACCACTGTAGTAGATGGATCACCATGGTAACTGTTATGGTAAAATTGGCACCTTAAGGTCCATGAGGTCAACGAGACCTTTTATGTCCTGAATATGTGAGTGTCATCTGTTTGTGATACTATCTTCAGTATGTGGGACATCGCCATCTTTGATACTGAAGTCTCCATACTCGTCTGGAGTTAGGACACGTCTCCGTCAGGATTCTATCTCAAGGTTCATTTGTTTTTCAGACAATTGTTAAAAACCAAGATCTGACCCAATTTTACATGCAAATGGGAACAATTTCCCTGAAATCCGGACATCGCTAAGTCTTGCTGTTGAAGGTTGATTGTTGATCTTACTCAGAATCCTTCGTCTTTTAGAGGCTAAAACAGAGACATACATTTTTCCACCACAGTAACTGAAAATGGAGTAGAAGCTTTCTGCAGCACAATGGCGAATTTTAACCTAAAATCCATTATTTTTGGTTTCCCGAATTTAGCATCAGGAGAAAATGAAAGTTTAGCAACAACGGACAAGGACTCAAACTTGGCAGTTCTGCTTGAAAGCGAAGTAATTAGCTCCAAATGCCAAACACCATCGGTATCCTGGCAAGAGGTGGCTGTAGCCCAGTTCCACTTCTTTGAAAAGTGTTGCTGAAATTGTTTCCAGTCTATTTTGTTGTTAAGTGAACAACCCTTGGACTGTCAGTATTAGGAGTAAGAATGTATTAGTCAGTTTGTCACTGTTGATGATGTAACTTGTCTCTCAATGTGAAGAGCGTGCCTGTAACATTATGGTATTTCTGTTTGTTTTAATTGTACATTTTTTTAGATAAACGATTCAAGGCACATGTTTGAAAGTGTTCGTCTTCTGGGAAGCACTGATTTTGAACAAAAAGAAGAAAAAGTCAGGGCACGAGAAGAAAAGTCACAGGTTAGCTAAAACGTTTTGCAGAATGTTAGCTAATTTGGATTTTAAAGTCCAACAACACATTGTCTTATAGAACTCTCATTATTGGGTCATTTAAAGGCTGTGGCCAAATAACTACTACCGTATAACTACTACCGTATGGCCTATTTAATCAAGAATTGGAACATTTTGGATGCAATGAAAGTTGTTCAGCTTCGGTTCACTAAAGCTGGACTGGTGTTGTGGTAATGCTGCCAGGTGGACTACAATTACTGTGGTTGAGAAAATAATAAACTGTGGCAGTAACATAGTGGTTATAGCTTATATGCACACAATGGTGTTAAAGCAGTTTAAATGCACATGCATAACCAGTTGGGCTAAAATGTCAGCATTTTGTACAGTTTTGATCAAGTGAATATCGTTTCCTGTTGTGTTTTGGGACATCACAAGGTACTATTCGCTGCAGTGACCCCAGATATGGTTAATTAAAATACTGATGTTCATGAAAAAAAAAATTCTAAATGAGAAGGTCATGCTGTAAATTTCTACAAAATATGAAGAGCTTTACATGAAAGTGTTCCATTTTCTCTAACATGCCTTTGCAGTTTATTTTCATAGGTCTTTATCTCACATCAGATGAGCATTAGAAATAGATTATTGTGTAACTGCTGGTAAGCAGGTCAGTATCGCTCCTCGTGAGGAGGTTGCCATGGCATCTGATGAGGACATGAAGATGTTTCAAGCTTCATTTTTTTTTTTGTAACCTGATGTCCTACATTGAATGTAGGCTGTGTTATTTTTTGCGTTGATAGAGTTCCATCTAAAATTAATCTCTCTGGAGGTTTGTAGCACCAGCATTAATCTGTCAGAGATGCAGCGCTTGTGAAAATACAATCAGATGGTTACACAGCTGCATAAAGCCCTCTCTCCCACATTTATTCCTCTCACTTGGCCTCTCTGATTTCTAATACCTGCTCTTGCTGGATTCCCTTCTCTATTCTCTTCTGTGCTGCCGTGTTGAAAAATTCCATTCATAGATATGGCCGGTTGCTATGGAAACTGCCTTCGCCTACTCCCTACTGATGGAGGGTGCGGCTGCTGCAGCAATCTCTCAGTTAGACAGTGTTGCCATGCGACGAGTCACATGGCGTTCCCTAGCAACAACACTACTGCAGGAACCTGACAATCCTCTTAACCTTTCTCTCCCTCCATCCCCCCACACCTTGCCTTTTTTTCCCCCTCCATCCCCCTGTACATCTACTCTGCCCTTCCTCTCCAAAAGTGCTTTTAATGTTACTGGATCTCATTTTTTTTCATTCCACTCTTCCATTACTGATAATAGCTTGTCTCCCCCTCTGGCATTAGACAAATGTCTCCTCATCTGCGCCATGGGTCACTTATATAAAATGCAATTTTGAGGGTGCTGCACTTAGATGCACCACGTTGGACAACATCGTCATGATAACAGTTCAATTCAGACATGAAAATCTGTCACAAAAATAAAAGCTCTTTCCCTTGATGTGCTGCAAAGCAGAACCAGCAGCGACCTATTGCATGTCTTTGGTTTAGCATTGTGCCACTCCTTACAAATTAATTTTACGTGCAGCGAAACCCCCAAGAGTGAAACCACTGTATGCCGTGCACTCTGTTTAATTTACATGGCCACAAAGACAGATTTTCTTCAAAAATCTCCTGTTGTGTTTTCTATAGAAAGGAAGACCTTCATATTCTATGTTTACTGAGAGACAGAAAGCCATGTTCTGTCACTGACAGTGTTGCTACCCTGAAGCCTGAGCTGCAGCTCCTGCAAGCATACAGAAAACCACTGAGTGGAAGCTGGGGTGTATGAAGGAACAGCTTAAAATGCTCCAAACACTCTTTTGAAATCTGCAAATGACATAGCACTGGTCATTTTGGAGGCTAGCTTTATTTACATATACATGTGTTTTAACACCTACTCGGGAAGACTCTAATCTACAAGAGCTTTCCTCAGCATGCATCTTCTCATTCTGCCGGATGCTTTTAAGGGAAGATACAGTTATTCATCTGTGACTGCATAAAGTCTCAGGCTTCTGAGATCCTATTTAACTCAACACTGCAATTCAAGACCATCAGACTGTCAAAAATAATTCTCATGAATCCCCAACAGAAGAAGAAGCACAAATATTGAACACTTACTCACCTAGGAAGTCTTTTAGCTAAGGTGTGATGACATTAGCAGTTACAGCACTTTAGTGCAGCAGATGTCTGTACTAGCAGTCACCCTGTAGCCCCAATTAATTTATTTAAGAAAACAACTAACGTTTGAAAAATGTACTTATTCACTTACTTGTTTAGAGTTAATTACTAAATATAACGATATCTAGCTGCTCCGCAGGCGATCATTGTGCCCTTAGGAGAGCTAGCTAGCCTAAAGCTAAATAAAGGCTAAAAGGGAAACTGAAAAAGGCACGCTGTTGTTGAAGGATTTGGATTCATTCTTGTCTCTATTCAGATAAAACTCAAAAAGGATGAAACATTTATTTGTAAGATGTAAAATCCTGGTTTGCCAGTTTATTAGCTTCAACACCGCTGCTCTTTAATGCTGTGCTAACGATCTCTTGAATATTAAGTCTTTCCACATGGAAATGGTAATGATGCTATTTTCTAAGGTTCCATTAGAAAATTGTTTCTTCAGGTTTGAAAGAATGAATAAAGAATTATGAATCTATTGAAATGATCATCAACACTAATGATTAAAATGGGACATAGAAAGATGATGTCTGCATAATTTATATTTGGAGAACTATTAGTCAGACATAAGTCATCTAAAATATATCACAGGCCATACACTTATTAAATTCTCTAATCTGAAAGTGGAAATGAGAACTATCACAAGTTTGTGACAAAAACTGAGATAATGATGTTGTAAAACAAGGAGAAGATGAGACACTTTCTGAGACTAAAGTCATAAATTTAGGACAAAAAAAAAAAAAGTAAATCAACTCATCACACTCCAGGATCCACACAGGTAGAACCAAACATTAAAGCTTACGTTGTGCCCTGCTGTTTGTTTGAACAGCCAGTTGATAATACCAGGATTATCCTTGCACCTGTTCATTGTGTTTCAGCCATCACCTCGTCCAAATAATAATTTGTAATTTGTCAGTCAAGTCTCTAATACTCAATATCCTTTTTTTATATATTTTATTGTGATGTGCAGGGCTGCATGTGGCAAGTGATGAGGTTAATCTAGTTCTTAATCTGTTTTTGAGAGATTATTGCTCTTAACACAGGTGTTTAAATGTGCCATTCTGGCTTCATCACATCTGAGTTGAACTTTTGCAATAATGGAAAAAAATGTCTATGTCTAAAAATCAATTGTCCTTTATCCAGCAGTTTCATGTCAGCATTTTCCCAAAGAGCTGACACACAGTGTACTGGACTACTGCAGTTCATCACTGCTTACCTGCAGCACTGGATACAGTGGGCCAGTTCTGGACCAGCATCCCCTGTGCTCCCTGCATCACGGAGGCCTCCTCCATGTGGACCGAACTGCTGGAAAGAACACATTCAGCAAACTCAGTCAGACACTTTCCAAGAATTCAGAGATTTCACAAAGTAGTTTTCCATAGAGTCAACCTCTCAGGTTGGATCAGACAACTGCATTAAAATAGAGAGGAATAAATAATGTTTTTACTCAGTAAACCCTATATTTTGAATGGTTCCTAAATATTTCCTGTATGTTGTGACACTGGACTTTGTTGGTGTGGGATCAGTAAAGTCTGTTTATTTATTTACTTTTTTTAGGAAAGCAGAAAATTAAACATTTTGTCACCAACTGATTTACGTTTTTACTCCTGTGACTGCACTACTGTGACATTCCTCCTGTGACAAAGGTGTCAAAAAATGTTTAAAATGGAAATACATAAATATCTCAACTTACATTTAGTCAGTTAGCAGGCATTTCAATCCATGTCAGTTTACAGTACAGCTTCAGTACAGTAGAAAACCCTGAAATATGCATTAAGTGGAAATTTCTTTTAAGTTTTTGAAACGCAAATTAGGTGTCCATTAGTATTAGTGGTGTTAGGTGAGGAGGTGTTCTTGGAAGACATGAGTCAAGACATTTTTGAGGGTAAAGAGATTTGGTACCTTTGTCTGCCGTTGTGGAATCAAAAATAAAAACAGTCTGGATTTAAACAGCTTGTCCATAGCAACTGCTGTACCAGGTAACACTCCTAAAAGGGGCACAGTGGTCAAAAAGGAGATAGATGGCTGGAGCATGGACCCTGCAGGTCACTCTGCAAGGAAGCAGTAGTGACTTTGATTCTGGAATCAGTGAGTAGTGGAGTGACATGTGTCCTTTAAGGCTGATCAAACACCAGAAGTGCTGCTTCATGCTGCGTGGGCGTCGCTGTGCCTTGATGAACTGGCTATGTCATTAAACCATTTCAACAGTTTCTTTTTTTTTTTACTTTGACTCTATAAATGAAATCCTTACATCTGGTAACCAGTCCTGATAGATGTGTTTACATTACATTTAGATTTGTTGGACCCAAACTGTTACATGAAAGTTAATTAACAAAAGACTCAAACAGAGCTAGAATAATTTCAGTTAGCATTTTGGTTTTGTTGCTGGGATAGGCTCCAGCAGATCCTTATGAGTCTGAATAGAACTAAACGGGCATGGATAATGGATGGATTTTAGCTTAGTTTTGTGCTTTTTTTTTTGGCATTCTTTTTAGCTCTCCTGATTTTTTTAAAATCTTGCTTTCTTCTGTTACTTGTGTTCTTCTTTTAACTGTTAACTTTACTTCCTGTTTTACTTTGAAAGTTTGTCTCTTCCTTGACTTCCCTTGGTCCCGTTTCTCCTGTTTTCATGTGTATCTTGTCAGCCCTTGGATGTATATTGTCCTGTCTTTTAATTCCTCTCTGCTAGTCCATCCTGTTAACTACCCCATATTGCTTTCCTGCCTCACCTTCATCTTGTATTCCCCTATGGTTAGTTTTACTATGTTTTTGTTCATAGATCCTTTGCCTAGTTTTAGTTTTGATTTGTGGATTTCCTGCCATATGCAGTGTTTGCTGTTAATTCAGGATCTCTGCCTTCAATCTCCAGCATTTGGGTTCTAACGCATCCAAGTGTAACAGTTTTGAAGAACAAACATACTTATATGAAACAGCACAGGTTTTAACCTGGTTTTTCATTTATATTGAACATCATATTTAATGTAGTAACTAGTGAGGCTTACATCATTTCAAACCACGGCAGTTAAAGTTATTTCCCACAGTCTAAAGATCTGTATACTTCACAGAGCAATGAAAATAGCTGTAAACAAGATGTCATAACTTCACTTTAGAGCCATAAAAGCCTTTAGTACATCTCAGCAATTTCATTGCTTCGGTAAAAGAAAAGACTTTTTCCTTTGTATCTGCAGATTAAACACTGCAGGATTGCTGAGACAAATAAAAGAATAGCAGCATATTTTTATCAGGCATATGGAATCAATAAGAAAAAATTCCTATCACTTTAACACTCATACTTTTACAGGTTTGGATGAAGTGATGACACACAAAGTATGGATATAGAGCTTACTGTAAGTACAGACCTACATGGGTGCTCTGCAGTGCAGCACACTAAATCACGTCTCGAGCTACACATTATGTTGATTTCTTATGAATAAAAAATGCCTCCATACATACATTCAGAGAGCTGGCAATGAGACGATGACACAGACAGGCTTAGTGTTTTCACACTGACTGCAGCAGGGATGTGGGTTGGTCATGTTGGTCTTATGTGCTGTTTCTAGAGTGATATGTTCTATCCTGCCTGTGTTGGGGTGAAGGGTTAATGTGAGCCATCTCTCTGTCTGTGTTTGTTACAAGCACTGTCTGTCACTTAAAAGATGTTGCAGTAAATTACGCCGACTTACGTTAATCCATGTCGTGTTAGAGGGACTTCGTGACAGAGTGCACATCATGATCCCCTGAACACCGGAGAAATTAACACTAATATCCAATTAAATCAAACTTAGACGGAGCAGATAACTGCAGGACCGAGCGGTGAGCAACATTAGCATGAAATTATGAAAATGTAGTACAAAGCGTGCAAATGTGGAGGCAAAACTCATTAGTTCCCGGTGATCCAGCTGTCCTCACATCCTCACAACAAATTATATATATGTCTTAATGGAACTTTTGCATTAGGTGATCATTTCAAAATGTGACAGATGTAAGTTTGAAAACTGCAATTTTATCCTGGTTGTTTTTGCTGTCGTGGATGATCCTCTTCAGTTCAACATGCTCTAGTTTGTAGAGGGCAGCCGCTGATGTAAGAGGGAATACTTGAAAGCAAACAAATCCAAACCAGTGGTGAGTAGGGATGCACGCGATTAGTCGTCTAACCGATTAAACGTCCGCCCACTTTCTAGTCGGCACCAGAAATATTAGTCGTTAAACCAATTTGTGTTTTATTCATGTACAAGGCCGCTTAACTGTCATACAGCCTCCCGCCACTAGTCGGGGCTACAGAGCCGTCAGACAGCAGCCCTCCTCTCCACAGCAATGCTCGAATAGACTGGAGTTTTAAAACGGCACAGTGGGAAGATAGTCTCGCAAAACCAGCGCGGTTTGGTGGTACTTTAATCTAGAAAATGAAAACAAGGTAGTATGTAGACTGTGTCAGAAACAACTGGCATACAATCACTCGACTGGAGCAATGCGCAACCACATTCAACTCAAGCATTTGGATGTTAATCTGCGCGAGACGACGGCTGCTGATGCTAGCGGTGCTGATGCTAGCGGTGCTAGCCACACTCAGGCCGATTTGACATTGTTTACCCGGAGACGTGTTCTCCCGTCCGGTCTTAGAGATTTTAGATGTTTGTTTAATTTTACACTCATATTGAACTGTGCATAGAGCTTAATAATTCAGCAGCAATTTATCTTTTTTAGATGTTACATTATTTGTTAACTTTAAGTGAGTTTTTTTCGGATGTGCAGGGTTTATATTCATACTGCACGGCGCAAAATGCTGCTCGTTTCGGTTGAAATTTAATTATAATTTAGATGTTTTATTAACTTGAAAGTGAATTAAAGCTATAATTTTTGTCGGATAATCTGCAAGATTCAATGTGTCAGAGGCAATTTATTTATTTTGGTGGTAAACGTTTGACTGAGTTGCCTTCATGTTCACATTCATTCATACTGCACGGTGCAAAGTGTCTCGTACTTCAGCGGCATTTAAAATCCGACATAGTTGTTGAACATTGTGATTAAAGGCTTAAAGAACTCTTGTTACACACAATATTTTTTGGGACAATGTTTCAAATTCTGTTTCGATGTTTCAATAAATTGTGCTAAATTTACACTGTTTTCTGAGTGTTTTCCTTTTTTTTAGACTAGTCGACTGGTCTTAATTAAAATTTTCGTTTAGTCGACAGGGAAATTAGTCGCCAGGAACATCCCTAGTGGTGAGCCCTGAACCCAAATCTGAGAGACCTAAATGTCCCTCAAAGCTTAATTAGGCACTGTCCTGGTGTAGGCCTTTATATCAAGTATGCATTTGGATTGGACTTGTTTTTAGTTTTGTAATAAGGCCATATGAGGCCTCAGTAGTAGAGAGTTCATGCAAGTCCAAACCGTCCCCTGAGAGACGCACTCATATGTGCAAGCAGGGCAGTTGCCGACACTGATGCATGTGTGCATTTCATAATCTCAGAAAGGTCATTGTCAGCTCATTTGTCCTTCAAGCTTCCTGCTGAATGACTGTAAGAGGGGGGAGTGACGCTCTGAATGTAGATGACCTATATACTATTACACTGCAGAGGAAGGGGGCTAATGCACTCATGGCACTGCTCATGCCTTTTCCTGAAAGAAAAAGTGCTCATTTCAGAAAATGGGAGACTTTTTTTAATCCTTTATTTATTGAAATCATGTAAAGGTGCAGTATTGGCGTGATGAATGAATATACCCTTTTTACAGCAAAATTATCTGTGGGTGCATCCCTACAAATATTGACTCTAATGTCATTTCCAGAAGCAGCGTGTTTTCCCTCAGCACTCTGGGACCATTCGCTCCATATATTTCTTCTGGGAACAACCCTGCAACATATTACAACATGAAGCGGTGGTATTTAACTGTCCTAAAGGCTGAGGTTCGCTGTAATATCTATGTGAATGTTTTCTGCAGAAGAAAAAAATTATTATTTCCGACTGGTCTGCGGGAGCCAGTCTTGCACAGTGGGACTGTCAGTGGGCTGCCAGCTCCCATGCAGTCTCGTAGAATTAATTCATCATTTATGGTGTCATGTTTCCATCACTGCCGATCAGAGATGGAGCTGATAGATACCATGACTAATGCAGAGTCCCCGGGACTGACAGCAGTAAAAACCCAGTGGGTGTTACTAAGAAAGAAAAAAAAACTTCCAGATCCATCACATTTACGAGAGCTACAGTGCTGGACCACAATTTTCAATGTCTTTACAAATATATGCAGGGTAACTGTTTAACCGCTCTTAAATAAACTTGAATACATCAACAGGTCTCAGTTATCGATCTATATTATCAACAAAGAAAATTGTTAACATGCTGAAATTAATCATAAACACAGAAACTTTGACCCAAACAAATAACAGCACTCTTGCTTAATTTTTTGAACCTCTGACGCACTGAAAACCAGACCATGTTTTTTGCCATCTGGAAGATGTTTGCCTTGTAGTAACAACTATGAGCTCTCTCTAAAATATTTCAGTGGGTTTTAGTTCATAACTCATTTCATGTTAGCTCAAAACAATCCATCTTTTCATGTTCAGCAATTTTTTCATGGTTTTGAATGATTTAGGTTGATTCCCTACTAAAATCCCGAGGACCCTATCTTCTAGCCTGGATTTTGACAGTAAGGAAGACATTACCATGAAATGCTTTAGTAATCGTGATTTTGATTTTGTAACTCCTTTGTTTCTGACAGGGCTTCCAGTATGAGAGGCCTCCATCAAGTTTTACAGACAATAGCATATTCTTTCCCTAAATTATTTCCCAACCCAGAAATACAATCATTTGGCTTTGGCATTTTTTTTGTCCACACATCAATATCCCAAAAAGAAAGTTTTTGAGAGCCTTAGTATTGCCTTTTTCTACAGCAGTGTCCTCAACTGCCTTCATCCAAGGAGCTGGACTTTGGTCAACATACACTATACTGTCAAAAGTATTCGCTCACCTGCCTTGACTCACATATGAGCTTTAGTGACATCCCATTCCTAATATGACGTGGGCTCCACCCTTTACAGCTAGAACAGCTTTAACTCTTCTGGGAAGGCTGTCAACAAGGTTTAGGAGTGTGTTTATGGGGATTTTTGACCATTCTTCCAGAAGAACATTTGTGAGGTCAAACACTGATGTTGGACCAGAAGGTCTGGCTCTCAGTCTCTGCTCTAATTCATCCCAAAGGTGTTCTGTCAGGTTGAGGTCAGGACTCTGTGCAGGCCAGTCAAGTTCATCCACACCAGACTCTTCCATCCATGTCTTTATGGACGTTGCTTTGTGCACTGGTGCACAGTCATGTTGGAAGAGGAAGGGACCAGCTCCAAACTGTTCCCACAAAGGTTGGAGCATGGAATTGTCCAAAATGTCTTGGTCTGCTGAAGCATTCAGAGTTCCTTTCACTGGAACTAAGGGGCCAAGCCCAGCTCCTGAAAAACAACCCCACACCATAATCCCCCCCCTCCACCAAACTTTACACTTGGATCACAAGCAGTCAGACAAGTACCGTTCTCCTGGAAACCACCAAACCCAGACTCTTCCATCAGATTACCAGATGAAGAAGTGTGATTCTTTACTCCAGAGAACGTTCCTCCACTGCTCTAGAATCCAGTGGTGGCTGCTTTACACCACTGCATCGCATTGCATTGCACTTGGTGATGTATGGCTTAGATGCAGCTGTTCGACCATTGAAACCCATTCATGAAGCTCTATGCACTGTTGTTGAGCTAATCTGAAGGCCACAAGTTTGGAGGTCTGTAGTGATTGACTCTGCAGAAAGTTGGTGACCTCTTCACACTATGCGCTTAAGCATCCTCTGACCCGCTCCATCAGTTTATGTGTCCTACCACGTGTCCTACCAAACTCTTCCATTTCCTTCCAGCGAGGAAATTTCACCACTGGATTTGTATTACAGGTGTCATCCTATCACAGTTACATCCTGGAATTCACTGAGCTCCTGAGAGAGACCCATTCTTTCGCAAATGTTTGTAGAAACAGTCTGCATGCCTAGGAGCTTGATTGTGGCCATGAGAGTGATTGGAACACCTGATACTGATCATTTGGATAAATACTTTTGGCAGTATAGGGTAGGTCCAGAGCCAACTAAAGCATTCAAACTCCAAGCATGATTTTCCCTGCAAAAGCTGCACTTACTGCCACTATGTGAAATCTTTAGAGTTTCCCAGCTGTGGAAGATCTTGATTGCATTAAAAACCTATTAAATTGTGCCATTTGGCTCTCGGGCACCTCTTGCTTTCTTTACCCTGAGAGAGCAACTGGAATCACCCCTTTTTATGCAGGAAGTCACCGTTCACTGCTTAATTAATGGCAGCTAATTAATATGTTCTGAGATAGTTAGAAGACTGAGAATTAAAAGCATGTTTAAATGTACTCAAGGAGCTAGATTAAAGTCATCAAGGGCATCAATTGTGTCCAAGTGGGCCATGCTTGCATCCTTGTATGTTTTAATTTCACTAATTTAAGCTCTTTTGCTTTGGTCTATTTGAACATATTATTCAAATATCTTGATAACACAGCATTGGTTTATTTCCCAATACTGCAGTTCATAAGTCTGTGTGTGGACAGGGTGATCAGGAGGAAAACATGGAACTTTTTTTTTTTTTTTCTGAAGATCAGAAGTTGCAAAAGCGTAAAGAGATGGAAAATGCTTACCTCTGCATCCCAGCCCTCAAAGATGCAGAATATCTCCAGTCAGCATTCGGGGCTTTTGGCTGATCGAGCAAGAGGAAGAGAGAGAGAGAGAGGAGGAGGAAAAAAAAAGAAGAGAAAGATGAAGAGACAGAGAGAGAGAGAGAGAGAGAGAGGGGGGAGAAGGTGGAGTGAGTTTAGTTTGATCTCATACTGTGCAGAGCCAGGCTGGCCCATGGGCTCATCAATTAATCATGATGCACATCCCAGTTCAGGACCTGATAGGAACACTGCAGCTGTGCCCCCCCGCTGCAGAAACACGGACGCATATACACGGACATGCATGCATGTTGATATGCACACAAAGATTTTAAAAAGGGCAGTCACCTAAAAGATGCATTGACCAGGTTATGGATGGTCTCCTGCTCCGGGCCTGTAAGAACCTGAGAGCTGGGAGAGTTCTGCACCGTCCCTGAGTGCTGCTCTGTTTACACAGGCCCATATGTGTGTGCAGAGCTGTGTGCAACGGGAGTAAATCTGTCTGCTCCACGTGAACTTGGACAGAGTGCTCGCAATTCCCTGCAGACCTCTCGCAAATTGTTGCCTTTAAAATCCAATAAGCAACAGCTATCATCGCCAGGGCAACCACATCCTATGATTCTGACAAGTGATAGGCATTCATGTGACGTACACATATGGGTCACGTGTAATGTAGGGGACAACATTTTCAACAGTTGAACTGAACTGATCATCTTTTCTCGCTTTCCTTGCATTTAAATATTAAAAACAATAATTCATTCTGAAGACTGCACATCTCAACAAAAACCTATGTTGACAATACTAATGTATGAAAATGTATTACCAGTGGCGAAACTGCACAAAGGCAGTTTTAACATGTTTTAAATAACCCTTCATTAGTATTGCTAAGTTATAGTTATTAGAAGGTTGGCGCTATTGACAATGTCAAGGCTGCCAGGACTCCCATTCATTTGTCTTTAACGATGCCAAAATTCGCTCATGATCATAGTTTTATCATCTCAATGGGGTAAAGTCATACTTTTAATGAGCTACACTTTCATGGGCATTAAATATGCCTGAGTCTTTCATAATTATTTTCCTCATGAGTAGGTACTCATGCACAGCATGAAATAATTGCCAATTGAGATCGACTGGAGCACTACAGCTTATTCTAAAGTCTTCCAGAATCATGTGGGTTGCAGTCATAGACCTAAAATAAAAATAATAATAATAAAAATTTAAAAAGCAAGAGAATAATAAGACACACAGACCTGCTTAGGCAGCAGCAAGTGTCCCAGATACAGATGGCACATTACGTTGCTCAGAGGGGAGTATTTTCTGCTGGTAAACCCAGCCTCTTTGAGTAAATCTAATCTGCAAGGTTGAGGCTGGAGGTTAATCTAATTTAAAATGCTACACTGCATCACTTGTCTGGGAAGAAGCTCTTTTTAAATATATAAATGTATATAACTAATGCACTACCAACTGCCCTCTGGCAGTTAAGATGATGGATTTCCAGACTAAAGAACCTCTGCTTCAACAAAAATACATATTATAAGAATGTGTGATTCATCCAGGTCCATTGTTTTTTATGGTTTTATGTCCTTTGACATTAAACCTTAAAAGATTGACCGGGATTTTTTTTTTTAAGACTTCAACACACAATTGGTGAAATTAACAGACATATCAGATTCAAGATAAAGGGGAGCATGCATGATGATTGTATGCTTTGCAGAATGGCCTAGTGTTTCACATGCAACACAGGAAATATATATAAAAGCTGTGAAATCATTAGGACCATAAACATAGCAGGGTCATTTCACCCCCCTGGAACTCACAAGGAGTAAATGAATTACATCATTCTAAATGGAAGCGTAATGCAGCCTTTGAGACCACACAGAAAAAAAAAAAAACATGCACAAAACTCTCAGATCATGCGACATCAACTCATCATGTGGTACCTTTGATCAAGCCCAACTACTGTACATCAATGCAACTGCTCCATTTTACTCACTTACACACACACACACATGTTCACACACAAACAAGCTTGAGCTCCTAGTTGAGTCAATACAAGCAGTGTGAAATGGTGCCGATGGGATGACAGCCTAAAAATGAAGCACAAGCCTCTAGATCAGCAGATATAGCACCGGTCCCTTGAAAAGCATCAGAAGTGACTCTAATGCAGCATGAGTGCTGAGCTTAGCAGAGCTACGTGACTGCACATTACAAGTGGGAGGTGAACAAAGAGAATGAAGGCTGCGCAGTATCCATGCTCTGCAGGAAGGGATCAAACTTGACATATATGAATCATCTCCTGGAGTAAAAAGACCAACACTGACAAAAAAATATTGCAACAATGCATACTGTTAAAATCAAGTTAGGTACAAGTCTCAAATAGTCAGTCTAAAGTTTTTGATACCTAAACATGGTAATTCATGACACTGTGGTCATGTAGATAAAGGTAAACATAAAAAAAAATGAATGACAAACCTCTGGGCAGATTTGCAGTGAGGCATCCGGCATACTCAGTCTTCTTACAAATCCACTTCCGCTGGTGAAGAAGCGGTCAGCGCCGCTGCCCCAGGTGCCACTGATGGGTCGCCCTGTGTTGTAGAACATGAAAGTGTCGCTGCCAGAGGTGGCCGTCAGGCAGGTCTTGTAACAGTACGTCTTCGTCAGGGAGCCATTTCCACGCACCTCAATGTAGTGAGGCTCCACTTTGAGGTCTCGCCGAAGCACCACGTTGTTATTAGGCTGCCCCGCGGCTCCGCCGCCGCCGCCCCCCCCACCAGCGCTGACGCTGCTGCTCCCACCATCTGGAGGGGGTTTCTGTGACACGCAGCAGGGTGAGCAGGACCCAGGCTGGGTGCAGTAGGTGTGACAGCGGACGATGGCAAGCACCACCACAGTGACCAGGAAAACGAAGGTCGTGGCGCTCAAAGCCACGATCAAATAGAGGGTCACGTTGGAGAAAAGGAGAGCACTGTGAGGTCGGTGTGTCTTCTTGTGGTCGAATGCGACTTTAGGGGGCATTTCCATGACGGCCACATTGATGGTGGCGGTGGAGGAGAGGGCGGGCTGGCCGTGGTCCTTCACGACCACGGTTAGAGAAAAGGACGTGGAGTTGTCCTCCAGGATCCTCCGAGTGGTCCTGATCTCACCGGTGTGTTCGTGCACTTTGAACAAGTCCAGGTCCGTGGCCGTCTCCAGGACATAGATCAGCCAAGCGTTTGGTCCAGCATCTGCATCATAGGCCACCACCTTGGTCACCAGGACGCCGGGCTCAGTGTTCTTTTGTACCGTCTCCAAGGAGCGCGTCCCATTGCCAGGAGGGCTGACTATCAGTGGGGCATGGTCGTTCTGATCCATGATGTAGATGTAGACGGTGGCAACTCTGCTGAGAGGAGGAATGCCCCCATCCTGGGCTTTGACCTGGAAATGAAACTCTCTCAGTGACTCATAGTCGAAGGCTCGCAAGGCATAGGCCTCCCCCGTATCAGCCTTCACAGACACATAGGAGGTGACGGGAATGCCATGGTTGTTGTCATTGAGCACGGTGTAGGTGATGCGTGCGTTCTCTTTGATATCTGCATCTTGAGCTTTCACTGTACACAAAGAAGCTCCGGGGGCATTATTTTCCCCCACATAGACTGTATATGAGGTCTGCTCAAACCGAGGCGGGTTGTCATTAACGTCTGCCACATCCACCTGGATGGTCTTCTGGGAAGAGAGGGGAGGATTTCCCCCATCTGTGGCACTCAGAGTGACATTGTAGGCATCAGTGGTCTCGCGGTCCAAGAAAGCTGAGGTAACCAGAGTGTAGTAGTTTCTGAATGATTTGATCTTGAATGGAAGGCCTGCTGGGATCTCTAAGCTCACCTGCTTGTTGGCGCCAGAGTCTCGATCAGTTACGCTGATGAGAGCCACGACTGTGTCTGCACGGGCGTCCTCCCTCACGGGGCTCGACAGAGATGACAGCACTATCTGGGGGACGTTGTCGTTCACGTCCACCACCTCCACCACCACCTTACAGTGTGCGGCCGTGCCCCCAGGACCTTTATCCATCGCCTGAATGTACATCTCATAGGAGTTGGTCTCTTCATAGTCAATATTGCTCCTCACTCTTATTTCTCCCGTGTTGGTGTCCATGCTGAACATCTGCCTGACTCTCTCCGGAGTGTAGCTGCTGAAAGAGTAATAAACCTCCGCATTTGTGCCCTCGTCCAAGTCAGATGCGTTCAGTTTAATCACAAGGGCGTCTTTGGGTGAGTTTTCCAGCAGTTTCACCTTGTACACGGAGTTGTCAAACATGGGAGCGTTGTCATTAGAGTCCAGGACCCGGACGTTGATTCTGGCTGTCCCTGTTTTCTCTGGCGTGCCACCATCCACAGCACTTAGAATTAACTGGTGGTAGGCCGTCTGCTCGCGGTCGAGGGGCTTTTTAAGCACCAGCTCGATGTGCTTTGTGTTGAGGGCTGGCTTGTTAGACACCAGCGCGAAATGGTCGTTTGTGCTCAGCTGATACATGCGGATTGAATTGGAGCCAATGTCCGGGTCTTGAGCGTGCTCGATTGGGTAACGAGACCCCGGCAAAGCGGATTCTGTGATTTCCAACTGATACTCGTCTCTGGGGAACTGCGGCGCATTGTCATTGGCATCCACAATCTCCACCTCAACATGGTGCACCTCAGTGGGGTTTTCGACCAGCACCTCCAGATTAATAAGGCAGGTGCTGGACAAATCACACAGCGCCTCTCTGTCGATCCTTTCATTGACAAGTAATCTCCCATTTTTGGGGTTGACAATCACAGAGCGTTTACCACTGTTGGAGGTTACCTTGATTTTTCGGCTGGCGAGCTTTCGGATATCCAGCCCCAGATCGTGCGCCAGATCACCGACCAGTGCTCCATTTTCTATTTCTTCTGTAATAGAATATCTCAACTGTCCAAAAGAAAGGCCACAAAATAAGGAAAACAGCAGGAAATAAAAAGGCACATTACTCCCTATCCACTTGCATACCCCCGCCACAGCCATTGCAAGCTCACAGGATCCGCAGACGGATTAAACGCAGCCTTCCGCCTCTTTAGCTTGCAGTATCTTGCATCCCAGCACCTCATTAAGGTGGGCTAATTGATCTCCAGCTGAATGAAACAGAAGCGGCTCATCCATTGCGTTGCCCGGCTCAGGCGGATCCTTTCCAGCGCTCCCATATTTCCTTTGTCTGTCGTGCGCCTTTTTTTTTTTTCTGTCTCCAGTGCGCGCTGCTGCTGACGGGTGTGTTTCCCAGTCGATGGAGCTGTCAGATAGTCAAAGCAGCATGAATGGACCCATACAAAACCGGAAATAGAGCGTCTATTTCAAAACAAAAGTATGTCGTTTCTGTCTTTCACTGTCTATGCACTGTTAGAAGGGAAGATAAACGTGCTGAAGTGTCTCATTTGTTGTTGTCTAACTGAAAGGCTACGTAGTTTATCTGAATGACTGCACAGTTTATCCAACCATCCATCCATCCATCCATCCATCCATCCATCCATCCATCCATACCCGTGTAATCCTATGGTCAGAGACTCAGAGACAGCAAGACAGCACAAAAAAGCTATTGGAACAATGAAGAGGACAATGCAGATACATTTATGAGATGCTCTTAATTAACTACAAATAAAAATAAATAGAAATCCTGTTATTATAGGAGAGCAACAAGATTAAAAAAGTAAGTATGGATACAGCTGAAGAAGAAAGGTAAAGGCAGAAATAGAAAAGAGGGGAGGACACCACTCAGCGGATCGTGTTGGTGTCTCCCTGCAGCGTAGAACTACAGCACCATAACTATGATGAGGTAATGTTTAACGCCAGCCTGCTCTAGTTTTGGCTTCAGTCAATCAAATAACTGTAGCTATGACTTCTGGCCTTAAAACAATATTGTTGAGACTAACTATAGGCTTTACTAAATAGAAATGTTTTCAGTTTAGTTTTAAAGGCCCCAGTCCATTGCAGTGTAAAGTTTAGTGATAGTGTAAAACGTTAAAGCACAGCCATGATGTATTATGATCAGTTTATACTTTTATGACCAAATGGTGGCACTAGTTGAAATAATACTGTCATTCAGTGGCTCAAGAATTTAGCAATTAGTCACTTTTTAACACATTTAGATGTCCAACATGTGCGTTTAAGAAGAAGAGATTTATTTTTGAATATCCAACCGGAAGTTCTGCTTTTGTGTGTCTCTAGCTTCACGGGGAGGGAGGGCATCTCATCCTGGCGCGCGCTCTCTCCTCGCCTCTGTGGCGCAGCTTCCCTCCTTCCTCCACACCCATTCCTCCCCTCTCCTCTCATCTCATCCCTCCATTGCGATGTTGGTGTTGGGTCTGAGGGCTAACAGACGAGCGACACCTCCAGAGAGAAAAGACTTGGGAGGGTGCTCGAAGCGCCTACGTGCCCCACATGTGCGCACCCAAAGACACCGATCATATCCCACAAAATAATTAGCCTGAGATCTGTAGTGCAGCACGTGAAAAAAAAAAGAGAAAAAAACCCTGATATAGAACTACTAACGTTGAGAAGCAACATATTTATTTGGGTTAAATATATAATTGATCTATTTCACCGATTGCGCAACGATGCTCTTGAAGAAATCTCTTCCTCAAGTCTGTCACCAAATATAAGACATATATTGAGGCGGGGGGGGGAATGCGGTAACAGACCCAGGCACATGTTTGGGGACTGGCTTATGTTTGTCGTCCTTTGTCTGAGCCTCAGTCGCGGGGATGGTTCATTTGCCGGTAGCGATTCTGCGGCGCAGCCTACCGCATGGCGAGCATTAGGGCAGTGGGGGGCGGGAGGGGGGCAGCGGGGAGACAGCATCGCCCTGACAATCGCAACCTTCCCTCCACACGGATGACTGTCAGCGGCGGACCTCAGACTGTCAGGTCGCATGAGCGTTTGAGGATTACCCGCCGCGGACCCCATGAAGCCAGAGCAAAAACCTAATTTCCTCTCATGGGCTGTATCCCGCGGAGAAACATGATATCCCTGTTTGATGATAAATACGGATGCCGTCACAAGGAGGTTGATAATGACAAGTAAATGAATGAAAATATATGCACAGCTTTCTTAATCTACATATATGACTGTTTGCTTGCCCTCTTTAATCACTTCTTTAACCAAGGCCTCTTTTACTTTACTTTTCTTACGCAAAAAGAAGCTTGTGATAGAAAAAAGACACAAATGACACATCTATCATAGGGGTTTCCACACTGGAAGACTGTTCTTCACTGAGCTTCACCTTAGGCATGGTGGGACGTGTCCCAGCCCCCTTACCTACCTGTCCACTCTAACTAGGTGAACTCAAGGGAATTAAAGCTCAAAATGAAAAGAATACAAACTGAGCACAACCAGGTGTGCCTTTTGAAAGTATTACCAGAATCATTAGCATCACTGGTAAAGGAAGCTTTCCTCTCTTTTAGAGTTTGGTGTTTAACCCAGATGTGAAAACCTCTAGATGACTTCTATACTGCTGATATACCTTTTCAGAAGTTGTCTACTGCAGGCAGGTGTGTAAATGCATGCACGTGACCATCTCAGATCATTTTTGTGTCATACTGTATAGAATGAGATTTTTTTGTCTCGTTTTTCTTATTTGTGCTGATTAAAATATCCTTAAATCTCACACAGCTGCTGGGCAGATTCTGTATTCGCCGCTGAATACGAGTTCTTAATTCAGTAATAAGGAACTGTGACTGTAATTTTTATTAATGCGCAACTAAACCATTGAAAATATGGAATCAGTATAAACGTTCACTCTGAGAGGGAATTTGCATCATTTTAGAGGCGGGCGGAGGGTCTGGGAAATCTGACCAAATCAGACAAGCAAAGTCAGTCACGGCATCTGGCAGGAAGAGACCGTCCCCTAATAGCCTTAAGCAGAAATGACTGTTGGGTGACTGCATCTAGTTGGGGAAAGCCTCCTGTGAATAAGCAGTGCACACTGAGCTGGACTAAATGTTGTTATAACAATCAAAGTTAGCTTCTTCTTTTATTGTGGAAAAATAATGTAGATCCCACATATAGAAAGAAAAATGTGTAAAAACATCCACTGTGAGAACTTGACTCCAGAAATTTAACCCAAATCAACACAACTGCAGACTGACTGTGAAGTTGGATTCCGAGTTAAGGATTTGAATCAAAAATACGGATGCTTTCATTCAAATGTGCAGCCAATTGTTTATCTGCATGGTTATATATGAACCATTTTGCATTCGTTGCATAAGGCTTGGGTGTCCATAGCAACAGCAACTTGATGAATGTGCAAGCTGTGATCAACATTCTAAATAGGATGCAGCTTCCCCGCACAAAAGTGTGCTTATTTATATCCCAACATAATGAAAGGTCTGCAGGATCCACAAACACGGTGATAATCCTCTCCAGTTCACTTTAAGTATCCAAACACGCATTTTTTTCTGTTGGTATTCAGTGATTCAGCAGGATGGATGGATGAGTCACCGAGCAGGCCTGTGTCTGTTCATTCATTCACACGTCAAATGTGACAAACTGGAACTAACATGGGAAGAATATGCATTTTTTTGTACAGTGACAGAGATTTTATGATTTTGCCTGTATATACTACCACAATGGATTTGAAACAAAACAATCAAGATGTAAATCAAAGTACAGACTTTCAAATTCAATTTAAGAGGTTTGACATAAATATGGGATTTACCACTTATGAACTGCAGCCATTTTCAGCAAAAAACCTCAGTTTTCAAGGACTCAGGACATCTTTAGATAACCGACTGAAAAGAATCGGCTGGGTACGACCCATTCCCGTGATCATTCAGGGAAATGTAGCAGATAAAATGTTATTAAGTTGATATCAAGTATTGAGTTGGTGTTTTGAGCGCTTTTTCGCTGAATCATAGGTCCAATGACATCTCAATGCAAGTGAAGGAGGCCGTGAGGCTGAAACAACAGAAGAGAGAGAGTTTGGTACTATATCACTGTCACAATCAAGAGACGCCTTCATGAATGTAAATACTGAGAGTTTACAACAAAGTGCAAACCCCTGAGAGCATTAAGAGCTTCCATGTTCTGGAACCAGATTCTTTGGAAAGATGAAACCAGGATAAAATTGTGGCATAATGATGGGAAGAGAAGAGTAGGGAGAAGGAGAGGAACAGTTTATGATCCCAGACATATCACATCATGTATCAAACATGGCGGAGGCGGTGTTATGGCATGGGCATGTATGTCTACCAATGAAATGTGTGCTTTTGTGTTTATTTATGTAGAAGTAGAAGTAGAAAGATGGATTCCGAGGATGTTTTCTTCACTGCGCAGATAAATAAGGACCCTTAAGATACTGTTGTTTTTAATCTGAAAGCAGCTCAAGGCTTTTTGATAGTAAAGAAATGGAATATTCTTCAGTGGAAAGACACTCCATGGGAAAGTGAGTCACTCGATTTTAACTGAATAGAACATATTTTTCAGCTTCTGAAGACAGAAAGGCCTCAGAAACGAGCAACAACTGAAGGTGGCTGCAGTGAAACCCAGCACGGCATCTCCAGGGATGAAAGTTAGAATTTAATGATGTCCATGGACTCCAGACTTCAGGCAGTCATTGGCTGCAGAGGATTTTCATCCAAGTATTAAAATGTATGGTTATATTTTCAATTACGCATATGTCACTTAGTCCAAATAACTTTTGAGCAACTGAAAACTGATGCAGTTTGCTTAAAATGACTGATTCTTAATGGCAAAATACTTTTTTTTTTTTTTTTTTTTGCAAAACATCATAAAATTAAAGCTGAGCATCTTCCACACTTTGATCGCATCTAGATTGTTTTGTCTCTACATTTCGGCAAGTTTAAGATGGAAAAGGTTTTGTTAGCAAACTATTCAGTGATGATTTCTAAGATGTATGCTGTCTTCTAAAACAACCAGCACAGAGTGGCTTGCAGAAACTAGTGCAGCAGCGACCCCATGGCAAGGGCAGCCATGCACATAAATAACCTGCCACAGGCGTCACTCAAGAAGAAGTCTAAATCTCACTCCAGTCGAGTCCATTATAGCACTCCATCAGACTGGCCTGCAGCTCATCACCCACTATTTCATTCACTCCTTCCCTTGTGAGCGTGAAGCCTTTTTCATCCTTAGATTTTAACAATCGAGACAGCAGTTTTCTCCATTTACAGCAGAATTTGCCTCCTCAAATGTAAATTCATGGAACATAAAGGCAACAAACAGATGTTGTCTGTGGAGATCTAGAATTTTCTATTGCAGTAACAGATTTGTCTGTCTCTCTTGTCCGTTGTGCATCTCTGAATCAGAGTGACAACCTGCTCATATCAATTTCTGCAGCAGTGCAATGACTCTTATATCTTTTCACACAGCCCCGTCTCCGAATAGAACAAATGATGCATCAATTTCCCCTCTGACTGCTGTTGGAGCCACACATCACCAGACTCCTTCTGGAGTTTCTCCCTTCAACTGTTATGCAAACCAGAGCTCTAGGTGATAAGACTCATGACCCCGTTGTGCATGGGCTGCAGCCAGAGCAGTGCACAAATGGGTCAAGCACTCACGGCGGGTCTGACACTCTGACCGATGATGCTGCACTTCTGAAAGGAACGCGGATTCGTTAATAAAGCAGTGCTCAACAGCTTGTGTAGCAGGTAAAGCTGGTCTGACATTCCTAAAAATCCCATCAAAATGAAAAGTGGACTAATTGTGGTTTGTATTAAATATAAAAGCACCCAAATCTCTTTCATATCTGTTCATTTCTACTTATATTTTGGGCTTGAAAGGAAAGACAGCAGAGGACACCACATCTTACTACTGACAGGTGCAGCGAACTGGCTTTGCTCTGGACCACTGTAGAACATTGATTCAAGAGAATGGTTTCAAGATAAGGATTAAAATTATAAATGCAAACACTAGAGCTCATATACAAAATACTTTTATTGTGATTAAAACAGATTAGACCTGATTAAAATATCCCTAAATTGTTAAAACCTCCAAACTCTGAGCATTGTAGTAGTCTGCAGAGAAAACAATTATCTGATCAAAACAAGACAATCATCTAATTCCATGAGTGCAAAAGTATTTTCTTTTTTCTCTGTGAGGGAGCCCAAAGACATCACATCGGTGTTTAGTGACTTCCCCGGGCATGTAACTGGAACTGATTCAGTGAACTCCACAGCCCTCCCCCTAGAATAATAGAAATTATTACAACAATTAAAATTAACAGCACTGCCCTTACCAGATCCAGTGTTAAAAAAGTGCTTTACATGCTATTGAAAACAGAAAAGGAAATAGGAAAAGCATATTAAAGGAAGGAACTTTGATTTTGGGGGTTTTTCTTGGTTTCCTGTGTTTTATAATGTCTGTTTGGTGTTTTGTGATTTTGCTGTTGAGATTTCATGGTTTATGTTTTCTTAATCTGGCATTTTCTAAAGATTTTGGGCTTTCTTGTTTTGTTTGTTAGGCCTGATCTGTGCTCAATTAATTGCCGTCCCATTTGCGTCTGCCTTTCTGTCCTTTCCTGCTGGTTCGTCGTCATTCTGTTTCTCAGCGTTCCTTGTTGTGCTTTCCCTCGCGCTTCCTTTTGCTGCTTGACTTCACCCATTTTTTTTTCTTTTGGAATATTCTGCCTGAGGATTGTTTTTTTGTTCAGTTGTTGTGTGAATAAAAAGGGCTTAGTTAGATTTCTCCTGCCTTTGGGTCTCCAGCATGTGGGTCGTGATACTGCAAATTATAACAGGACGCATTTGAACTGGACTGTCAATATAACATCAAAGATGAACACAAAGACATGCAAGTACCAGGGAAAATAAATAGAACACAAAACTGTGTATGAGTTGTACTATAAAATATTAATGAAACAGACAAAAACACAAAGGAACAGTAATGTAGGACACTGACATAAAATTCAGTCAGAAAACTCAGTAAACAGCAATGCGGCTAAGAAAGATGATTTTATACACACACACACCCACACATATATATATATATCTATATATATATTGATATATATATATCAATATATATATATAGTATATAATGCAACATAGATAAATATTCAAATGTTACATTAAAAAAAATGTACTGGTTGAGGAATGGCAAGTTCCAAAGGCAGGTCATTCAAGGATCCCAAGCAGCTAATTTCCTGTCCCCTTTAATCTTTGAAACTTATGGGGGCAGCAGGCAGATACTTGACAGGGAATAAATCATGGAGCAAGTACTGGAGGGTTTAAAATAAACCTTAAAACTAATGGCTCATGTATGTTTTACGTAAAATTTCTATGCATGTTTCCCTTTACGCATGGTCTGTTCAGGGTCATGAGGGCATGAGAAGTGAACCCTGAATTTCACCTCAGGCTTGGAAACAGCTCATCACAGTTCATTTCATGTCATTTGGGTGTGAGAGGGCAGCCAGTCTCGATTATAAGAGTGAAGCATCATTTAAATTCATGCCACTCGAACTGTTTGAATCCCTAAATAAATCAGAACTGTTGGTCTTCAGACAGTGCTGCCCGTACAGAAATATTCAATGCCTATTTAAGATACTACATGAACAAATTACAATAAGACATAAATAAGGCATTTTGTGTAGTATTCCAAGAAAGAAAGAGAAAAGGATCCAATTATCCCTTCAAGGCACCAGAAGCACAGTTTTCTATTTTCTGACTGAACACAGCTGGTTCATGTAACCCTTTCAGAACCATGGACAGCACCCATTCTGAAAACTATACTATGTTACATTATATTACATTCTGTGTTATCGTGAAACATGTCTTATCAGTTATAATGGGGAAACTTATAATGCAGCCATATACAAAACTTAGCACCCCCATCTTCTAATCCTAAGATTTTTCTCCTCGTGTTTGTGTGTTTCAAAACATTATAAAGGAGCTGCGACATTTCTTTGCTGTTTCCAGGTCCAGTGCCGTGTGGATTTGGACACGGAGCTCTGTTGGCTCTTCAACCCTCATGTGCCTCTATAACATCTTTAAGTACTCAGTGCTGCCTTATTTGTGCTGTTAAATTACTTTGTCAGATGCGTTATCTTTGCATGTATGTTCATAGTCATGCTCTGGGTCTCTGTAAAGCGCCTAGAGACAATTGACATTGTAACAGACGCTATACAAATAAAATTGAATTGAATTTAATTAAATTGTTAAAAAAAAAGAGTAGCTTGTGGGTATAGTTTTAATATGCAGCTCCTAATTATTTCATATCTTAAGAAATAATTCTCATTTCTCATCCCAACCTTGATACGCGTATCACTTAAACTCAGGTGAAATCTAATGATAATAGATGATTGAGGTCAGATGTTTGACAGATTGTATGGGCTTGAGTATGATATTGTATTGACATTATGATTGTGTGTGTCTTTTGACGCCTTGGAGATGTCAGTTTTAGCCTAATGATTATATTGTGATTTTCCTGTTATGACTCTGGGCCTTCTGTTCAATCGCGATATCCTGTGACAGATTTTAGTCACTCATTAAGGCTATTAGGATGTCCTTTCATAAATGTCAGTCTGTGTCATATAAAGTGGCCCTCAAAATGTCAAATGATGTCAGTAATTACACATGCACATCCTAGATGAGCTTGATAATATAGCTGAGATGAAATCAGCTCATCAGCTCAACAGAAAAGGGTTCATTTACTTATTAGAGTGAATAAATATTCATGGAGTGATTAAATAGTCATTTTGGTAGAAGTGAAGTCTGTTTTTCTTTACATAAATTGATTAATTTCATGTATGCTGTACTGATTGCAGGGTTAATGTTGGCATACACTGTAGCACACTTCTGGGTTTTAGCAGATATATCTGTGGATCAGCTAAATCTCTGCTTGTTCTAACACTGCAGTCAGGTTAAGCTTTAAGTTTCACTCCAGGTTAAATTAAAAATGTTGTGGTTTAGGTAAGATCCTGTTAAAGTGGAGCTAAGTTAATTATATTCTAGCTGACAGTGCAGTTGGCCCAGGGGATCTTAGTAATGGGCAAATAAAACCTAAGATGTCCAGCAACGTACAACCTTTTTACAATGCGCCTTTTTCACAATGGCACATAAATAGATTAAAAAAAAAAAAAAAAAAAAAAGATAAATTTAAAAAAATAAAATTAAAAAAAAAGTGAGTTTTGTAAAACTGCATCCGAGCAAATAACAGGACTTCTAGAAATGTGCCGTATTGAAAGGTGAGAACAAAGTGTTTGGCAAAAATTAAACACAGATTTTCATGTCAAGGATGGGAGCGATTATATCCTGTTGCCTTACATCCCCGGGACTTGAGCTCTTTGCAGTCAGTGAGTTAACCATGAACTCCGCTGTATAGTGGAGGATTCCAGAGGCAAATATGAGGCCATCTGTCTGGAAGCCAAAGTTTGGTCAAATAAGGACATACTGCAGGACAGTGATCAGAAGCAACGAGCAAATCTACATTGAATGGCTGAAAAATAAAAGGCTTAGTCAGAGTCCTGAGGTTTTGGAAAGGCTTAGTGAAAGTCCAGACCTCAACCCAATTGAAATCCTGTGATGAGACCTGAAGAGAACTGTGCATAAGCGAGTGCCCAAAAACATCAATAAACTCAAGCAATGTTTTAAAGAAGAATGGAAATGGACCAAAGTTTCTCCACAACAATGTGAGATACATATAAACAACCTGATAAGTGAATGCTTCAGGTGACTAAAATCCACCCAGAAGGCCTATCATGGAAGGACAAGCCCTTGCATGGTATGTGCCACGGATAGATTAAAAAGGTGGCTGATGTTGGAAAAACACACCGATGGCTGAAAAAGGCTGGACTGAAAGACTGTCTCAATCCCCATGGTCACTTTTTTTTTTTTCCAATTATTGTTGCCTTCTTTTTTCCATCCGAGTTGTATTTGCCTAGTATCAGGCAAACACAACCATTATAGTCAGATCAAAAAAAAAAAAAAAAGTTTTTACCCCACCACCACACGCATATGCAAGCACACACAAAAAATAAATAAATAATACTCATCAGTCTGGGATGACAGACTGAAAGCCCTGTGTGGTCATAGCAAAATGCAGACAACTGCAATTTGACTCAAAGCTTTTACTAATCCTGACAAAGCTTTTATTTGTCTGCTTCTGCAATTTGAACTGCAGGCCTCTCCCTTATTTAGCTTTCAGTTTCCAAGAATTAGCACAGAGCGTCGTGAAGAGAAACTGGGTCAAACTGTGTGTATGTGAGAGAATTTCAGAATGAGAGGAGAAGTGAGAGAGTGGGCGGGTGAACAAAGTCACATTCACGAAGTCTCCTTCATTACTTCCAGTTCATTCTTCGCGACAAACGCGACAGAGAGACAGATTGAAAAGCTTTATTGAAACTAGCATGATCAGGCAGTACATTTAAGCCAAATAAGCAACATCAAAACCTGCCAACGAACGAGACCTGGAAATAAAACAAGACCATTCTCACCCATATACTCTTTGATCCACTAGGTGGTATGGAGCTGGAAAAATGTCTGATGGTAACTGTTGAAGCACACTGTACAGCTTAACTGGCAGAGAAGCCATGGCGCACAAACTGAGCTGTGTACACAAATGAGAAATAACTCACTTTTACTACACTGAGCACAAGCACATCCTGTGCCATTCGATCACAGTGAATACAGAAGTTATCAAAAAGGTCTACCGTATAAAAAACACAAAGTATAAAGCAGTTCAGTGTACAATAAATCCATCTACTGGTTCTTAATAAAACAGCTGTTCTGAATCCAAAAGCTCCTGTTCGACAAGCAGTGCAAGAAGCTAGGTCATGGGAGGAACTGGAATTGTTATACTATAGGTAATGCCATTATTTCAGTCTTCAACAGTCATCTTTTACAATGCAGAAGGCACACAAGGAGCTCATCGTATGTGCAATGAACGAATTCCATAGACACAGTTGGAATCAGTGCGTTCTGACAACGATTGCACATATAACACATCCTCCACAGCAAGACACCCCTCATCATGTTACATCTCCAGTCTGACAGCCAGCCAGCCGGATGCTCTTAAAGGTGGGCAACTTGCTGTGAGACAGCGAGGGAGAGAAGAAAAGGGAGGTTACATTTCACTGACTCAGAGTATGGAGCTGGAATGATCCAGAAATATTCTCTTTTCACTGCGTTGCTGGGGGGGGGGGAGCGCTCAGATTCCATTTAGATTCGAAGCACACCCCAAATTCAAAGTGCTGTCATCTGCTTAATACATTTGATACACTGTCTGCAGAGTCAGCACGAAAACACTGGAGCAATGATTAACACTATGTTCTTCTGCTCATAACCCCGTCTTCTTACCTCGTGCCGTTACATTTCATCATTAAGCACGCTGATAATATGCTCCCTGTTTCTGAGAAATTAAAGTCCTGGGCTTGTGCAGCAGCACTACCTCTGAGGTCAACAAAAACTATTATTGTTCCATTTTTTTTTTCTTTTAAAGTTATATACACTACCAAAACAACATCATATGCACTAAACGACAAATATGCAACACAAAATGCCCTTAAAGAAGCTCACAAAGGCAGCAATAAAATGTAATACATAAAATACATATAAAAACATGTATATCTATAAAACAGCATCTTGCCTGTACCTTACGTCTTCCTGTACCCTGGCGCTGATGAACACATTTCAGTATTTTAAATTTTATCTATAAACATCTATAACATAATTCTTTTTTTTTCATTTCAAGTTGTACTTAAATTATTTATTTTCAACTCGTGTAATGAATTAATACAGGTTTTACTTAAATTGCCAGCTTTTTGGGAAAAGAAGAAAATAGTAATGCTGATTACAGACAGAATGTGATGAGTATTTACCTCTGTTTTATAAAATACAAGCTATGTTCCTGATTCTGCACATATGCACTTACTCTTAGCGTTTCGTGAGCATAAGTGCGTTAGCAAAAAACAAAAAAAAGGGAAACATCAGGCCTGCTAAACTGTCACAAATGTGGAAATTGAAATATGCGCAATTCCTTGCAGGACCACTGGGGGCTGGCCCCAAAAGCGAGTCAATCTCCACAGACCCCCATCTTAAAATGTCCAACTTTACAGCAGATGTAAAGATATTTAGAGCCTGGTAAAATGTTCCAATTGACTGCCAGGCTTGTTCCAAACATTTGCCCATTTTTTTTTGGATTAAGCAGAATTGGGCAGAGTCAGCTCCCGTGAAGATGGCAACCTCCACTTGTCCAAAAAAACAAGCTTCAAATCCACTTTTGTGAGACTTATAGGTACTATCACAGAGGGTTTGATTAATTCTTTTTATACAGTATATACTTAATCAAAACCTCCACCCCCATGGTCACTGAAGGAACTGCAACTTTTTCAACTTCCCTGATGAAATCAGAGCAGCCAGCCAGAAGTAGCCCCATGGTTGTGTTTGCCATTTGGAACATAGCCATTACTCGTCATGTTGGAAAGGTTCCCCTCACCTCAACAAGGGGAGACAAGCTGAGCGTCTATAAATGTACACTAGACTTTGATTTGGTTCAGAAAATTCAGTACTGCTGTGCAATTCATGTCAACCAAGTAGGATCAGGCAGTGTTTCTCAGTCGTGGTCCTCATCTACCGCTAACCTGCGTATTTTAGATGTTTTCCTCCTCGAGCGCCCCTGGCTCAAATTGAGGGGTCTTTGACAGACTTGTGCAGACCTTGATGCCAAGCAAATGAGGTAATCCATTCATCTGAACCAGGTGTGTTGATGGAGGGAAACACCTAGGACATGCATACCAGTGGTACTTGAGGAGCAGGATTGAGAAACACTGGAAGGAATGGATAAGGAATGGATTGCACATCTCTTATTTATAGTCTTTTTTACTTCTCTGATCTCAGAACCATCTCTTCTGAACAACACCATCTATGACTAAATAAGGAAGAAACAATGTGTCTTTTAAGTATTTTTTTTTTTCCATTTTGTAGTTTCTTAGGTTTTCCCTTTTTTTGAACATTCAGAACTTGTTAAGCACAAAAAAAAATATATTTAAAAAATCTAAAATTGAATCACAGGTTTTTTGTATTTTTGTTTTTCTTTTTTTTACCAGAAAGTTACCAGTTAAAAGCCTTACTAAACTGAAATATTTGTCATACAAAAAAAAGAACAAATAGACTGATGTTGTAACCAGCTACAGTTTTAAACTTATCAGATATATGGAAGAAGCAAATTCACCCTGATTCATATGTTCAGCATTAGGCGTGTTTTGAAACTCCTGCATGAAAAAAATGTAGCACGGTGGCAACTTAAGAACAAGGTGAGGTGCAGATGGCTTGTAGAACTATAGTGCACCATAAAATCCCTGGAGAGAAGGCAAATCTGCCCATCGAGAAGTTTCAATGAGTTAAGGAGGAAATGATTTACTACATGAGGCCTCTTATGAAATGTCCAGACATCTCGATATAAAGGATTTGTCATCCAAATACTTGTAGAATCATGCACTTTCATGCTTAAAGGAATAAGGATGGTAGAAAGATGAGTTGATCGAGGTGGATTTCTGGAGAGATACAGGAGCTGCAGCAGAGGGACTGAGGGAGGACAGATTTGTTAAATCTTCTTTGTAATCGCAATTTTCAGCAAGAGACTCCCATGAAGAGATGATTATATCACCGCATCGCTCTTCTGGGCTGCTGTGGAAGGACAGAGAACAAAATTAGCCAGAATACAGAGTCGACCTCAATATTAACTTACAGAAAGTCCTCATGCAACACTGGATTGAGACTGGTTGCTGCCACCATCAGTAACATGTCATTGCACTTTAGGCACATATGTATTTGTGGGGAAAGTCAACAACTTGCTTCTGTGTTTGAGAGTTTTCCTGCTCTTTTCAGTCAGTGTTTATAATTCATAATTTTAACAAATCATCCATAGGCATAAGTTAAATAGTATACACAACTGAAATATATATATATAAAAAAATGACAAAGTAGAAGGTGGGATTAAAGGTAGGGTAAGCGATTTCCGGATGGCGTCATGTCTGCTGGGTGCTCTGTGAGAAAACATCCCCCCTGTTGGTGATTGGTTGCTATGGTTAAGGGGGGCAGGTTACCTCCAATGTGTTTGTTTCCAGTTTACAAAGCCAGGGCTGTGTAAGAGCACTGGGATGTTTTTTACAGTGTAATCAGAACATGGACAGCTTACAGATGGTGAGGAGATATTCACTGAATGTGACAACAAGTGCTGTGGGTTAAAAATAAAATAAAATATAATCGCTTACCCTACCTTTAAAGCATGCACAAGCAGGCATCACTGTTTGGTCAAAAATAGGCCTAAAGGTAAATTACCCACACATCTAAAACATGGTCTGTGCATTAATGTCTAAAATACATGCTGAGAGCCAATTCAGGACACTTTATTCCTCAGTCTCTTTTATTTCTTTTTCTTTTTTCTTTTTATCTCTGTACCATCTGTACCATCGTGAATCTCTACAAACTAGCCAGATGTGCATGACCTAAATCTGACCAGCAGCCAATTTTATCCTAATCTCAGCTCTCAATATAAGCTGATAGGTTTTTCATTTGAGGGACCAGCCAATTTGAGCGCTGGCGCTCGGCAGCAGCATCAGATTGGAGCAGATTGCTGCATTTGTGACGGACAGAGAGACCAAGCACAAATAGAAATATTTGATTCTGTTCCATTTGACCAGGGTAACGTGTCAGCCAAAGGGATTACAGCTAAATTTGCACCGGACACTGTCACAGTTTAACAAATTAATAAAAACGAAATCAAACAAAACAAGTATACCAAATAGAGGAGGATAAAATGCTGACACAATTATAGTGCCTCTACGAAAGCTATTTAGTAACCAGCATACCTCCAGTTGTAGAATGGACTTCCTTTCATTTTGAGTACTTCAGAACAGAAAAAAAGAGACAAATTCAGTGGGATGTGTGAAACTCAGACACTCAAACTCACATCATATAACAAAACATCTTACACTCGGATGTGTCTATCCTCCATTCACATGCGCCCGTACATGCATATTCATATTGTTTAATCTTTCAGGTGATCGCTTGCTTCAGTTTACTCTAAAGGACCAGCTGTACACAAAACAAACAACATCTGGATTCTTTTTCTGCGCTTACACTTTGGTTATAGTCTACTGCGCATCAGAGCTCTGCTTGAGATTCAGAAGGCATCTGATTTAGAGCAGCTCTGTCTCTTGTCCTTGAAGAGAACCTCTCCATATCTGGGCTTCTTTGTAGTACTCCCACTCTCGCGCCCACCAGTTGTGCTATGATTATGTGTTATGTATCTGCAGTAGATGACCTACATACCACATAAGACATCAAACAGTGGCACATTTGGGGGATGATGGGATGGATTTGGCCTAATTTTGCTGTAAAGGTGCAGATTAAGTTTCTCTAGAAACACATAGATAATAAAATTCATTAGAACTGCGTTATCATGCTGTCGTTATATCCATCCACCATCTATACCACGCTTAATCCTGAGCAGGGTCACGGGAATCTGCTGGATAGACCCTGGACAGGTCACCAGCCCGTCACAGGGCCACATGTAGACAAACAACCATGCACATTAACACGGGTAATTTAGAACCAATTAACCTAACATGGATATCTTTGGACTGTGGAAGAAGCCAGAGTACCTGGAGTAAACCCATGCAAGGCACAGGAAAAAAAATGCAAACTCCACACAGAAAGCCCCCTGCTGAGGTTCAAACCAGGAACCTTCTTACTATGAGACCACATTGCTGACCAGTAAGCCACTGTATTTCTAAATCTATTTTAAAAATGCTTATGTGTAATGACAAAGAAATAGTTTTTAGTAATGAATCCTCAACAAGTCCTTAAGCAAGCCATGTCTTTTCTTATCATATTTCAGTATTGTCAAAGCAGCTTAGGAAAATATTAAAACTGCCCCCAGAGTGATTTCAACTGAACTTTCACACTCAAAACCTCAGACTACCAGCAGAGAAACAAACTAAATAATTTAACTCTTTTTGATTTTTTTTGAGCCAGTGGTGTCAACCTGAATACATTTCAAAGTACAAGTAAGGGCTTCAGTGGATAAAAGGACATTCTTTGCTTTCAGAAAAGTACCAACACCACAATTGTAAATTTCCCCATCATGGGATAAATAAAGGAATATCTTATCTTATCTTATTTAAAAATGTGCAAAGATAAGGCACTGTAATTAAAAAAAAAAAACAACAACTACAAACTATAATTGTGGCGGTGGAGCCATCTTATTACTTGTACTTTCTTTCTTTATTTTTACGTTGCATCACAGACTGCATTATACATCAAGAATGTTCATATACGATCTGATCTGGTAGTTTAATTTATCCAATCAGGGTGAGAGAATCACTAAAGACTAAAACCATAATCTCAAAGGTAAGTAAAGCGATCACATTAATGTAGTGGAACAGAAACAGGATTTCCAACTGAAATGGGCATGAACTATTGATCTGTAAAGCCTGACATATGAAACAATAAACAGAAAATTATAGTTTTTTGAATTTTAAGTGTGATAATACGATTTAATTAAAAACACCTCATTTTTTTCTTTAA
The DNA here is from genome assembly GCA_018398805.1 of Hirundichthys speculiger. Lineage (NCBI taxonomy): Eukaryota > Metazoa > Chordata > Actinopteri > Beloniformes > Exocoetidae > Hirundichthys > Hirundichthys speculiger. The sequence goes on along the minus strand of JAGFBZ010000606.1, from coordinate 3,512,517 downwards.
CAATTTCTACATAATATGTTTGTATAATTACAGACGCATTAGATATCTATCTATTTATGCCTTTTCTTTATTGTATAAACTATTTTATTGCAAATTATTTAATAATGTGAGTGTCGAAAGAGATTTCAGAAATTGAAATCATGATTATTTAAAACAGCTATTCAGTGACTTTTAAAGCAGATCTTTGAAATTTCCATGGTAAACTGGAGTAAATAAAATTTTGGATTAAATAATGATGATTCAGGTCAACATAGAAAATGCCGGTAGATTTGCTCAGATAATGCCTTAAACGTTTTGGACAAGAAAGACCACCATGACCTTGATATTTCTTAAACAGAATTGATATTACTAAATGTTACAGACAAAAAGGAGGAAGGAATTCCTCACGGCTGGTAAAGATGCCTGAAGCACTGAATCACTCAGCAAAATATGTGGCAAAATAACTGTTTTTGACTCAATTAAATTGTGTTTTGTGATCTTTTGGAGCAAAAATTGAAATTATGATTATCATATGATTAACTCTTCAGCCTAAGTATATATGGTCATAAAGAGGAAATTAAGTCTATATTTAAAAGCATTTCAAGTCTCTGTTTGCACAATTTAAACTCTCCACAGTTTAAACTGTGGACACCCATCTTCTGTGGTAAAATCTAATCAAATTTTTTTCTATATTTTTCTAATCAAAAAGTACATGTCTTTATGATTTTAAAATAAAGTAAGGGAAACACTGATTAATTATTTATGGTCATGAATATTTTAAAAACCTGAAATAACTGACATGAGCAAGAATACATCAATGATAGGTTCTAAATTTCTGTTTCGATTTAGCTTTGATGAACTGCCAACCCCTAATATGAATTTGCTCTTGACAGGGTTGCAGCGGTATGACAATGTCACGGGAAAGTAACCATCTTAACAAATAATGACCTTCTTGTAAATGTTGACGCAATTGCATGAGGTTTTAATGAAATGTCTTTGACCTATTAGCTGGTTCAAGGTACTGGAATTAGCATCTCAACTCTACTCCATCTCATTTGTCTGTGGTTTGTACCTTTTTTGAAATCAGTCATACAGTTTTGCTCTGCCTACTTCAGTATGGAGCCCCATTTGGGTCATAATTCAATGAATAAATGAGTCTATTATTATGAAATACAGGCATTTATTATTATGAAATACGTATCCATTATTATGAAATACATGTTTGTTATTATGAAATATATGTGTATTATTATGAAATGTTCCCATTATTATGAAAAAAATGTAATTATTATGAAATATATTATTATTATTATTATTTAATCTTAGTTTAATGCATAATAGTTTATTTCAGAGTGGCTTTTTTATCTAAGAATGAGTTTTTACATAATTGCTTCCTTTTTCATAAGAATGAGCTTTTACATAATAATGACATTTTGCCACTGGGCGGGACCAGTGATTGACCTGCACGCTCATTGGCTGATCCTTCTCCATGCAGTTGGTGGGGGACTCACATCGAGCCTGTTGGCTAACTCTCGGAGTAAGTAAGAAAAGGATCTTTCTCCTGTCGCCATGCCGTCAAAATCAAGTTTTCCCGACATTTCACGTTATGTTTCTTAGTCGATGTCAACTTTTAACCGTAAACTGAGGTGTATTCTGCCACCTACTGGCCTGGAGTATATACATTGCACCCCTCGCCCACTATCGATATTCACTGTTCTGTTGCTTAGGCCTGAATGAAAGAGCAGCCAATCACATAAATGGCTCCACCCTCTCTGCTGTGATTGACACACAAATCATTCTTATGAAAAATGAATCCATTATTATGTAAAAGCTTATTCTTATGAAAAACGAAACCATTATCATAATAATGGGAAATATTTCATAATAATAAACGCCTGTATTTCATGATAATAGAATTCATTGAATTATGGACCCAAACGGGGCTCCATACTTCAGAGGCTTTATGAGGTAAAATGAAATTGACATCATCGTCGACCGGACAGTCCTCCTCAATTGCCCCTCGGGGATAAATAAAGTTCTCTGAATCTGAATCTGAATCTGAATCAACAGGGAAGCATGCTAGGTGGGAAAGGGGATTGCACGTCAGTCTTAGTTTGGGTCTATTTTTTTTAAAAACACAAAGTTAAGCAAATGTATCTGGTAATAATCATGTACGCGTATACTAATAATCATCAATATACATAGGATCTATATATATATATATATATATATTATATATATATATATATAATATATATATATATATATATATATATATATATATATATATACATACATATATATATATCACTGCAACCTTAGTTTTTAAAAGTACTGAGCCCAGCCAAGAGGAAAAAATATATGAAACCCAAACCCTAAACCCAGGGGCCGTTTCAACGTACCTCCAGTGTGGATGCTCTTGAGTCCGTGGTCTCGCTTGGTCCTATGCTCCTGGATATACTAGATACAAAATACCCAGCTCCTTTGGGAATTATTGGCTGTCTCACGACCACTTTACCCTTCCTGGTCTCTGCGAGGAACAAGCTGTACCAGTAAGCATCGCTGGATATCAAGGTGGAATCTGCGATGGTGGAACTTCTCTGGCTGATCATGCTGTTCCTGCTAATCACGCTGTTTCTGTTGGGCGGGGGGATCTTGATGGCCTTTGGCTTCGGTTTTTGACACTTGAGGACAATAATAACTAAGATGGTTATCAGCAGCAGAAAGGACACGGCTCCTAAACCAACCACTAACCAAAGGTTTAGGCTTGTAAAGACGTCATACTCAAGAGGTAACTCTGTAGTCTCTGAGAAGGGCAGGGCGTGCTCCACCGTTGATATTTTGATGGTCACAGTAGCAGAGAGCGCAGGTTCACCGTTGTCTTTGGCAACGACAATAAGCCTCTTGTCTTGGGTCTCTGTAACTAAACATTCTTGTTGTGCGAATCTCACCGTTGTATTGATCCAGACTGAAGAGGGATAAGTCACTGACCAGCAGCAGCTGGTATGTGACTCTGGCATTTTGCCCGGAGTCTGCATCGATGGCGATTACTTTGGCCACCAAGTGACCCTTATCAGTGGACCTCGGTATCACCTCCTCTATGACGGAGCCCTGCGCTCTCCAGGGTGACACAATAATGGGCTTGTTGTCATTTTGGTCCAGAATGATTATGTGAACTGTCACGTTGCTGCTCCGCGGGGGAACGCCAGAGTCTCTAGCCTCGATGTGGAACAGGAAGTCCCTCTCTCTCTCGTAGTCAAAGGTCTTCAGGGCGTAGAGATCACCGTTCTCAGGATTGATGGAGAACAGCATGGACATAGACGTGTTGACTATCTCTTTCTCCATTATGACATAAACCAAATACTGATTTTCATTTAGATCCGGGTCAAATGCACTTAGAGATGTCAATAACGCCCCTGGTTGATTATTCTCCGCGACATGGATTGTGTAGAAAGACTTGGGGAATGTGGGTGCGTTGTCATTTATATCCAGGATCTCTAAGACGATGGTCTCGTTCTCAGATAAGGGCGGCAGGCCTTTGTCCGTCGCTCTGAGGGTGATGTCGTACTTGCCTACGACCTCTCTGTCAAGCGGCTTTGACACCAGCAGCTCAAAGTAACCTTCTGAGGATTTATTGAGGAGGAACGGTAAGGTTGCTTGTCGGTTGAGGGTCAGCTCCACTTCCCCGTTGGCTCCGGAGTCCCTGTCGCTGACGCTCACCACGGCGATCAGCGTCCCTACGGAGACGTCCTCGGTCACGGCTCTTTTCAGAGACTTGATGGTCACCTCGGGGTAGTTATCGTTCAGATCTGTGACAAAGACCATCACTTTGCAGTGTCCTGACAGAGGGGTTGTCCCTCTGTCCTGAGCCTGGATGTGCATTTCAAAACTCTGACTCTCTTCGTAGTCGATCACCCCCTTTACTTTGATCTCACCCGAGTTTGGATCGAGAGAAAAGAGCTCCTGTGTCTTCTCTGAGGTGTAAAGGGTGTATGAATATACCAGCTTCGCGTTCGAGCCTTCATCTAGGTCTGTCGCGTTTAAGGTCATAACCACCGTCCCCACTGCCGAGTTCTCTGAAACATTGACCGTAAATACCGGCTGACTGAACATGGGGGCGTTGTCATTGATGTCCAGCACATTAATAATGATGCTGGCTGTGCCGGAGCGGGGGGGCACCCCTCCATCCACAGCGGTTAAAATCAAATTATGAACCGCGCTCTCTTCTCTGTCCAAATCCCCGCTGAGCAGCAAATCTACATATTTGGATCCGTCGCTGCCCGTTTGGATGTCAATGCTGAAGTACCTGCTTTCGCTGAGATAGTAGGTCTTGATTGAATTGGCTCCCACATCCGCGTCCACGGCGTTTGTCAGTGAGAACCTCTCTCCAGGAGGGGTTGCCTCGGAGATGTCCAGGTGCATCGTCCTCCTGCGAAACACGGGCGCGTTGTCATTGATGTCCAGGATTTCCAGCTCGATGTTAAAAATTCGAACCGGGTTCGCGAGGATGACATCCATTTTCATGAAGCAAGAGGTCGTTTTAGTCATGCATATCGTCTCTCGGTCCATCCTCTCTCGGATCATCAACTCTCCCGTGTCTTTGTTGATGTCGAGGTAATTTTTACCTTGGATGACTTCGAGTTTGGCGTTGCGCTCCTCCAAACTGCGAACATCCAGACCCAAATCTGTTGCAAGGTTGGCAACAAAGGAGCCCTCTTCCATTTCCTCCGGTATGGAGTACCGAGTGATGGAGAGCGCAAATCCCCACAGTGCAGTGAACGTGAAAACAGCCACCGCTGTCCGTAAATGTGCACATTTAAGCGCCATCGTTATTGAGTTTAGGAAAAGACGAGTGTGTGAAAAAAAGCTGTCCTTACGGTGAGGTTGCCTTGATGTGAGGGAGCCCCGGTGTCATTCTTGTCTCCACGAGTTGTAGCTGTAGCTGCTGCAGACCATTTACGGCACTGAAGCAGCGGAGCTCTCAGCAACGCTGAGCAGGGGCGAGCCAAGCGCCTGAGCGGGCTGGAGGGGGCGGGGGGGCTCGGTCACATCTAATGGTGCCTATCCAGAAAGACTCGTGCAGGGCTAATAATCAGGGTTTCCGTTGTCCGGTAATTGCCGGACTTTGTCCGGTAAAATATGCCAAAGCCCGGTATTTTATAATCTCTCCGGTCAAAATGTCTGGTGAAAATACTCCTCCCAAGCACAATTTCAGTTGTAATAAAATGGGTAATTTCCACATCATTTTAGGAAAAAACATATACTTTTTTTTTACGAATGAGTAGTGTGTGTGTATATGTGTGAATAAATGAATGAATGTAGCCTATATGTGGAACGAAACTTTTTTCTGCGTGGAACGAAACTTGTCTTATTTGTTTCGTTAAATCTGACAAACCGCGCACCACAACAGAGAGGTCTTTGACATGGCGAAACAGGCGAATCTCAAAAGCTATTTTCTAAAACAAAAAAGCTTTAATGGCGAGGGTGATGATGAGTCTAACTCTAAAAAGCTATCTGAAGAGATGGAGACTACCACAGATGATGCTGTGGCTCCCGCCGAAAAGAAACCGAAATGTCGAGGGTTCAGACTTGAATGGAAAAACAAATATCCCTGGCTGAGGTGCGACATTATCGATGGATCAGAAAAAATGTTTTGCTCACACTGCGAGAAGTCGGGGAGGAAGAATGGATTCAGCAAAGGAAGTTATGCTCGTGAGTCAATTGACGGGACTTATTTTATTTAAAATAGCCTGTTTTTCAATAAAAATACTATTAAATGACTTACATTAATATCTTACTACTGCATATGATTTCTTTTTAACCTCAATAAATTCATATAGCCTATGTGACCGGAATTTCAAACATTTGTCCGGTAAATTGAAAACCTGCCGGTCACATTGTCCAGTGCCAATTTTTCTAGTGGAAACACTGCTAATAATGATAGTAATAATAGTAATTTTCATAAGTGATTTCATTTTTTAGCCCCCCAGGTGTTCTCAATCCCCTGGATTAGGATAAAATGACCCATTCTATATTTTACAAGTGTAGCAAAGCTCCTAGTGCATGTACTCAAGCTGTAAATTTGCTGATGTTAAACAAAAAGACACCGCATGTGTAAAATGTACAAAAAGAAACAAAAAAAAATAAAAAAATTAAAATCATATGCTTCAAATATTGAATGTTTGAAGCTGTTTTAAGCCAAATTGGACCTGGTCTTCTTGAGCATATGAACTGTCAGGAATTTTGAAGCCATAACATTGTAGCAGTACTTTAAATAATCTATCCATCCAACCATTATCTATACCCGTTTCATCCTCTGAAGGGTCACGGGCTGTGGCGGTTCTGGGGAGGGGCCAACAGGGGCCAGTGCCCCTGTAGCACTGATTCCGGACCCCCCTGTGGCTCCCTCTCCGAACGTAGATTATACAGTAGCGCCGAGTCGCCGACGTCGAAGGTGGAACTAAAGTGCGTGGCTTAACATTCTAGTCGGACCCTTAAGTGCGCTGCACCACTGAAAAAACGAGCGCGAATATATGAAGCAGTGCAAAAATTACCAGAACGACGAAAGATCTTATCCTGTCAAGGTACACTGTCTCTTATCAGCACTTAATTCAGTAATACTGTGACAATTAAACTGTTTTTCATCGTAACTGTAACATTATGACTGCAATGGTACAACAAGTCTTATGAAAATAAAAAGTCAAATAAGATTTTTGCCGCAGGTTTAATGTGCCAGTCTATCAAAACCCCTGGCCCCAGCCAGGCCCCCTCAGTGAAATTGGTCTAGAACTGCCCCTGGTCACGGGGACTTCAAATAATAATAATGATAATAATGATGGTGATAAAATTAGTCTGCAATAGGCATGCCGCACTTTTTGAAAAAACAATTAAAATCGATCGATTTTTTTAAAAATAAGATTCCAATCGATTTAATGAAGCCATGAATCGCGATGTGGTCTCCAGGCCAGCAGAGGGCGCACACAAGTTAAACTACGTTCTTGTTCAATGTCACGTCACACGTAGCGCCGCTCCAGCTAAGGAAGGCGGGGTGCGCAGCGTCCCTAGGCAGATTACAAACAGTGCAGCAGCCAGCCAGCAGAGAGCGGCAGAGAGAAAAAAAGCGTGAGTCATGGCGGAGGTCAAATTCCAATTTTTGTTCAGACAAAAATAGATATGCCTTAGTTTGTGCCTGGCTTATCTACTTCAGAAAAAAAAAGCATTCTCTGATGCAGTATTGATTTGGAAAGGGTGTAAGAAAAGACCAGTTTTGTTATGTTTGTATAATGCCTTAGTTTATGGCTGGCTTAAAGAAGAGTTGACTAGTTATGTACTAAAGGAAAGAACATCTTGATACTGTACTGATTTATTGAAAAGAGTGCAGTAGGCCTATTGTTAAAAAAAGAGAAAAACACAAAGACAGGATTTGACAGATTTGAGAGTTGATAAAACTGTTTCCACTTTCCAGTCATTTTCTATAGGGGTATAAAGAGGATAAGAAAAAAAAACAGTATTGTTAAATAAATAAGAAAATTGATACAAGCTATTTGTCATTTGCTGCTAGTTCTAATCTGCTTAAAGAGCGTAAGAGAAAACACTACAGTATTGTTAAAAAGGAAAATGCTGGATTTGTGTAAGAGAAATTATAAGATTACAAAAATCAGTAATTTGCCTGTAAATTAATTTTGTGTTGTACATGATTCTAATCGTGATTCGAATTGTCTCGTGAGCTAAGTGAATTGTGGCATGCCTAGTCTGCAATCTTCCGGTTGAGTTCAATACAATTAATTTCAATCCTTTCTTTTCCCCATGTAAGCACAGCAAACAATGAAATCAGGGTCACAGCTCTATTTCATACTTTAAAATGGGAAGTAAAACCCAGGACATTAAAAATAAAGAAAGAAACAGAAGACTAGATAATAACGAATAAAAATGACTATATCTACTGAAATATATGCTAAATGTAATAAATAAATGAACAAAAAAGTCAATAAACAATGATAAATAGTTAACATTGCGAAAAAGGCAAAGTGTGAAGACAGCAGCTGCATAGCACCATTAACTCATATAGTGCATATTAGTATTAAGGACACTTATGGCCGTAGGAAGGAAACTATTCCTGAACCTGGAAGGTTGTGTTTTAGCTGACCTGTAGCTCCTGCCAGAGGACGCCAGCTCAAACCAGTGGTGACGAAGGTAAGAGGGGTCTTGTTGTTTTTGGCTCTGGTGAAATAGCATGAGGTGGAAATGTCCTCCAGACAGCCAGGAATTTTTAACACCCCTCTCACCTCTCTTTGAGGTACGTTTTTTTTTTCCTTCTGCAAAGAGCAGCCTCTATACTGCACTGAAATGCAGTGTTGGTGTTGGCCAACCAGGAGAGGTCCCCCAAGATTATTGGAGCACCACTATCTGTAGATTATGCTTAAACTCTGACTGTTGGTATCAAATGATAAGTGGCCATTCAAAAAAATTTCTGGTATCTGTCTCAATGCATACATCATCCAATAAGCATACTGATAAAAAAAAGGTCTGTATGTTTTTTTTTTTTTTTATTGCTGCTATTTGTAATTCTGAGAAGAGTTCTTTGTAATGCTTTAGATTCAGTTTGTGATGCAGAAACACCATGGAGTTACTACAGTGCACCTGTAGCAACCACTGAGCATCTACTTTATTGTCAAGGACCATTATGGTATACTGAACATTAATAAGGATAGTGAGGATGACTTTCACATCAAGTCTCTATAGTTATGAATTCATTTATTGATGCCAATTTTAACCCCCAATCAGAAAAAGCCAGGATAATAGTGAAGAAGAGAAGAAAAAAAAGTCCCATCTTTTCTTGAAATTTTTGCTGGGTTATTTTAAATATTGATCCTTTTTCAAATTTTGAGATTATATATTGTCATTCAGTTAATTCATCTGCTATTATGTAACACGTAGAATGAAAATAAAATTGAGTCTGGACCTAAAGGTCTCAGGACAGATGAAGTAATGACTTCTGATGTGATTTTTATTAAGTAACTCCACTGCCAGTAGGCATGAAAACTGCTTTCTTTCTTTCTTTTTTTTTTTTTTAATTTGCAATAGAGTTTTGGAGATTTTTTTTTTTTTAAACCAAGATCTGCCAACTCGTTTCAAATCTTTGAAACGAGGTGTGTGCATTTCCTGCTAATTCCCAGGCTACTGGATCAAAGATCAAGGATGCTTTATTTGTTTTTAATTGAATTTATTTGAACTTTTTTGTTATTTAATTAAATGAAATGCAGTACTTAAATGGAGTAATTAAAAACCAATAAATGAATGAGCAATATTAAAGATAATAAAAACAGCAGCATCTTAATTAAAAGCCAATAAGAAAAAAAAAGCTATATTAAAAATACAAAAAGACAGCAGCATAATATTCTGTTAACGTGCAGTTGATTCAGGGCTTTGCAGTGTCAACAGTTCAGCAGTCTGATGGTAAACTGTTCCTACTTTGCTTGCAGCGTGGACTGACAAGACCCTCACGTGCACGAATATCTAAGCAGATGGGTGTCCAGAGAAGGAAGCGCTCTGGTCTTTCCTGTCCTTTTGCGCCATCCAGTGGTAAATCAGGAGATTTCATCCACATCCGTGTTGTCATTTTTTAACGCAGATCAAGAATGACCCTGTCTTACTAAAACAGTTTTGTGGTCACACAGATGGTGCGTTTTTTGGCTTTAGCATAAATGCAATGAACATTCAACTATCAACTATCATTAAACAGGTGTCCAGCATGGCATCCTTTGACTGATACATAGCTTCAGGAATCAGGAGCATCTTTTCCCAGTCTGACACTGAAACACTGATTCATGCATTTATCACTTCAAGGCTCCAACGCTGTTTTAGCTGGGTGTCCAAATAAAGCTCGGAAAATGCTATCTATCTATCTATCTATCTATCTATCTATCTATCTATCTATCTATCTATCTATCTATCTATCTGTCTGTCTGTCTGTCTGTCTGTCTATCTATCTATCTATCTATCTATCTGTCTATCTATCTGTCTGTGTCTCTCTGTGTCTGTCTGTATCTATCTATCTATCTATCTATCTATCTATCTATCTATCTATCTATCTGTTATACTATAACAGATAGATAGATAGATAGATAGATAGATAGATAGATAGATAGATAGATAGATAGATATTATTATATTTATATATATTATATTATATTATATTATATTATATTATATTATATATTATATTATCCCCGTGACCCTTCGGAGGATTAAAGGGGTATAGATAATGGATGGATGGATGGATATATTTATTATATATTATATTATATTATATTATATATATTATATTATATTATATTATATTATATTATATTATATTATTATTATGGTTGTATAACAGTTATACAACCATAATAGTAATAGTGAATTATTATGTTATTTATCAATGCACTCTGTCTTTCAATAGTATTTTGACTTTATGTAACTGATTTGAATGTATCAGTTAGATGAAAACTGATTTTGATCCAAGCAATCATCAACACAGTACTGGATTTTCTTCAAAAGTGAAAATCTCAACAAAAAAAAGAAAAGAAAAGAAAAAAACATCTACATGCAATTTTGTTTCAAATAAAGAAGAAAATGAGAGCTAAGTATTATGGTAGTGTTATACCAACATGCCCACCCACTCTGAATATTGATGGTCTGTCTTCAGAGTAGGTGTTTGTGAGGGAAAGGCGCCCTCTTGTGGCCATTTAAAGGAATCTCGTGTACTCAGCCAGAGAACTGAGAGATATCGACGTTGGGAGGCAGTCAATGCAGATAAATGGAAATAAAGCCTCATAAGTTAGGGTCTAAGTACATTTTGACATATCACAGAAGCTGGATATATGCCATCTGTTTATACCAGTATCAAATAAGCACATGTATTGACTACTAGCTAAGGCTCTTTTCTGTACTCGTGGTGATCCAGTCAGAGATAAATCTTTGCCTAATTATCTGTAATAATTGGCAGGATGTAGTGGGCCTATCTGGATTTGCGTTAAATTCCTATTAGTCTCAAAACATCAAGCGGATAAAGTGGATTTTTCCCCCCTTCTGACTTTTATCCATCTGACTTGATTTTCCAGAGTTTGAAATAAATCTGAAACTGGCCCCTGGCAGTCAGCCTTTTGAACATGAAGCAGTTCACGGAGTCAGTCAGGCCCAAGCAAGCTTGAGATTAACCCACTGGTCTGCAACAGCTCAGTGAAAGGGAGTGGATCTGAAGGATAATCTCCACAGCAGTAGTTTAAAACCTGAGCTTTACTGACCAGAATGTCAGGAAAAAAGGTTAAAAGACATCCTCAGGCTGAAGTCTCAGTACAACTGCCCCTTCCTCCACCACTCTTTCTTGATGTCCACGACTCTGTGCTTGCCCTTTACTTCTATATTTAGAAGTATATCTTCTACATCTTCAGGAGGGATGAGCTGCTTTTGTTAACCTGATCTGATCTCAGTAAGGTGCTTGGCCAAACTGTGAGCTGGCTCAAACTGACTGGACGCATTTTATCATTAAAATCTGACTTCACGTCTCAGCTCAGACCCCTCCAGAGCTCAGGTTCAGCTATGCAAAGAAAGAGCTTCATATTTACTTTTAGTCTTCTGAAAACTGTTCAATTTGGATCATAAATGTTTGGCTCACTTGTTACTCTAATTGGCATTATTTTAATTGTGTAACTCTGTTGTACCTGTAAGCCTCTTTCAAGTTTATAATGGGAGAAAGTATCGTCTATATCTAAAGGTGGGCTGTTGAACATTATTTACTTTCCCCCTTCAAGTAGTTTTTATGTTTTCATCAAGAAATGAACACTTCCACTGCTAATAGTTATTTTCATCATTTAAGAACAAGTCAACAAGGTTTTGGATCAGAAAATCAGGATCAGAATCCTAAGATTTCTTCAATGCTTTTAACACCATCCAGCACCTCATATTGAGACAGTACTTGGAGGGGTTAAAATGGATAAAATAATTGCCGTTTGTGGTGGTGTAGTATATGGGGAGTGGTAATTATTTTGACAAATAATTGCTCGCAGCAACATAAAAAAAGAATTTTTAAAAAATGAACTAAAAATGAACTATTTAGTTCATTTTTTGAAATGGTGAACTGAACTAGTTCATTTTAATTTCTATGAACTATGAACTGAACTAGTTCATGTAAAGTGAACTTGCCCAACACTGTCTGCCACAAACCAGAATACTCAGATGATTCATCTTTTGTATATCAGGAATGGGCAGGAGCAGGAATACAGGGGTCTTGTGGAGGACTTCAGGGACCGGTGCTTCAGGATCTGGCTTCATCTCAAAACCGCCAAAACTAAAGAAACGCTGTTGGATTTCAAGAGATCTTAGCCATTCTATTTACCAGTCTCTGTTCAGGAGAAAGACACTGAGGAGATGAACACCTGCATACACCCGGGGGACCCAAACCTTCTGTGGCATCACCCACAGGTCTCTGAACAACAGTTGTGAAGCCACTTTAAGGAGGAACCATGTCAGCAGGGACTTCACCCTGCTCGACCCCTAGTAAACCAAAAAAAAATGGCAAATCTGTCCTTGTTCCAGATGTTGTTTTGGCAGCGACATCTGCACTGAGGACTGTCAGAGCTGAAATGAGGACCGCCAAAACTCAGGACAACCTCCACCAGAGCTTTCAGTGAGTAGCCTTACCTCAGCCCGCTCAGAGGAGTGGACGGCAGCAGCGGTTGGACTTCAACAGCTCACTGTCTAAACTGATGCAGCCGTTACGACCATACACTGAAATGCAACTGTCATTCCAAAAACAAACAAACAAAAAAACCCTAATTATGTATGGAATTTGTGATTTAGTAAAATTTTACCTCATGAGGTGAAAGTTCTCCCACCGTACATTAGGAGATAAAATCTAGCTATGCAGGACTAAACCGCATTTAGTGCAAGGCTGTTTATGTGTGTTTATGTTTGCTGCAGAGTTGCTTATTTTAACACGGGGCAGGCCACTAGGGGATCAGTTCAATTCCCTTCAATGTTTACCAACTTTGCATTCAAGATGTGCAAAAACTGGATGCTGCCCCTTAGAGCCGAACAGGACTGGTCCCCAAACACCGAGGCCCTCCACAGGAGTCCCCTCTTTGTCCTTCGGAAGTCGAGGTCCTTTGAAATGTTTTTCAAAATGCCACACTTGCTTCATGACCCTGTATGCTGCAGCGTGCTGAGGGGCTGCAAAATGACATTTAAAAAACAAAAAGGAAACGAAAAGAAAAAAAAAAAAACCACCAGGCAGCTGGACATGCTGTTGAAAAGTCACCTCAACTAAAAAGGTGCTTGTGAAGAGGGTCACATTGAACAAACTAAAAACTAAAATGGACAGTATCAGACACCCTCTCCAGACCCTCCCATCCAGGCAGGTATGGGGGGGGGGGGGGGACGGACTCACACCTCTATACCTTTCTCCCTGCCACAACATAGCAACATCTATCTATGCAAAAATAAAAATATAGCTGTTCCATAAAAGAGCCAAAAAAATTTGAGTTGGAAGAATATTTATTGGTTTATATATTGTACACAAACCACTGTATATACAGAGTAATCACTCCTATAAATATCATGTAAATATGCATCAATGTACAACTCGTAATTAAAAATAAATAAGAGTCTGGAATGCATGTCAGCTGCTGACACATCTTGCAACATTTTCCCTTTTACTGTCCATATGTCATTTATGAGAAACCTGACATGCCTTCACTTGTGTTTTTATCCTCACTGTTACTCAAAATGTAATCGACAATTCAGTTTGATGTGACAGTGTGATGACAAAAGGCTCCAATGCAAAACTCCACGGCTGCAAAGCTCATCCTCATACCACAGTCGCTTAAATGCAGCTAAATGCAGCTAAATGCAGACATAGCATCGCTGCACTCATTAACAGAACAGTTTTGTTCTAAATTATGAATTTCTATTGATGGCTTTTCTAGGCCATTCCATGTCTTTCCAGATTATTGTGCATCCTTTGTGCATTTATGTCTGGACGGCCGACAAATTATAAAAGAGCTTTTAGAACCGTAACTGCAGTCAGGAATGAATGGAGACAAACTGATGAGAAAATTAGATCTAAAATGCACCAACTATCTCAGTTAGATCCAAACCTCTGCTCTGAAGGCTTAAAAGCATAAAAGCTGTTTGCAGCGGTTAGTAAAATTCAGAGCATGATGCACAGCAGTGTGTATGATATAGCTAGGACCAGAAAGAAAGAAAATAACTCCTATAAAATAGCAAAATACAACTATATTTCAGATGTAATTCAGTTTTAATGTATGTCACTGTAGACTTTACTCTGATAAATGCAATGCGACAATAAATATGCTGATAAATTACAGTTTTCTTCTGTTAATGGCTAACGTACTCATTGACAGTTGATTCACATGCAAATTAAAAAATTAAGCAAGATACAGTTGTAAATGAGCAATAAATGTATGTCTCTCATTAACAGTACACGGGCAGCCTCTGCTCTGCTGCATCCTAAATCAACCATCAAAAAAAAAAGTATATATATATATATATATATAGTATATATATATAAGTATAGCTGCCATTTTAATTAAAGATGGAATTGCGTATGGTGCCATCGTCTCTGTCAAAAGCCTGATCATAGCTCGAGATGAATCTCTTCTTCTTCCCGAAAGTTGAGAAGGTGTTGTACACGTCCAGATCTCCTCTGGGTGTCAGCTTCAGGGTGCTGTAGCCTGGACGGGGTGCCAGGGATGTACACGTTGTGTTGGTAGTCTGGCGGTTCAGGATGAGGCTGGCTGCACTTTGGAGTCCATGAGGAGTTGGGGAGAGCTTCCTCTTGAAGAGATTTCTTGCAGTCTGTTAAAATATGTGCATAAATTGGCTCATATCTGGAGATTATTTCTGAAATGAGCTCATATGTAAATACAGAGCGCTTGATCTGAACACTGGTTTTAAAGGCAACTTCTTAATTCAGCATTTTGCAAAGAACACTTCTTGTAGGGACTTAAATAATCCTCACATTGATACTGGAAAATCCCCCCACTTTTGGGTATTATCTGCTTTTTGGTTTACCATTCATATGTCTCAGACTTAATCCTCATTCACCCCTCCACCCTCTCACAGGATCAGCGATGTGCTAAAACTGCACCTACCATTCATACGGTTTCCCCAGGTCCAGTACTGTGGTGCCACAGAGCTGGAAAACCCATCAGGGTCATATTTTTGATGCCGTGAAAGAGTCCCCTCCATATTTGCTGAACTATATCTAAAAAAACAAAAAGCATCAGAAGGATGGATTTAAGTGTGCTTGAACTTCAAATGAGCACATGGATAACAGGTTCGGTGCAATATTCACCTCTTGTACGCCAAGTTTCGCTGGTTCTTGGTCCACGTCCAGTCCTTGTTTGAATACTTGAGCTGCACAATTGAAACAAAAAGAAAAATCACACATAATGAAGCGACTACTTTATTTCTAACTGTGCTGCATTGATTTCAAAGATTAGTCATGTTGACAGGTAACATGTAGAAGCTGAATGGAGAGAAAGTGATACAAAATCAATCTGGTGAGAAAAAGTGAAACTTGTGAAGGTGCAGCTGATCATTTCTGCGTTTACCAGGTGATGACATATTTTAAAACTGACAAAGAATTGGGAGACACATTGACCATTGTTGTCAACAACTAGGATCAGACTGAGATAGTAAGGAATGTTTCACCTAAACTTTTACTATGTCTGCAGTTTTATTTGGCCCACATTTGGCTTTGACTGCCCAAACTTAACCACATAGCCACCAGAGATGCCCCAGTTCTTTATTTTTTTGGGTCCTTCAAGGCCACGCGTGGCCCTCATGTCACTTGCCACATCCAATGTCAAAACTAGCTTATGAAATTTGGGCCACATCTGGTGCATACAGCATATACCAAATCTCAAGTTAAGCCCAGTTCATGAACTTTGGGACACATCTGGCCCACGCAGGACCTTTCAGTGCCATAACTGAGCCAGATGGGCCAATCGTAGCCAAGATTTAGCCCAACTGTGTTGCTATGACTAAACTGTATTGTGTCTACAGGTTATAAATGAATCGGGTGACATTGTTGAGTCATATACCTACCAAGAAGTTACGTAAAACACATCAAACTTCCAAAGTAAATTACTTAATTTTTGTCTTACAATTTTTCAAAAAATCTTAAAAATGGACTAGAAAAAAAAAGAAATTATCTATGAAAGTAGTTGATATAGAATCAAAGTTCTTACAAAGGAATTTTTTAAATATCTCTTATTGATCTGTAGAGAGGAAAATATCACTTTTTGCTAGGTTTTCTGGAATAAATTGTTCTTTAGATCAAGTTGTGAACAGATCTGCCATTTAAAACCTTTATGGACAGACATGTTTGAGAGTGCTACTACAGTGGAGATTTCTCTCATTAGAAGAGAACAGCCTTGATTGTGAGATTACATACATTTTATAGGAGGAAAAGGAAGAAGTAGAAACACTAATCCAGAGCTCACATGACATCTGAAATTCTATGTTTAAAAGTTCACAATGAAACATTCCTCCTTAAGTATGCATTGATTTACATGGAGCAACAAAAAATGGTAAGATAAACAGAATTTCATTCACCAGGCTGAAATATGACATTTCATAGAATAAAGAACCCCAACATTTTAAACTACAAAACTACCCCAAACAACAACAACAACGTTTTGAATGTGTTGTCCAGTTGTCCTGAGCGATGCTGATGCAGATACAGACTAGAGTAACCACAGAAGCAGTAGTATTAAGAGAGCTTTACACCTTCCAATATGATGATATAATTCCTCTCATCATGTACCAGCTCTTGTGTTTGTGCTATATTGTCATTATTACCCAAACTGCAGACTGCACAGTTGTACTGTTACAACCACTGGGCTGATGGAAGCTGTTGTAGAAAACACAGTGCTGTGCAAATGTCCTGTAGACATCCCTATTAAACTTTAAATTTTCATCCAAAATTTTCCAATCTCATTTCTTAAGATACAAACAGAAAATACAGTGATAATATCAAACTTTTTTTTTTCAAATATTGGCCATAGAAATAACCCATATCAGTTGACCTTCAAATAATATGTACACAAAATGAAACCTGCAAAGTCCAGAACAAAATGGACCTTCAAGTAAAAGCCATTATAAGTTTCACCCGCAGGACCAAGCACAGATTTAACTCCCTTTAAGGAGACTGTCCCTTACAGATGTTTACACTGATATCAATAAGGATTCCATTACATGAAGATTAAAGATTTTCTGTTTGTATCTAAAATTGACTGGTAAATATATATTGATGTTTTCATTGGATGGAATTAATCCCTGTGACCCTGCATTGGACTGAACGGGTATGGATACTGGATGGATGGATATATTTCACTGGACTGTTTTGAATATTAATAATATACCTCTTGTTACAGCGCCATCTAGTGTGTGAACTATATGTCGTGGCATTTTCCCTGCGTAAAACCTGTGCGTCATGCTTAACTGAAGTGAGACAGCAGATTTAGTTTTGGGATGGGTTGAGTTAAAACTCCTAAGGTATTTTACTGATCCCCCCCTGTCGTGCTGATTCGCCACATTGTTGTTTTACCTCGTTTGGGGTTGCTGCTCTGTTGTTGGAGAGCTCATTCCGGTCCAGTGCGCTCCAGCCAGAAGTCAGGTAATCCGTGCTCTTGGCGTTATTCTGCTGCACTGCCATCACCGGACTGCACGGCTTGAGGAACATGAAGTCACTCTTGGATGATTCTGGGGTGAGGCACATTTTGTAGCAGTACACCTGAGGGAGCGCGCCCTTGCCGTTTGCCTCTGCGCAGCCCGACGCGCCTGCGGACATGCGGACGTTTAGGTTGGACTTTTTCAAAACCTCCGTGGTGGTGGGCAGCTCTGAACGAGAGGAACAGCAGCAGCAGCAGGCCGGCAGAGGGGAAGCTGGACTCTTTGGTGGACTGTCTGCCCTTCAGTCTCCTCACTGCCACAAGGACGATTATAGCCACCAGAAATGTGAAGGAGACTGCGCCCAAGGCCACGATTAAGTAGAGGGTGAGAGCGGAGCTGCGATGGGGGCTCAGTGACAGGTCACCCAAATCTGGCCGCCTATCTGGCAGGCTGTCAACCACTGACAGAATGATGGAAGCTGTGGCCGAGAGGGGCGGTTGACCATTGTCCTTCACCAGAATGACCAGCCTGTGCCTCGTGGGCTCCTTCTCTTCCAACTGTCTCATCGTCCTGATCTCGCCCGTGTAAAGAGCGACGCTGAAAAGGCTCGGATCCGTCGCTTGGAGCATCTGGTAAAAGAGTCGCGAGTTCTGACCCGCGTCGGCGTCCACCGCAGTGATTTTGGTGACCAGATAGCCGGCGTCCGCTGCTCTGGGCACAACTTCGACGGGCGCCGTGCTGTTAAGCGAGACGGGTGACACGATCACGGGCGCGTTGTCGTTTTGGTCCAAAATAAAGATGCTCACTGAGATGTTGCTTTTCAGAGGCGGAAACCCCGCATCCTGAGCCTGGACTGTGATCTGAAAGTTTTTAAGTTTCTCGTGGTCGAAGGATCGCAGTGCGTAAATGTTGCCGTTGTCGGAATTGATGGACACGTATGTGGACACGGGCATTCCCTGAATGTTCCCCTCCAGTATAGAATAGGATAGATATGCATTCTGACCAGAATCTGGATCCAGGGCGCTCACGGAGCAGATGGATGCTCCAGGTGCGTTATTCTCTGTCAGGTAAACGGTATATGTGGGCTGCTTGAACCGAGGCGCGTTGTCATTCACATCAGACACCTGGACCAGGATGGTTTTCCTCGTGAATAAAGGCGGGGAGCCCGAATCTCGGGCGGTTAGAGTAATATTGTACTCTGGGACAGCCTCTCTGTCCAGAAAATCAGACGTTACTAATGTGTAGTAGTTTTTAAAAGACGAATGGAGTTGAAATGGGACGTGATGGGGGATCTCACAGTCCACATTCCCATTTTCACCAGAGTCTCTGTCCATTACGCTGATCACGGCTATAACCGTTCCCGGCGGCGCGTCCTCCTGCACAGGTGTGGACACTGACGTGAGGATCACCTCCGGGAGGTTGTCATTTCTATCCAAGACGTTCACCAGCACTTTACAGTGGACCGCCACGGCCGACGGGCCTTTATCTTTGGCCTGGACATAAATCTCGTGCATCCTGGCCTTTTCATAGTCTATCACTCCTTTCACTTTGATTTCCCCTGTGCGCGGGTCCACGCTGAAAAGCTGGCGCACTTTGATGGGCGCGTGGCCGCTGAATGAGTAGGTGATGTCAGCGTTCGGACCCTCGTCCAAGTCGGATGCGTTGAGTTTGATGACAACTGTGCCCTTCGGTGCGTTCTCCGGAAGTCTAACTCTGTAGAAGGACTGATCAAACACGGGAGCGTTATCGTTCGCGTCCAGGACGGTGATATCGATCTGCGCGGTGCCGGATCTCTCCGGCGCGCCCCCGTCCACAGCCGTGAGCACCATCTGATGGGCGCTCTGCTGCTCTCTGTCCAGCGGGGTCTGCAGGACAAGTTCTGCGAATTTGCTGCCATCGCTGCGCGTCTGTATGTCCAAATAGAAATGCTCATTTACGCTGAGCAAGTAGGTGCGGAGAGAGTTGGAGCCCACGTCCAGGTCCTGCGCGCTCTCCAGAGGGAAGCGGGAGCCCGGTGCAGCAGACTCAGATATGTCCAGATTAAACTCGGTCCAGGGGAAACTAGGAGAGTTATCATTGACGTCCAAGATCTCGATCTCCACCCTGTACAACTCCAGGGGGTTTTCTATGACCACTTGCAAGTGAAAAGAACAAGACAAACTCTGTTCGCACAGTTCCTCTCTGTCAATTCTCTCATTGACAAACAAAACTCCGTTTTCTAAATTTACCTCCACATACTGTCTCTTGGAGCCCGAAACGATCCGGAATCTGCGCGCGGAGAGCTTGTCCAAATCCAAACCCAGGTCCTCTGCGATGTTGCCAACAAACGCTCCGTGCTCCAGTTCCTCTGGGATGGAGTACCGTATCTGTGCCCGAACTGGGTCCAGGACGCAGGTGAACAGCGCAAAATGGCACAGCACGAGCCATTTCCCGCACAGTCTTTTCCTCCGTGTCCATCCGCGGGCCGGAGGAGAAGCAGGATTGTGTCGAAACAGCAAAATGCAGTGTGAAAAAAAACTTGAGATGGAGCGCGCGCCTGTCTGTCTGGGAGAGAATAGAGGAGAGTGAAAGGGACGTGCAGGGGCAACAAGCCTATCTGAGATCTGTATGCGTTCCGTGAGTCTGCGTGTGTGCGTGTGTGAGTGTGTGTGTTTATTATTGGCTCCACTGTTTCAATAGAGGGGGAAAATGACATCTGCTCGGATAATCTGTCCTGCCTACTAGACCGGTCAGATTCATGTCACAGTCTCTGAGCTTTGACTGCAGGTCAAAAGCACTACATTCAATTTCTCATAAGAGTGTTTCATCATTTTGAACTCATATGGAGTAAAATCCCATATAACACCTTCCTCCAGTATATTCTGGGTCTTTTCAGTCTAACTCACAAAACTGGAGAGAAGTTCCAACTGCGTGAAATGTGGTGGTAGAATAAAAACTGAAAGAGAGAAATATTTGTAACGTTTAATAAACCCACTGTCCGTAATACAACTTAACTATGAAAGGAAATGTGATTGAAAATCCATTCCTGTTGGGGTTTTGGCACAGAAAGTAAGTACAGTAATGTGCAAAAGTCTTATTCTTGTTGCTTTATCAAAGTTTAAATGATATTGAATGTTTATTTTTCAGTCTCTTTTTTGAGATACAAACAGAAAAAACTGATAATATTAGAAGACTGATTAATCAACTGACCTTTCTTTCTTTCTTTCTTGTAAAGCAGCTCCAACTCACATAAGACATGCTTTATTTGCTCCTTCGCTATGTCTGAGCAGCATAAAGGAAATAAACAAAAGGAAGCTCAGTCCTACAAGCTACAGCGCTGCAGAAAAGAACTCCCAGTGCCAGTTGGTGGTGAAACTTAATGGTTCCTTTACATCACATGACTTTGGGCTGGTGAAAGATATCTTTTGTTTTTATGTCAAAACGGCTGTCCTACAATGTGAGTGGTTTGACAACAGCCATCACAGTGGTCCCACAGTGCAACCTAACATGATTCCAAAGAAAATTAAGAATCCCAGGTTGGCCTCTTGTGCCTTAATCAAGATAAGGACCACACTTTTCCCTTGTACCTTTGTGTTTTCATCACACATTAAAAAGTTACAACAGAGCAGTTCATTTTTTACGCGTTACTTGTCTACTGTCAGCAACAACAGCGTATATGGCTATGTGCATAGTTGCTAAATATAAGCATGTTATTGCTTATATGTATCGAAAAGTATCTAAAAGTTACTGTTGATCAGTATTTATGAGCTCCAACTCAGATCTGCTTCATTTTCTCTGTTGTTATATCTGAGCTACGTGATGGAAACGTCAACAAAACGAAGCTCAGCTCTGCAAAGCTACAGTTCTGCAGAAAATAACCTGCACTGCCATCTAAGATTTTATGGTGGGATTACAGAACAACACATACAACAACGCATGAGTGTAAATGCCAACTTTGGCCTGGGTACCATATGTAGAAACGACATGTGTAGTCAATCGAAGCATAAACTATTAATATTGATGTGTGACATAGCGCTATAAAACAATATACAGCTGCCACAAGAGATGACTGGGATTCAAGTCCAAATGTACTTTGGGTCTTTTATGACAAAAATAAAGGATAACTTAATTGGACAACGTATTTTAACGTGAAAAAAGTGTTTTAATATTCAGGATCAGCCATAGAAAGAAAAAAAACATTATTATTATTATTATTAGTTGATCTCCATATCATATAAACACAAAATAAAACCACACAATGTTCAGAACAAAATGACGACAACTAAGAGTCAGTATTTAGTGCCTATCAAGCACAAGATTTAATTCTTTTTAAGGAGTCTGGCCCATGTAGATGTTTTCAATTACTTTAATCAGGATTTCTTTCTACTGAGGTTTAAGAGAGACAGGCCTCTCTCTATCTTCTGTTTATATCTTAAATAAACTGGAAAATAAATATGGATGGCATAACTATTTTGATAAAACAACAGCAGTAGAGATAGCTTAGACTTTTGTACAATATCGTGTTTAATATTGTGTTAAATCTTTATAAAGTCAGGGGGAAAGAGGAAGAGATATCAGGCAGTCTTATTCTACAAACACATTTGAAGTCTGTCTTAATGGCTGGAAATAAAATTCTTCCAAGACTCCATCACTGAACCCTGGCACGGATTTCTCCTATCTAAACCCAATCCTCCGCCTTCATATTTCAGCGTATTGACACTCAGAATAGCTATATCTGTTTGCCATCCACCTCTATACGTGCTCCAGAAAGAGCCACTTCTCCTGGTTGAAAACACAGTCTGTCTGCAGAAATGAAACCGCAGCAGATGGTGAGGTTTTCCATGGGCTCATGCTCTTTTTAATTAATGGAATGGAGATTAGAGGGCATTTTCCCTGGATCATTAGTGAACAGAGGAATTAAGACATTTTGTGAGGAATAATCCCAAGGCTATCCATGTGATGCACATGTGGTTTTCTCTCTTTGGTCAAATTGACCTGCTTTTCGTAACCTAAGTGCATGGCATCACTTACGCGCTGCAGAAACTAAGTAGCTGGGGATAAGAGGACACAACCACCACATTTAGGGATCAAAACTACAAAAGAGATTATCTCTCTGTTAGGGCCACCCCTCCCGCTCTCTCTCACACATATACTGTCACTCTCTCTCTCCCCACTCAAGGACAAAAGTAGAATATCAATCCCTTTGTCTTTGACTACATTTTAGCTTTAAAACTGTAGGATTAGAATAGGTTAGCCCACATCCTGCAGCTTTTAACACTAATGCAGTTTTAGCGGAAAAAAACTGTGTTGTGCATTCTGTTTTGGAGATAAATCCGTTGCATGCGACATGTTCAAAGTGACATTAATTGCTTTGAATTTCATTCAGCCCAGTTGATGTTGTGCATCACCTGATACGAAGGGCCCGCCATGTAATGACAACGGTGTCACCTTACGTGATTGAGTGCAGTGATTATGATGGAAGCTCAAAACACTTGCCCTGTTTCTCCCGCCGCATAATAAACACGACTTGTGTGTTCTTGTTGTATTAATGACAGGTCTGCTGTGGAGGACAGCATTCCAGACAGAGGCATTAATTAGTATGTGATTCGTTACCCGTAGTATGAATTTACACAGTCTGCTGAGCAGGGCGAGGTTGGGAGGAATATGGTGTGCTGGTGTGCGGGCGCATTTGTCAGAAAGGCCGGTTTGAGTTCATCAAACAAGCTCAATTAAAGAAATAACTATTTAAAAAAAAAAAGTGTGCTTGTGTGTGTCTATGTGTGTACGGGGGTGGAACTCAATTTGCATAATCCATCTATAAATATAAACTCATAAAAAAAAGAAGAGAAAAGGAAAAGTCATTGAAATGTAATTCAGTACTGTTAGTGAAAAACCCATTAGGATATCATCTCATGCGTGTGGTTGATTGTGATTATTATTAAAGTTACTGCTGCACCACAAAACTGCCGCTCTTGTCCTCTTTCGGAGGAAATTTCTCTGTTGGAAAGGCATTAAAGGCACTCACCTGTTAAGGCCTTTGTCTTCTTTTGATTTTTTACTGAAACTGGTGTCTTCATATCTATGACCATCATGTTGACGGGTTAAATTAAAAAACATTATGGGCTGCCTATAAAGTTGCCTCATACTTGAAGTTTATGGGAGACTCTTCTTCTGCCTTCTATAAAACAGCACCCAGGTTTTAACAAGGCCATCACCCGAGGCGTTAAACCAGGCTCCGTGTGCTTGGTTGTTGTCATCAGAAAGAGGGATGCCTGAGAACAAAAGCATGGCAGCAGTCCCCCCGACACCCCCCATCATGCATCAACAATTGCAAGCTTGAATCATTCAGTTCAGTTCAATTCAGTTCAATTCAATTCAATTCATGTGGTGTCAACAGGGAAACTCCTCTGCCTCATCAAAGGCACTTGGCAACAGTTGGGGGAGAAAAAGCACCAACAGAAATGTCTGGTGGAACCACTTGAAGGTGGAACTACATTTCTTATTTTCTCTACTCTTTTAAAGAACATTCCATTTCGCTTGGACAGATAGTCAGATAGACAGATAATTTATACATAAAAAAGCTCTTTAAAAAGCTGGGAAAACTTATTATTACTCTGACTCAGAGACACAGCTCCATAGAGCCATGCATTCCATCACATTTAACTGGTGATTTTATGAAGATATTTATCGATAAAGTTGTAAAGATTAGAGACCGACTCTATCATCTCTTACCAATTATGCCTGAGACAGTTTCTCTCATATTTATATTTGTGAATTAACCTCAGCTGTATCCCACTCAAAGCCATCTATGTGCTGGATCTTATTTCTTCTTAGCCATTAAAAAATAAGGAATAAATAAAAATCCCAGAAATTGATTCTGTAATCTTGGATCTTGTCAATGCATCCCTTTTAACTGGATATGTACCAAGGGCTTTTAAGATTGCAGTAATTAAACATCTACTTTAAAAGACATCTTTGGATCCTGATGATATCCAGCTACAGTCTTATTTCCAACCTTACTTTTATTTTCAAATTTCTTGAGAAAGTTGTTGCAAATCAGCTAAATTACAGTCTTTTTCAAAATAATATAAATGATGAGCTTCAATCAGGATTCATATCTGATCATAGTACAGAAACTGCTTTGGTCATAATCACCAGTGACCTTCTCACGTCTTCTGACAGTGGATCTGTCTCTGCTCTTGCTCTCTTGCATTTCAGCACAGCATTCAACACTATTGAAAACAGGATTTGTATCGATAGACTGGAGCAGGTTGCAGGGGTTGGAGGAATGGCATTAAAATGGTTCATGTCATATTTGTTGGATAGATTTCAGCTTGCCCATGTAAATCATGATTGTTCCAGCTGTAGTCGGGTCAGTAGTGGAGCACCGCAGGGTACTGTCTCTGTCCCTTCTCCTTCTACAGGTCCTGCTGTGGGGTTGATCTTTCCTGCTGTAGCTGTTGCTTGGTTCCTTCTCCTTTGCTCCTCATGATGAACGGCACAGTAGTGCAATAGTTGGAAGTGACACTTCACAACAAGAAGGTTCATTTGGATCTCGGTTCAACTGGATCTCTCACCACGTTTTCCCTTTGTAACCTCTGGTTCTCTAGTTTCCTCCCACCCAAAAAACATGCAGTTTAGGTTTATTGATTAGGCTACTAAATCCTGCCTGGGCTTCATATACGTTAACCATAATGTAATTTGATTATAGAAATAATAATAGGAGTAATTATTGGAGTAATTTTGTCTAATGAATAAACAAATCTAATAAATATGTGTGGCAGTGACAGTAAAGCGCCTTGAGTGGTCCCTGGACTAGAAAGGCACGATATAAGCAAGTTGTTGTTGATATCAGGGTTGAGGGTACAAGAGGAGAGATAGTTTAAAAGGACACAATGTATAGAGACTGGAAAGAAGAAGGAAGATCTTTGGTGTATCATAGGAGGAACCCCTCAGCATCCTGAGTTCATAGCACAACTCAGAAGTGGCTAGGGTCACCTGAGACAGCACTCAAAAAGCCAAGTGTTTAGATTAATCTTAAAAGCAGGGAGGGTATCTGCCTCCAGAACTGTACTCTTGGAACCACGAGTAAGCCTGCAGTTTTGAGAGAGAAGTGCTCTTTTGGATAAAATGTCACCACAAGACCTTTGAGAAGCAGTGGGACATGATAATTATGAGATTCATATATTAGTAAACTTTACACCAGCACCATGATTATTGATTTATCCATTTTTACTTGCAGGTAATTACAAGTGAAACATTTCTGACCCTCATTTAGTAAGCCTGACTTCACCATATTTTGCAGGTACCAGAACCTCCACTTATTCCGCATTCAAGTTTCACCACATCAGTAGCAGACAATGGGAACAATTGCCCATGAAGAAGAAAGTAGCTCTTTCAATCCAGGCGCAGAGATTACTGAGTAATTCAGGTCACTGCTGGATATGAAGAGAGACTACAACAATTAACCCACCAGCAACCAGATGTCTCTGCACTGCAGCACACCACCGTGCATGCAGGGACGGACTGCTCAGTCTGTGTAGCCTGGTTTTGTTTTCTTTTGTTTTTTTTGTCCTAATGGGATGGGCTGTTAGACAGCCAATTTGAG
Source organism: Hirundichthys speculiger (assembly GCA_018398805.1). NCBI lineage: Eukaryota > Metazoa > Chordata > Actinopteri > Beloniformes > Exocoetidae > Hirundichthys > Hirundichthys speculiger. Next base: position 3,486,269 of record JAGFBZ010000606.1, on the reverse strand, counting down.
AAACTCTCTTCTCCTGCTGTGTTCGCTACTTGCAGGGAAGAAGAGAAACAGAAGGAGACAGGCCTTCAGACAAGCGTTGAGATTGCTTTGACTGACTTTGACCTGCTTTGCTGACCTAACACAACAACTTGATATTTGCATTCCAGATGTTACCCATGATTTATCTTATCTTATGTTGGCAAAAATGTTTACTTGGATAAAATCGAAAAATAAAATTGGAAAACTGATTTTTTTTTTTTTTAAGGGATGTATTATCTATTGGCGTTACGGGAAGCACAAAAGGAAATGATTTATAAGCTGTGCTCTAGTTTCACATTATGTTCAACATTCCTCAGATGCTGCTGTGCATTTGGCTGCAGTTGGAATTCAGACAGTTGAGCCTTTAAAAAGTAGGCCACTGAATGAAATTTAAATTTCAGGGCAGCAATTATTTTCAGAATGGATTATATGTTGTTGTTTTGATTAGCCATTTAGAATATTATATGTCAAACAGAGAAAAATAAGCCCATCAGAAGGAGCGGTTTTTACGTATATACTTTAATCAATATTTGTTCAGGCATCCATACCCTTTTTTTTTTGTAATTTAGAGTTTTTGTAAGTGAACTGGCAAGTACAATAAAGTATAAGACTTTCATGGCATTATATCTATAGTCATAAAGTAATCCCTAAAAAAGAAAAAAAAAAAGCAGAGCAAAACAAACACACAAAAAAGAAACAATAAAAGAAGACCTCATGGATTTTCTTTTACATTTAGAGACAATATTCCTAGAAAGGTGGTCCAGGAGGAAATAGAAAGGGGTATTGCTTTGTTAACTTTGGTTGTAGAGCATTCAAGTGACAAGATACTTTTGAAATCAAAAAGCCAAATGCAGTTCTTGGGCATTTAAACTAGAGTTTAAGAGGGGTCTTCTTAGCAGCTGTTAATCCTGGATACAAAGGACTTTTCTGAGTGAGATTCAGATTTAAAGAGCTTTATTAGACCTTCATGTAACCAGGTGTGTCAATTAAAAAACAGTTTTTGTTTGCAATGATGACCTGGCAAAGAGGCAACGTTTAACAGATACAGGTTTGTTGTGTAGTTTAACAGTGATGATGCCAGATTTACAGGAGTTCCAGTCCACCTCCTGCCCCTACCTCTCCATTTTATGCATCCATTCACCCGTCTATCACTCACTTATGTGATAGAGGGATACAAGGAGGGGAAGGGCTACCAAGCTCTTAAAGCAGCTGTGAGATTTTCCAAGGCAACACTTCAAATGGGGAGCTTTCTGAAGAGTCCCCCGAATCACCAGCAAGCTTGTTGGAGCTGTAAATACACATTTTAAAAATAATGACATCCATTGTCTGGTCTGATAAAGAAGAAAAAGAAATCTCCAATACTGATGTTGCTCTATCCTAACATCGTTTGAGGGTGAATGACCACTGAAGTCCTTTAGCAAGTAGCTGAACTACCACCTACTGTCAGATCCTTTGAATTACCCTTTTACCATGATTGTGTTCTCGCAACCTTTTATTTATCTATTTTCACAGCAGTCTCTTTGAAGAAAGTCCTTGCATGTTTTGATAGTCTTTTAGACATTGATGGCTGGTACTATCCCCACAGCTTGGTTTCACTGTCCGAGGGGAATGGGACGGGAGAGGGCTACAAAAGATAACCATGATTCAGCAATAGTCTTCTATGAAAATGCCCAGAAGATTATTAGTTGGGGGAATTCCAAATATATGTAAATATAAAGGTACATGTACCTCCAGAGTAACAGCGTGTACAGAAGGGGCATCAGATACTTCCCTTTTTGTGTAATAGATGTGGTATAGTGTATGTGCAGTGCATCATCTTAGAGTGAATTAACTGATGTGAAGGGTTTAAAGATAGAATAGAGATTCCCTCATGCCCAGGACAAATTAGATAGCCTTTCCTCTTATATGTTGAACACTGGATCAGGTTTATAAGAGAGATAGGAAGTTTAAGTAAATAATTGAAACAAATTCAACTGTATCTTATGCTTAAGTTAAAAAATAGTGATGGTACTTGAAAAATCACTTAATCTCTTTTGTGACCTGATGGTTAATCTGACACTATTCAATTTCTATTTTAGATTCAGCAGGAAATCATTTTTAATACAAACATTTAGACATGAGATTGCACTGAAAGCACAGATGTTATAACGATGATGACATTTCTCCAAGGGGGAGGTCCTGCAGTCCACAACCATCGTCATTGATTCCACTTGAGTCTTTCCGGTTGCCAAATGTCAAAATGTCTCCCGTGGAAAAGGTCCAGAGTTCAAAAAAACTCAATGGTTAACCCTCACAGGCGATTTTAATTATTTGGTTTGATTTGATCTTTTATCTGGACTGTGCTTGTACACATTGAGCTTTATCCAGACCTTTTCACCTCGCCCCATTTCTCTATGTCACCACATATGGGGGAAGAAAAAAAAAAAGACACGTCCATCCCCTTCCTGTGACCTCATGGAATTCCACCTGCTTCCAACAACGAACTTAAACAACCAAACCTGTCACTTGTGATGGAGTGAAGTGTCCAAAGCTTTGAAGTAAAAGTAGTATTTTTCCCAGAGGACATCTTGACATATCACAGGATGAAAAGCACAGGTGTAAACAGGAAGGAAAAATAGCATCTGAATTCAATTTTACCGCTTCATCTCCAGGTTCTGTCTATTGTGCAGGATAGCTCACTGTTTCACTGTCGTGGCAAAGCAAGAGGTACACCACATTTGTCTCATTTGAGCCTTCTCATCTCCTCTCCTCCATCCTCCTGCCGGTGACCTGGAAATCGATCTCAGCAAAATGCTTTGAAGGACGTCTCATTTCCTAAAAACACACCTGAAGAAGAGAAAAGTGAGAAGACTGAAGGCTTACTGGGGGAGTTGAAAGCTAGTGTGTGTCGTTTGTGGAAGTCTTTAAATTAGAAAAGATCACATTTGTCACAAACACCTCTGATTTTCATCTGAGAAGAAAAAAAAGAAGACAAAAAACATGAAATGCATTTAAATTCCTTAACAACACAATGGCTTGATGACGTAGCTGTGTGGCACATCGTGGATTCCAACCGTCTAAACACCAATGAAGATTCTTCTATTTTATTTCACAAATTGTTCATTGAAATGATAGAAGGTTGGATCTATCTGGGGGTTTTAGTGGGCCCTTGTCATCTTTGTATTTGGCGAACGCCTGTAAGTGACAGGAGAACTCATGCTGGGATGGACTCTGAAAGGTTGTACAAAACCTAATAGGCCATGCTATCCCGCCATGATCTGACAATGTTCGAAAAAGGCTCTTGTCATGCAACAAATGTTTGGATTTCACAGGTATCAACTGACTGGAGAGCAAAGTCGACAAAATCAACTCTCCTGTGGTGTTTAATTTGTTCTGGCAAAGCTGAGAGTTGTGTGCAGACTCATTGTACTGCTGCAGCAGAGTTTCATTTCCTCAACAAAGTTGCAATCCGGGAAGTGTAACAGGATTCTGTCAGGGTGTAGTTGATTTGAGGCTTGTTAGACATCGTGATGACCATACTTCTGTCTTGATACCGTGGCAACAGGGTTTTTCAAGACTCTTTCAGGCTGCATGGCCCCAGATATTTTACTGATTGTAAACACCTCCCTGATCTCAGGAGTCTTCCCTCAGACCCTAAAAACAGCCGTCATCAAGCCACTCGTGAAAAAGACCAGCATAAACTCATCACTCATGAGCAGCTACAGACGGATATCAAACCTCTCCTTTCTCAGCAAGATTATAGAAAAAACTGTTTTTCAACAGCTCCACAACTTCTTGACGCCAAATAACTGTTTTGATATGTACCAGTCAGGTTTTCGGCCACATCACAGCACTGAGACTAGTCTAGTTAAGCTCCTTAATGACATCCACTTGAACATAGATAGTAGAAACATTTTCGTCCTGGTGTTACTGGATCTCAGTGCTGCATTTGACATAGTGGACCATAACATCTTACTAGACCAGCTGAAAAACTGGGGAGGACTTTCTGGCACTGAAATAAATTGGTTTACGTCCCGTCTAAAAGACAGGGACTACTTTGTGTCTATAGGTAACTATAAATCTGAGCAAACTAAAATAACTTGTGGAGTTCCCCAAGGCTCTATCTTGGGGCCACTGCTGTTCAACATCTACATGCTCCCACTCGCTCAAATTATGAAAAACAACTAAATATGTTAGCACAACTAATAAAACACAAATCTACATAACCATCTCACCAGGAGACTACAGTCCAATCCAACTGACCAGATGCATTGATCAAATTAGAGACTAGATGTGTCAGAACTTTCTTCAGTTAAATGAAGACAAAACTGAAATAATAGTTTTTAAGAAAGATTAAAAGTCAGCACTCAGCTTCAAAGAGCTAAGTCAGAAACCAAAAACAAAGCCAGAAATCTGGATGTAGTCATGGACTTAGACCTGAACTTCAGTAGTCACATTAAGACAGTTGTGAAGTCGGCTTATTATCACTTAAAAAACATATCCAGGATTAAAGGACTGATGTCTCTGTAGGATTTAGAAACTTGTCAATGCATTTATCTCCAGTAGACTAGACTACTGTAACGCTGTCCTGACAGGTCTTCTTAAAAAGACCAACAGACAGCTGCAGTCAGTCCAGAACGCTGCAGCTCCAGTCCTCACTAACACCAAGAAAATGGATCATATAACTCCAGTCCTCAGATCTTTACACCATACCTGTCAAGTATCCCGTTTTGGCAGGGAAAGTCCTGTATTTTACTCTTCTCTCACACCGTCCTCCCGTATTAGCATTTTCCCGTAAATCTCCCGTATTTTAACCTGCGTTATTAAAAGTAATAATAATACCACATCGGGCGAAGTAAAAAAAAAAAAAAAAGAAAACATTCCCAATCTGAGATCTGTCACTTGGCTTCGTGATAACTGCCACAGCAGCAGCACACTACAGGTACTGTAGGTGGTAGATGTCGCGAGGTTAGTGTGTGACAGCGCGGAAAGCAAAAAAAAAAAAAAAATAGTTACAGAGAATAGGATTGCGCTCTTTTCTCATGTAAAATAAACTACTCTGGACCAGTCCACAAATACACTCCTTCCAAAACAGTCGTAAAGAATGCAAAGTCTGCAACAAATGAGTACAAGTCATTAAAAGAGTAAAGAAAAGTCACGTGAAATGAGATGAAAAACTGTAAAAGAAGAGCAATATGAATATGAATATGAAATGAAAACAATGTGTGGAATGAAAATCAAATGTAAATGTAAATACAAGCAATGTTAAATCAACACAAAATATGCAAATCCCTTCAAATAAATACTCTTTATACATACCTCTTTTGTGTTTTCATTTAGGCTATAATGAATGTTCACATTATGTCAATGTGGCTTTATGCACAGCTGCACTACTTCCTAACTTCAGCCAGCTGCTTTGTTTCCTGTGTGCCATTAATTAACAAACGGATTAATCCAGGTGTGCCTGACCTCATAGCAATGGTCAGACACACCTGGATTGATCAGTTTGTCCAATAATGGCACACAGGAAACAAAAGAACTGGCTGAAGTTCAGGAAGTTGAGCTGTGATTTTAGCTTTTTTTGGACACCAAAAATGTAAGAGATACTGGAGCTTGGTCGGGATGGTGGGACTGCTCACGGTCGGTGGCAGAAAATTTCCCTTATTTTCAAATCCAAAACTTGACAGGTATGCTTTACACTGGCTTCCTGTTTGTCAAAGAATTGACTTCAAAATCCTGCTGTTAGTTTACAAAGCACTGAATGGTTTGGGGCCAAAATACATTCAGTATCTTCTGGTTCGTTATGAACCAGCCAGATCCCTCAGGTCATCAGGGTCAAGTCTACTTTCTGTTCCCAGAGTCAGAACTAAACACGGAGAGTTAGCGTTCAGTTTTTATGCTCCTAACATGTGGAACAAACTCCCAGAAAACTGCAGGTCTGCTGACACTCTCAGCAGTTTTAAATCAAGGTTAAAAACTTTTCTATTTGCCACATTTTATCAAAACAATTCACTTTTATTTCTTGCAATTCACCTACATTTTTAATTCCTTTTTTTTTTTTATCAGAAACAACTGTTGATTAACTTTTAGCATTTTAATATTTTATCATATTTTATTTCCTCCTGTTTTAATGTACTTTTTAATGCTCTGTAATGCTTCTAATGTTTTATGTAAAGTACCTTGAATTGTCTTGTACATGAAATGTGCTATACAAATAAACTTTCCTTGCCTTACTTCCATTTCAACTGCTCCCTGTTCACAGTGAGGTGATCAGCATGACACAAGGTTTGAGCTGGGTTGCCCATCCAGCCACGTGGATTTGAATCCAGCACCTCCCACATGGTAAGTTTTCCAGTCAAAAAACGTATTATTGAATTTAACTGAACAGATTTAAAAGGTAAATGTACTCTAAAGGGAAAAAATGCACACAGAAGAAGCAATATTGTAAAGTGATTGCTCCTGGAGGTAGAGCTTGGTAGAAGTACTTTACCAGATAAACATGAGGTGCTCTGAGGTCATAAGTGGGAGTAGTGAAAGAAAAGTAGTCTGATACAGAATCAGAATTACTTCATTGTTCCCTGAGGGCGAATCGCTTTTTGTCACATTTGCTCCTACTCAAATGCTTAAAAGATGAGTACCATGAATACTAAATTAAGCATAAGTACAGCAAATGAACAAAGAATAGAATATAAAAACTCAAATTGGAACAATCACATATAAATGTGTACACTAAATGTAAACATTTATAGAATGTATAGAAAAATAAAAAGTATTTGAGAATGTAGAAATATTGATTATTGTATGGAAAACCATTGCACATAAGGACACCAGGATCAGTCCATTGACTCAGTGTCTTACAGTCAGATCACTTGTAGAGCTTGATGGCTGCAGGCAGGAATGATTTCTGTGGCTCTCTGTGGTGCATCGTGGTAACATCAGCCCAGTACTGAATACACTCCATAAAACTGACCAGTACGTCATGTCATGGGTGGTCCACTTTGTACAGGATGACCTGAAGCTCCAACCAGGGTTATTATAGTTAACGAAAACTAAGACTAAAACTAAAACTAGCAATGAAAAAATATTTCAGTTAACTGAAATAAAAATAAAAACTACAATTAAAAAAAAAACGAAAACTAAATAAAAACTACAATGAAGGATGTAAAACTAACTAAAACTAAACTGAATTGTAGATAAATTCAGCTTCGTTTTCGTTTCGTTTTCTCCCTCGATTACTGCCATAGAGATTACTGCCTGTCCTGCAGCAGCCGCTATGCTACCCTCCCTCCAGAGAGGGGGCAGCATAGCGGATATAGACCTTTTCGGGCCAGCCCCCCGGAAGTACCCCGACCGCCATTGCGGGGTTGTGCTACAGAGCGACACTTTCACCGGCTCGCAGATTAACCAGTGTTTTTCTCTTTCTACAAATATATATTTTTATAATGTCGAGTCGGTCGAGTGGGAATACATGTTCCGTCATAAACTGTGCCAACAATGGTGTGAAAATTCGACAATGGGAGAAGAAAGTATGCACGAAGACTGCCTTGTTTGCAGAACAAGAAGTTAGGAAGACGTGGGTGAAAAATATCAACAGAAAGGACTTTGTTCCAAATGAATACAGCCGGGTGAGTTTTTGTTAACAATTACTCTCGTACTACTCATAGTCTCGCTGAGAGTCCCGGACGATTCTGGCCGAAAGAACAGCAGTATGAGGCTACTGTAGCCCTCGGCACTAGCACAAGCCTATAAATGAATGAATAAATTAATGAATGAATGACTTAGGAGAATGATAAAATAAATTAAATATAACAATAACACATAGCCTAATTTACCACTCGCGTTAACATTACAGCAGCATAATCTTTATGGCTTGTTGACGTTAGTTATAGCCAGCGTTCCACAGTTTTTAGTGTTTGATTATGGGAATAGATCATGCTATTTCCATAACCAATCATTAAAAACAGCAATAAACTACCTTCATCTGTAACTGGAGGCCACTGTCTAACATCATCAATCCAAGACATGTCTGCGTTATCAGTAACAGATGCTCCACGCTGCTGTGTTTGGGTTAGTTGGTGGAGCACCGCACACTCCAGTTATGTCTGGGCCACTAGGGGGCGCATGTCCACAATTTTCAAGTCGAAAAGGTGTATAAACTGCTGCATACTGCAAGAAGAAGAAAAACTAAAACTAAGACTAAAACTAAATAAAAACTAAACTGAAACTAGTCAATTCCTCAAAATAAAAACTAAACTAAAACTACTAAATTACTTGTTGAACTAAAAAAAACTAAACTGAAATAAAAAAGCACACTGGAAAACTAAATAAAAATAAAAACTAAAGAAAATTTCAAAACTATAATAACCTTGGCTCCAACAGCTTCCTCCTCTCCGACACCACCACCAGAGGGTCTAACTTCATCCCTGCAATGTCACGGATCAGTCTAATAACACACAAATCTGATTTTAAGTTTTAAAACTTTTTGTAGCTTCGAACAAAGTCTACTCTTACCTCCCAGCATGCGTTGAGCTTGTGTAAATGAGGAACGCACATAAATGTTGCCGTCATCTGGGCCACATTTTTTGTAAGGGGGTGATTTATGTGCTAATCTACACACAAATTTACAAACATTTTATGAATGACGCCCATTATTTTTTTGTCGTGCTTGTGTGTTGTGTTCATTGTACCAGTAGATGGCAATAGACAGACTGGGCTTCGCCTGGAGGTGTCTGACGATGAAGCTCAGGTAGACAGCCATGGTAAATGTGATATTAAAAATTTATTTCAGGCTTTCTGAGGCCTTCCTGACCTGGAGTAAAATCACTGACAGGGCTGGATGACATTTGATTAACCGTGATTAAAACTCGTCTCAGACGAGGCCACTGTGTTGATATGATATTAGGCGTCAACTTGTCTGCAGTTTGACGTGTGTCCCAATAAGATCAAGATTGTGTTGTTCAGATATGGATGCAACTGTTTTCCTTAAATTACTGCCTGCCCTGAGTAACTTTGGCATTCTGGTTTTGATCTGGCTCTCGTGAACATCGAAAATAAATCTCTGTGCACCTGCGTCAGTTTCTCTGTGCCTTAATTAACAGCTGAATTGAATGCTACACCACTGCATAGTATTACCAACCTTCACAGGTAAATAAGATCCTGAATTTTAACTTAACAGTAACTGAGGATGAGCTGTAGGTAGCTGTTGTTTCTGACACTGCCATCGGAACGACATTTGAAACAAGAGTCCGGCTGTGGATGTCCATCGCCAGCTTTGCAGGTCCTCCTGAAGGAGCCAAGAGGCACAGCGGATCATTCAAGGACTGTTCCATGCATGCTGAAGTTCGCTGGGACCCAAAGTCAGGTACTGCACGGTAGACAACCAGTGAGTCTCAGCAAAGCTCCACCAGTCCATGATCTTTGGATAGATTTGATCAAATTGAAAGAGCAATATTAATCATCATCCTGGATTAACATGAATTTAGTCAGTCAAGCTAAAATATCTAACTGTAGCTGATGAGTGCGCTTCTCAGCACTGTTTTCCCCGCCTTTTCTCAACATGGTGCCGCACAGTAGGAGGAAGAAGAAGCTTCAAAATCACAGCAGAAAACCTACAAAGACATCATGGATTATTCATCCAGAAATATGTACAGTCAATGGGTGGAACAGTTAACAACCCAGATATCTGAAATGTGTCCTCAACCGCACACAGTTTACAAAAGATATGCATGTGTGATTTCAGGAGCATAAAAGGTTGCCTCACCTTTGACGCTACACTGTATTTAAAACCCTGCTATATTATCCACTGTGCAGAGATATATTCATAACAGGAAAACAAATGCTTCAAGTTCACTAACTTGAATAAGGTTCTGGTTGTAGGATCAAATTTCAAAGTAGTGAAATCTGATTATTACAGATGCTTTATATATGGTTTTTTTTTTAAATAATGGGTTTGTGGGTCTCTAAAATCATTTTCACATTTGACTTTTTACACTCCAACTGCAAAAAACATTGTTTTTGTGCATAAAGGTGACAAAAAAACAAAAACAAAAAACAGAACAAAAACATGTGTGTTTGAAACATGTAGTCCGCTGTTTGAAGCACTGATCTCCTCATAGGTTAGCTTGCTCATGTCACATATGCGATGATTAAATGATTTGTGACAGTGAGACGCAGCAGCACCACTGGGACCAGGTAGAATTTAATAAAAAAAAAAAAAGAGAGTGACAGAGGGAGAAAGAAAAACAGCCTTTCAGAGAAACTGTCAAGGCAGTGAGCTAACTAATTAGATGAGGTCATGATAACCTCACATCAATGGTTTGCATAAACCAGCCAGCCAGTTGAAACGTTTCTCAAATGGGCATCATTTTTGAGTACTTGTCTCAGGAAGGTATTCAGTGGTCATAAATCTCATGTAAATATCCTCCTCATTAGCATTTAATGAAACAAACAAAACAAAACAAACAAAAAAACAGGACTTCTGAGGTTACAGTCGTGAGTCTAAACTCAGTGGGAATTTATTCAAACCTGCACCCTCGTGAGTTTTGAACTACCATATGTGAAGAGTTTCTTTTCACTTTCATTTCCCGCATTTTTCCAGTTTTACTGGCCTCTGAGAAAAATCTCTGTTCCAGCCGCCAACCCGAAGTACCACATCAGCACGGCCATATTTCATTATTTTTAGGATAAGCGAAAGGAGGAAAAAAAAATGTGTTTAAAATAATGTGTTTAAAATATGTTTAAAAACCCCAAAAAAGTAGCGAGGCACTGCAGCGAAACAAGACAAAGGCTCAACTCTGGTCTTTCTGTTAGCTTCACAGTCTCTGGTCTCTGAACCGTAGTAAACAAACTGCTGGTATTATGCTAATTATGGCTTGTAATTAGCGGCTAACATGCTATAAACAACAAAACAAAAAGTCTGGTTTTCTCTGCATGAAACGAGCACTTTATTCTGCCACTGCAGGAACTTGTAAAATCACACAGGTTGTATTGTTGGGCTCCTGTCGGTTAAGAGAATGTAAATCTATATAGCTGGGCTGCTGTTTTCACTTTTCACTTTTCATCTAACCCCATTTTCTTCTGCCGTCCCACGACACACACACTCCATTACCCACAAGGCCACACCATTACCCATAAGGCTACCTTCTTATAGGGGCCAGGCTGGCTCACAGCATTTCTTCACTGTGAGAGAACGCAGACAACATCCTGTGATATTTTTGTGATTTTAAAATATTTTTTGAAAATTATATTATATATTTCTGAAAAACACGCGAATAACTAAAACCGCGAATTGGCAAGGGATCACTGTATTTTAGAGGACCAGGAATGTAACAGCACTCTTCAGACACACTTGCAATTTGACCATTGTTTTACACAGTTATTTAAACTGTCTAAGAACAGAAATACTTGTGCTGTTTTCCATTTTGAAAGTCTACCTCACTTACCTCCAACTATAAAAATACATACTTACCCAAGAGTCAAATATTGTGTGGGAAGTTAGATAAGTAAATCTTATAAATTACGTACTGTATAGGTCCAAATATAGGACGACTCTGATTATAAGACAACCCCTATTTTTCATCATTTTGGGAAAATAAAAATATGATGAAGACAGTAAGGTTATTCATAAAACAACTTTTTATTGTGCAGTTACTATTGAAAAAAATCACAGAGAAATTAACATTCTGCTGTATTATTAAACATTTTAATGATTTCGTCTTTTTTAGGAACTATGGTACCATACTTAAGGTAAGGTACGTGTCATGTTTCCATGTTATTTAAGATCAAGGAAGATTACAACTTAATAAACTTTTTTCTCTTAAAATTTAGATAAAATAAGTTTTGACTCAGTGAATAAACAACAACAATGTAGTTCAATATTAATGATGTCAATAACTGTATAATGCTCCATTCACTGTTTACTTAGTGTAGATGCGGGCTCCATCTAGTGGCGTAGATGTGTAATGACATAGAAAAGTTTAGTCCTCAGTTTAGTCCCCATGTTTAAGAATATGATTTCTATAGTAAAACATTGTCCTATATTCGGGCCAGTACGGTATTCTAAACTCATCTTTTTTTTTTAACTACTTCTCAAATTTGGAAACTCAATGGTCTACATCAGGGATTCCCCAAAATGTTGGCCGGGGCCCCCTAGTGGGCTGTCGTGGTACTGCAGGTGGGCTGTGAGAGGTCATGAAAAATAAGTTCTCAATTTTAAAAAAAATATATTTGTAGTAATTACTGTAAAATATTTATGATATAAATAAAAAAAATATTTAGAAGTCACAGTTGTGATTAAAAGTTTGGGTGGGCCACAAAGATTTTTTTACATCTCAAATTGGGCCGTGGTATTCTGAAGTTTGGAAATGGCTGGCATACATAAAACCTGACAGTACTGTTAAAATGCAGTAGTGATATTATTTTAAAATATCCAATTAGTCATTCAGTTATATTAAAACCATCAGTTTTGTGTCTCATTTCAACAGGCACATGGTGGCACCACGCTGAGCTGTTTGCCAGTTGTCATGAAACAACAAAATTATAATGCTCAATTAATGTCAGGCTCAGGTAAAATGTATGTTTTACTGTAAGCCTAGATGTTAATGGAGTACAAATAACCAAAACATACAAAGCCAAATGCCACAGCCATCAAAGGGTTCTGCATGGAACTCTTTCAAAAACATAAATGAAAAGGACGTCCAGAACACACTCTGCCAGGTTAAACTGGCAGATCATGAGACTAGCATGTCAGATGAGAGTGAAGCATCTCTCATCCCTCCTGTATCAGAGGAGCTTCGCAAGTGATGGAGTGATGAACTCTTGCTGTTTGGGAAAAATGTAGATCTCCTCTCCAGGGATGTAAAAGGGATGACTGCAGGTCGGTCAAAACAGCTACAGACAACTGCCGTCACTTATGTTCATAATTTCTATACGTCAAAATCATACTATGATGGTTTACTTACTGCTAGTGCACCTTTTCTGCATATGTTTAAAACAGTTTGTTATTATACTGATGCTTTTTGAGCTTTTAAATATAGCATGACCATCATTACCAAAGAACACAATAAGAAAATAAACAATGATTGTGGGAAGTGTAAAAAGCTCTTACTTGATTTCTGTTTGTATTTTCAGAAACTGCTGAAAAATTCCAAAGTGATATTGAATATGGGAATTTTGCTGATAGGAGAAGGGTCGGAGTGGTAATCTGGTAATCAAGCATTTTCCCGGTGGGGCTTGATATGATTTTTTTTTTTAAAACATGTTCCAGGTCAGTTCATTCGTTTTGGACTGACCTATTTACATCTTCTTCTCCATTAGCCACGCCCCCAGTCCTCACCCTTGCTGTCCTTATAAATGCTATTCCAAGCGAGTCAGTGGGAGAGTTCAGAAATGGACAAAGGGAATGGTAGAAGCTGCGAGAATGAATAAAAAGAAAAAAACAGCTGAAAAAGAAAAAAATCTTCCATACTGAGGCCACGAAGTGTGGAAAAAAAAAAGAATCGGCACATTCACTCATCAGCCTTAAGATTTCTGGCATCTATCAGTGCTGGCTTGGAGCAACCTGTGAAGAGAGGAGAGCAGGAAGTGAGATGCAGGATGTGAGATGCAGGATGTGAGACTGAGAAACAGAGAGGAGAGTTTAAAAGAAGCAAAGAGGAGCATGCAGGTTAAAGGGAACACTCAGGGAGCAACGATAGGTTTTGTGTATCAAGTTGTCATATAGTGATCAGCTAACCATCAGTTAACAGGGATGCTCACCGAGACAGTCAATGCTAAACAGTGTAACATAGGCTATTTGGCATTGACACGCCAAATATTATGTATTATCATACTGTGAAATGAATATGTTTAAAATGAGGGTTTCTTTAATAAAGAGGTAACAAAGTACTGCATTTATGTTTGGGAATGTTGTAACAATTATATAACTATGCCGGCCCTATATGGAGTGTGTAGATAAATCAGTACACCTCTTCCTTGCTGTATAGTCTATTCAGTTTTTATCAACATAGACAAACAAAATTAATTGTAGTAAACATTTCAAAATGAATAATCATTTTAGCATGGTCGAATCATGCCTTTTTTGCAGTTTGTGCATCTTTATCAAAGAAATCCCCCGGCTTTATCATGTTAATCTTACATGCATTCCTCAACATTCAGTTTGTTTGTTGTCGTGCTGTGCTGCACGTTACCTCCGTAACCCCATCATTCCTCTGAACATTTGGTTCCACAGCCAAATGATTGGGAGTCCATCAAGAGTGAGCAAGTACAGTCAGCCAAATGGTTAATAAGCTGCTACACTCGTGTTGTTACGCTTTTCCATGAAGCAATTATAGCACATACCACATTATTGCAGAGGAGGTGTGGTGGATGGTGTTGAACACCAACTAAGTGGCCTTCTCTCTGTGCCAAAGTTACTAGGGCTGATTTTTTTTTTTTTTTGGTCCCAGTCCAGCCCTGGATGAGACAAATGTGTGATGGGTTGTACACGTTGTGTAACTGAATAGATTACTGTGATTTTGCCATATCAGAATTTTTGGATGCTGAATTCCTGCATGGTCAACTATACAGTCTGTATCTTAAAAAAAGATAAAAACAAAAACATGACTGTCAGAGAAAATATGCACAGCTGTCACGCTCCGTGCATGCAAAAGGCCTCTGTTACTGTAAGTCTGGAAAATTTATACAGAACTTGGTTGTGGAATATATATTATTCCAGCTCAGTATAAGTGAAACATTTCTCAGTTTACATTCACTGATGTCAAAGAGTTTTAGCTCTTTAATGTTGCCTTGAATACGAGCTTATCTTTGCTTCATTGGTCCATTACCCTCTTCGTTCCTGACACTTGCTACTTCAGTTTCAGCAATTTAGTTTCATTTTCATACTACAGTATGCTTTTTTAAACTGATGACCTTCCCTATCTCTCCTCTCATCCTCTCATTAACCCAAACCCATTATTACAATTGCCTTCGCTAGAGTGCACTCTTCATGTGTCAGGCAGCCCATGTATTGGCCTGGAAACCAGACAAATCTGAGAGCTGCATGTTTCATTTACCCCGTCAGAACTGTCTCGCTCTTTTAAACAAGATCTGTAGCATTACATCATCGAAGCATTGTTGACATGTGCTTGTGGGTGGAGCCTGTGCACTATATAAATAGCATATCAGTTGTGACATATGTCAGATGTCCTTCACCATATGGCTGATTCAAAAACAGTGTGTGGGTGTTTTAATGTTAAGGAGTGATGCTGTTTCAAAATGATGAGGGATGTTATTCTTTCTACTTGTGTTGTACACCAGACTTTACAATAAAGAGACAGTGATCTGTCAGATCATTCATTCTTCGTGGTATCATTGCCTCCTCAACAAGTCAAGACACTTCATACTTTGATAGATTTGACAGATCCAGGGTTTGTTTAAGGGTTTGTTTCAATCTGCAGATGCAGGGCCATAACCAGGGTTTGGAAATTAGTGAGGTCCAGATTTTTTTTTTTACACACACACACACACACACACACCCACACACACACACACACACACATATATATATATATATATATATATATATATATATATATAATTAGAGCTGGGCAAATTAACGCGTTATCGCGTTAACGCATTAACGCATTAACGCATTCATTTATTAACGCCGACATTATTTTATTGCGCATTAACGCATGTTGCTCACATGCTTTTGTTTTGAAAAGTCAGTTACTGGCTGCTGCGGAACGGAAGACAATTTGCAGGTAGACGTAAGGAAAAGCTAAAACAGACATGGAGAACGGTAAAAATCAGTGAACTTTACAGTTCAGGTAACAACTCAGGCAGCAATATTAACAATTCTGTCTAAAAAAATAATAATTATGGACTGCAACAAAACTTTCACGTTATTCCTCCAGGTTACATCAGATCTGCACCATGTGTTCACTGTCCTGCTATTTTTTTACTGGTTACTTCAGTGCGGCTCCATCTAGTGGCAAAGATGTGTAATGACAATAGAAAGTCCAGTCCTCGATTATAAAACAAATTCTGTGGCCCGTTTTTTCATTTCATATTTTTGATCCAAGTCTAAAATTGAAATATTTAAAAAAAACTGGCATTAAAAAAAAAAAAATTTATGTTAAATTAAAAAAACAAAAAACGTAATTAAATGTCACTTTTTATTTATTTATTTTATATTTATTTTATAAATGGATTGGTTAAGTTACTGAACTTTAACATGGACATTTTCATTTTAATCTTCTCCAAGACGGTGAATTAGACAGAAACAAGGTTATTAACTGCCAAGTTGAACTCCCCGTTAAAAGTTTCTGCAGTTACCTCAGAAATTGCCTGTTTTAATGTTCTGATTGTGCTGAGCCACAATCGTTTCGTTGGATTTTGTTTGTAAACGTTTTTTTTTTTAATTTTTTATAAAACAGGATAACATTATTGCCCTGGCAGTGGCAATAAGCTATATTTATTTTACATTTTTTAGGATGAGATTTACATTAAATATTTGTTACTGACAAGTGCTGATGTTAAAAGTGTTTGAACAATAAACACAACAAACACATGTACCTGTTTGAACAACAAACACTTTAGTTCATATGGCAGAAGAACATTTCAATAAAAGTGCATTTTACACTACTTTTGAATTCATCATACACACATATATTAAAAGAGACAGGGCTGTATTCATAACAGTCATCCTTTCATCCATTTGCTCTTTCTCTCTTGGCTCCCCAAAATCACAAAATATAAGATTTTTTTCATCATTTTCTGCAAGAATGGTGGCAGCTGGGGGGGTAAAGGTGGGCCCACCCCCATCTGCGGTTTCTCCACCCAATAGGAAATTGATTGTGTTCAATGTCCAATTTCTAATTGTGTGACCAAATTTTGTTTGGCCCAATCAGTAACTGATTTCTTTTTTTTTTTTTTTTTTTTCCTGCATATCAAACTTCTGATTGGCTGGGCAGTTTACACCCCACCTCCTCAGTCACTCAGTATTTATTTATGCATAAATTATGTATGCAGTTGCTTCTTGAATTCTGCGATTCATAGAAGTCACCAGGTGCTGATCTTCCTTTGTTGGTGGATCTTTGCTAATTTCCTACTGTAGCCAGCCCACCTCCAGTTTGTTCTCGGGTCGCGTTCTCTCAACTTTTTCCCTCACGACATAATGAAGGCCCGTTCAACTGGAGTCAAAGTTGATGACCCCTTTTACCTTAACAGTAACTTCTTTATCTTTCTCAAATAACCTTTTTTTGTTTGTTTGTTTGTTTTCAGGGGCCTAAAAATGTATAAGTATATCACAACCACCACTGTATCATCCACTTGTTATTTCTGTTAGTCCCAAATGTAACTGGCTAGAACCAGCCTGATACTCTGCTGTATCGTCTTGATAATCCTATTTATTTTTTCCGTGATAAGTATTTTCACAGTCTTATAACTTATGGATGTAAGATTAGTGTAAGACACATTTCCGCTAAATCATTTTAACAAATTACAATACTGTTCAGAGTTGTCAAGCTTAGGCTTAGCATAGGTTAAATGCTACAAACTGGGTTGTATAACTTTTTTGGGAAGAGAAGAAAAAAAAGAAATGATCAAGGTCTGGAGTTAAGAGAGCTCTTGGGTAGTTACAGTCATCCTTTCAACTCAGTTTGAAACTCGTAAACCTCCTGGCCTTGCCTGGAGCACACCAGTCACAACCTTTTAATCCAACACAGAGATGATTTAACACATAAATTCAAACAGGATAAACATTAAGCTCTTTAGTAATCAACTATGGTGGCTGCTGGTATGTTGTGACTTTTAGAAGGACCTATTGTTGGAAGTGGAGCATTTTCTCAAGTTTCTATTATTTATCATGTGTTGTGTAGCTGTGATTGGTTGTAGGTTTACCCAACTTTATGTGAAAGCATGTTTGTTCACCATACCCTCTGAAAATTGAAAATGAACTGAGTATTTTCCAGTCCGTTTCACATGTGCATGTTTGTCATATTTGATGCCACGCCATCAATATTAGATTTATTCACAAAGAATTGTTGTGTCGACTCCTGTCTTCCCAGTTTACCTTTGCTTTAGCGGTGTTACTATTCCTTCCTCGTTCTCTGAAAGCATCCATCACTCATTCACGACAGAGCTTCATAGCGAGCACACCAGTCAATAAAGGTAACAACTGGGGCAGCTAAGACACACAAACACACCATATCTGTCACCTTGGAGTTATAAACTTATAACTATGTTCTAAGTGTTTTGGAGATACTGAGCTTCAAAGTCTTTTCATTCCAAGTAGCAAAAGCTGTATGTGGTCTCTCACTTGCTTGTAAATGTCAGATACCAGATCCATTCTAAATATACAATAACAAAATCCTTACATTTCTTAATGGGGTTAACTGAAACAGATCAAAGGAAGACAAATGGTTCGTATCCTAAGATGTGACTCTAGGCTGACATTATTACCTTCAACACTGGAAAACATCAATAGAAGTAATGATTTTCAAGAGATTAAAAAAAGAAAAAAAAAGGTTTTCTGTTGAAGCAAGAAATTAGTTAGCAGACTTATCAGCGATCATTCTTGAGTTTTCCTTTGAGATTGGCAGCAAGGAGCCAGAACATGGTTCTGTTATTTACTGTATTGTGTCAGGGTTTGATGCGTAATGGACCAAAATGGAGGAGGGAGAAGAAATTACAACTAATAATAATGTCCTTTTAGTAAGTAGAATAACAGGAAGCTTTAAAAAAAAACAACAAAAAAAAGACAAGGAAATGAGAGCAGAGGAACCTCTGTAGCAACATGACAAAGGAACTGGAAAGGGAAGGAGTAAAAAAAAAAATAGACAATACATTTACACAGATGTACTGATGAGAGGCAGGTTGTGTTTAGCCTTTCAACTTCCACTTTATATAGAAGAGAATTGAGATGCCACCACCCCTAAAATGAATGTGCAAAGTGTAGAGGTAGAAGGTAGCCTGGCTAGCCATACCCATTCACATCATGTCTGGTACCTGCTCCCAGTAGGTGCAAAAAGTGTGATTTTATGGTTCACCCACATAGTTTTTGGGACCTAAGTCATTGTTGGCATTTATACTTGTATGTTCTTGCTTGTGTCGCTCCTGTACCTGCTTGTATATATATATATATATATATATATATATATATATATATATATATATATATATATATATATATATATATATATATATATATATATATATATATATATATATATATATATATATATATATATATATACATATACAATTTATTCCCCACAAAATAGCAAGCAAAACACATAGAAGACACACACTTGCTCTTTTTGCTAGAATAATGTGTCAATTTATTCCCCACAAAATATAGAGCAAAACAGATCACTGACAGTTCATCAGGGTTAGGCCTTATAATCACTCACCTTGACACAAAAGGACTGGAGAGCCGGACAGTCCTGGGCAGAGTGGCCAAAAAACCCAGCTGGGCGTCGTGCACAAACCCGCAGCTGACTCTACCCGAACTTCCGGGCTCACCGTCTTTATAGTCTTTTAACAACATCCGAGCTCGGAAGGAGGGACGGGCCCATCCACTCCCCACAAGCTCACACACTTTGTCTGGTGTCCTGCCATGGGACTCGGTCCCACGGGAACTCAGCCCCGTGCGAACAAGACACATAGGGGGCGCATCTCTCCCTACATTCATTTGTTGACATAGTTAAGCAGGTGCAGAATTGATATGAAAGAGTTGAATCAGGACATTGCCAGGACACAGAGTTTCCACCTCTGGCCTGAGAACCTCCTGATCCAAAAAAGGTGCATAATCAGCAGTAATACATGAGCATAATTGATAACACATGATCATAATTGGTAATACATGAGCATAATTGATAATAGCGTGATTGATATGTAAAGAGTTGAATTCAGGGCATTTCAGGACACAAAAATATATTTTTCCCTTCATTTGCGCATCATTGAATTTGATTTCCAACTCTTGTTTATGATAATAAACTAAAGTTAGATAGATTTGCAGCATTTTTAAATTCAGACATTTTACATGTGACATATTGCTGCTTCGGATATTTAAAACTGAATAAGTAAAGTCATGATCTAATGTCTTTAAAAGAGTTACAATTTCTAGTTAAATATATATGAAAATTGCTTATTGACTTGCTTAAGTTTTCACACGCTGAACATGTACATAAAATAAACAGCCAGAATTCAAACTAGTGGGAGTTTGTACATTCAGCTCGGCCTTGTAAAGACATATTAAAATAATCAACAAAACCCTGCATTTTTCACCCATGTTTTCATCAGTGATTCAGTTAGCAGTTGTGATAAGAGGAAAAACATCTGTGGGCTATGAATTAAAAAAAAAAGATTGCTCTCTGTAAGATGTTGTGGCTGTGGTAAAAATGGTGTAATATAGAAAAACAAACCGATGACCTCAATCTTCAAACATTACAAGTGTACTTCAGGTCCTGCTTTGGCAACAAGCTTAACTCTGAAGCAGAACAATATGTGTAAAAGTGTATGATGACAGACACAAACAGAAGAGATATTGCTGAAATGAACACACTGACAGTATGCGTAGACAGTATCAGTTCAAATTTATTTGACCTCTTATGACTTAAGGGAGACACATCAGGCCCTTTTTATAAATGCTGACAGAAATTACTGAAGACTTTTTTGAAATATCTATGAGATTTTTTTTTTTTTTTGTCAAAAGTAACACAAGGAGAGTACAAAAGCATTTTTTTTCAACTAAGTCTTTGCAATTATCTTCATTAGCTGGTTTTAGGTTTGGAATTAAACACTCCACTCCCCTCTTCTGCTCGAAGTGCCTTCTTTTGAAGGCCTTCTTTTCGGTGTCACAGCTCAATTCTTATCATTTTACAGTGACAGCAAAGGCAGAAAGGTGTGACATTGGGTGGAGATAATGAGGAGGCCATATAATTCCAGTCTGGGTCTGTGATGTCACAGTCTTGTGTAAATCTGAACACTTTACTGAGCGACATATTTCTAAACTTCGGCATCCCCAAAGTGACAAGGATGGCTTTGGCTAAGCTGAAAAGGAAAATAAGCTCTTTTTTAATGTGCAGATGGATATAACAGGGAGAAAATACTGGGGACTGCATCTCACTGTTCATTAGCCCAAAGTGGGAATTAGAAAGGTTTGAATGATTTTCTATTACTGTTTGCCATCCAGTTTTTTCATCACTACTTACTTCATAACTGCCCTGGGGGCTGCTCGTGTTGAATCAAGGATGAGTACTGTAGACGATTAATTTATACCAGCAGACGAGATGCGAGATGCACTGGAGTGTCTTAGCAAAGGGAGCTTATAGTCGTGAAAACATTTTCTAGTTTTTGTTTTTTTTTTTTTCAGTCAGAAGATTTACTGTTCACAGCTTTAGACGCTCATTGTTTTTTTTTTTTTTTTTTCTATTCTATCTATTTATTAATTTTATTTCTCAAAGTGCTAAAAAAGTCCAAAAACTATGACAGGTAGGACATTTCACAACTTGTGGAAAAACCTGCTCGTCCTCTGACATGGAGTCACACATTCTTTGCAGAGCAAGTTGAAGGTTTTTATACATAGAATTCACTGGTGACAAATTACACCAGGTTTTTACAACAGGTTGAAAAATTCACCAGTGTTAAAATTACGCCATTAGGAGATTGTACAGGAAAGTGTTAAGATTGCGATGATACTTGTGATACAATGAACTCTGTACCCCTGTGAAAACAGAACATTACCTGTGTTGAACTACACACGTTATGAGTGGTACTTTCTTAACATTCGGATCCTTGACCAGGTAGATCTACTCAACCCCACATGTAGAGCAGTGACAGCGGGGTCAGTTGAAGGACTCTCACCTGCATCCTGGGAGATCCAGGTTCAGTTCTGGGTTGTGTCAGGAAGGGTGTCCAACGGGACTTGTTTGAACTCAGTCTTTGCAGATTGCATTGACCCCTTTATGGTAGTAACCAAAAAGAAAGTTGACTAGGAGCAGTGTTGAACTGTTTCTCTGTGAGGATCTCAGACAAATAAAATTCAGATCCAAATTAACACTTGGACAGTAGTTCTCACATAAACTAAGGGTGAGTGTTAATTTCAGCTCTGAGGGTGTTATAATTACATTATTGATATTGTAGTGTGGTATGTAAATACTAATAAAATGTAATTTACAATACTATACCTTCTTAGTTGAAGCTCATTAGCAGAAATGGGAGGCCAGGGTTTTGCTTTGAATATTATAAACTTACATCATTTGGAAATTCCTCTTGTTTTTTCATTCTTATTCAAGCCAAAACTCTTTTGCTTGGTCAGTGATGAGTGTTGGTAATTTACTCAGGTCCAATTCAATTCAATTCAATTTTATTTGCAAAGCTTCTATTATAAAACAAATTGGTCTCCAGGTTCCATCCAGAGAAATCATTTTTAGTCACAGTTTGAAATCTCAACCTAAAAAACCTGATTGGTGGAACGT
Source organism: Hirundichthys speculiger (assembly GCA_018398805.1). NCBI lineage: Eukaryota > Metazoa > Chordata > Actinopteri > Beloniformes > Exocoetidae > Hirundichthys > Hirundichthys speculiger. The sequence goes on along the minus strand of JAGFBZ010000606.1, from coordinate 3,463,812 downwards.
TGTTCTGGCTTTCCTTTTCTAAGCTTCTCTAATCTCCGCAGCAGAACTCTGTATGTACCACTTCCAAAGGTTCCTGTTTTTCTGTGGGTTCAATGCTGTTTGTCACTGACTACTTGGTATCCAGATCAAGACTGTTGGTTTCAAACTTATTTCATTTGAAAATGATATGGTCTCCTGTTCTGTTGATTCTTTCATTTCAGTGGAAATTATTGTTTATTGCACCCTGACTAAACCCAGTCACAAAGGTCTTCAAGGTAGTTCTCTTGATCTCATGTTTTTTTTTTTTTTACTCTGCTTTGGCATACACCATCAACTTTGAGTGCTTATGTAATTAAAGGGGTGTATACCTAATGTAAAGATGTTCACTTAATGTAATTAGTAGGGCTGGGCAAGTTAACGCGTTATTATCGTGTTAACTCATTCATTTATTAACGCCGACATTTATTTTATCGTGCGTTAACGCATGCTGTTCACATGCTTTTGTTTTGAAAAGTCTGTTACTGGCTGCTGCGGAACCGGAAACCAGTCAACATAAGAAAAAGCTAAAACAGACATGGAGAACAGTAAAAATCCGTGAACTTTGCGGTTTGGGTAGCAACTCAGGTAACAATATTAACAATTCTGTCAAGAAAAAAAAAATATTGGACTGCAACAAAACTTTCGCGTCATTCCTCCATGTTCCATCAGATCTGCTCCATGTGTTCACTGTCCTGCTGTTCTCTTACTGGTTACTTGCAGTGTGGCTCCATCTAGTGGCGCAGATGTGAAATGACAACAGAAAGTCCAGTCCTCGATTAAAAAAATAAATTCAGTTCTGTGGCCCGTTTTTTAATTTTGTGTTTTTGATCCAAGTCTAAAATTGAAATATAAAAAAAAAACATATTTTTTTTAAAATATTTTTTGTGTTAGATTAAAAAATGAAAAACGTAATAAAATGACACTTTTTAATTTTTTTTTAAATTTTTGATTGACAATTGAAAATGGAAAGAATGAATGATACGCAGATTGGTAAAGTTACTGAACTTTAACATGGACATTTTCATTTTAAAGTTCTCCCAGACAGAGGATTAAACAGAAACAAGCTTATTTGTAACAACTGCCAAGTTGAACTCCCCGTTAAAAGTTTCTGCTGTTACCTCAGAAATTGCCTGTTTTAATGTCATGATTGTGCTTAGCCACAATCATTTTGTTGGATTTTGTTTGTAAACATTTTTTATTATTATTTTTTTTATAAAAACAGGATGACATTAATGCCCTGGCAGTGGCAAAAAGCTTTATTTTATTTTACATTTTTTTTAGATGAGATTTACACTAAATATGTGTTACTGACAAGTGCTGATGTTAAAAGTGTTTGAACAACAAATGTTATGGCACTTTAGTTCATATGGCAGCAGGAACATTTCAACAAAAGTGCGCTTTACACTACTTTTGACTTCATTTTTTGATTTTGTGTATACAATGCGATTAATCGTGATTAATCAGGGAAATAATGCGATTAATCGCGATTAAAATTTTTAATTGTTTGCCCAGCCCTAGTAATTAGGTGACAGTAGTAGAGTGTGAAAAGAACCTTTTATAGAAGCAGGATGGACCAAAGCTCAATAGGTCATTAAAAACAAGTGTATAAATACTTGTTTGGAAATTACCATCTTTCATTTTTGATTAGTATTAAAGTATTAAAAATGTTGAAAGTTTTGAAAGGTTCTTAAATGTTTCTGAATGCCCTGTAGCTGTGGACATACGACCCTACAGGTCCTGAGTCTCTGTCACATATCAAATGCTCTTAGTATTTACTTCGGTTTGCTGTTTTCTGTTGACTTGGCGTGCCACTGAAAATGCTCCGGCCGACCCTCGTGTAGACAATTTTCTGACATTAAAAAAAAAAAAGCAAACTCTTACAGAGAATCTCATCTAGACAAGGTTACAGATTTGTGCAGTGAAACATCATTACGTACCCCTCAGCTGACTAGAAACCAACAAGTTAGGGGAGTGTGAGCGGACCTGGAGAGAGAGACCCCTGTGACTGTCTCCCGCTCACGTGACACTCACCATTAATGCTTTGTGAACCAGTATAGCTTTTCCCTCTGCCTGACACTCACTTGTATTCAGTCTACCCTCAATTGCTGTCACTTGTGTCCTAGAGGCTGTCATCTCCACTTTGTGCTCCATTGCCACCATGTCTACTCCACCACTTTCTTTTTCCCAGTTCAGTCAAGCTTGTGGCTGTTTGTCAGTGGCGGTTGATAGGCCTGTTATTTGCTTTAGCTGTCTGTCTCCCTGTTGCTCTGCCACTACAGTTTGGATCCAGTAAGACGTCTCTCAGTGCCTGAGTAACACAGAATTTCTTACAGTACCTCATGCTCATCATGTTGCTCAATTTAATGAACTATTGTCAAGTTATCTCAAAACATATGGCCCTTGTAAAGAGGAATCCATGCTGACAAACTTGTTAATTGGCAGGCATGGGTTGTGAGTTGTAATTAAAAGGCAGCTAATTCTAGTTTTTGTTAAAACCCATGCACATGCTTTATAATGTGAAGTGATATCTATCAAGAATGCAAGTCAAAATCATACCTGTAGAGGTCAGCATCTGTCTAATCTTTGTTTAATGGAATATGGATATTGTGTGCAGCGTTTCATCAGTCTCCCCCTTCAAGACGGCTTTTTCACGGGGATAAGACAGTAAATATTTCTTAAGTGCTGTCACAGCCATTGAAAATACAAAAATAGCCTTAAAATAAATCGCATTTCCCTTATGTGACCCAATTTCAAAACAATCTCATGCTGGATTTTGATTGTACACGGGATGCATGATTTGAAAATGATCTGGGAATAAATGAGCAATTAGTGGATGCTGTTTTCAGATGAGACGTGTACAGAATAAAGGCTGTCCTACTCCGCTGCTTACCCAGAAGGATTGGACACATAATTCTCATTTCAGAGGATAATATCTTGCAAACATGAAACAGGTGTGCATAACCATTCACTGATCTTATTTTGTATTATTGTTTGTAAGAGCGAATGCTTTTTTGGCACCAAATACCAATGTTGACTTGCTGTGATGCATTTAATAATCAGATACAAATAAATCCCATGGCATAAGAGCCTGCAGACGAAACTGAACAGCTTGAGAACAAATTCATAAATCCTGAAAGCAACTGAGAAAATGATTTTCCGTCACAGATGCATGATAAAATAATTATTTTTTCACGTGCCAGTCCTTGTTAGTGTTCATATCAAACCAGTGCTATTCCTCAGCATTCTGTAGTCAATCAAAGCCTTCGCGTCTTAACCCCGACAGAACCTCATCAAAATAAAATCTGCTTCTGTAATTGGCATTTCTCAGTGTCGCATTGTGGAACACTTATAAAAAAGTGTGTCCTCTTGATGCTGTCTGCACTCACAGACAACACACACATGTGTACCATAGTTTACCCAACAGTGCATTCTCATTCTGAGTCGTGTGACCTCACAGAATTACTTTAAAACCCTTAATGTCAAAACATGCCAAAATGGATCGTTATCTAAATGTGTAAATGTTCAGTGCCTGTAACGCATAAATTATTTAATGGTCTTTGCAATTAAAATTTTGCCCTGAAAGGTTCTGATTTTATTGGCAGAAGGCCAGGCATGTATGTTTCTCACATACATGCTGAGATGACTTTTACATGTCTGATTAATGAGAAAACTGCTCATAGAAACAAACTCCAACAACCCATTTGATGCAGATGTTTATTTAGAAAGGTGACGGGCTTTTCAGACAGCAGGTATACATCTGCGGTGGCGTTACGACTTGGGCTTCGGGCTAATGGTTGACGCATGTCATGTCAACATTATATAATGGTGCACCCACAGGTTCCTGCAAACAGGAGTCGAAACTTCCTAATCACCAGTGAAAATCCCTCACACTGGGCCAACTCGCTGCCCCAGATTTTTTTATTGCCAGTTTTCAGCAGGGCTTTGTTTTTGAAGTGTTGGTAAATAAAACAATGAACTCCTCATTATGTTGTAAGATGCTAAACTACTGCATGAATTTCCACTAAAACAGAATGATGTTTAAACTTTAAAAAAGCATTATGCAACTCTAAAACAAATGTGCCAGAAAATTATATTAATTAGGGTTTGTTTTCATGCAGAAGCACTGATCTACTGTACTTGGATGAAGATATTGTTTCAACATCTGCCAGCATATCATTTTCTTTTCAGTAAATATTGTTGATTAAGACAAGCTCATCAGACAGACACAGAGACCGACTAACTAATTTGACATTTAAATTGGATCCTTTATGACATCTGCCAACATTCAGCAGAAAGGTTTTTCCCTTCAGAAAGACAGCAATACTCCAAAGCAAACATAGTAGGCCAAGTTAGACGGGGAGAGATCATTCAGTCAGGGTTTGCATCGAGGCAGTCAGCTGAGAGATTTAGTTCAGGTTGGAGGGCTAACTGAGTAGGTGGACAGGTATTGGGAAGAGGCTGTAGAAGTGGCAGGCAGAGCCAGTGGAGATGGGCTAATTCTACCTCCCACAAATCCTCCAACACTTGATTGCCTGGGTGGGCAGTGTCTGAGGCAATCCTCCCTGCCCTCCTCTTTGCTCTGGCATTAGACGACTGCTCAGTGGAGAGCAACTGGCAAGCAATGGTCCTCTCAGCTGGATGAAACACTGCCGTTTTTTCCCTGGAGCAAGAAGAAATGGAGCTGTGGCAGACTGCAGAGGATATCAGGACAGCCCTGATTGTCGATCTTTATCCCCAGACAGGATGGCTCCTGATATGTTTATCCTGCTTATTTGCTGTTTCTTTCTTTTTTTTTTTTTCTTTAAAGGAAGCTGCACATTTGTCAGAGCGAGTTTAATATGATGGTCAACAATAAAACAGTTTTTCAGAGAACATTTCTGAGATACTGTAATATGGCCACAGAAAAGATTGGGTTGTAAATCCCTTCCCAACATTATATCAAGGTAAAATAAACCAATATCACTGGGAGCAGTTGCTTCCCCTGATGTTTGGCATTGTATCCTACAGAGCCATGTGATAACAATTACTTGGACAAGCCCTGCTTGGATTAGCTTTTGACCTATATGATGCTGTAGCTTTCTGAATAAAGTTAAACTCCATTTACGGCACAAAATGACTTAGCTGACATTCATAAATAGCCTAGCCTGTGTGGAATAAATTGAATAAAAAAGAGAATAGACAGATTGTTGGCAGGCATGTTTCATTTTCGTTTCAGTGGAACCAATCTAATCAGACTATTGTCATAACAAGGTATAGAAATAGTAAAAGAAAATGCTGAACAAATCAGCTGTTTATTCAGAACATTTTATACTTTAGTTTTCTATTATCAATTTGTCCTATAGCCATTTGAAAATCTCTGTCTATTTATACCCAGAAACCCATCAGAATTGTTACTTATATAACTTTGTTTTTTGCTGCTCCCTATTCAGGGTCACCACAGCAGAGTAATCCATATGATTGATTTGGCACAAGTATTTTGACAGAATAAAAATAAAGAAATGTGGAGGAAAAAAGTCTAAAGACAGATACTAAGGTGAAAAGTTCTGGTTCGAGTCCTCAGTAGAACTTATGACTTGTCAGATAAGCAAACAAATGTACACTCCTATTGATGCTGACATCCTTAACGCAACAACCAGTAAAGAGAGACTGGGAATGGAACACTGAAGGTTTAGTGTCAAAAGGAAAAAAAAAAAAAAGTCTGTTCCATTCCTAGCCTCTCTTTATTTTTTTGGGGGAATAAACTGGCTTTGTTATGGTCATCATAACTTCTACAGAGGACTCCAACTAGAACTTTTTACTTTAGTATCCGTCTTTTATCCCAGTAACCGAAAACATTATATGACATTTACAAGCATATTATTAGTTACCAGTATGGCAATGCGTATGTTTGGCAAATACACTCAAACTGTTAAGTGTCTCAAATATGCACATAGACTCATGGAGAAAAAAAAAAAATCCCATCTTTTTTCTAGTAAAATGACAAAAAATTGAGCGTCTGTGATTCGACTGAGGATCAAAATCCAGGGCCTTCGATTTTTCTTGAACTGACGTATGGAGGATTATCTACTGGCTCTTGATGAGATTATAATTCTGCTTCTTTGCAACAGTTCTCATTTCAAATTATTCACTCTTATTTTACTTCAGTTTCAGTATTTAAGGACTTAAACCTCAATATCAGAGCTGGACGAATATAACTCATAACTGTTGAAGATCAAGCACACATCTAAATGTCACATTTGGAGAGCCCGAAGCAATCCGTGGTTCTCTGAACTTGAATATACTCAAATGGATGCACGCGCTGGAGAACCCTGTTTCTACCAACATGAACAAATTGTTATCATCAAAATGTAGGATGTCAATGATGAGTTCTCCCTCTCCATTGGCCTAATAGGCCAAATCAAAAGCAGGGGCTGCAACAGAAAGCTGAATCAATATGAAGCACTTATACTGATTGGGCACTACACAGGTACAACAGTGTTAAAGCTGGTGAAGGGCTTAGCACGCTTTGGTTCCCTGGCTTTCTGTTGTCTCCTTTTCAATCAACAAGAGATACCTGCTGAAGAAATGAAAGTGTGCTAAAAACACAGATTCATACGAGAGCAAAGATCATTAAGAGAGCAAGCACTATTATGTAGTTTCTGGATATTAATCTCACAATACAACACACATCATAAAGTATTGACAACAACATGTGCTCACTCTGAATTAGTGTTGATGCAACTGTCAGATGTGATGTACTGTAGCACATATACTATCTCCTTGCTCTCCAAATGGAACATGGCCGCTAGCCTCCAACATGTTATCATGTGTCCATTTACTGAATGCTGAGCATTTGACAGTTCATCACTGGTGATGCTATTAATAACTGGGCTGCAGCACAAAGGCCAAGGGACGAGGTTAGATAAGAAAACATGAACACTCCCCTTCCCACTCTGAGAAGTCAATGTCTGCAGCGTTAAAAAAAGACATTTGTTGTTAAGAGACAAAGTACTGAATCAACAGCCTTTCCAGCAGGCATCCCACAACTATCAAATAAAACAACATGCACTTAATAAAGTAATACTCAAGTATTGACTGACAGCCAACATTAGAATTAATGATTTTCTTGTACAATATATTAAATTGTTAATAAAAGTCTGAAGGACAAGTGATATAGTGGATTGGAAAGTGTCAGTGTTCAGGATTAACAAGAGTGGGCACATTTCCATATCCAATCTACCCTTGCAACTTTGCCTTGACACAGCATTAGAAAAAAAATATGAATCCCTGTACTTTTGAGTGTGTGTGTGTGGGTGTGCATTTGTGTGTGTGTGTGTCAGAGGCGGGTTGTGAGGTGGGTCGGGGATGGGAGGGTGCACTCATATGGAACAGTGTCATGATGTGGCTCAGGTTATTGTTGTCCAGTTTATAGTCAGTTTCCTACTTACAGTGGACAGAAATGAGTTCATTTTTCAAAAGCCCATTAGTTAGTTGTGTTGTACTAGTTCAGCACTGATTGCTAGCACAACATATTTCCCCTCGAAATCCACCACACCAGTTGAAATTTTTCAGTGCATGCTGGGTAAATAAAAACAGTAGACGGAGATATGAAAGTGGCTCCCGTAGTAATGAATGGACAAGTTGTTGGACAGTTTTGGTCTGTTCTCGGGTCAAACTGTGAACATGTCATGGTGACTTCACGCTAGCCCCAATTAGGTCAGCCTAAAGGAACGCTGGGCATTAGTCACGCTTCATTTCCAAACTGTATAGTTCGCTTAAAGTGATACAACATAGACGTAAATGGCCAACTCTGGGATCAAAACCATAGACCCTACAGGACAAACCATTTGGTTTTGAACAGCATGATTGTAAAGCCTCTTTTTTTCCTCATGCTGCAAAAGGCTGGAATGATCAGAAGTTGGATGGAACATGTTCACCATACTTCAAGTCACAGTAAGCTATGTTAGCTTGGCTGGCTTTGCTTGTGTTAACCCAGAATAATAATTAATATTACTTTTCATTTATTTAGATCAAATCTGTCAAACATCCTCATTTTAACCGGAATGACATCTGAAATGAGGGATAACAGAACTCCCCGCACACCCGCACACACATCAGGTCGCGTCTCGCAGGATGATGGACTGCGGGTCCCAGAGTTCCACATGGAAGAGCCCCGACTCCTTCGTCCAGGCCATGCTGGAGGAGCTCTGGAGCAGCCGGCAGACATCCGCAGCGGGACCTCCTGTTTTAAATGTCATTTCCCCAGTGTAAGATGCATGTGTGGGTTGAATTTAAATCCAGCTGAGGCTTGATTTGAAATTGGTGGTAGGTTAGTTTAAATCATTTGAGACTTTCAAGGCTTTCAATTGAATAGGCTAATAGCTCAATTAATGGAAAGTCTATTTCTTTTTTTCCCAGCCACATACTTGTGGATATTCTCTAGCCAGTGTCAGTGACATTATTTAAAAACTGTCTGTGTTACAAGCGGTCTTTAAGGGCTTGCGATTACAGTGCATTACAATATGTAACATTGTATTTTGTGTCAGTTTGGCAGTTATTTGCCTCTGCAGGCTTTGTCACCATCAACTTGAAGATAGCATCAAAACTGCTTCACACGGGATTCCTGTTGTCATTTTGCACCTCTTAAACTCCCTACACTCACAGAAATATTCATCCCTAATATTTAAGATTTATGTATTTCAATTGCATATAAAATTTCCGTCCATTTGGATTAAATAGATGTATCTTAATGTCGTGCCTATTTGTAAGTCAAATGTAAATGAAACAATTAAGAATGAGATTTATGCAATAACAGCAATAAACCTGACTTATTTTAAATACACAACCACAAATTTATGTATTTATCATTGATAAATCTAGTTTGTGTCAAATGTTCTCTATTAGCCTAATGGACACATTCAGGCTGCTGCTTCTGCACCACCAGTTGTTGTGGATGTAATGTCTAGTTGTGTGAAAGTCTAGACCTTCAATATTAGATTACACAACTTTTTAATATGTCCTCAAAGGGAAAACACCTTGTTTCATATTTGGGTCAATGCTGTATAACCCTGAGGACTCATCTCCGAGTCCGACTGCAGTTAATGCACGAATCTGAGTCTGAAAAAACAGGGCTCAAATCCGAGTCAAGTCAGGAGTTAGGGTTCAAGTGCCACAAGCCTGGTAGTGGCACTATTAGCATTTACAATGATGGGCAATTTTACTGTCTTTATTATTGATTTATTTGTTTTATGTCATGCTCTGACTGTCCTGCCTCAGTGCTTTAATATGTCATGAGGTCATCATCTTTTGGTTGTGATTTATCATTGCCATGCACCTTTTGTGTGGAGATATCGCTTCATCTGAAAAAAAGTTGTGTGAACGGTCATAGAAGATGTCATGAAGCAAGATCTGTGGGCAGAATGGAAATGCTTCAGTTTTGTTTATCACATATAATAGTATTTTGTCTGAAATGGCTAATTTCATCTGCGCCTTGTGATTTTACTAAATCCAAAAATTCTACGATTTGGTATAGACTGCATATGTTTGAATGAAAATAGATTAAGATTTTTCATCTTAAGTTAACTTTACATTTGAAGTGAAATATCTCCTAACAAAACAATTTTGGATTAAACTGTATCAGAATCCATAACTGAGTATGCACCTTGTGAATCAAAGTCAAATTCATTTAGGAAATCAAAGGTGACTAAAATATTTCCTGATGTGGTGAAACAGGAACGAGAGTTGGGAAGTTGACACAGAAGACACATACAGAATGACACAGATGATCTGATGTTGTGAGCTCTTAAAGGGAAAATCAGAAAGAAGACAAAAAAGCAATGATATGAAACCCTGTTATGCATTGAAACAGTCAAAGTATCAGCATGAGAGTAAGTGACTGCTGAAGAAAGCTGGTAGTTAAATTAATGAGCAGGAAGAAATTAATGAATTACCAAAGACAGTTTTGAGAGTTGGTAATTAAATTCATGTATAGTAACAAATTTTACACAAAATACAGTCAGTCCCATCTTCACTGAGGGCAGCGGTCTGGGTGCACTTCAGTTTCTACAATGTTCTGGAGAAAAGGGAGCAGGATGTGATAATTCAGTATGCAAAGTATGCCAACCTCATATGCTCAAATTCCTATGATCTACCGTCCTCAAGGGTTGAAAGAAGTCAAACAAGTTAAAATAACAAACACACACACACACACAAAAAAAAAAATTCAAAAGGCTTAAACATGATTTATGTTTCTACATCGGACAGACACTGACTGTCCACTTTACCGGGGAACCTTATGCTGTAACCTCCACCATAAACTGACATGCATCTCCCCAAAATATGCAACAATATGTTGGATCCACAGCAGTTGGCATGGACAGCTTCGGTAGCATTGTCTTTCCTTCTGTGTTGTTCCTGGTATTACTTCTTTGTTGTTTTTAAGTGGGGTAGAAAGACAGATTGCTGCAGTGGCAGTAAACATTATTGTTGCTCAGCATTAATCAGCTCCAACTCACATAAGATATGATTTATTTCTTCCACTGAAATATCAGTGCTGTATAGGCAAGGCAAGTTTATTTGTATAGCACATTTCATGTACAAAACAATTCAAAGTGCTTTACATGAAAGATATAATGTATGTTACGTATAACGTATAGAGGAAGAAAACAAAGGAAGTTCTACAATGCACGCTACAGTGCTGCAGAAAAGAACCCGTGCTACCATCCAGATTTTTGTGACACAATTACAAAGAAACAATGGACAAGTACAAATTCAGTTCAATTCTACTTTATTTCTATTGTGTCTATTACAAAACAAATTGTTTTTAGCCACTTTTCAGAGACCCAGGACATGACCACTGAAGAAATATTATGAACTATAAGTAATAATATTAAATCTTAATTGAAGAAACAATGAAAAGTAAAAAACTCACCTAGAGGGAGAAAAACCTTTAAACCAAATAGTGACAAGGGAAAACTCCCCTTCAAGAGGGAAGAAACCTTGAGCAGGACCTGGCTCATAAGTGGGAATATTCCTGCTGGAGGCCAGCTGGATAAAGGAAGGAAAGATGAGAGGGATAGGACAGAGAGGATGGAGAACAAGAGAGAAGAGGCAAGATATATTGGCAATATATTGGACTACATATAGGATTATATAGGACAATATATATTAACAGTAATTATCTATTAGCTGGATAACTAAGGATTCAATGTACTTGTATTATAACTGGTATATTGTTTGTACATGAACAACAGAGATGATATATAATCAGACGTAGGCATTGACACTAAGGTGGTCAAAGGATCAGACTGCAGGTGAGCATGTTAGTTGATATCCCAGAGACATCTTTATAGACAGGTGGAGGTAAATGCTAGGATGGTCAGAGGGTCAGACTGCAGGTCAATATTTAGCTGTGGAAACTCTGGCCTGCAAACATATACAGAACAAAAAATAAAAAAAAAAGGGGGGGGGGGCCCAGGACAGCACAAAATAAAAAATTAAAAAAAAAAATTACAAGAAAAGTGAAGCACAAAAAGTTGCATTCATGAGGTGCTCCTAATTAACTATGAATGTAGATGAAGGAAGAATCATGTTGGTGTCCCCCCGCAGTGTAGGCCTATAGCAGCATAGCTATGACGAGACTATGTTTAAGATGAGCCTACTCTAGTCTTGGCTTCAGCCAGTCCTATAACTGTATCTATGGCTATTGGCCCTAAAACACTAATTTTTGACTAACTATAGGTTTTACTGAACAGACATGTTTTAAATTTAGTTTTAAAAATGATGGTGGTGTCAGCCTTCTTAACCCAAATTGGTAACTAGTTCCACAGTAAAGGTGCCTGGTAGCAGAAGGCCCATCTCCAAATCTACTTTTGGATATTCTAGGATCTTCGCGTACACCTGCATTCTTGAGAGTGGAGAGCTCTATTAAGAACATAAGACATTATCAGGTCTTGTAAATAACGAGGATCCTGGCTGTTAAAGGCCTTATATGCACATAACAGAATTTTAAATTCGATTTGAAATTTTGCAGGAAGCCAGTGGAGGGAGGCTATCATGGGGGAGACGTGGGCCCCGATTGTACCCTTCGCCCTACTCTTCACCACGAGCCTCTACCCTCAAATTACATGTTAGGAACCTTTGCTAACCTCTAATGCCATCTTTCACCCACTATAGCCGCTACACATTCTGCTGACTCTTTCACTCACTTTGGCAATGGGTGTGTTTTTTGCCCTTTCCTCAAACTTGGTATCGTACCATCGTAGGTTTAGGAAAAAGCATTTTGGGTGGTCCGACTACCCGCAACCCATGTCGACTCGTTCAAGAGCGTGTCCAGATGGCTTCAATGCACGTCCACTTGGTCACATGTGGACGTGCACAAACGGCTCCACCTCTCGAATTAACTCTTGTATAAAAAGCGTGATTTGGCCTCAGTTGAACCCCTGAGAAAATGGCAGATTGTCATAAATTGGCTTGCTCCCCTAAATAAAACCAAGTGAATTGGCAGATTTATTTAATTACCTCTTCGCCGGTGTCAACCTCCACAGGTCTCTCGATCCCGTATATACTCTCAGGGAAGAGAGTGGAGGTGGCGTGGACAGCCGTTCTTATTGGTTAGCGGCGGCCTAAATTGAATTTAATATTTTATTGACAATCTCAAGGTATAGTAGTGGCCTATATAAAATGGTGAAGTTCCATCCGATTCATCACTATAGCCTAACTTACGTTTCCCCGTTCTCTTCATGGAATCAAAGCATTTCTTACATTGATCTATTGATCTCCTGATGCCAGAGAATGAGGACACTGCCACTGCTACCTCGACCCACGCTTGCCGGGTGTCATCCTGGGAGGGCCTGAGGAGGAGCCAAACTATTCTTGTCTGCCTACTCTTCACCTCATGTACAAGATGCTTTATCTCACCTTCAGACAAGCGCTGTGCCCGTCCTCCCTCCATGACGGGTTTGGGAAAGTGGATTAAGGAAAGCGCAACCTGCTCTTAGAGGAAATGGCTGCTGTCGAACTGATTAGTTTAACAAGTGAAACGCCCTAACCACTCCTATGCATAATGTAGCAGGTAGAGCAGATGAGAAAGAGGATATAGCAAGGGTGGACGATTGCATTTTTTCGAGGGAAAACACACGTTATCCCTAAATAGCGGCTATAGCAGATCTGGCCGAGGATTGGGCCTGTGATCTCCCTTGCTGATTTCTGTCAAGACTCGCGTTGCTGCATTTTGGATCAGCTGGAGGCTAGTCAACAAATTATTTGGACATCCTGCTAATAACATATTACAATAATCCAGTCTAGAGGTGACAAATGTGTGGATTTTTTTTTGTCAGCATCACCCTGGGAGAGGATGCTCCTAATCTTGGCGATGTTACAGAGGTGAAAAAGTGCTGCCTTGCAAACCTGATTAATATGATGTTTAAACTAAATATCCTTATCAAAAATAACCTAGAGGTTTCTCTGAGTTGTACCGAAGGCCAACATAAAATCAGCTAATCCATTCCTAAGGTCTTTGGGACAAAAAAAAAAAAAGAAAACATCTGTTTGACCAGAATTTAAAATCAAATAGTTAGTGGACACCCAGGTCTTAATGTCCTTAAGACATGCCTGAAGTTTGGCCAATGGTTCTGTTTTGTCTGGCTTCACGGATAAATACAGATGTGTATCATCAGTGTAGCAATGAAAATGTGTGCCGTGACTCTGGATGATATTTCCCAAGGGCAGCATGTATGGAGTGAGGAAAGTCAGCCCTAATACTAAAGCCTGATGCCACAGCAGACCCTGGTCTGTGTGAAAGAAACATAATTAACACGGACAAACTGGAAACTGTCAGATAAATATGATTTAAACCAGTCTAGTTCTGTCCCTTTAATCCCAATAACATGCTCTGATCTGTGCAGTAAAATGGCTTGGTCTAGCAGAACTAGTATGGACATTAATCCATTGTCTAAGGCCATGAGGAGGTCATTAGTGACTCTAACCAGTGCTGTTTCAGAGCTATAATGTTTTCTGAACCCTGACTGAAAAAAACAAATAATTTCTGTGCAGGTGGTCGCCAAACTGGCTTGCAACTACTTTTTCCAGAATTGAAGATATAAATGGGAAGTTGGACATTGGTCAATGATTGGCTAAAATATCTTAATTTAGAGATGTTTTTTTTTTTAAGTGAAGGTTTAATTAGTGAAACTTTAAAAACCTGTGGTACGTACCCTGATTTTAGGGACAGGTTAATCTGACCTATTACTGGCATACCAATAAAAGAGAAAACATCTGAGCAGTGAAGTTGGGATGGTGTCTAATAGACACGTGGATGGTTTAGCTTTACTGACAGTTCACATCAGCTCAGAGAGATCTTCGGGAGAGAAACAGCCCAGAGTCAGGTCATGACCGGAGGGAGTTACTGAAACTGTAGAAACGCCCACAGACATTGGTGGTTGGGCTTGGTTGATATATTATTTAATTCTGATTATTCACTACTGAGAACTGCAGGAATGCACGGCTCTACAGAGTGGTGACTCTTTATAAACCTGGCTACAGTGCTGAAAAGAAAATGCTGGTTATTTTTGTTTTCTTCTATTAGTGATGAGCAGTGATAAATTCCAACTGTAACATCGGTTTCATATGTAGGCAACGTTATTCCAAGGAACTATAATGTACTGTTTACAACCATATAACAGAGCCAACAACAAAGTCTGTAAAGATTTACAATACTTTGTTTGGAGAGAATTCTATCCCTCAAATTTTAGAAGATATTAATATATTAATATATCTGTTTTCATAAACTCTGGTAATAAAGAAACTTCTGAATGCACACATAACCTTTCTCTCATTTTAAGATTATCTGTGCTTTATTTGTTGTCTTCAATATAATCTGAAAGTGGCACTCCAGAATCCTTTTAAATTAAATCATTTCAGGCAAATCATTTAGTATTTTTCCATAACAACATGAAGTATTAAGTCTAAGGGTTTCTGGCACAACTTCACCTTCCTCCAATGTGTATGAAGAGGAAACAAGTCTTAGAAAGTTAAGACTCCAGCAGTACTTGAAGCATCTAGAATAACTTTAATAATTGACTATGCATTCTACTTCATCGCCTTTGAATTTAAAAGCAAGTGAGGCCAGCCAAAGTGATGACTATGGTAATTTTTTATATATATATATATATATATATATATATATATATATATATATATATATATATATATATATATATATATATACATATATATATATATACACACCACACACATACACATTAACAAGTTTAACACTAGTCTCTTCTTTTACAATAGGTACCCAACCTAGTCATTTATGTTATTACTTAAAAATTCTGGGATAGAATATAAGATTCTGTTGTACATTAATGACACAGGCCTATCATGAGAGAAAAATATACTCCACACATTTATAGTTTCATATTTTCTGAGACACCTGATGTAAAAAGAGCAATGAGAATCTTTGCTACCTATGTGCTGATGACATGTCTTAGTAATACAAATCACGTTCATCCCTAATGTTTAAAAGTGCTTCTTTTTGGCAAACTTATCTGATGACATTACTGAGTAATATAATTCCTGCTTATTTTTTCTCTGTGTAACAATTTAATTCTCGTGATGCAATTCATAGCAATGGGTTTTTAAACTATTGAAAAAAAAATGTCATTATAAGAAACCGAAAGTGTCAGCTCTAAACTTCTTTGGAGTACAAAGCTGGATTTATATTAAAGCAAATTAAACTAAGTTTTTTTTTTTTCTTTTCCTGGTCGTTTGATCTTTTTAAAATTATTTTATTTTTCTGTTTGTGGTGATTTAAGACTTACAGCAACACCAATGACTTGGAAAAAAAAAAGAAAATTCTTAATGGTGTAGATGGGAATCGTCGTCTTGTTTGAATCTTGAGCATCAGAATCTTTACAGGAGCGTCCAATAAAGCCATGCTATTTTGAGCTGGCTATTATATTGACATTTTATATAGAAAAACTAATCTTGTACCTGTTTTTTGAAAGAATGAGAAAAGACTATTGAGAAAAGACCAGATCAAAGAAGTTTCATTTATCCTGTAACGCTTCACATAACATGCTAGATTGTGGACAATAAGATCTTTAGACATTTGGAGCTTTTTGAAACGTTCCACTTCATAGTGTTTTCTTTGTGTCTGTATTATGTGTAGTGATGTGTCCATTACTGGAAGCATTTGGATCTGAGTCCTATTTCTATAAATGTATTTGCTGATTTTTTTTTTTCTTTTCCCTCAGTGTCTGTTTTGCTCACTAGATCTCTATGGCTCTTATATCTGTTAAAATAAGGGCGGAAGATGATTATTGTGTTAGGATTTCAGTTGGCAATGAGTTCTGAAGACTGGATGCAACAAAATGAGGTCAGGTTGCTGAGTCTTAAATTTGGCTCAAGGCACTAAGTAAATGAGCCTGATTTCCACAGTGGAATTGCACTGCAGGACCTATTTATGGTGACAGAAAGGTGGTGATTTATGTATTCTTTGGAGTTGCCTCTGAAGTAATATTTCCAGTTGACTCTGAAGTCATATTCTCACAGATGAAAATTGCAGCGTAAGGTGAAAGATGTTTGATGTTCATGATAGTACATAGGTTTCCATGTGAGTTAATCCCATCCCAACACAGCAAAGGCTTTTAGGTATTCAGCCTATGTAGATGGACTTGCCTGCAGTTGTCCAAGAAACTCACAGTGTTCAGAGCTACATTGGATTCAAGAGGATGCAGTGGCAATAATGACATTTAGCATTGGTGGACAGCACAGGTGAAAGCTGAAGGGGATAATCATTTAGTTTCACTCCATGAAGCAAATCTTTGTACTCAATGAATTTTGGCTGTTCTCACAGCGCAGCAAAGCCAAAGGACCAACAACGGCTCTCCAACACAACCAAGAGCAGCCCACACCTCAGATTGTTCCACATATGTCTGAGAATCCCCCCAGTGGCTTTACCATGTGGACACATACTTTTAAACAAAGATGGTGAGCAATTTCAGAGCATTGTCCAAAGCTTTACACAGAAAAAAAGCACGACCGTCCGTGATAACTGCACGGAAATCAGTGTCAGTAAGGCTTGGACACAGGGACCTTTCCATATAATATCTATGGTTATTTCCCTGCTGGAGCCCAAAATATATATGAAGCTTTTCAGACATTTTTCTTTATTTACTGTGAGTTTATTTACTTTACTCTGCCAGAAGATGACATTATCACACTACATAGCCAGTAGTCAGTTATGAACACAATCATTTTTAATAGTCAAAACATCATTTTTAATTGACTGAAAGAAATATGACGGCCTTGAAACTGTCTCAGTTCATGCTGCATCAAAACATTTACTGCCGTTTGCTTTCTTTTTTTTTAATGAATGCACTGTTAGGGTTCAATATTTATGTGATGCTTATTCAAAAAAAAAAAAAAAAAAACACAAAAAAACAGATTTACTTGGAGTTAAACTAAAATCTGTTTTTTTTAAAGTGATCCTAATTTTTCACTGAACAGTTAATCATGTTGATGCTCGTATGACCTGTGTTGCTGCAAGAAAAAAACTGGAATGTCACTGTCCATTTACAGTCTGATGATTATTAATAGATGTACTTGTTTGCAGCTATGCACTCATGTGCTACTTAGACTGACATTACTAAAAAGAGCTGGTTTTCCAGTGGTTTATTTATTTATTTTTTTTAGATCAGTACAATTCTGGAACATCGGCTGCATAGCTGGATACTCCCATTGGTGCTATTTATGATTTGGGAACACATGCTAATTTGCCCAGTTTAGTAAATCTGCCCCCAAAGGAGTGTTTGCCAGAGAGGCAGTGTGGGCCCACTGTAACAAGACAGAAAGCAAAGTCTAATTTGATAGAACTTTTGGAGACCATTTTTTTTCTTTGAGTATTTTATGCAGACATAACTTTTTCTCAGCAAGGAAAAAAAAAAAAGAAAAATGCATGATGACAAGTGGGGCAAACATGTTTTCCAGCCACATCATTATAGATTAGAAGAACAGGCTTTACTGTCCTCATGCAAACCTCATTTGCTGAAAAAGCATAATTGTTCTTTCCTGTCTTGTGGTATAACTGCGTGGAAGTTGACAACCGTGACCACAGCATATTGATGTTTTTCCCGGAACCGTATGGTGGTTGATTTATCTGTAATCAAAATACACCTTGCACATAAGGTTTCCACGGGACACAAAAGGCCAAAGAATGACTAACACAGCCACTTTCACTTTAGAACAACTGTGTGGCCCAGCGGCTAATGAAATTCCACTAAGCTGAGTTGTGATAATGGGATTTGATTTGAGGTTACCATGAAAGGCTTTTGTGCTGCAGATTTAATGCACAGTGCAAGTTATAAAGCCTGCTGAGCTAATTTGCTGATATTGTATTCTTGTCAATATATAGACTGGAATGTTGAATGATATCTATAATTTTAGTAAATAAAGGCAACTGGAATGAATCCTCCTGGTATTAATTATTAGACCATGGCCAAGTAATGAAAGGAAAAGCATTCATTGTACTTGAAAGCAGGGCAGATACAGTGATGGGATTGATTAATTTACGTCTTAAATTGTCAAAGCAGAGGACTCAGTGATTGGGAGAACCATTTCAAATATTCAAAAGGGCGAATGTTCTTGTGTAACATCTATTAATCATGGAGATTTTGGCCGGGCAGATGAATTGTGGTGTCGGCTCTCTTAATGCATGCTGCCACAGAATCATTAACTACAGCATTCGTTCAAGCCAGAACAGACACAGAGGCTAATCAGCAGCTGTAATGGACACACTTCATAATAGTCAGTCTTTTCAGAATAGTAAGGAGATTGAAGCTGGGGAGGCTGAGAGCACGCTATGAAGACAGCTTTGATCGTAAGAGCTGAGAAAGTGATGTGCCTATGTACTCATTATTTTACCTCCAGACTTGTGTCTGAAGAACACAGAGGATTTTCAACATTTAATACCAGAGTATTTTCAAACTACAACTGTCGTCCCATTCTTATAGCCACTGAAGCGAAGTGAGTTCTCCATAATTAAGGCAACTTTATTGGCACTGTTCCCATGCAAGTGTATGTACTAGTACCTGTGTTAGATGTTTCATCTTTATTAGCCAGAGCATGGTAAGCCTAGCTCTTCATGCACTAATCCCCGGCTAAAGAAACAGCTTTCAAGGAATTAACATCAAAAGTAAAGCTTTGCATGCTGGCGGGGGAGCTTTCAACAGAGCCTGCCTCAACTATCTCCTAAGTATTTTCAGAGCCTCGGGGATGAAGTGGAAGTTAAGTTTAACTTGCTCTGTGTTCTTCTGCAAGTCTTTGACCTTGTTCTCAGGTCTCTTAATAATCCCTGATACTTTTGATTCTGTATAGCGTTTGGGGCATTTCCACGAGGCAGTGCCAGAGGGCCATTGCCCATTTTCTTCTTTGACAGAGATTCCTCAGATCAGGAGGTAAAGGTAGATTTGGGTGAGGATTTGGATCAGCACCTGAGACACAGAAATAACTATATTATTGATCCCTACACAGGGAAATCTTTAAATCCTAATTATGCCCACATAATTAACCTTCCACTTTGGCGTCCAAATATTTTGAAAAAAAAAAACAAAATATGCTCCTTTTCCTGGGAGTGAGGCAAAGTCTCATGCAATCCATTTAAAATTGCCATTTCTCCTATACTGTCCTCACAGATTTACTATTTGGTCCAACAAGCATGTGGACTTCATATAAAGTTTGTTTCTAATCTTTATAGATAATAAAGCAACAGATCACACCTCTGCTTTCTGAAGCACCATTCAACTGATAGTTGTTTGGCCAGTTATGATTGCTTTTACAATACTCGCTCATGCTTATGTTGCCATAAGTCATTTACCGTTTCATAGACTGTGACACCCTGGACTGAGCTCAGGGACGGTCTGGACTGATTCATGGTGTCTTTCCAAAGTACAGTTGGAGAAAACAGCTTTGGCAGCTTTGCTTTGTTGCTCAGAGCAATAACAAAACATATACCTCCTATCTCCTGAGGTCCACAGCGAGTTCTCTGTGGTGCAATAAATCGCTTGTCTACCTGATGTTAACATCCCATCAGGCAATCATCAGACAATCTTCTTCCTCCACTCTAAATCTGGTCATACGGCGTTCTTGAAAGATGTGCAGCAGGATTTATTTTGTCATGTGCTGTTCAAGCTGTCTGAAACATCACCATCCCTCCATTTTACACTCACAAGAACATGAGAGAACATTAAACATTAGACAGTGAATTATAAGCCATTATTTTTTCATCATGTTTAAGACTCCCATTAATAAAATAGTCTACAAGAGAAAGAATAAAGAAAGCATTATGCATATTTCTTACAGCCATACCAAACATAAATTATGTTAATTTACAATAATAGCATAGATGGCATACAGAGCTATTTATTTATCTGCTAAGTTGCCTAAAATATGCTAAATCTAGGGTTTTCCATACTTAAAAACACAAATACAATCACAAGATAAGGTTAAACGTGACTTCTACATTCTGGCCTGTACAAAGCCACCGGGAGGAACCTTTAATTTCAAATCCCTCCGTTGTGTTGTCAGTGTGAGGTTGAAGGTATTTTTTTGGGGATCAAGCATAATAAGCCTAAGAAATTAAATATTTGGTTATCGTGCTGCAATCAGCAATCCACCATTACTTGTAATTTCATACTTGTTTGGAAATCTTACCGTGAGATCTTTTGCACAACTTGTTAAGGCTGCTTTAAATGGAGTAAACCTTTTTTTTTTTTTTAGATTCTCTTTAAACCTCCAACATTTGTGCTACAGAGATGTCAGCTGCAGCTATGAAGAGCATATAAACACAGTCCATTTAGTAGTTACAGTCCCAGTCAGCTCCCTGGCTCCTGCTTCACAACGACATACGCACCCTTTAAAGGAGGCTATGGTCACGAGAGGGTTAATAACCAAATAATTATTATTAACCAAACCATCTATATTTGACGAGTTGTATCATTTAGGACTGTTGATTTAAAAAGACGAAACTAAACTGACTGCCAAGTCTAACTAGTCAGACTGAAGGTCAGACAGAAAAAGTGTTGAGTTTCTCTGATTCCTGCTGCTTTGGAGAAAATGTTTTTAGTTGGCCCCACACTCAGATTCAGCTGTGATAGAAGCCGACAGAGCAAGTGATTGAAGCTGCTGCATCTCACACCCCCCCCCCCCCCCCCCAAAAAAAAAAAAAAAAAAAAGAGAGAAGAAGAACAAAAGGAACAAAACAAAACAACAGCAAACTACAGAAAAAAAGCAAGTCAGCTGTCCCTCAGATTTATTTTATTTTATTTTACTTTATAAAACTACCATAAAATGGACCTGAGCACCATACATTAGAGGTTCATTTTCATAGATATTCATTTCTAAAAGAGTTCCTAACCAAGTCAGCGTGTGGGGATTGTGTGCTATTAACACATTCATTACAATATTTATTTTCTGGTAATATTGTTGGCTTTGTGACTCTAAAATTAATTAAATTCCATTCCAGTCTATTTTATTTAAGGCCATTTATTATAATCTCACAAGTAACACATGAAGTCAGCTGTGAACAGAGGGCTCTGAGTCAATTTCATTCAATCAAGTATGATTAAAAAGATGTTGTATTTGTAGGTGTAGTTTTAAAGGCTTTAAAGGCCAATATTCGACATAATAGGAAGGTTAGATGAATATGCTATATCAAGTTGGAGGGTACTATCAGAGATTTCTCTTCATAAACAGGTAACACAGTAATGAAGTCGTGTCATATATTCTTTTCTCTGTTTCCATCGCTAAAAATTATGATCCAAGTCATTTGTATTTACAGAAACAGCTGTATGGAGTGGAGCTTTGGCCGATATAGCTTCTTCTTCTGATTTTCCGATAAATGAGGATCAAGGTGAGCCCGTTTTGAGGAAACTTAAAGGTATTTCCAAGAGGTCATTTGTAGCATTTTAAGCTGAAATCAACTTCTTATTGTTACACTATTATTGTGTTTTATTATATGTTGGCATAAAAAGCATGACAGGAAGCTCATATCAGCCCTGTATGCTCCATGTTTGTAGAGCCCTTGGAGCACATGAGATGAGGATTTAATCGAGTTTGTGATAATGGAGAGCACAGTAAACATCAAAAGTACTGAGGAGGAAGAGAGGACAGAGGAAAGAGAAGAGCGTGAGGGCAGTAAAGTGAAGTATTTGTCAGAGGATCCAAGGCTAGAGCAACGATCTTTAATATTTACTGTTGTGATTATGTATTCCCACTTAGAATGGGGCATATTTCAGTGGGTGCAATGGGAATGTGAAAAGGTTTTCAGGCAATATTGTAAAAAGTGCTGCAAAAAAAGAACACCTACCCCACCTTTAAAGGTCATAATGCTTTTTTGAGTGATGGAGGTGTGGTCATCGTGAGTGTGTGAGATTTGCCTGGGCATTGTTCGAACGGGTAGCTACTAATTTTATACCTGTTTTCAAAAAGCATATTTTAATCCTTCTGGTCAATACCATGATTGGGTTCAGTTGTGGTTATTCCAGTCTTGCAAAGTAATTGAAAAGTCATCATTACATTATTTTCCTCTGGAAGGTATAAACTGAGCAGGAATGTTTGCAAATTCTTTTTTTATTTGTTAATATAAATTAGATTCATTACAGGAGAAGTTACACATATTTCCCTGTTGTTAAGTTTTATCCGGGTTATCAATTAATATATTGTTTTTTATGCAGAATTAGAGTGGCCCCATCGCTGTGAAATGTAATCTTCACATTATCATGATTATTTTGTCTCTTTTTGCATCTGGATTTATTAGTGAATAACATGCAGTGCATAATGTTAAGCTACGTTCAGAGTACAGAGCGGTTTTGCTGGATTTTGTTGTTGTGTGTGGACTAAACACCATGTTTTGCAGTGAGTTCACACTACACAACTGATCAGAGTCAGGGGGTTCAAACGTTACGAGATTCTTCAACAGATTCCTCCTGACTCGTCCGTCTTTTTCAGTAACAGCTGTCTCTTCGCATTAAGCAGACATATCTCCGTTGTCATTAATGTTACAAGTAGCTTCGGGTGCATCAACCTGCTTTGCTCACCGGGTTGTTAAAGAGAACTGGCAGTTTTTCACACGTCGTCTTTCCCTCGAGTCTATTCTGATACTGCACACTGCAAAACATCAAAGAGACATGGGTGTTGTTGACAGAGTTCTATCAAATTCTGAACAGTTTTCTGAGTTGAAGCCAGCATCTCTCATTTTTGCCACTTATTCTGGGTTTTCCTCCTGATGTTTCCTCTGATCCTGTCATTTGAACAATCTACCAATAGAAAATTTTACTCTTCGTGCAAGGATCTTAAAAATAATTTATATATACTTTGTATAAGAGGACCAGGACTAACAGCCTGTAACATCTGTTTTCTGAAGAATGCTTTTGAAGCATCTTTTACCTCGTAATACAAATGGGCTGAACAAGCAGGCCTGGAAGCCAGCTGGACCACAGCCACCTTAGTTTAGATACCATAAGTAAGCGATTGTAGCTGGGCATACTTGACTTATGCTAACCTGTATTGCTAATTAATATTACTTTACACTTTGAGACCAACAGCCATACAAACATTAAGCAAACAAATGCTGCCAGATCTAAAACAGGGACAAGCAGAGCTCTGCAGAGACCCACCATCTCTTGGTCTGTGCTGAGTGCCAAGTAGCTAAAGTGATGACAGTGAACCATTGGCGATGTCAGCCATCAATCAGAACACAATGCAGCTACTTAAGCATACATTTGTGGTTTACATAATTTTATCTGATGTGGAAAAAAAATAAACTAAACAAATCATTCCTTAGTCTTGTACAGTTGTCATGCAAATTTGGATTTGAAAACCAAAACCTTTTATTTTTCATTTTTTTACTTTTTTGGACATTTTTAAATGGGAGTCAAGGGGAATAAACTCACTTCTGGAGCCGGTGGTCAGTTTAGTTTAAGGTACTGTAAGTTTTCTTCTTTCCATTTTGAATTCAACTCTGAAAAATGGATGTTGTCCCTTGGTCTTAATGCTGCATTGGGAATTTAAAATGTGTTGGCTAAATTTTCACTTGTAAGGTATAGTTTATCAGTTATTAGTGAGTTCTGGTGAGGCGATAATGAAACACTTAACAAACACTTGACTGGACAATCTGCCAGAGGGTGCAAGTGGATTTAATCTCCAGTTTGTATACATAATCGAGAGGTCATTAACTCACATCACAGAATGCAGGATGGTTCAGAATGACAAATTGCCATTAGGAAACAGTTTGTCTTAAGCATCACGAACAAAACATGGAGTCCTTGAGATAAGTTTGTCTAGACGCCTACGTGTCAAAACTTAGAGACTTGATGGAGCCAGAATGATTTAACAAAACCATGGCCCTCAACAGACCAGAATCTAGGGGAACTGTCATGGACATGTGAATCCAGCATTACAGAATAAGGCCCCAAAACACAGTTCTAATATTACAATCCCTGCTTTTTGTTTTTGCACCCCATTTTCTTTGCATATATGAAAAGCTTATCTAGATCACAGCAGTAGAGCATGCGGTCCCCACTATGTGTACGAGTTTGCAGCTCAGATTGGAATCAGTTTATTGATTGGTTAAAATGATTAAAGTGATTAAGTTTGGAGTTTTAATTTTAAATTTTAGTATAATTAACATTCTTAAAATAAGGGGAACAGCCAAAGATCCCCTGGAGG
Source organism: Hirundichthys speculiger (assembly GCA_018398805.1). Taxonomy (NCBI): domain Eukaryota; kingdom Metazoa; phylum Chordata; class Actinopteri; order Beloniformes; family Exocoetidae; genus Hirundichthys; species Hirundichthys speculiger. The sequence continues at coordinate 3,439,086 of JAGFBZ010000606.1, read as the reverse complement.
CTAACTACTCTAGACGTCACCCAAACCCAATTGGGAAAACACAATGCCTACCTAACCGGACGACTGAATGACCAGTTCTCAATCACCAGAAACACCCACAGGTGCATCCCCCAGTCGACCGTTGGGCAAGGTCAGAAAAGAATCAGGTTTCCAATCGTGTAAAGAAGCATCACTGGTTTTAGCACCACGTGATGCAAGCCTGGAATCCCACAGGAAAACAAAAGGAAGGAACACAAAATTAAAAGAGAATAAACCTTGACTGGAGTAAATACCACCAAAACACAACATGATCGCAGCAGGCCTCATCTACAACAGACAGATGCCGCCCCCCTCCCCGCACCCAGCGAGGAGCTGGTCTAAGTGTTCAGCAGGCCCACGGCCTGCAGGACCTGAACTCCAATTGAGAACGTCTGAAGTACTCCCAATTAACATTGTGGATAACTCGCATTAACACGATGGCAGGATACTGGATCATAAACACCCACACATGGAAGAAGCATAGCCAGATAGCACGTCCTCCAGTAGCCCGAGGTTAAGACTGATAAGCGAGTTTATCAGCAATGACGCCGTAAGTGCCCAGAACCCCACATGTGGCTTTCATCGGGAACGTTAAACCGCTATGCCTAAAGAGCACATGACCAATAGAAACAAACAGGCCTTAAAAAGACAAAAAGAGGACAGTAAACAAAACAGACAGTAAAGAAAACCCCTCGGACCCTTGATCCGACTGGAGTTAACTGTGAACCGCACAACAGAATAATCCAGAATAGACACATTGCATTTATTTGACACGTCTGGAGCTCCCAGATCCTCCAGATCCGCATCTCGAACCGCGTTCTTAACACTTCTGACCGCCACTAACACCCCAAGTCTCTACTGCAACAAATAACTTGGAGGTAAGCAAGCAGGAACGAGTTAACAGTGAAACTAGACAGAGTCGAACAAATATAATCACTGTTCATCAGCCCTAGTCCACTGATCGACGCAGCCATCACACAGTACCAACCATCACTACGGTAACCTGGATCTCCTGAAAGGGCAAGACAAACACTTACATCTCGCAAAGACCCCTGGCTGAGTTAATGAAACCCAAAAACAATACGATAACATGATTCATAATTGTAATGCACATAATTAGGTAACTAATTAACTAACATTAGGTAATTAGTTAACTACCATACACATTCAACCCATGTCCACAGAAACCCCTTGTGTGTAGAAGGCTTTGGATCTTCTGGCACAGATCCCACGGTGGCGACACCAGAACATCCTGGATGACAATGTAGCAGCAGCCATGGATGACGTGTAGAATCTAACAGTCTTTATTGTAGAAGCTTCAGCCCCTAACTTTGATCTTTATTGTAGAAATGTGCACCACAAGCTCAACACTGTTCAGGAAGCTTCAAAAACAAACATCATTCAGGAAACTTCAGAACCCCCTCAATAGAGAGCTCAGGGATCAGCATCAGGATCAGGATCAGGAACTCCCACAGCGTCCAACAGGAACCACACGATGTTAATGGCTGCATGGGTAGCCAGCCAACCCCAGGACCAGTCGCTGTCGCCTTCAGCAGCTCACCTGTGAGTCAGCCTGGGTTAGCACAACATTCAACTCCTAATTACCCAACGCAGTATCTGGACCTCCATCCTGGACAACCTGTAAAGAGTTTCTCCTGATAAACACCTCAGATTACCCTGAAAGGTGAAAGGTTTTGGTTTTACCCGGTGGTGGGTGTGCTGTCAGAGACATCCACACAACCAACTCTCCCCCTTCAAAACCTTTCACATCATCATCTAGGACCCCAGTCTCTACAGACCATGAATTAATCAATGGATCAATAATGCAATTATTTCCTGAAAGGAAAGAAACCCATGCACAGTTAGAGCAGTGGTTCTCAACCTTTTTTGAACAAACGCCCCCCTGAGGCACCATGATGCTCTTAACCCCCCACCCCCACCCCCCCAAAAAAGGAAAAAAAATGAGTATGTGTATTCATATGTATGTAAACATGGATTTTCATTTGTGGAAATGGAAATAAAGGAAATAACATGGAAATAATATTATAATACTGTAGTTGCACTGGGACCGAAATCTCTTCTTGTGGACTATAAGGCTGAATTTCTGAGATTGAACTGCAAGTCTGAATTTAAATCAAATTGATCTTTCTACAGAAAGGCCACACCACCTTTTATGATTTTTTTTTAATTCATCACAACATTTGTAAATAAATTCTTGGAACTAAGACAAAATACCACCACAGCAGAATTTGATGAAAATCTGTTTTATGGGTAGGCTAACTGAAGAACCCAACAACATCATACACACTTCATGTGAACAGCGGTGAATTAACTAATCAAAACTCAGAACCACTCGTGCATCAAATAATGCACCTTAAACATTTGAAACAGTCATTTTCGGAGTAGGCTACTGACAAGGCCTGGCCTGGCAACAAGGAAAAAAGGAGAAAAACTATTTACAAAAGGGAACGACTGCTGCTCTTCATTTTTAGTGGGAGCCCTGTGCTTGGTGGGCTGCTGCCAGCTTTTTAACATCTGGACACATCGCTAGCTTAAGCCTGAGTGGACCAGAACTCACGAGGTCCAGATGATTTCGGTATTTTTGCCTGCATGTGGAGAGCTCGGCTGAATCCCTGTTCAGTAAGTTGAGTCTTTAGATACCTTGTCTGGATGTTTTTTTAGAAAGATGCTCCTGTAATTGCCTTCATTGGAGAACACCTGCTCACATAGCAGCACATCTACAGATGTACATTGCTCGTTGATGGAATAAATCCATAATTTATGTAATCAGCATTGTACTGCCGTCACTTTTTCTTGTTTTCCACCATTTTTGATTGTACTGTAAATGTTTGTGATTAAACGTGATTGCGTGGTCTTGATTGTGTATGTTTTCATTGGTTGTTGAATGAGGCCAGCAAAATGTGCTGGAAAGGGGTTTCTCCTCTGCTGTGTGTTTATGGGCGTTACTATGGCGACGGATCCCGCTCAGCTCGTCTGATTGTGACGTAGAGAGAAAGCAGATTTTACGGGTCATGGAAGCAGCAGACTCTGGGTTTTGGTCTCAGACAGCAGCTTTATTTTTTGAAAGGAAATCTGAGCACAACGTTTTATTGAAACATAAATAGATTTGCACTATAAAAAACCTTGAGAAACCATGGAAGTTTAAAATAGAGTTCTCAAGGGGTGGCGCCACTCATTTGTGCCTGAGCGCCCCCTCTCAGCCCTGATGTTTCCAGCGCCCCCCTAAAGGTTCAGAACGCCCCCTGGAGGGCGGTACCCCCCCCCCCCCCCCCCGTTAAGAAACCCTAAGTTAGAGGAACTCGCCATCACAGCCAGCTCCCAACCTGTAAATTAGAAGATCGCAGCGCAGGTAACAAACACAATAACAGAAACCACAGACGTAGAGCAAAACAACATCAAACAGGTGGTGGTCCCGGCCGGCTTCACGTTACTTGTATACCTTGTTGTGTAGCGACGGAGGACTGATTAATGTATCCTCTATTGTGTTATTTGCTAATTATATTTGGAGAATATACAGCCCTCTTGTCAATGTTATCCCTGTGTCATTTCAGGGAATACAGTAATCCCCCACACTTCGCGGTTAATTGGGGCTGTGACCCCCCCCCCCCCGCGATGAAAACCGCGATGTAGATGTACATGTACATGTACATGTATATGTATATGTACATACAGTATACATGTATGCGTGTACGCAAAATCTACGGAAGGTACACTCACTTTGACGATCTCTCCTCTGTGCATAGCTGACGAGATGAGAGATGGGAGATGTGGGGACACGTGTCAGCCAATCAGCGTGCAGACAACCGACGGCACAGTAATGTCCGTCATAGCAGCCAATCACAGGCCTCGATATTGTTCATGGGGCCCTGTCAGCTTTTGTTGCTCCCTGAGACTCGTTCTTGATGTGATGGGTTTCGCTTCAGTCTTGCGTGCTTCGTTTGAATTTTTTTTCAATTTTTTTTTCTAAGCATATTTTTGAAACCTCCACGATGTACTGAGACCGTGATTGCTGAGACCGCAAAGTGTGGGGGATTACTGTACAGAGACAAGACGGGCTCGGATACATTTCAGTCTGAAGACGTAACTGCACTCAAGGGTGTCCCATTTCTAAACCACAAGATAGCCCTTACACTTACTTTCGAGGGTTAAGATTGAGGGCCAAAAATTGAAGGTTAAGGGCGACGGTTGAGATTGAGGGTTAAGGGAGGAAATGGGAAATTCACCCAAAATATTTTCAGTTGTCCTACACACATCTAACCAGGACTTGTTTCCAGGCTGGATTTGAGCGTCATCAGAGACGAAGCTTCACATCTTCATCTAAAGACCAATCCAGATTCCAAGGAGCACAAAACTGAAACGCAGCTCCACCTCGCACCAGCCGTCTCAAAGTCTATTCTCTGAGCGACCAGAAGCCAGCAGAGAGACATCAGGACTAAACAGGTACGGTTCGCATGTCCTGGTTTCAGCTGAACTCCAGCAGTCACATCAGAGCTCAGTGAGCAGGTCTTCACAGCAGTGGTCTTCACCCTGGTGGAGACGAAATCACAGATCAGACTTTCCAAATCCAGTCTAGACACCAGTCTCTTGATTCTGGCAATGTTCCCAGATGGAATAGGGACAAGCTGTTCATATTATTGCCATAATAGACGCCATCATTGTCATAATGACGTCAAGGTGTTACGCCCCGTTGCCTGGGAAAGGATAAAGTAAAAAGGGTGGAAAAACTGACACAAATACCGACACGTTAGCAGCCAGAGTGTATTCTCATTCGGTCCTGCTAAAAACTGCTTCTCCTTCAACACTGGAGCAGGCATCAACAATCAAACGCTGTGCAGCACATTCGCCACAGACTTAATATTAAGAAAATAAAAACACAATTGAAGTTCCAGAAATAACTTATACAAGTGAATTTTTGTAAAAGCTAAGTAAAAGATTGTAAACAAAAGTCACATAAAATAAAGTATTTTTATCTATAAGTGTTGTCTTCTATGCCTGCCAGGCAAAAGCAGCTGAGCACAGAATGGATGATCAATCATCATTTTAACCTTTTTAACTCAAGACACATGAAAACAATGAATTATTATTCTCTTGTAAATCACTTTTTCTAATGATTTATTATATGAACATATGAAAATCATGAACAATCAGGTCTTATTACTATTATTATCATTGCTTACATCCTGTTTCAAACAACATGTTATCATAATCAGCATTATAATCATGACACAGTCTTTTAATCACTTTTTGCCATGAATTATGATTATTGTCAGCCATTAACTCTTGGTTCAACTTAGCTTTTTTTTTTTGACAGTGTAGATAAAGGAGAAACGAATATTTAAACAGAGCTTTTAACACAATGAGAAAATGACCTGCAGTGAACAGGAATATTCAATTTCAACATGAACTAAGCCAAATATCAACATGCATGAATGTGTCAGTTTATACTAGAAGTACATAGAAGTATCTTTACCAAATCCTTCAGCCCCAGTGCACATCAATTGTTCTGTTGGACGACTAAATGATGATGGATGTAAAGAGCTAAAACAGCTCTCTAAAGTACAAATTTATAAATTGCTTAGTCCATAAAATATGCTTTTGAAAATATGCTATTTTGTTTGAGAACTCAGGTTGATAACTAAAGTGAACTGCCAAAAATCCTATTTCAACTATGAATACCGTTTTGTTGTTTCTTTTCTTTGTTGCTGTTATTCCTTTTATGTTTTAGTCATCTGATTACATGCTGTCTTCTGTCTTCCAATTATCAAATCCCAATTAATTTCAATGTCTCATGCAGATGCAAAATGAAATTAATCTCTCAAGCAGAATTTTTTTAAGGGTTCGTTTCAGATTTTTGTTTCAGGTTGAAAGCCTGCAAATAGACAGAACTGAGCCATGACATTTATTTTGCTTGTATTCAGTCTCGTAGAATCATATCGACACTCGCAATTGTTACTAGAGGGACACAAATCTCCTGTTTGTTCCCTTTTGTATGGAGGGAAACACAGAAAGGTTTTTTTTTTTTTTTTTTTTTTTTACTCTGCTGCATTAATGTTGCCTTATTTCTTTTAATCGTGAAATGGCCCATTAAATTGAAATAGCTAATGCAGCATTGCGGACGAAAATTCAACACAAAAGACTCGTCTGTAATGTCACACAATCATTTTCCCAAACAATCTACATTTAAACATAGCTGAGTGTTTATTTACATTAATGTAGCATAAGATGACTAGCATAATTGTACTTTGTCAGTTTTTTTCAGTGTTTAAATGTTCTCTTATGTCTGAGTATCACCCATCTATGATCAGCGTTTCAAAACTACGGCTGTAACACTATATGGCACATCATTCATCAACACTGCACAGCGACTGTAAGGCTGCCTGCAAAGCTGGTTGGTATTTAACCCTCAACTCTTATTTGTCCTCATTTTCCCCAGTAAAGAGCCCCAAGTGTTCAGTGGCTCCAGGAAGGTGTTGATATGTTTGAAAATTCCCTTCAGCTGTTTTCTTTTTGACTGCCTGACTGTGGGCTCACACGTACACATCGAAGGCATCAACAGTGATACTCTGCTTGTTTGTTTGTTTGATTTTGAATGGGTTGGTGTCAAGCGTTGCCAAACTGAATTGTGAGTGCTTGACGTCATTTTTAAAGCATATCTTGCATCAGGAGTTTCAACGTGAGCACCAGCCAGTCACAATGTGGCTATACAGCTGAGGTGCTTAGCCTAGATCAGTGGTGCGCAAACTGTGTTACGTGTACCACTGCTGGTACGCAAGTGCTCTCTGGTGGTACGCGGGGGGACGTCAGGACCTTTCAATGCATGACAATGGATTATAAATACAACATTTCAAATGAAATTCAGGTAACAATAAATAAACACAATAAGGAATAAACTCTCTCCTGTGTGTTTAAAGCTAATTGAGAAGGCATATATGGCTATATTTTAAAATTGGTAATCATGGTGTTACTCGGAGAGCTCAATAGTTTCTCAGGTGGTACGCAGCATTAAAAGTTTCAGAACCACTGGATTAGATGATGTACGCAGGACGGAGGAAAAACTCACTTTTGTCATCTGCAATCAAGCCCACCTTATATGACCAGGGTTTGTGGTCATATTGTCACATGAAGCTCAAAAATAAAGCCTGGGGAGATTTAGTGGGTAACCCAAGCATGCATTTCTGAGGGTTTGCGCCGCAGTCTTGACACTAAAGATTCAAGGGAGAACTGTTCAAAGGTCCTTGCGAAAAAAAAAAAAAAACTTATACTCTTGCTTCCACCGTGTGAAAATTCACATTTTACAGTGTTTATTGATCTTTTGGATAATGAAATAAGCCCAAAGTAGAAGCTTTGAAACATCTCACCGACTCATTGACGTCACTGATGATATCTTATTGCGATAAAATATGCAGAAATATGCCAATTCATTTAAGGTTTTGGTTTTTGAAGTTATTATTGAATATAATATCACTGGTGACTAAAAACACACATTCATTCTTCTGTCATACTCAAATGCAGGTGAAAAACCTAAATAGTTACTTTTTTTCAGACACAATGTACATATAAGTGATCCTTTAAAGGCTATTTGACCAATTAATTAATTTCTTAAAGTGTTTTTTTCTGTTTTGGGGCTTTTCTGAAGGGTTGCAAAAATGTATTATCATTTTAGACATCATAGTAAAAGACATGTAGACAATGTTGTTGTAATTCCATGCAAAATAATTATGGTACATCCAATTCTCGTGAACTCTATGTGCAAGATGTTATGGTGGGACCTGAACTCGGTCATAAGGTGGCGTTTGTTTGATTGGTTCCGTAGTCTACGACAGACTAAAGGGGGGGAGAGTTCTCATGAAGGAATAGCTTCCAGCTTTGCTTCATGATCTCACTGGCCCAGCCAACGGGAAGTGAAGATGTAACTGATATAGGATTAAAATATATATGGACACTGTGTTCAATGCATCCAGAAAGAAGTGACCAGCTTTAGCTTTGTACAAACTGTTTTATTTCTTTTTGATTTGTTTTGGTTTTTTTTCTTTTGGAAAAAAATGTGTACTTGGGTTGTGAAGAAGGGATGTACATTTTCCAGCTTTATCTGGACTGCTTTTACAGTCTTCCCCAACAGAGATGTCAGCACGTCGTCTTTGTTTTTGTGGTTCCTCCAGCTGATGGCTTTAATACTCCAGATCTGATTCTGTCTCGAACATGTATGGCTGGATTTGTGGACTTGTCAGAAATGCATTTAATCTCAAAGTTTTCTCTGTTGTAGCTTGGTTTGGAGGAGTGCGTTTCACTGTTGTGCACATTCATGAGGCTGCCCCGCCCCTCAAAGAAAGCTGATAGGAATTTGATCAATCAGAAGACACTTAAAAACCTCCAGAGATACAATCAATTAGAAAACACTTAAGACAACGATATTTAATTTTCCAGGAAGATGTATTACTCATGATATTTTTCTTTATCATTTCAGAGTAATTACAGCATATTTAGAAATATGATGGCTGTGATAGCTAATGCACAAGTACCCTAGATAAGACAAAATGCCTAGATGAAAAATAGCCATCGGATTTATACTTTAATTTATTACTTGTCATGTTTATAGAAGAATCTTTTCAATTGGTGTCTATATCTGCAGTCCAGAAACACTTTGGAGATTTTAAGACAAGGCCCCGAGCTAAATACACTCTTGGAACAAAGCCTAGTAATCCATAACAGATGCTCCACTGGAGCTGAGCCCCATTCAGCACATGAGCCATTGGGCTTTATTAAACCCAATTTGGGTTGAACACTGTGCAGTGAGACTGACAGGCATATTGCTGTGACCCTCTGGCCTCTTTTGTCTTGAGTTCCAGCAAGGCCCTGTATTTATGCCATGTTTGTTCGTGTCGGCCTTATTTGTTGAGAAATCGTAGTATACGCTGTATGGGTTTGAGCTCACTTCCTTTAATCATAAATTAGACGATCTTCAACCATCAAGTTTTTACTAGATGCCATTTTGCCATTTCTTAATTGGATTTCCATCATTTTCATTTATACACAAGACACTCAAGTAATTCAAATTAAGGGCACTTTATTTTTTTTATAGCAACACACAGTGGTTCTTTGGACTATATCACACCTATAAACTATAAGAACACAAACACAAATGTGGATTTGCATCAGTTTACTGGCGTGCGGTGTCTCAGCATGAATTCTAGCTATCTAGGGAACGCTTCAGAGATCAAATTTTTGTAGGGATATATTGAGAAACAAAAAAAAGAAAAACCATGCTCTGTATGCATTCTTCGACGAGACAGCGCTACTGGCAATGAGATATAAAGCTTTGAGGTCAAGTGATCCTTGTTTTGTTGCTGCTTCATTCAGTCTCTCCGTGCTCGGCAAGCTAACGCCGTCTAGTCAGTTGTCTGCAGATGTCAGACTGATATTTTGTCAACAAGGAGAGCAGATTAATTAGTGAGCAGGCTGTCAGTTTCAGTGCTGTCTGCGCTCAGACTGATCATTAAAGTGGATGTCTGTACTAAGTTGAGACATCTGGTTCTGACAGTTCTCGCATCCCTTTATGTAGAAGTGTATATATCTTTTAGAATTTGCATAATGCAAATGGTGTGAGGGCTCTCTTTTTTTTCATTTTTTTTTTTACTGAAGGGAACAATAGTGTTGCTCACTTGTTGAATGCACATGAAATAGACGTTTTTGCAACAGTGTAATTTATTTGGTCCCTGACGCAACAAGGTTTGGCTCAAGGCAGAATGAAAAAACTGGGTAATTTGATTGACAGTCAAATAAGAAATTCAGCACCAAATGACAACTGAATGAAGTTTTGAGCTTAACTTCATGCTCTTCTCAAAATTATTACCGAAGTCTCATTATCACTGATCATAAATCAACGTGGAAATTAGTGGTGGAGTGAAAGAAAAATGATAATAAAACTCATGAAAGATTGACAATTCTAATTTTCTATCATTCAGAATTCATTTTATAAATTACAAAAACAGCTTTAATGTATATGCATATGCATATGTGTATAATTGATGTGGTAAAGTTGTTCCATCTTCTCAAGCTTCTGTGCTGATGATGTTTTGACACTGAAGAAGCACCAGGATGTGAGTTAGTTGCTGCTAAAGATAGCTTTCACTTTCAGAGTCTGTAGTTTGATTAATATGGAGCAGGAATAAAAATTCAGAGGGAAATGCAACCAGCCCTGCCTTCAGTAAGGGTAAGTATCTGGGAACATGTAGAAGTCTACCGTGCTCCAGGGAAAAAGAGGAGCCTCTCGTTCATTTAACATGTATCATCACTCATCAGCTGGGCTTGAAACAAGGTAAAGAAGCTTAAAGCCAGCTGTATCTGTGTGTGTGTGTGTATATATACACATATACTATGTTACTATGTAGGCTATATAAGTGTGTAGGCGTGTATATGAATGAACTTATCACTATGTTAACCATGAATTGTTATATAGCATATATGTCATATGTTATAATTGTTATATAGTATGTATTTACACGCATAGATTTATTTATTTAATTTTTGGGCATGAGTGGCCTTCATTTACAGTGACAAGAGGACAGGAAACCAGGGCAGAGGGAGTTGGGACAACATGCAGCAAAGGGTTACAGGCTGGGAGTTGAACCTGCAACAGCTGCAGGAGGACTGTTTAAAAGTGCTGAAACCACTGAGCTACGCAGAAGTTCAGGCAGAGATTTTAAATACTAGACATAGAAGTGTATGTATTCACAGATAGGTGCTTCTATGCTTGCTTGTCTTTGTTGTAATCTACACAGTATCCATCATTAATCAATAATCACCGGAACACTGAGTTGACAATGTAACTGTAACTAATCAGTGTCATTGCCAACATAACATCATAACCAAATGCCATCATTTATTCATTTTTTTTTTTTGTATAAATAGTATACATCTTTATGTGAATGTGCAAAAATAGGTGTTCAGTTATGCTTGTAGGCTGTGTTCATGTATGTATGCTCATATTGTATGAGCACATCCTATATATATATATATATATATATATATATATATATATATATATATATATATATATTGCACAGGTATATGTATATGTATGTATAATATCTATTGACATTTATCCATTACCCCCCCCACATTCAGACAGACTCGTGACAGACAGCTCATGTCCACACATGCAAACACACACCCACATACACACACGTGCATGCAACCACACACACACACACACACACACACACACCCACACACACACACTAATAGCACAGCTAAACACTGATCCTCTCCTTTTCTGCTTTTTGGTTTTCTTTACTATCTCTGTGTTTTGTCGGTGTGTATCTGTATTCTGTGTTGTTGCTCTTACTTTCGCATGTCTGTCCTTTTGTTGTGACATTGTCCGCCACACTTTGATTTGCATACACCACAACACACTAAGGCTATAAAAGTTACCACGCTGCACCCGCTGCACCATCACTGTCTCGTCTCTTTGTTTGTCCTGTCCTCTCATGTTTCCCTGATTTTAGTGGCTGACAGAATCAGGGTTTCAGGTGCTAATGAAATATGTTGGATTAGACTGTCAGAAAGGGCTGGTGAAGGACACATTCACTTTCATTCCCTCAAGGAAAGTCACATCTGCTGCAAGATTAAAATGCACGTATCTGACTTTAAAAGGTTTTGCCTAATTATGGCACTAACCTTTATTATATATGCAGACAGCTGTTAAAAAAAGGAAAGAAAAAGAAAAATAACAAAAAGATTTTTCTACAAATGGAAATTGACACATTTAAATGTATATTCAACACTGTAATTTCACATAAAATTACATATACTTCTCCTTCTTTACAGTGATTTCATGACTGTGAAGAAGATAATTTTGAATCTAGAATTGAATTTGAGTCTCATCATTACCTGAAGAATTAGAATCAAAGTAGAGGTGGTATTGATATCGAACAATACTTGCGAAAAAAGATTGATACTCAACCATTTTTTCTATCCCACAACCACTGACTGGTGTGAAGTGCGTACAGTGATCCCTTGCCAATTCGCGGTTTAAGTTCTGCGGTTTTTGTTATTTGCGGATTTTTTAGAAATATATAATATAATTTTAAAAAATTAAAAAAAAAATAGCAGAAACATCACAGGATGTTGTGCGCATTCTCTCACAGTGAAGAAATACTGTGAGCCAGCCTGGCCCCTTTAAGAAGGTAGCCTTATGGGTAATGATGTGGCCTTATGAGTAAAGGAGTGTGTGTCGTGGGACGGCAGAAGAAAACGGAGTTAGATGAAAAGTGGAGTGAGCATAAACAGCAGCCCAGCGTGTATAGATTTGATTAAAAAGAACCAGAATAAAGGGCTCGTTCCATGTAGTGAAAACCGGACTTTTTGTTTTGTTGTTGTTAGCGTGTTAGCCGCTAATTACGAGCCAAAAATAGCACAATACCAGCAGTTTGTTTACTACGGTTCAGAGACCAGAGGCTGTGAAGGTAACAGAAAGACCACAGTTGAGCCTTTGTCTTGTTTCGCTGCAGTGCCTCGCTACTTTTTTGGGGTTTTTAGACATATTTTAAACACATTATTGAGGATCGGGGGGCTCCGGCTCCAGTTCGTGGATTTTGATTTACGCGGGGGGGGCGCCAATCCCCATTAACCGTGAAAAATAAGGGATCACTGTATTCATTAAAGTCTGTGTCTGACACGCTGTCACTGTGTCCCCCTCTCATCTCGTCTTTTAACGTTGCATCCTCACGTGGCTCAGCGGTGCCAGCTAAAAAAGCATGCAGGTAGATCAGCTTGGCCCCTCCCCCAGGTCCGCCCACTCAGCGCTCTCTCTCTCTCTCTCTCTCCCCTCATTGACACACAGACAACACACATCACGGATAGAGATAACGGGGTAGAAGAATCAAGAATGGCAGAAAGGAAAAGGGTTTGGCTATTAATTAATCCCGAAAATGAAACAACGGCAAGTTGTGTGACACTACAAGTAGTGGAAACGTTACACATTTATTTAAGCACATGAAAAATCATGCACAAGAAAAACGAAGAGCTGCAGAAACAGAGAGAGGGGGAGAGACATGCCCCATTCCCTGACCCTGACAGACTCAACCCTGAGACAGAAGTCACTGACAGACGCCTTTCAGTACAACAGAGAGTATCCAGGTAGATAAGAGTGTTCATCTTCAACATCCGTTCATATTTACTTTCAAAGTACATGTTACTTTGTTGAAGCAGCAGGAAAGAGCACATAGTGCAAGTATTGATAAGATATAATATCATAAGAGGTGGACTAGAAAAAACATTATGCACAGAACAAAAATGTTAATTATGATAAAATATTTTGCTGTCACCTATAAAGTTTGCTCAAATTTTATCCTAGTTTTTAACAAAATAATCCAAAGACAAAAATCACAAAAACACCAAAAGGTCAGCAGTTTCATGATAAATCAAGGTCAGTATAAAAAGTATCTGTATTGGTATCGTTATCGGTGATACTAGTCCTGCATTTACTTGGTATCGGATCGATACCAAAATTCCCAGTATTGTCCACTTCTAAATCAAAGTGAAGTGCTATATACTGATTTTTTTTTCTCAGACCAAATCCCTAAAATAAAATAAGATATTCAATGCAGTTTGTCTATGTGCTGCACTGCGGTGGACTGGTGACCTGTCCAGGGTTTACCCCTGCCTTTCACCCAAAGGGAGATAGCGGACCCCCATGACTCTGATTAGGATTAAGAATCATGGATGGGTGGATATTAGGTGCATAAAATGGAAAAAAAGGGAACAGGTTTTAAATTATAAAACAATACTTATGATTTGTTGCTTAGTTATATTTTATCTTCTTGTATGAAATTATGGAGCTTGACCTTTCCAAAACAATAAACTTAACAGTCGGTATTAAAAAAAAAAAAAAATGCATAAGAAAATCATTTTGTTTTATTGTCTTTTCTATTCTTTGCTCTGGTGCTCTGCCGCTTCATTCCCACTTCTGGGTAGAATGGGATGCATAACATATAATAATAGTCTTCTTCATCTGTTCATCCGTCAGCTGGAGGTGTTTGATATGGCTGCACTCTCACTGATGTGGGTTTTATTAAGTTATGACATAACACACTACGAAGTGCATGAAATTTGAAATAATAATGAAAAACTGGTCAAACCACTTCCTATGGCTTATCATTGTTCTTTACTGGTTTACATTGATGCCATATGTAATAGAGCAGTTCTCAATCAAAACCCGACCTACTGCATTACTAGATTTTTAAATGAAGCCGTCTGAATGCAGAAGAATGATAATTTTCAAGTGACAAAATTGAATATTTCAGATTTTTATTCTACACAGACAAAGCTTAGTCATAAATGGATGGTAAAAACATATTTGATATTAATATTTCTGGTTATTACATGTCACGCTATATCTAATGACTAAAACAGGGGGTTTCTGTCCACCTAGTTTCCTTTTAATCTAACTTTTGTCTGCTGTTCAGGATTTTAAATTAGCCTTCGGATGACCAGTATTTCAGACTTGATGAATATATTTCTGGGGACTGGAACAAGTTCAGCGTCAACTAGCATTGGCATTCTTTAAATGATTTCACATTTTAAGCAAGGCGTGTTTGAAATTACCTCCATCACTAGGCAACATCATGAGAGCTGTTGTAACACAGATAATAATACAGTCTTCAGTCAGAGGGCCACTGGTTTAATTGCCTTCTTCACCAATAGCATCCATGGGCATGCAGCTTAAGTCCAATGAACCAAAAGGCCTGTTTCCATTAGCAATGGTCCGGGGTAGTTTTATGGGGCCTCATTCATTGACATGTCTCCTACGGGGACGAAAGACACATCCCTGCCATGGGTTAGGTACTCAGAGCGGCACTGAAACACTGCTGTGTGGGGAGATGTGTTGACTCAGTGCTGATTGGATATGCTGTGATGTTGTTCAGACATCTCTAGTTTCTCTTCAAGTACAAGCCATCTCTTCTCATTCTTTGCAGTCTTGCAAAAACCAAACAGAAACATAGCAGCCAGCTAAAGCTCCTTCGATTATGACCTCATCATTCCAGGTTGTTTGTTTGTTTTTTTTTCTTGTGCGATGCCTGTCTTCATCTTCTTTTATCTATTGACTGTTGGTAAACCGTGAAAGCGGTGCACTACTGCTATCAGGTGGTATGGAGTGGTATTTGACTAAGTCAGTGGATCCTATAGGGACACAACGGCTGAAAGGACCGATGAGAAGATCTGCCCTGTTAATATTCAACTCTCCTGGCTTTTATCTCAAAGCCCGGCTAATGCGGCTAATTTTTGCTGAAAATGGCTTCAGCATGGTCCTCACCTGTAAGTTGTGTGTGGATAATTGCATCTGCTTAATGAAATTAATGTGACTCAGGAAATGTATTTGTGACAGCTGGAACGTGTTCCGAAACTTTCTTATTGTGAAGGGTGTTTTAATGAAAATACGAAAACAAATTCTTATTTTGTAAGATGAAAAATCAGTTAATAAATTTGAGAAATTCGTTGTTTTTAAGGGTGCTGCCTGTCTCTTCAGGCTACCGTTGCACTGACATTTTGATGATACTGATTGGAGCAACGTTTTCGTCTCTGTGGCTACAAAAGTAAAGAAATTAATTCAAAACGCTGCCAACTTACATCTGCTCAAGTACACAAGAGCTTCTCTTTCTTCATTCACATTATGACCTATTTGTTTGATCTTTCTATGCTGTATTTTTTTTTTTTACGTAAATGCCCCTATTATCTCATCTAGGTTGCATCCACTTCAGACTTCAGCACATGAATAGCATGACAAGGGCTTTCATGAGTATCTACGCAACGCAGTGTTCCTGCACTCAGAGTCTACCCAGCATCACTTGAGGCACACATGTAAAACAAGAAGGGAAATGGAACTCAAGGTTTAAAAGTAAACTTTCGATTGATGCGTATAGTTGCAACTCCAGTTATTTAACTTCCTTTCTCTGCCAGCTGTGTTGATTAGAACAGAATGGCATTTTAGAAAAAAAAAAAAATAGATAATAGAAAATCTCCTATGGAGGAAATCCTCAAAATATTATTTTGTAAATAGTATTCTTTGAAGACTGTTAAATGATGTAGTAATTTGTTTTTGGATCAGATTCATTATTACATGTTGTTCTACCAGAGAGGATAGCAGTTACGCTTTATGTTCAGTATAAAGTGCTTATTATCATTGTTGTCTTTACTTATCACCACAAGTAGATGTGGTCTGTCCATCATCATTTGAAACAAAGCGATAACCATTTTCTTCTACAAGGACCCAGGGAATGGATTTCAGACTGTTAAATGTGCTTTCTATTGAATTTTATGACAACAAAACAGGAAGTTAGCCTTTAGTATGTGATACACAGTAGTATTGGTAAGCACGTAATTTAGAATATCCTCAGGAATAGAAACAAATTACCTATTGATCCATTGTCTATACCAACTTAATTTTGTTTAGGGTTAGAAGGGGTCTGGAGTCTATACCAGCAGTTAAAGGGCGAGAGGCAGACCACATCCTGGATAGCTCGGTTGCCTTACATGCCATGCATGCTTACACTCACTCCAGCAGACATTTTAGAATCACAGATCAGCCCAACATACATGTTTTTGGAGTATAGGGGGACACATTCAGAGAAAACCCACACAGGCATGCAGAGAATATCCACACTCCTCACAGAGCACTGTGGCCAGAACTGACGTTTCAAACCACCACATTACCTCCCAGCTTTCTAAATGTACAGATTTTGTAAAACTGTGATATTTTATTTTATTTTCCAAACCTACTGATGACATATGAAAAAGTCAAATGGTTTTAAACAAAAAGAGATTTCTGTTGTGGTCAGTGTTGAACCATTTTAGAACCAATAATGGGCTCGTTGTCAGGTGTATGGTATACTCTTAAAGAAGAATGAGGAAGTCATTCTTTATTTTGACTGAGAATCACTACATACCAGTCAAAATACAGCGGTATTATTATTCTAAAATCTCTCGTGGCAAACCTTTAGATGGGCTGCTATAGTTTGGCTGAACGCTCTCATTATGTCCTTCGTCAAGGGAAATCTCACTCAGTTACCACTGAGAGGATTCAGCTTGAGTCTGCTATGACTCAGCAGAGATGATAGTGAATTTTCATGGAGAATTCTGAGAACAAACAGGAGACCAGGGAATATCTGTCTTGCAAATATCTGAGACACATGCATCTCTTTACATGTGTTGGGATAAAGTGGGCCTGAAGAGCAATGATTCATTGAATGTCTGGAGGAGACATGACTCTCATTACACATACGGAGTTTTAATTAGCGGGAGCACAACGGTGATGTAGGTGTTTTACATTCTTAAAGTGGAGTTTTCCTTGCCATTGTTTGGCATTAAGGTTTTTTTCTCCCTACGTGGGAGTTTTTTACCTGCCATTATCACTGATTGGATTTAATATTATAATCTTAGTTAATGATATTTGCTCGGGGGTCATGCTCTGGGTCTCTGTAAAGCGCCTAGAGACAATTGTCATTGTAACAGACGCTATACAAATAAAATTGAATTGAATTGAATAACAACTTAGATCAGCCTCAGCCTCCTGAGCTGTTTGGTTCAAAGGTTTTTATTCCACTAGCGGAGTTTTATACTTGACATTGTTTCTTAAATAAAGATTTGATAATATTGCTTATAATTAATTATATTTGTTCAGGGGTCATGCTCTGGATCTCTGAAAAGCACCCAGAGACAATTTGTATTGCAATAGACACTGAACAAAAAAAAAGTTGAATTGAATTGAACTAATTTAGAGTTGATTCTTCCTTATACCGCCAAAATAACTTGGCTAGTTTTGACATAGAAAAAAAAATGTCTGAGTGCCTGGAAACAACAGATTATCGATAGACCCTTTGGGTCCCCACAGTTATGGGGTGAGGTCTTGTGGATTGCGCTTGCTTCCAACAGATGTTACCAGATTCCATGAGATTTGGTGAGTTTGGAGGCTTGGTGAACACCTCAGTGTCTTTGTTGTGTTCTTGGAGCTCTTCTTATGCAGTTAATGTGGGTCTCCGTGCTGTCTTCTGGAAACAGAAGACAGCTTCAGAACAAGATGCATCTTCAACATTGTATTGCATTGTAACAAATGCGGGTGCAGGTACCAGTGGTTTTTATTTATTTCTTTTTTATGGCTTGCTGGTGATGAAATACAAAAAGAAAGTTCTCATGAGAGAGGGTCAGGGTAAAGCCCAGGAGGTGGGAACAATAACAAAGCCAACCTTCTCACTGGTGCTCTCAGCCGTTGTGTTTCCATGACAGTGTAAAAGCTTGAAAGGATAGTCTGGCCTTGGGGAGTGATATAATTATTCTTCTGTAACTTCATTCTACGTCAAACTAGAATGATGAGACCAACATGGAAGGATCTGAGATGCTTGCTGCATTTCTGTTTGCTCACATGGTGATGGTGGCGATGAATGAGAAGCAGTCCTGGAATTTCGTGATTTGAGGGACAAGGCCACTTGGCCTTCAAAAGGGACATTTTTTTGAGGGCACAAAGGCCAAATGCCAGGGCAATAAGGTCATAATAAAAAACACAATATGACATGATATGCTAATAAATGGCACAACACAGTTTTTGAATTCAGAACCTTGGATATTTTTAAAGGTCTACCACATTGGACTTTTATCAAAGGGAAACAGACAACAAAATAGGCAATGTCATTGACTTTTATCAGGTTATTACACAGCCATTAATTTAATTTAAATCGTCATCTGATGTTGGGGATGGAGAACCTGGGGTCTTCCTAGGCCCATAAGGAAAAACAGTTGGCCTCCTTTTGGCAATTCCTGCACCCCACCATCTTCCCACAGCAGCTTGGGCTAAAATCTAACAATTAACCATTCCATAACCTTTTGAAGTAGGTGTCCATTTTTTGGCAGTTTTTTGCTGCATCTTCGAGAGTTCTTTTGCGACTAATCTCAACTCATTCCCGTCTTGGCATTCTTCTTTCTGAGGTAAAAAAAGGTTCGAGTGAAAATGTTAAATATTTTTCAATAATAATATCACGTTTTCATAGCCTATTGCAGCCATTCCCAAACTTCAGAATACGAAGACCCAATTTGAAATGTGAAAAATCTCCGCGGCCCACCCAAGACCTTTAATCACAACATTCAGGACTAGAAGCTATGTTCTGACATTAATGTAAGGGGTCAACAAATAAGGTGGCACTTGTCATATTAAGTTAAGATGATGGTAGAATAACACTTAACTGGTTTGTTTTGTTACTTCTTAATGTTTTTAAATCATGTTGTTAATATTTTACAGTAATTAAAAATCCTAAAATCCTTGATCTTTTTTGAATATATTTGTTTAATTTTAATGACCTTTCACGGCCCACCTGCAACACCGCGACGACCCATCAGGGGGCCCACACTTTGGGAATCACTGGCCTACAGATTATTCAAATGCTGAAGCCACCCTAGAGCGTATTTCTGTAATGATACATGTTAAAGAGTTTAGGTTTCACTTTTGCACTCCTGAAGTCTCAGAGAAGTGTATCGTGTATAGAACACGGAATGTCTGAGTTTGAATCAATCTTTTTTAGAATTGTCATCCTGCCTGTAAGTTGTTGTTGATTAATATGTCAATTGTGAATTTATGACGTGTTATCTAGTCACAGATGTTTTCTTTATAATCAAATTCGATTTAATGGCATCCTGATTTTGGTGATGAAATGAAGACTTACAAGCAAAGCTTCGCTAGGGCTACACATACGGAAGAGAGACGGAGAAGTTGATTTGGCGAGAAAGGGATTATTTGAAGGCTTTAGTTTACGATAAAACAGCTGATTGCAGGAGACCATTTACTTGGGTTGTCTTAGCAACCATAGCTCAGTATTACGATGTATTACGATTTATAGTCCTGGGCTCAATCTTTAAAGTCCTTAGGCTCATTGACAAGCTATTTGATCCAGAAAACAGATGGCTTTTTGAACACTTACCTTTAATGTCATCTTCGGTGGTATCTTTGTGCAGTTTATCCCACATACAGAATGCTGATGGAAACAGAATGCTGTGCACCCGTAGAGTTATGGACGGATCTCGCAGTAGGACACACCTCCGCTCCGATTGTTTAGCTTTAATACAGGTAGGCCTACCGATGGGCACTACGGCGTAAACTTGATGATAGCTGAAGGAAGGAGAGAGGGCAGGGCACCAAGGCCACAGTGGCCGTTAAGCAACCAATTTTCAAAAGGGCATAACGGCCAAGAAGAAGGGCTACGGTGGCCATGGCCGCCATGGCCGCAAGAAGAAACTCCTGCCCTGATGAGAAGACTCGAACTCGAAGGGGACATTGAGAGGGCTGAGCGTCATCTCTTGCCTACATCATACCCAATCACAACTGAGTCATCACAATAATCCATACTTGGTTATAAGCTTTTATTAATTAAACATCCAATTCATGTCAACCCCACCCTGCACTTCTTTGGGAGCTCTGCTGAAATGCCAATCCCACGGCAGATATTTATCTCAGTCAAGCAGAAGTTTCTGATAACTCACCAGGGAGGGGTGGCTGGTAATGAGGGACACATGCCAAAGGCCTGGATCCCCACTAACGGAAGCCCAGGACAGTAGGGATGGAGAGACCATGATATCAAAAGGGAGAGTGGCTTGGATGATTGCTAGGATCAATCCTATGGCATTTGATAAACAATGATAAGATTGAGAGCCAATCCAAATAAGCTGGGATCAAGTGTTCTCCTCCATGGTGCTAAAAGACAGGCATCTTCCAGGATAGCTCTTGTTATTATTCAATTAATGAAATTATTCTGAACATTATTACAGATTTTTCTTTTAAAATGCACTTCCAGCATGCTGCCAAATGGGCTTTGGCACTGATGGGGTTTCTGAAGTCTGTTCTTTACTGATGTCCTCTTTGACAATTGCCAGAGTATCATAAAACTCATGTCTACTCACGCTGTACAAAAGAATGAACACATCTTTTTTTTTTTTTTCAGAGGACAGCTCTTGTAACAGAGTGGCAAATCCTCTTGTCAAAATTCCTTTTTGGGTCCTGAATGGACCTAAATTGATGGATGGTTGGGACATACTAAAAGGATGAATTATTCTGGTTTTAACCTAAAGTGATGGAGAGCAATAAGCAATATATCAAATTATCTCTCCAATTCATAGGGGAATAAAGTGTCCTCGCCACTCAGTGTTGTAGAGTCTGTCTTTTTTTTTTAGATGGTCATCAGATCTGTCTGGTTTGATCAGTTTCAGAATTCAGCCTTTATTTACATTCATTATTTTTTACTGGGTGAAAATTCAGAAACTGTCAACCAAGGTGGCTCTCAAGCTTCACACAAAATATGAAATATTGAAAAATATGGATTGGTATAAAATATTCATCCCCAGTACATGCATCACGCTTGACAAGTGTTGTTTAATTGATGTTCCCCAGTGCCAGTACATTCACATATCGTAATACAGAGCCAGGTAAACCAAGCACTTGTTCCAACACAGACCTTTGACTTTGGTGCTGCCAGAAACACTGATAATTAAGTTTAACTGTCTCCATTTTTCACTTACACTGTCAGCTTTAATATGGTGTTGATATTGGCATGTCTGCACCGTACAAGCTGCGCTGATCTGCACTGATCTGCAAAGTAAACCTTCACTACAGACATTGAGATAATGTTTGATACTCTCAGTGGATTGCAAACATGCATGGAACAACCAAAGGAGAAAAAAAAAGAAAAAAGAAAACATCTATTTTTATTTGTTTATGACTTTGCTTTTATTTTCAGCTTTGACAGCTCCAGAGAAGAATAAAAAACAAGAAAAAAAGAAAAAAGGAATTCATTTCTTACATGATAACGTGGGGTTATTTCAAACTCGTGTTGTCTCAAATACCAGTATCTTTCAAAACATCCGGTGGAAGTGATTTACTGACTAATTTGTCCTTAAAGATGATATTGTTTTGAATGTTTGTACGTCTCACAAAGCTCACAAAGTATTTAATGTAAATACGCTACCCTTTTTTGCGTTGTATTTTCTACCATTACACATGGGTGTCCATTGCTGAGAAGTCTTGGGTAAAAAAAAAAAAGAGGAGACTAGAAGTCTAGGGACTAGGAGTCCTTTCACCTGTTATGTCTCTATCACAGTGACAGTCCTGGAAAGATCCACTTACTTAGCAAACTACCACTCCATACCACTTGGTGGCAGTATCACACCACTTGCACTGTTTGCCAGCTGCCAATAAATGGAGGAAGAAGTACATAGTGAAGAAGAAGAAGACGAAATCTACACTAAAAGAGCTGAGATGGTTCCTGCATTTCTGTCTGCATGCACTGCAGTGGTGGCGATGCATGAGAAGAGTCGACTCAACGGGGATGTTAACCCTAACCCTAATGCCTCCAGCATATCCAAACAGCTCTAAGTCAACGCCATCCTCCAACCATAGCACCTAATCCAAGTCAAGGTCTTGTTTTGGCTTTATATAAGTTCCTGGAAATTTTTATTGTCTAGTCATTTCTGCTTGTGGTGACACACAAGACATTTGAGACTGCACAAAATGACCCCAAACCCCTGCTAATGTAAATCTACCTTATTTCATTCCCTGACTGGTGTCATAAACCAAATTACTTGCTGGAACATAAACAGTGGTACGACAGCTGGACAAGTTGAAGCAGTAATGATTCATGTAAAAGCCTCTGTTATTTAAATCTTACACAGATAAGTGGTAGGAATGTCTTTCTCTTTTGTCCCTGTCATTACATCCATGATCATTCGGCCATCTCTAATTTGGTAATGTAAGTTTGAGGGTGTAAGAGCAACTGACATGTTTGATCTTAAGATTAATGAGGGGTTTGGTGCCGGAAACGGATTGGTATTGATCTTGGGTGAGCTGGGGGACTGAGTACCCATGGCAGCAGACCTGCTGTGAAGCCTCATATCAGCTTGCACGAAAGGTCAGAAACTACATTTGTCATCAGCAGTCACGCGGCTGTCCTGCACAACATCCTCTTTCTATAGCAACACAATAGTCTTTGAAGTTAGCAGCTCTCACTCTAAGCTTGCTGTTAAATATCAAAGGATCCGGATGTCATGTGACGTGCTCTTTTTGAAGAGTACTGTCTCTGAAAGTGTGATAATTGTGTAGCACATCGTGCATGTGTGTTGTGTGGATTCTGTAATATCCAGACTGCATTTTCTTAGGCTGATAAAATATGGTCGGAAAAGGTTTAACACCCAACATTTATCAGTGTACGTCTGGCAACAGAGGGACGTCAGATAACTGTCTGTAAATCTAAGTGATATAAATCTCTCCATCAATCAAATAACAAGACGCAAAAAGGGCTATAACAATGAATGTTGTCATGAGACAAGAAAGAAGGTCAGGACATTGGCTCGTAAGCCTTTATGGTGAGTCTTTCTCTACATCACACAGTGGAAGAACAAAGAGCAGCTCTAATGGCCATTACTTCTTAATAATGAGAACGTTATTACTTGGTTACTGTATTATTCATGACTTCCTCATTATACAGGCAATTCTTAATGGAAAGGATCACATTTCTGTTCATGTGTGCGTCAAACCATCAGTGCGGATCAACCGGAGACGGCTCGACGAGCAACTGTTTACGCTAAATCACATGTTTCCTCTGTGTGATAACTACATGTGGGAATGTGAAATGTGGGACGCTACACAGGTGATTCAGCGAGGCAGAGTCAGTCTCTGCAGCGCTCAGAGAAACAGTGTGCACTGGCAAATCTGCCAAAAGCTTAGGCTTGTGTTATAGAGGACAAAAAGAGCTCATTGATACTCCGTTACATTATTCATGTAGATACCACAAATCAATTTTACACTCCACCATACCTACATATTTAGCAGAGCAATACCTATTAAGGCTTAATTTACACACAAAACTGAACCCTGCACTGGGTTCAGGCTAGAAAACAGCAAGATATAAATAATTATTCCTGGTTATTCATTGAGTTTGATCCAAAAGCAGTGACTGTCTTTGTTCTGTGATAAATAAATAAATAAATAAACGGAAAAAAAAAAAAAAAAAAACCTGGTATGCTGGAGCAAACAGGATTTGACTCTGCTTCACTGCATATGAAGAGAATGAGCTTCTTAAGGTGATTTGAAACAAATGCTAAAAAACTCAAAACGATAGAACCCACATGCATTAATGAAATTTTGACAACACCGTGCAGCGTTTTTAAAGAGCTTCAAATGTTTCACAGTCATTTTTCTTTCACTGTTCTTCCACATTAGTGCATGAGTAGAATATTTTTATTTTTTTTTACATGTCCGAATGGTAATTTTTTTATTTCTTCTTCTGTTTTCTCAACTAGTAAACACATCAAACATTCAGCAACAAGAACTGAACAGCTAAAATGCCTCAGATCTCCCTCTGTGGTTGGCAGAGACTGCATTTGAAAAGATGAACTGAGTCACAGAGTGACTTTTTCGAGAAGCAGGGTTCCAAAAGCAGTGCCACCCTGTATCGGCTATGTAAAAAAGCAACTCTTTATTGATAACTTTAACAAAGAACTGTATCTCAAAAGGTTGTGATGTGTGAATATTTTCCTCACACCTTGTTTTTTAATGTCTTCAAGAGGTCAAGATAAATCTGTCATCACGGGTTTAAGAAGGTACGAAAGAAACAGACCACTTCTCACTTACTGCTTTTGAAAATCGCAGTGCAAGAAAAATCATATAAAAGTGATAGGAATAAACAACAAAGGGACAAATAAAATAGCTGTATGGCAAAGGTGAGAAAAGCAATAAAAAGAATAACTGATCACCTTTCAATTACAGTCTCCAACAAGCAGAAAAGCAAATAAGCACCAACACAAAGACGTGAGCTAAGCTGAGGACTGGAAACACACTAGAGATTCAAGGATGACTGAGTGCAGCAGAGAAAGAACCACATTCTGGCTTCTATTTGAAATTGAAAGATGTCCAGCTGTGCCATCACCTTATGCAGAAATCACTGGGATGCCGGTACACCCAGTGGTTGACATTTTGGAGAAAGAAAGTCACTTGCCTACAATCAAGGATAATAACAAAAAAAAAGAAACAAACAAACAAAAAACTGTAAGTAGGTACTTTTGAGTGATGAATCCAAAGATGCTAAAGTTAATTCAAACACAATAGCTGTTTGAGCAACAGGGTACAGGGTTTGCCAGCTAAAGCCAATCACTCTCCACAAGATAATACAACCTACTTTGACCCCAATTCCCACCTTTTCACAAAGAAAGTCCTGATCGTGTTTATGGTTTTACAGATTATCCATCCATGAATTCATCTAATATTTATACCCACTTCATCCTGTTTAGTGGAACTTTATCCAGCTATTTATGGGTGGAATACCTAACTGACAGGATTACCAGTCCATGAAAGGGCACTCAGGAGTGTCAGGCGTTTTGACAGTGATAGAATTTGTTTGAAATAACGTTTGATCCAAACCAATCTCAGATTTTATATATACAATCATAAATCAATCATTAACACTGACAAAAAATGCATACTCAGTGTGGATTGTTAGATGAAACATTACGATATCCACTCACAAAGCAAGCTGATGGATGAATTACCAATTAATAATTTAATCAAGTTGCCTCAAAGAGAATACATTCTTGTTTTGATTTGTCCCATTTTATGAAACATCAAAATGTACAAAATGCAGAACATTTTGTGTCTAAAACACATTGCAGTACCCTGCAGTCAATGAGAACAAAATTGTTAAATCACGGTTGTGTGTGTGTAAGCTGGAAAAGGTTGGATGCGGGAATTTATTTCCGATATGTCTGAAACTGTTGGTGGTCGAGGAGGGACAGGAACATTATTTGTTCGTGATCTTTAAATGTGCATCCAACGATTCGTTCTGCAGTATTTTAAAAAGCACATCAGCTGCGCCAAGATGCACAACTGGTAACAACTGGATCTTACCCAGGTAGGATCGCGGGTTTAGGGAGGTGGAAGATTGCGTTCTGTTAACTGTTAATTGTTTTCACTCCCTCGCCGGTGTATTCAACAGCAAAACCAAAATGTTCCCACACGGGTGATTAAAAAAAGTTTTTCCCAATTTCTCCACTAACGCTGGCCATGCCTGCTTGTTTTTTTTTTTTTTCTGTGTCTATGAGCTGCAGCCAACCGGCAACAGTGTGATCGGCTGGTCACTGTGAGTGAGCGGAGGCGAGTGGACATTGACATGCAGAGGCGGGGCTGTTGCCTAAAAGGCACGCACGCTCACGTGCAAGTCCAATGCAAAGTTATTGGAACATAAAAGTGTATTGTCCCGTGCAGGTCGTACCGAACCGTACCGTATTTTACCGAGTACGGTTGCATCCCTAATACAGGGGTGTCAATTCTCCGCGGATTCGCTGATTTCAGGGTTTTTTGCCATCCTGTGGGTCATTTTTGAGATACGTGCAGATCCGGTTTAATATTTTCGGGGGGGGGGGGGGGGGGGGGGGGGGGGGTACCCTCCGCCGCCGCCGCCGCCACCAACGTGACGTGAATTCTCGATTGCGATTGGTTGAGTGATTGAGACCAGACCATGCGCAATGATCCCGTTGACAATCCAGCCGCTATAACAGCCAGATCCACCGTCAAAGTAAGCCCGAAGCACATATTTTCTGATATTACTTCTCCCTTTCTTGCTTAGATGGATGATTATTAGCTTTAAATTCACAGGAGAGATGTTTATTCCTTATTGTACTTATTTATTGTTAGACAACGCGGATGAAATAAACAGCGCTTCTCACCACTGGTAAATGTAGGAAACGTAAGCTCGTTTGCCTCGTCACCGGCGTGGACATCGCTAGGTCCTGCTTCTCGTCCTGCTTAGCAGTGTAACCTCCAAATACATTTAAATTGCCGGTTTCTGAAGTGCCCAGTTTACATATTAGGGCAATTATATGACAATTAAATAAAAAAAAATCTCCCGGCGCCGACCCCCTCCCCTCTCAAAATAGAAAACTCCTCGGATCTACATGATTCACGTAGGTCTCTCTTGACTTCAAAACGGCAAATTTCGCCGAAAGGTGAGGGATTTTCATGCCTGAGTATTAGTTATTCAGTAGAGCCTTTTGTAATTAAAAAAAAAATAAATAAGAAAGGCTAATGTTCAGAGTTACAGGCATCAAAAAGACATGTTGAATTTAACATGCTATTTTCCATAACTGCTTACTAAAGTTTTGGATCCATGTATCTTGTTGTCAGTGATGTTTTACTGCTGAAGTTCACCAGTGACTGAATCACTAGTCATTCTGAATTTTTACCTTTAATAGGCAACTTAATTGTTTTATAACAACTACTTTTATTTTTGATATCTAACCTCAGCCTTATGCTCAGTGGATTCTCACATTAGTAGGAATAATTAAATTTTGTGCCATTTTTATCTTTTATTTTCTGTTGAGGGAAAGTAAGAATTGGATTTTAAGTATGAGCAGAGTTTTGCAAACCTGTGCAGTGAGGCACACCAGATTGCGAGTTTTGCATTTCATTATGTAACGTCAATTATCCCTCCAGGTATATTGTAAAGGCTTAAGGCAAGGGTGTCAAACTGATCCGTTAAAGGCTGCAGGTTTTTGTTTCAACCATGCAGAAACACAAAGAACATTTTTTACTTACAAATTGTAAGTAAAAAATGTTCTTTTCATTATCAAAGTAACTATATGGACAAATACACAATGCTGTGCTCAGAATGCCTCCTAAAGCACCTCCAAATTTGCTCGAGCCCCCCCCCCCCCCCCCGCTTCAGTGTTTTTTCCAATTTCCCGTTGACACCCCTGCTAATACAGTCATGGAAAAAATTATTAGACCACCATTTTTTCTTCAGTTTCTTGTTCATTTTAATACCTGGTACCACTAAACGTCATCATGTGACTAAAACAGACAGAAAAGAAAACACTGAATGCATAAAAGCAGTGTTTTTGGCAGTACAACGCCATAGCTATTGATGTAAAAACTTAAGTGATTTAGGTTATAATCAAGAAAACCATGGAAAATGGTAAGATATCAGCTCTTAAATAAAACTCTTATGAGCAATCTTTGTGGTTATCGTTATGTTTGTCCAAACAAATGTACCTTTAGTTGTACCAGGCATTAAAATGAACAAGAAACTGAAGAAAACAAGGGTGGTCTAATAATTTTTTCCATGACTGTATATATGAGTATAATCAATCAATCAATCAATCAATCAATCAATCAATCAATCAATCAATCAAAACTTTATTAAGGACACAAATCATATACGGTCCATAGAAAACAAGAACAGTAAATAAATAAATAGATCATCAGTAAAAGCAGAAAAGAAACAAATTCAAATAAGATAAAATTACATACAAAGATTAAAATAAAATAAAATATACCAATGCTTATACATTTACATACAAGCAAGATTTCCAGTGGCTCCACATTCTAGAGCTAAACCTGACTGCGCTCAGCTCAGAATTAACAAGCGTCCCAATGATAAGATTAACAGATCTTAGCATTCTACACATACATTGATAAATCAGGTTTCTTATCACGTCAGAGCAGGAAGGAACACCAACACTGGCAAACATCATACTAGCACTACATCTTCTTGGAGCTTTCAAAAGTAACCTCATGCTGTCATTGTAAGCCACGGTCAGTCTGTGGAAGCTGGCTTTTTTGTAATGACACCACAAATGGGCAGTATACAGAGGAGTACATTAGGATGTAAAAAGAGAAGTCTTTACAACCATTGAACACATGCTAAATTTGCGAGCTAGCATATTTGCTTGTGCATACAACTTACAACACTGTCTGTATATGTCCTTGTCATCTGTGAGGTCACTAGTTATGTAATGGCCCAGGTATTTAATCTCATCACACACCTTGAGAGCAGTATCAGCCAAGAAGAATTCAGGAAAGATTAGTTTTCTGTCCTCCTTACTCCTAAATATCATTATGTTACTCTTCTTTGCATTATATTTTATATCAAACTCCATCCCATATTGTGAACAGGCTCGCAATAAATGCTGAAGGCCAGCAAATGTTTGGACACACCTTCTCATTCAATTGAATGAGAAGGTGTGTCCAAACTTTTGGCCTGTACTGTATATATATATATATATATATATATATATATATATATATATATATATATATATATATATATATATATATATATATATATATATATATATATATATATATATAGTGACAACTTAGTGACAACTGTGTCGCTGCATGGATTTGAGAGTGCCTGTCTACCCAGTCCATGTTCTGATTCTCATCTGCAGTGTGGATCACATTATGAAGTTAGGGTGGAACTCCTGGAACCTGGTTATTTATTCATAATTAGCACAAAACAAGTATCGGCCTTCCTGTAAATTACTCCTCAT
Source organism: Hirundichthys speculiger (assembly GCA_018398805.1). Lineage (NCBI taxonomy): Eukaryota > Metazoa > Chordata > Actinopteri > Beloniformes > Exocoetidae > Hirundichthys > Hirundichthys speculiger. Next base: position 3,409,695 of record JAGFBZ010000606.1, on the reverse strand, counting down.
AGAATTCCCCTGCAATCATTCCTTCTTATTACGTGGTTTGTGCAGACTGAGAAGTAGGTGTTGTCTTTACAGCCGCAAAGCCGCTTGATATGGACCGAAAAAAAAAAAAAAAAAAAAAAATCACTAACAAAAGCGCGATTTGTTAGCCGCTAACAACCTTCAGACACCAAATCATTTAATATTTTGCCTTTTTCACTTTCACTTTTTTTTTTTTTTGGTTAGGTTTCGGATGTAACAGTTTCAGCGGAGCACCATGCACGATCCAAGGCAACTGACAATGTCAGTTAAAAAAATAAAATAAAAATAAAAATAACACATAAAGGGAAGCCAGAGGGCAGATTCTTTCATTGCCTTCGTCTCAGCTGCAGGTCCTGACTGCGAGGTCATGTGTGGTGTTGATTTATCGTGTCTGACAGTATTTTGAAGCAGACTTATACTTTTTCTTTTTAAGTATTGTGTCTCTTTTTTTGTGTGTGCATGTATGTTGCTTTAAAATAGCATAAGGGATTTCTAAAAGGCAGTGTACATGTACGTGTACATGTGAATGAGACTGGTAAAGAGTTGCAGTGAGAGGCATGAATGAAATAATGAAACTTTAACTTGAGCTAGCTATAATAACTGGGTATATTACTGGTGTGCTGCTTCACGACTCTCTGAAAAGCATATTGAAAGAGACAATTTGTTCTTGCATAATGAGAGGGAAACATATTAGCAAACCCAAAAGAACATAGATTGATTGGGAAATTGATTTCCATCATTAGAGGCTGCCAAATTAAATTAGTATTTTAACCCAGTCCTTCAGAGTACCCCAGTTCTCATTCAAGCGACAACATCTTCAGGTCTAATCATGCCGGTTCCGCAGCCTGCAGTCAGGGAGAGCCACTCCATTCGCATGGTTCTTAAACTGCATCTGTGACACTAGAATCCCCAGGGCGTGCTCTCCACAGATGCTGCTGCCAGACGAGCTCTCTCCTCTACGCTCCCTATTTGGAAGGAAAAGATATGCAAAGAAAAAAGAACAGGCTTCTTTATATCCTTGACAGCTCATTACCACAGAAACAACCCTGGGCCGGCATAACTGGCCAGCACCCCCCCTCACTAGAGGATACAGACAATAAAAATAGGAGTGTTGGGGAGAAATTTGAGTGCAATATTACTGGACTTTTAATTAAAAGATGCAGGGTGTAGTGGACTCCAATATTTTAGGCTCTATCAGTTTTCCACCAGAGTGGCATTAACACCTAAGTATAGTAAAGGTCAAAACCTGGTGCGAGGGACAGTATCTGATACACAGGATAATTGTGGAACATGTTACATGAGTGTTATCAGTTCCTCTGTTTTACTAAGGTTTGGCACACTTATTATTTGAAATTCTTTTGTTCTTTGTCCAGGTGTGGAATTAATGTAACCGGGGAATAGGGAATACGACAGACAGGTGGGAAAACCGTCCTTGGATTCATTCCTATCCAAGTGGGAGAATGTATTTTTCAGCATGTAGGGAACTTTAACCTTGAGTGTGTGAGCAAACAATGAAAAATGTGTTTAATTATCAGTGTTCAAGTCTACCTCATAAGTATAGAGAAACAGTGGCAAAACAACTTTAATCCTTTCCGCTTGTGTTAAACTGCCAAGAACTGTTTTAGCACTGAATGGGGTCAGATTAGAAAAAGAGAATAAGTAAAAACAAATACTCTTTACAAAGTCCATTTGTTATCACAATATAATCTCAAAATGAAATATGCGACAAAGGGGCAGGTCATTTATATTTAGATCAATGCCTGCTGTTTGTAGACTGGTTTTTAGACTTTGAATCCAAAGTCCTAAATTTTAATGACGATCTCAGTTATTGTTTAAAACAGTCGAAGATCTTTTATCAGCTATGCTTTAGCTGATTTCACATCAATCCCAAAACATCATACAGCACCTCTTTGAAGTGTGATAGTGACAAAGGATGGCTCTGACAGTCCAACTCCCACTTGAAACAAATGCTTCCTTTTGGCTATGTGGACCAAATTCTCACTCCATTTCTACAGATGCTGACGTCAAACATCAGGGTACTTCTGATGTTTCACAGGAGGGCCGGTTATTCATCCGTGCCAGTGCAGTCAGCTATGAACATTAGTTGTCAGAAATGGACAAAAATCATCAGACTGGCCAAATAAAAAAGCTTAAGCATGTGAAAACGCTAAATGGCTAATCTGAAGCTTATGTGAAGAGCGCCAATTGGTGGAATCGATCGAGCGAGACAGCCAAAAAGTATTATGCACACGATACGAAGGACTTGCCCAACGTATCATACCCAAACATCTTCAATTATATAATTCATGCCATAAGTGTCTGCACTTTGGAAGAACTAAAGGCTAATAGGTCTCTCGAGACCTACAACCAGTTTGTTGACGGATGTATGCTACATTTCGCCAGCAGGACATGTCATGTGCTGCACAAAAGGTTTGTCAAAATTTGTTTCACGATTTGAGCATGTTAGTGTTTTTGTTTCCTCAATACATTTATCCTGACAGTCTTCTTTGAGTGTAGAGTCATTGTCATTTATAGCATCAGGAGAAATTAGTGATTTTTATCTATGGTAATCATTTATAGTTTAATTTCAGAAACATTAAATTGAGAACCAATATGATAGGCACAGACATTTTTAGTCTTACCTTTTAACAAAATGGTCAGAACACACTTCAGAGTAATCCGTGAGAAGACTTTGTATGAATTTCACACATTGCATCAACATTTCATGCCATTCTTCATCCTTTGTTCTGCTCTGACTGAATGATTTCATCATATCTAAACCTGCTATGATTTTTTATTCTGACATTTTCTGCCAGAGAGGACTGCAACACTTACAACAATTCCAGATGATGAGTACTGACTGAAAGGCTTGTAGCCTGATGTGATGTCATGTACCTAAATAAGCAGTACCCCATATTGCACAAGTACCTGTCAGAGGATCCTCCTGAAGTCCACAAAGGACATCTGGACTAGCTGAGCAAACTCCCATGCCACCTCCAGGACCCTAGAGAGGGTTTGTCCCATGTTCCAAGGGCAGGACAGAACCTGCATTGTAGTTTATCTATTGTTTTTCTTATTGTTATTCTTCAGAAAATGATGGATGATAATTTCCTTAGCTTGTAAACTTGAAAAATGAAATTTACTAATATATAAGATTTTCCAACACTAGCATGCCAGAGTTGCTGCAGTTTAGGATGCATCATGAAACTGATGTGATGTTCTTCTATCATGTTGCCTCAGAGTGAAGGCTCCAGATTTGCCCCTGCTGGGGCTTTTCTGCATGGAGTTTGCATGTTCTCTCTGTGCCTGCGTAGGTTTTCTCCGGGTACTCCAGCTTCCTCCCACGCTCAGAAAACATGCATGTAACTGGAAATTCTAAATTGTCCGTGGGTTTGAGTGTGAGCATGAATTAGTTTTATTTTTTTTTCTTTGTGTCTTCTCGCTGTGAGGGCCGACCATCCTGGGAAAGACTCCAGCTCACTGAGGCCCTGAAGGTAAAGAAAATGGTTAGATGCAGGTTTTTATTGTTATAAATGCTGCATAGCACCAAGACACGGGTGCACACATGTCACTGAGAAAGCGTAGCTAAAATGTGAGGTTCTTGTTATTATAACAAAATATTAATATGTTGTTTCAACGAGGACAGTTCTTCCAGAGATGCATGTCATAAAATGTGCTTTTCTCGCTGTCACTTGACTCTTTGAACTTGATACAGCTTTCAAAAACAGTTTTTAGATGTTGCCAGTTCATCTCAGTGCCAAATTTCTATTCAGAATATCTCAGACGGGAAATCAGCAGGTGTTCCAGCATGTTTAATGGCAACATTTTGAAGGCAGAAATATAATAATCAGCCTTCAAAAGATGCAAAGTAATTTGAAAAGGCCGATGCAAATGGCCAAATAAAAGGTTTGCATTATATTGCTGAAGAATAAATAGTGAGCAAATGTAGAGCTGATTTGACAATGGGTCACTGGTGACACTGAGGTACCAACCGTTTAATCTGAACACATTTTTCTTCATATCAAAAGCATCGTTGATAAATGTGAGAATGAACATATGAATTACCAGATAGTATTAAGACTTTTTGTGTATTTTTTAAACACTATATTTAATTTAACTTTAAAGTTAAAATTTAGGGCTGGGCAAGTTAACATGTTATTTTCGCGTTAACTCAATAATTTATTAACGCCGACATTTATCTTATGGCGCGTTAACGCATCTTACTCACATGCTTTTGTTTTTTAAAAGTCTGTTACCGACTGCTGCGGAACCGGAACAGAATTGGCAGGTAAACATCCGGAAAAGCTAAAACGGACCTGGAGAGCGGTAAAAATCAGTCTACTTTACAGTTTGGGTAGCAACTCAGGATAGCAATATTAACATTTCTGTCTGAAAATAAATTCTGAACTGCAACAGAAACCCCTTTGTTTAAGACGATCGGGTCATTCCTCCATTTTACATCAGATCTGATCCATGCATTCTCTAGCTGGTTACTTCAGTGCGGCTCCATCTAGTGGCACAGATGTTTAATGACAACACAAAGTCTAGTCCTCGATTATAAATCGACCCCCATTTTTGAGAATATGACTTCTAGATTAAAATATCGTCCTATATTTGGGCCAATACGGTAGTTTGATCAAGGACTTATTCAACAGCAGATGGGTGTCCTGCAATGCTGGAAATGAGCATCAGAAAATTCTGTGCTCGTCACGATCTGAGGTGAAAAAGACTTATGTCAGACGCAGAGCTGAAGAGCGCTTTGGTTTGATCTATATTTGAGCTGAGTTTTCTTTCAGATTTTCACAATATTGCAAATATTATAGTACTAATACTAATAGCTGTAGTATTTAGTTTTGCACTCTCCTGCCAAAATATAGAAGGCCTTCTCTGAAATAGATGCCGTCTGGAGGGGAGCATATGTTGCTCTATAATCTTTATATACCTTTCAGCATTCATAGTTCCTTCCAAAACATGCAAGCTGCCCATACTGTATGCACTTATGCATCTCCATCCCTTCAGAGATGCTGGCCCTAGAACAGGAAGTCTGATAACACGCTGGAAGGTCTCCCTCTTTAGCCTGGAGGACAGAGTGTCTGCTTACCAACAAGAATGTAAAATATGGACTGGTCTGACCATAAAACACTTTCCCATTTTGAAACAATCCATTTTAAATGAGTCTTAGCCCACAGGACATGACGGTGCTTCTGGACCACGTTCAAATATGGTTTCCTTTTTGCATTAAATTGGAATCTGCAGATGGCACGGTGGATTGTGTTTACTGACAGTGGTTTCTTGAAATATTCCTGGGTCCATTCATGCTGATGAGTGATTAGTGTCGTCTGAGGGCCTGAAGACCACTGGCATCCAATAAAGGTCTTCATGCTTGTCCCTTATGCACAGTGATGTCTCCAGTTTTTCTGAATCTGTAGATGATTTGATGCACTGTAGATGATGAGATTTACAAAGCTTTTGCAATCTGACGTTGAGAAACATTGTTTTTAAAGTATCCCACTATCTTTTTAAGCTCTCTTTCACAGATTGGAGAGCCTCTGCCTCTCTAAGACATTCCTTTTATATCTAATCATGTTACAAACCTGATATCAATTAACTTCATTAGTTACTAGATGTTCTACCATCTGATTGTTTTCTTTTTTAATTTCTTGTTTTTTCAGCCATTTGTTTCCCCCGTGCCAACTTTTTTCATTTTTTATTGAGACCAATAGCAAAAATTACAACGGTACATACATCTTGATAACCATAATAAAATAAAATAAAATAAAATAACTACATTAAGTGACCGTACTGTACCAAGTAGCACTGAAAGACAATTACAAGTTACATACATTTTTCCCTTTTTGTTTTTGAACCCTTCCAACACAGGAATGCAAAAAGAAAATAAAAATAAATGGATACATAATTATTGCAAGATAAGAATTATTTAATGAAGAAAAAAAAAAAACAACTCTCCAAAATTAACTATTACTCTAAACACCATAATGCAAATACGCACCTACACATAAATAAAATTGCAGCAACAAAAAGGTACTCATAAACAGGCACTAACAGGAAATTCTAGGTGGGCAATGCTTTTAAGTTTGAAACATGGCATATAACTGTGGTAAAGAGGTATGTGGCTCAAGTGTCAGAGCAGGTAAAGGCAGAAAGACTCAGCAGACCTTGGTTTATCTTGGTAAAATAATTTATTTTCTCCTTTTCTGGTTAAAAAAAAAAAAAACCCTCACAGAGCTCTGTCCTCCATTACAAAAAAATCCCAGCAAAGCCCAAATGCCCCTCCCTTTATACAGTTAACAGGTGTCATCTAATTAGACCCAATAATCCAATTGCCGACATCACCACTATAAAGCCAGGAAATGCTGGGCCGGCCCCTCCCACACTCCTGCACAGTGAGTCAGAACAAAGGAACAAACAAATGGTTGGTGTCAATGAGCAAATTAATACTATTCAATCTGCAACTCAATAAACATAACTGAAATTAACAAGACTATGTGTTTGCTGTAACATATACAAATGCTTGGATGTTAACTGCAACATAATACCAACACAAATAAACGTGGGATAGAATGTGCAGCAATGTTGCCTAGTAATGATCAATTAAACAAATAAATGTAATGTGTTCTGAACAGAATGAAGAGACAAGTGGTGTCCAAAGCAAGTCCCACCCACTTTGTCACAATGACATATTGCCAACTTCAGTAGAACCTTTCAGTGCTTCCACGGATAGAGTAACTGATTTTTTCAAGTTTCAGAAAAGACATCATATCCTTAAGCCACTTAGAAGTTGAGGGACTTCCAGCAGATTTCCAGTGTAACAGTAAGGTACGCCTTGCTATTAAAAGACATAAAAGCCACAACAACACTCTGCAGAATTTAAGTTCAATGAAGAATCAGGAATCCCAAATATGGCAATGAAAGGAGAGGGCTTCAGAGCTATTTTAAAGACCAAAGAAATAGTTTTAAAATAATTCAACCAAAAATAATATAAGCAAGGACATTGATAAAACATGTGGCCCAGATAGTGCCAACTATTTTAAGACCTGTAGCAGGTATTACATTTGAAATTAGCTCATTTATTGGATTAACATTTCTCATGTTCAATGTTTGAACATTTGTTATGTTGTGGAAGCGTCACTGCTGAGTGAACTCCCAAATTGCTCCGCTAACCAGGGCCACAGTCTGGATTACACACCAGTTTTATTTAATTTAGACATAACAATGTCAACATACAGCATCCCTGTTATATATTTGTGATTTATAATGTGATGTAGCTGAACTTTGTATCGTAGATGGAATTCCACCATGGTGCAGAATTCACCAAACAATCATTATTCTTAACAAATCTGACCTTAGAATGAATCCATGTACATGTCAAAGGGCGCTTTAATTGGAAACCAAGTTGCACAATAGTTTTAGCTCACTGATTAGTGTCTACTCCATGATAGCTGCTGAAAATAACAAATATCCTTCAAGAAGAAGAGGAAACCCAATGAATTGCCTGCAAACTTAACATATTCATGAAGTTTTAACAGCAGGAGTGGGTGTAAATGTTGGAGTCAAAGCTTTTCAGCAGACTTCTCATTTAAACTTTATGACTCTCTATACCACCAAGGATAAAGGATAATAAATGATTGATATCTATTAATATTACCCTCACAAAAATAACAATACGGGACTTTTGGATTGACAGACACCATACAGAATCTACAGCATGTTGAGAATTAAGATTGGATAAACTATAAATCAAGTCATAAAAAGATATATTCTAAGTATCATTGTAAACAAATTTTGTTCCTTTCAGAATATGTGATTTGATTAATTCTAAACCATCTTTCTGGTTTGAAAAGCAAGTTGAAGTGTCACATCGCTATAATTCAACAACTTAAGGTCAACAATGTTTAAGACTCATTTGGCTCAACAGTAACACCTTCTTCTTTTCCCTTCAAGGATTGCCAACGCCAATACTCCGCCACCATCTAACCCCATCCTCCGCATCCTTCAACAGTGACATGTAAGTAGCATATTAATATAAAGTGCTTTGAATTTCTGTGTAAAACATACGGACTATGTAGAACCCAGCAGGTCGAACAAGGAGCAGTCATAAATGACATACTCTCGCGAGTTAATGTTGCACTTGTTCAACAGGTGTTCGAAAAATTGCTCATAATGTTTCCTTTACTGTTTGATTTTGATGCACTCAGGGGCATAACAAGCATCATTGGTGTCAAGTAGAGCAATAATTTCAAGTCATTGACTGTGTCCTGGCTGTGTGTAGGTGTGTGTGTGTCCTCACGCTCGGCCCCTGTGGGAACAGAGAACAGGGCCAGGCAGGTTTTCAGTAATCAAAGTATGCAGCATGGCACAGTTTTTGGTGCAAAAAAACAGTCATAGATTTAGTGGAACGTTTAGGAGGAGAGTTCATGGCCTCTGCTAACCTATTTGACAAGCAGAGGCCATGAACTCTCCTCCTTCGGTGACTGTTGACAACAGTTTGCACAGAAATATTTTATCAATGCATTTTTCATGTTTCATAAGTTGAAGCAAGTTTGTGAAAAGTGCAAAAAACAGTCTCTACCGTCAAACTTTATTCAGTTTTCTGTTTAAAAATGCCTCCTATTATTCATTTTAATACAAATAAAATAACTATAAAAGCACTCGGAAAGCGCAGACCTCCGCCAAGCACAACAGTTCTCCCATATAGCGATTTACAGATTGCGATAAAATCCGCATTCTGGATCAGATCCGGATCAGCCTTTGAAATTTGATATAGGCTCCCATTATCAGTCACTGAGTCAAATTTCATGAGTTTTGGGCACAAATTTACGGAGATATTGAGAAAACAAATTTTCGGCCCCCTTGACCGCAATGTTATCGAAAATTTAAAAGTGATCCAGAATTCAGGATTTCTTCCAGATCACACCCAAAATAAAATCAGTTCTTCCTTTTCACATTTCTGACAACGCCTGAAAATTTAATCAAAATCTATCCTTAACTTTTTGAGTTATCTTGTACACAGACAGACAGATAAACGCCATTGAAAACATTACCTTCTTTTGACCAAGAACTTGGTGAAAGAATTATGATGTATGATTTTTTTCCCTTTATTTCCCATCATTCCCGAACATTGTTGTGCTTGTCCATCTGAAGATGGAAATGGCCACTTCAAGCCCCAACTCTCCTGCCTGCATGTTGAAGTGTACTTCAGAAAAAATACTGAACCTCAAATTCGTACCTCAAATTGAAGATACTTTGGATAAAAGCTTCTGCTAAATGGATTTAATAAAAATATAGAGTACGTAATTGAAGGTGCACTAAACTTAAAAAGAAGAAAAATAACAATTAAGCTTTTCATTTGTCTGAGCATAATGTTGCTCGTTCCACCTTTGCCTTCATTTTCCACACCTTTTCTGCTTTCTGGCCAGGCACCACCCAGCTCCAGAGATTCATTCCTTGGATGTTTGCCATTGTGATTGCTACTGGCTTCTCTTCTGAGAGACTGTGGTCAGAGCTGCTGGTCGGAGCATTGGTGTTATGTGACATCTCTTTATGCCATATGCTTTTCTCGTAGTGCACATTCTCAGTCCTGAATAGGCCTGTTTTCATTTTATTACCCTGGCACTGAGAGTGCACTTCGGATGGTCTGGTAGAAAACATCTTGATATGAATGGCAGCCTCCAGTATCTCAGGTATGCAGATTGTTAGAAACTTCTTCCTTCGTTGCACCTCTCTGTTGCTCTGAAGGCTGTCTCATCCAATAAAGCATTTTACACATCTTATTCATGTAGATTCCACTGAGATTGTTTGGAGGTCTTATCGCACGGATATTGCAAGTTGTATGAAAAGGATGATGCAGTGACGCAATTATTCTGCAAATTTGTGTTTATTTTTATCCCTATTAATATTTCACTCCCACTTAGAATAGAAAAAAGGGCTCAGATTGAAAAATCTACTCATCATTATTTAATCAGTGTGGTTAAATCAAATGCTGCTGAGAAAATAAACACATAAATGGAGTATATGAATCAATCAAAATATACAAATAAAACACCTATAACTGTATAGACAGTTTCATCAAGCCTCATCACAGCACTGTTTTATCAGAGTAACCTAAATGAGACAAACTCCATAGCAACCACAGCTGAAAGGATGGTTACAGAGTGATGGCAATTCTCCATGTACAAAGTCAAATAGCATGTAGTCTACAAATAAATGCAGCAGACAGGGAAATCTGTATCTGTATCTGAACTGGATGCCTCCATATGAGCAGCCAGACACATTAAAGCACATCCATGTTAAAGTCTTTGATGTAATCTGTGATATTTCTACACTGAAGGCTCAGTTTTCCTGACTTTAGCCTTTAAGGCAAAGCCTCGTCTCAGACAACACACACTCAGGAAGAGGTCTGAAAAAAAGGTACAGGCACTTCATACTGTAAAGCTGTCACCCATAACTGCCACCCGTATTTATGAACTGCATGTCACCAAGTGATGTGTTAGTTTGGCGATAAACATCTGTCCTTATTAGCAGGAAGCTTTAGCAGCTAAAGAGATATGCTTAGTAAACAGTAATGACAAACATTGTACCCTCTAATTTTAATTAGTCTAGGATTACAAATGGGCTTTGTTCTTTGTTGTGTCAAGCAATTTTCTCCCTAAAATTAATTAAAACAAAAAAGAAAGAAGGGCCCAAACTGTGTGGGCATAAATTCTGAAATTTGTTGAATTTTAAATATTCATTTAATTGTTTACAATGTATTTTTAAACTTCACTCTGCATTCTAGAAGTAAACCATGTAACATGGGGTTTTCAACATCTAGTGCCAGTTATTTATGTCTATATCTTCCACAGTACAGTCTAGAAGTATTTGCACAGTGAGGCTTTTCTTATCTTGCCTTAATATTTCACCACAATGGATTTGAAATAAAATAGTCAAGATGTGACCAAAGCGTAGACTTTGAGCTTTAATTGAACCACATCACAAAAGTATGGTTTTTTGCCATTTAACGAATCACAGCCACTTTAAGCAAAGTTCCCTCCATTTTCAGGCACTCAAAAGTGTTTGGATAATTTAGTTTGATGTGATCCATTCGCTCGTTGCTTTCACTAATAATGAAGCAGATAAAAGATCTCAAGTTGATATGAGGTTGGTTTGGCATTTGGCAGCTCTTTTACCAGAGCTACCAATATGAAGTCCAAGGGGATTTCAATGCAAAAGAAGGTTGTCATCATTAAGCTGAACAAGAATAAGGAATAAGACTGAATAAGGAAGAGAGAACAAAAATCTAGGTGTGGGCAATTCAACAGTTTGGTACATTCATAAAAAGAATGAAAGCGCAAGAGCACAGAGTCCTTCCATTGGTGGAGAAAAATGTCTTTTCTGTACTCAAGAATTCTCTGAAGAAGGTAGATATATCATTGTCAATCAAGAGTTGTGTTAGGATTTAGAATTATTTTCAGTTAAAACTTTAAACTGTTAAAGCTAAAGGCCTCAGTGTGGCTGCTTTATGACCTGACAACTGGGGTCTCATGACCTTCCTGACCTGCTCTCTTCCAAAGAAGTATGCATGGCAATGGTAATAAATTTAGTTACACCCCCATTTCCTGGAGTAAACATAACCATATTAGTCTGGGTTGTGAGACTGGACCATCTGGATTTCTGTAGACAAAAGACCATTAAACTCAGAGGAACTAAGGACACGCCTTCTCTGGATCCTTAAAAGATGAAGACAACTAACTTGGAGCGTGCATTTGTCCATGGCAAATATGGCATGGCATAATAATTCTGTGTATTCATGATTGTATTAAATTCTTGATTGACCTTTTGCTTCTAGACTTGTCATTTAGGCACCAGATAAAAAGAACACGGAGACAGATTTTACAATTGCATTCATGATTGTAAATACAGAGGGTTTACAACAAGGTGGAAACCACTGGTAACATGTTTTGGAATCATATTCATTGGACAGATAAAACCAAGATAAACTTGTATCAGAATGAAGGGATGAAAAATGGATGAAGAGGGAAAGAACCGGCTCATACTCCAAAGCAAGCTCAATCATATGTCAAACGTGGTGGAATCAGTGTTATGACATGGGCTTGTATGGTTGCCAACGGAGTGGGCTCATTGGTGCTTATTGATGCTTTGATTGCTGGCAAAATGGCTAGAATTAATTTTGAAGTGTGTACAACTAGACTCTGCTCACTTTCAGACAAACGCTACAGAACTGATTGGATGATGCCTCAGTGCAGATGGATAATGATCCTATATGTACTGCACTTGCAACTCATGACATTTTGAAGGCAATGAAATTCGATGTTCATCAATGGCCAAGTCATTCGCCTGATCTCGTTCAACTACAGCATGCTTTTCAGTTACTGAAACAAAACTGAAGGCAGAACGGCCCACAAACAGAGACTGAATGTGACTGAAGTGAAAGCCTGGCAAAGCCTCTCCAGGGAAGAAGCTCCAAATATGGTGAGATTAATGACCTCCATCCTTCAGGCAGTTGCTGCTAAGGATTTCCATGCAAGTTTAAAAAATGATGTTTATATTTACAATTGTCACTTGTTGCAAAAAATGGAGGTACCTTGCTCAAAATGGCTGTAATTTCCTAAATGACAAAGGCCATATTTTTATGAAATACACCTTTAACTAAGCAAAATCTCCCCTTTGATCACATCTTCATTGTTTTATCTCAAATCTATTGTGGCAGTATTTGCAAACAAAATCAGAAATGTTCTGTCATTTTCCAAATCGTTTTGAGCCAAAGTGTAAGTATGGTAAAATGAGCTGCAGTGCACTTAACAAAAACATGTATCAACTAAATAAATGTCAACCGATAATGAGAAGTGCTGCTACAATAACATGGTTCCCTGCACTGCCAATTCCTCATTTTATTTATTTACTTCTACTATTAAATTGCCTTGTGAAATAATCAACATCTGCAACTGAGAGTCTCAAAATGGCTCATAATGAGGCCAATTAATCTGTGGGCTGATTAATCAGTCCTTTTTTTCTCTTTCTTTTTTTTTTTTACTGGTTGAAAGTCCAGTTCTCACATCTTTGAAATGATGGATGTTTTCTTCTTCATCTGGTAGTATCTGATACCTTAGCACAATAGCGCATAAGAAAAGTATCCACAGTAAAGGCAATGTATGGATTTTCAATGTTTAAGGTCAGCCCAAGACAGCCTTCACAACAAAGAAAGTCACTGTAAGAAAAGCATTCAAAGGCTTGGCTTTTATTAAGAATGCAAGCCAATAAACCATCCTGCTCTTCAGTCTCTTTGTATTCAGTATCGATAGCGTGTAGGGATGTGGACTGGTGACCTGTCCAGAGTGTACCCTGCCACTTGTCCAGTGTCAGCTGGGAAAGGCTCTAGCATATCTAACTGTGCTCTGTGTTGGCTTTAAATTTACATTTACTCCAGTGCAGAAGGTCAGAGAACCATTCACAGTGAACTTTCTTTTCATTTTTCAGGTTTTTCACCTGACTAGATCCGCAAAAATAAGTCATTATATGACTGATCCAGTGTAGTTACATGTGAACGTTTTTCTATCGTCTGGTAAAGTGATAACATTCAAAGCCATGAGATTGTTGCTGAAGGTTATAAAATATCAGTATAGGCAGTGCTTTGGCCCTACATTGACTGAATTTCCAGCATTCCCTCCACCCCCTCTTATTCTTCCTTTACAACTTGATTCAGTGCTTCTCTCTGCTGTTTGACTTTGAAAAATTTGCAAAGCAACAAAAGACAAACTACTACACCATTCTCGGAAGCAACAGCCTTGAATTTTGCACAAATTTAAGGGTTTTTTTATGTTATTAAGCTGTCAGATTTGATCAGTCCGGGTTAAACAAGGCAGGTTGTCTTTATTCCTTATGTGTGGTGTGCCTTGATTTTTGCAGTGTTCTGCCCTCATTTTATTGCTCAAGAACAGCATTAAAAAGCAGAAACAAGAATTAAAGGTTCTTTTTTTTAAGCTGCCTGCAAAAGTTTTGGTTCCTTCAGGAAAACGTGCAAGAAACTAGCCAGCTATATCCATTCAATTCATGAAAATATTCTCTCGTGAAAAGGCTGTGATACCTCGCCCAGTCACAGCTATTTTCATTAGTACTGAACGTACCAAATCTTTCATAGCGAGAAAGAGAAATTCATGCAGGTGCATCCTAGAACCACGGTTATAAACAACCGAGACTAGGGATGCACATGGTTAACCGTTTAACCGTTAACCGATAACAGTAACTCTAACCGATTAATACTGACGATCAATTTTGTTTTTAAGCTACGTAGTGCAATCAACTCATGAGGGCGTGTCAACAGGTGCAACAGGCCTCTGATTGGTCAATTCTACATCCGCGTAGAAAAGAGCGCGTCATCAAAAAAATGAGGAAGTACCCACATCTGTACGATTCTCGTTCTTCACACTACAAAGACAACACATATTCTAGTAATTCATGGAGGGAGATTGCGATGAACGTGGGTCTGGATACGACCGAGACGGTGAGGAAGTGGAAAAACGATAAGCTTTCTAAGTTTAGCTAATTCGTGATTGTCGCTCTTGCGTTGTGGCGTGGAATAACATAGCAGAGACCGCGCTAGTATAAATCAAAAGTGACGGCGGCATCTCTGCGACAAGCTGACGGCGACACATTGCCGCGAGAGTGTACACGGGGAAGTGTCCGCATGCGTCCATGACAACGCGCACAACATTGCGGCAGCCAACCATCCTGGACTTATTGGTTAACGGTTATTAATCGTTAAAGGGCGTCGGTTAACGGTCATAAAAAAAAAATCCAAAATGTGCATCCCTAACCGAGACGGCTGCAGATTCTACAGATTTTACTGTGAAACCGACAACAGTCATTCATTGGCTTTACCACTCCACTACAGACCATTTTGCACGTCATTTGTTGAGACTAGGCTGTTTTTTTTTTTTCCTGCCAATTTCACTCACTTCATTTCTTTGATCACTTGTGTGCCTATCCAGTGGTGTCCAGGGCAAACGTCTTCTGTATCCATTGTTACTTTCAAAGAGTTTTTTTTTTTATGCTTTTCTTCACTAGAGTTTGCTCACATTCCAACTCAGACCTGAATACATTTCAGGGAAATAAAAGGGCGAACTTTTGCACTTTTGGATAGTGACATTCAATTGTCTAATATAAATTTTAGGAATGTATGAATGAAGGGGGGACAGAGCCTTTGTTCAACAAACTGAACATGAATGACCTTTAAAGACGCTACAGTATCAGCTCGATTTTATCCTCGAAATTAACCCAATTTTTACTTTGTTACAAAAGTCTATGCTTGCAGTCTTAAGGCTCCAGCAAACATTTAAAAGAAACCTCCTGCTAAAAGCTCACCTTATCTGTTGACCTTTATTTGTGTATTTTCTTCTTTGAATAAAATTGATCTCCTGCTGACGACATGTAATTTACCTCTAAAGAATAATAATGCAATATTTGTCTCTAATATCTCCTCTCATTTATGTATGACATTCAAAGTTATAAAAATGTCAATTTTATTGAACAATACAGATTAGAGATGTGCAGCACATTGACAATTATCAGAAAAAAACCTTACATCAGGTGGTAATTCACCTTATTGAGCGACAAATATGTAGACAGCTGACATTTGCAAAAAAAAAAAAAAAAAATCTAAATTACATGTCACTAAGCTCTACTCATGAACTGTTACAGAATTCACCTCATTATTTTGAAGATAACCAGCTCATCCTCTTGTGAATGTCAGCCTCCATATCAGAGCGCAGCTAATAGCTCGCTAAGACGCTGCACTGTTGGCCTGAACGTCTGAAATAGCTGCAGTGAGTTTTTATGTTTTTGTTTGGTTTTTGCAAAAAAAGATAACTTTGGCAACGTGCTTAAATTGACCTCTGTTGTCATAAATTCCTCTGTTTGGTACCATATCTAACACAATTAAGGCAAGATTATTGTAAAATCAAACAAAGCTTTTTCATGGGAATTAACATAAAATGGTTTATTATTTATTTGGTTCTCATTAAGCTAATTAAGGACAAAATTACTAAACCCTTGACAAAATTTCTAAACCCTTGAAAATCAACAGAGCAGCTTTCATGCCTCAGACCTGAGGCATGACCTGCCCCCCCCTGCCCCCCCCCCCCCCCCCCCCCCCCCCCCCCCCCCTGTAAAGCAGCAAAGCAGCCCTATAGCATTATATTCATGTTGGCATGTATCACTGTGGGAACTCTTCTTCTTTCCTTTACCAAACAAAAGCAACATCCATGTTTCCAAACAAGTCACGTTTGCTCTCATCAGACTTCCAGAAGTTATCCCCATGTTTCAGATATTATCGGGCAAACTTCAGTTTGGCTTTGATGCGCTGCTGTGGAGCAACGGAGTTCTTGGTGGAGGATGACCTCTGCAGAAGGCCACAGCAGTGAGGAGACAACTACAAAACATCAGGTTCAGGAGAAGCCAGTTCAGAGACAGTTGTCTCAGCAGATATCTGAGGTTTCTTGTTGACATCTCTCACTACATTTCTTTCCAAATGTACCATGCTCTGTTTTTTTTTTTTTTTTTTAACATAATTGTGCTTGTATTTAAAAAAAATGTAACAACAAACAGCTCCCCACTTGGAATTTCCAGCTGTTGAATATGTATTTTACATTCAACAGTGAATTCCATATGAGAGTTATTCACAATGTTATTTTATTTTACTCAATAATGGAATTCAATGATCTGTAGTTTGAAGAAAAGTTTTGTCATCTCTTGGGGACTTTTACCGTAACTGCATATCAGATTGTGAGCAAAAATGTTCCTCCTACTGGTGTCCACAATTATCTTTAATACAAATTGTTCCATACTGGTTGAGTCCTCCAGAGACTAGTTATGGAGGTAAAAATTCCACTATTTCTTTCTATTTTCCAGTAATCCATTTCCCAAGCATGACAAGCCTGACTGATGCTTTACCTACCCGCTGACTTTCTACTCCGATCTGCTGCTCCCCCTTCATTCACACTGCTTCTTTCTAGCCTGACATCATTTTCCAGTCTTTATGTAAAACAAGTACACATCTCATAAAACAGAAGAAAAAAAACACCCAAAGTCACTCACTATTTATAATCATTATATATCAAACTCCCTCTTGTTTAATGTTCTATCCAGGTGACAGCAAACCACTAAGATTTTTTTCTAAAAAAAAAATTACTTTTGTGGTCTTCCTTCTTTTGCATAAATCTTTTTTTTTTTTTCCACATTCTGTGGTAACATAGGGGCTGTCTTCAGCAGCCTCTCCTCCAACTGTTGAATGCCCACGAGAATAACCAGTTCAGCTTGAAAAGTAATTGGAAGAAACAGCTGCGGGCTGATGTACTCAATTACACTTAAAATAGATTTATGTTGAATTTGACACCTTTTTACCTCAAGTTTATTTCCTCTCAGTGCATTTTCTAAAGGATGTAGTCGCAATAATGCTTTGACAAGGCACGTGTTTCACTTTGGAACATGTACAGTGTTGTGTTAATCTGAGCAGCTGCGTATTATGTTGAGATGCTTAGCATTTTGCTGCCTTCATGTGGCTGAAGGAAATCTCAGGATAAAGCCTTGAGCTCTGAACAAAATGCACAAGAGGAAGAACAAGATGGACATAAACTGGGATACTTATTCCTTTTTCCTTTTTATTATTACTGTTATTATTCTTGTACTGAATATGTTTTGTTGCCCATTCCAAATAAATGTCGACCGATGTCACAAGGCCTCATATTTTACAGGCAAATTCATTCCAGTATTCTAAAAAACATGACAGGTTTTATTCTTTTTATTATGGAATGAGTACAGATGGTACTGGGTAGAGAAGCTGGACAATAAAAGCATGAGAAATGGCTGAGGCAACTGCAGGTGGAGCAGAATATTTACTACAATGTGCATTAAAGAAGCCATTATGTTTTAAGGAGTTTTCTCCGTCCTTCAATGTTATAAAGTCTTTTTTTTGTGAATGCAGAATGGCTGAAAAGTAGCTTTGAGGACCAAAGGGAGTCATTGTCACCCACAAAAGACACAGTTCCTGACTGACTTCGTTTGCTGTCCAGACTTTTCTCTCCTTCCTTGGCTACATGACCATGAAACAGATTTGTGTAATGCCTGTCCAGTGGGTAGCCTGGCACATCTCGGGGAAAGAACGAGCAGCTGCCCGTCTCTTCACAACTCTGAACCAATCAGCTGACCAATCAGAGCAGACAGATCCTGTAGGGTCATTAGGATCTTTTTTTTTTCTCTCTCTCTTTTAAACTTTAAGCCAATGAAGTGTGGGCCGCGGCCCCCTGGTGGGCCATCGCAGTACTGCAGGTGGGCCGTGAGAGGTCATTAAAATTAAACAAATATGTTTTAAATCCTCGATCTTTTTAAAATATGTTTTTAATTACTGTAAAATATTAACAACATGATTTAAAAACATCAAGAAATAACAAAACAAACAAGTTAAGAGTTATACTACCGTTATCTTAACTTAATATGACAAGCGTCATCTTATTTGTTGACCTCTTACATTAATGTCAGAACATAGCTTCTAGTGGGCCGCAGAGATTTTTCACATTTCAAATTGGGCCTTGGTATTCTGAAGTTTGGCTGCTTTAAGTGTTGATATGATTATATGATAATGCATCTCATTAGTTCTGGTCTTCAATTTTAGATGTCATTTAAATTAACAAAAGATAAGAAAAGGGATTTTTTAAAAAAAAACAACTCTTGATGGGTTTAAATGGCTCAACATGCCAGATTCCCTGTGACTTTAAATGATCCTGAACTTCACAAGACTGATGCAGACTCAGCTGTTTAGTACATTTTGAAACGTCCACTTGGTGTTTCAAATGTATTCCAATAGTTTTGATTTGTGCTTTTAGGAGCTGGAGAAGCACCACCAAACTGCATTTACTACCTTCTAATTAGCTGTTGCTGCAATGCTCAGAGATGTCTTCTACCCTCTCTTGCACTCATCTTTCCTCAGCTCTGAGAGTGCTGCCTGCGGGCATTACTGTGGGCTTGAGCCAGTGGTTTAAAGTAATGCAACTTTGGACCTCCATGGTCCTCCACCACAATAATATTGGCTTCAGGGTGTTCTGGAGAGGAGCAGTCTTTGTGCCATAGGTGGTCTATGGATTTATTTTTGATTTTTCCTTGCGTTTTTTTTTTTTTTTTTTTTTGTCTGCATGAGCACAGTTTATGCAGCTTTCACTCTGCAAATATTGTACAATTCCAATACATTTCTGGTTTAGTAAAGATCTGATTTGACAGTTAACATGCACCAGTGCCTTGCATCAGACTTTCACGTGAAGGCTGTAGTCCACTGAAACGACGCATGTGCACCAGATACTTGTCAGCTTGCATCATTTCGATCAATAACAACTGAAAACATTTGTGAGACTGTAATGAGAACTTGATTGAGGCAGGACACAAATAGTTCAGAATGGAAGCAGTCACAGCTGTTATTGGTGAGATTCAGCTTCAGAGGAGGGGACTTTCCTGGGTATATGTGAGAAGATCAAGGCGTTATGACACTGCTGGTGCTATGCTAATATCTGCCTAGAAATGCAAAAATGAAAACTGTCTTCAGTGTTCCGAAACAAAAACTGGAAACATAAAGCAGGCTTGAAAAACATGGAACAACAGTTTTACAGGTTAATACATCCACACATACGTATAAATTATGAGGTTAAATTATAAATTGTACATTTAAATTTCAATATACATTTACTCACCTGTCCTTTCATGAGTCAAGCATGGCTCTATTATCAGAGATCAGGTTGCATTAGGGTTGTAAACAGTATGTTAGCTGTTTCTAGGACTGCACTTGTCCAGGCAGAAATGTTCTATTTTGTGCCTCTATCAACTTGAGGAATTGTTGTTCTGAGTGCTCTGACTGATACCAGCATCACTGTTGCCTTCTCTATTCTTTATTTTGTTTTTTCCTCTCCTACTTTGAGCTCCAGGTATTTTTCCAAGCTTCTTGTGTTCCTTTTTTACTGATGTTACTGTCATCTGAGATTGCTACATCAATCACTGCTGCCTTCTTTTGCAGTCTGTCCATCTCCACAAAAGCTGTTATTTTTATTTATTTCTTTTCTGATTTTTTCTTGGCTTGATCTTCCTTTTGGCCTGGTTATCATACCAGTGGGGTGTCTGATATCTGGCAGGACGTACATGCTGATTATTTTGACTTTGTTCTTCCTGTTCACCTGGTTCTTCAGGATCTGCATTCCTCTTTGTAGATACTTGATTGTGGCTGACTTTCTATTTGCCTTTTCATGGTTTGCCATTTGCCCGAGGGACCCAGATTTGTTTGTCCTTTCTGTCTTTGATACCATTCAAGCAGACTGATCTGCTCCAAATTATATTCTAGTGTTGCCACAGAATATGCTGGCGAGCTTGCTCACTCAGCTTTATGTCATAATTCAAGAAAAGGTGGCTGATGATTACTTCAGTTCAAAACTGGTAGCCGTAGCCACTCTTTGTGATGATCTAGCGAGACTGATACAGATTTGCCGTGGGGGTAGAAAGTCTTCTTGGTCTACTGCACTTGATGGGAACATAAACTATGGGCTATGAATTGCCTTCCACAGTAAAGTGTCACATTGAGTTCTTAATGAAGGCTCTTAGTATCCTCTTGGTGTTTGGAGATCTATGCATTGCAGTATCCACTCACCCCTGGGTCAGTCTGTGCCATGCCAGCCATTGTAAAATGCAGCTACTTACATCTGTGATAGTGGTACCACCAGAAGCGCCACAGGACATTTCAGAAGTTTCCTAAAAGCAACCGCTCACTCTGCTCCACTAAAGCTACATGCCGGGTCTGTTTCAGCAGTCATCCGTGGCTGAACCCTGTCAATTTACATGTGGTAGAAAAAAATAGCAGAAAGTCAGACACAAAAATAGCACAGAGAATTCAGGCAATTTTTACCACCATGAACCAAATCCCACTTAACACTTAACTCATGGAGGCTTTGTGTAAAATATTTAGAGGGCCTCAGAAATTTCAATCACATTCAAGGAGAGGTGAATTGTAGAATTAAAAAAGCGCACTTTATTTGACAGGCTTTTTTTAAACTAGAAAAGCACCCGGAGAGCGCAGACCTCGGCCAAGAGCAAAAATTCCGCTTTCTGGATCAGATCTAGATCAGCCTTTGAAATTTGATAGAGGTTCCCATTGTCAATCCCTGAGTTAAATTTCATGGGTTTTGGGCAATAATTAACAGAGATATTGAGAAACAAAATTTTTGGCCCCATTGACCACAATGTTAGTGAAAATTTGAAAGTGATCCAGAATCCAGAATTCTTTCCGGATCACAGCCAAAATGACATCAGTTCTTCCATTTCACGTTTCTGACAACTCCTGAAAATTTTATCAAAATCCATCCATAATATTTTGAGTTATCTTGCACACAGACAGACAGACAAACGCCAGCAAAAACATAACCTCCTTGGCAGAGGTAATAAGGAAAAAGCAAAAAGGACAAGACATGGTGAGATACCTCCTTAAATTCAATTCAATTCAATTCAATTCAATTTTATTTATATAGCGTCTGTTACAATGACAATTGTCTCTAGGCGCTTTACAGAGACCCAGAGCATGACCCCCGAGCAAATATCATCAACTAAGATTATATAATTAAATCCAATCAATGATAATGGCAGGTAAAAAACTCCCACATAGGGAGAAAAAAAACCTTTATACCAAACAGTGGCAAGGAAAAACTCCACTTTAAGAGGAAGAAACCTTGAGCAGGACCTGGCTCATATGGGGGGACCTTCCTGCCGAAGGCCAGCCGGGTAGAGAAAGAAAAGAAAAGAAAGAAAAGAGGGGAGACAGGACAGAGAGAGGATGGAGGACAGAGAGAGGAGAGACACAAATGACTAAATACAATGACCATATAAACATAAACAGATGGAGGCAGCAGCACTGGGATGAGATGGCCAGAGGACCAGGTCGCCGATCACCACGCCAGTCGGTACCCAAACACAAGTGGAGGAGAACCCCGGGATGGACAGTGGATGGAACTGCAAGTCAGCATGAAACCCAGGAAACTCTGGCCTGCAAATACACAGAAAGAAAAGGGGGCAGAAACAGCACAACAAACACAGGAAAGCAAAGAAAATGGAGCACAGTTTCAGTAACAGGGTGCTCCCAAATAATTATAAATGAGCTGGAGGAGGAGGAAGGGAGGAAAGGGAAGAAAAAGGAGAAGAGCAGTGGAGACACCACTCAGCAGATCATGTTGGTGTCCCCCTGTAGTGTAGGCCTATAGCAGCATAGCTATGACGAAGCTGTGATTAAGACGAGTTTACTCTAGTCTTAGCTACTACAACTATGGCTATAACTATTAGCCCCTACACACTATAGATTAGACTAACTGTAGGCTTTACTGAACAGAAATGTTTTCAATTTAGTTTTAAAAATGGAGATAGTATCAGCCTCCTTAACCCAAACTGGTAGCTGGTTCCATAAAAAAGGTGCCTGGTAGCAGAAGGCCCGTCCTCCAAACCTACTTTTAGATATTCTAGGAACGACGAGTAATCCTGCACTCTGAGAGCGGAGAGCTCTATTAGGAAAAATGAGCAAATTACTGCAATTGTCATGCGAGCTTGAAACTTTCAGGCAAACTTAGTCTACCAGGAAGCACTTGGAAGAGCTCCACTTCTGAAACGCTGCTGGTGGGTCTTGAAGTTGATCTGAGGACAGAGCAAAACCATAGTGCCGTTGGACCACCATACTTTCACTCCCAATGGGACCAAGGATGAGTCGTAGGAATTTTTCTACCCACTTCAGGCATTACACAGATTCCTCTGTTTGATCATGCAGTTTTGACTGACTGTTTTATTGACTAATTGCTGGAGCTTGGCTCCTCTGATGTTACTTCCAAATTCCTTCCTATATTGACCCATATGCCGACTCATCTTGCCCACTGTGATGTCTGATGAGAGTTTTCATGCTGTGCAGAGGTTAAACAGTGCAGGTTTAATGGTTAGATGAAGCTGTCTTCTTCTCGATCTACTTCGTAATCAAGGCCTGCCTTGGAAAACAGTCTGTGGGAGTTCTATTCATTTGCTGCTGGTTGATTTGTGCTTCCATGTGACAACGTGGGTGAGACTTGCTCTATTCTTTCTTTAGTAATTTTTGTTTTGTTAGCTTGACTTATTTTGAAACGCTGCGTTAAGATTTTTGACTTATTTGCAAGTCTGTAAATTAGTTTGAGAACATACAGTCATGGAAAAAATTATTAGACCACCCTTGTTTTCTTCAGTTTCTTGTTCATTTTAATGCCTGATACAACTAAAGGTACATTTGTTTGGACAAACATAATGATAACCACAAATATTGCTCATAAGAGTTTTATTTAAGAGCTGATATCTTACCATTTTCCATGGTTTTCTTGATTATGACCTAAATCACTTAAGTTTTTACATCAGTAGCTATGGCATTATACTGCCAAAAACACTGCTTTTATGCATTCAGTGTTTTCTTTTCTGTCTGTTTTAGTCACATGATGACGTTTAGTGGTACCAGGTATTAAAATGAACAAGAAAGTGAAGAAAAAATGGTGGTCTAATAATTTTTTCCATGACTGTAAATCTGAGTTGTTTCTTTAATTGTTTTGTGTAGGTTGACCTGTTTTAGAGAATCTAATTAGATGATCCTTAACTACTGTATATAATCAGTGGGGTTTGGGCTTAGCAAAGACTGGAATTTGTGCAATCAAAATGCTGAAATTTTGTTGTATTTTTTACACAAAAAAGAAGAGGTGAGAATGAATTGTCTCACCAAGAAGAATGGATGTCTTCTAAATCTTCCTACCTTTTACCTTTACTTTGACACATGAGTGACTTTACCTTTATATGCTGTGCATTCATTGAATGCAGTTGTTTTTTTTTTTCTTTAGCCAGTAGACGTGTATCTAGTGCACCTAAACCCTTCAAACTTGAGACTATCAGTCTTCCATTGTAGTGGTACTCGTACGGTACTCGTACAAGGAGATCCCTCTGGTCAGCTTTCAGATCAATTAGCCATGGAGGAAGGGAGTTATGCAACAGGAAGCAGAGCTGGAGGTTGCAAAGATTAAAATGTCGGTTTTCTTCGGGAGTGACGAGGATGGATAGGATCAGGAATGAGTACATCAGAGGGACAGCACTTGTTTTGGAGAGAACGTCAGAGAGGCCAGACGGAGATGGTTTGGACATGTACAGAGGAGTGATAGTGAATACATCAGTAAAAGGATGATGAGGCTGGAACTGCCAGACAGGAGGCCTAGAGGAAGACCAAAGAGGAGATTTATGGATGTAGTGAAAGAGGACATGAAGTTAGTTGGTGTGAGAGGAGAGGATAAAGAGGATAGAGTTAGATGGAGGCAGATGATTCACTGTGGCGACCTCTGAAGGGGAAAGCCGGAAGGAAAAGAAGATGCTTTTCCAATATTGCTCAGTCTCAACCCTGGATAGGACTTTTCTCATCTTATTACCATTGAGCGCATTTTGAATGGTTTTGTAGGGAACATTCAGACTTTGTTTTTACAGTCATTGATGCCCCGGGTATGTTTAGTTGTATTTTAGTTTAGTTTTAGCCTGTTGCATTTGATTGAATGTCAGATCTTCTTTGGATTTAGGACTTAATTTGCCCTGATTGCTAGTTCAGTTATGTGTGTGTTGTCTTAGTTTTGTCTTCCAAAGTTATTTTTCTATTGAGAATGAGAGAGAGAGAAAGAGAAAGGGATGACATGGTTTGTGCTGACAAGCATTCAATGGACATAATAATCAATTTCACTGGTGCATGCAATCGTAATTATAACATCATATTTATGGTAATTATAGCTGCAGGCTCTTCATTGATCTCTCTGGGCAAAAAGGGTGATCCCCTTTCAGCTGAAAAATAACAGCTAAACCTTTAACCTGGACTTGAATCAATAAACTTGGAGGAATCTACCTTCATTATGAAATAGACACCCATTAGTCCCGACGGTCCGGTAATTGTTTTCTACCTCAGAAACTCTGTGCCAAAAAAAAAAGTTATGGACAAAAACGTTTGATTTGTTCTCAATATTTTAGTTAGGAAATTAAAAAAGATGGTATAAATGAATAATTAAAGTTTATTTTTTAATCAGCCACGTGAAAACTGGCATTTTCTTAATAATGTTTGACTATGTGTCTTCGATAATAGGGTTTGAATTAAAAGTAATATATTTTCATTCATTCCACAAGGCCAATTCTTGCCAGGGTGAGTTATTGTGAAAAAATTGATTTCCCTAAAACCCTGTCTGCCAGAAGACATTAGCATTGTCTGGGAGCCCGCGCTGTACATATGAAAGGGTCCCATGTGTTACGGTGGAAAGTAAGGAATATTTTTTAATCTCGTATATGCACCCTGAGTAAATTTGATTATTCCCATAATGAAGAGAAAGTGCTGAACATACACTGGCGATCGATAAGATCCAGTGCTTACAGCCACATACAATGATCGAAAACCAACATTTTGAATATGAAATCAGACCTCTGTTGAATGGGGTTCATTAACTATGTGTATGAACCTTCAACAATTTAACATTGAACATATCTCCTGGTCAAAGAAGCGAGGAAGAAAAATGTCAGGCTTCTTTAATTCACTAACGGATGTGTAATTTCAGCGGGAGCTGAAAAGTGCTCCAATGAGTCGTTAAACAAAGACAAGGATGAATGTAGATTAAAGCATACATCCAAACCTGTAGTTTAAAATTAAAATACAGCAAGTGCCCTTTAAGAAAGGGGATAATAAGCCAAAAACAAGCTTTGCTACTAATCATTATGTGGCTGCTTTTTAAATATTTCTCATTAAAGGTAAACCTGTTAAACCAATTACAATGTATCCGATCCTTTTTTTCCCCCCAGATTGTGACATTTATCAAAAGTATTTCATCTGTTTGAGAGTGAACAGGGAATGAGGGAACTGGTTGAAATTCAGTATGGCGTTTTTAACTTTCATTATACCTCAGATGCTCTGACACAAATGACAGCGTGACAAATCACTGATCACTGCATTCGTCACAAAATCTGGCATAATGGTCTGTCATGCTTGAATTCACAATTACAAAATCTTTGATATAAAGCTGCTTCATTTTTGCTATTTATTATTTCAAAGCAAGAATTAATCACATTGGGAAATAGCGCTTATACCTAATCAAAGACTTGTGCTTTTAGTTCAGCATAATTGCAGTCAGACTGGCTGCTCAGCTGTGTGATTTATGACAGAACACACGGGTTATTAATGGATTTTGTAATTGCTGCATGTGTTTATGAAAATGGCTGTCTTGCTCTGACAATATAAAAATGTCAGCTTTTCGTTGACCTGATCGAATGAGAACGGCTCAAAAACTGTTTTACAGGAGTCCAAACAACTTGCTCTTTGGTGAGAGTTGCTTGTTTCATATTGCTCACGGTGGTCCATCAAAACAGTCCTAGGAATCTTTGATTTTCACAAAATCCCTTAACGGTTTTCCAAATAATTGTGTCATGCTATTATGACTTAATTCAGAGACTAATACGTTCTACTCATTTGTCAGGTTTTTTAAAAACCTCACATCACGTCACATGCTGGTTTATTCTGATTTTACTGGATGGTGTTTCTCACTATACCAAATACCTAGTGTCACTCTTTTTTCTACTAGATTATCCTAAATTTAAATGTTTAACTTATGTTATTTAAGGCTTTTGCCTGCCAGAACAGTTTCTCCAAATTTAGTTTTCCATTTGTCACACAATTACATGAAATTTATGCAAGTTAATATGACGTTCTCACTACTGACTCAGCCTGTATCAGCAGTGGAGTTAAGTCATCTTTTGAACACTTTTCTGGCTCAAGCTGATTTTGTTTACATGGTAACTGATCTAAGATTAGCATATAACTCCACAAAAGTCTGAAGGAGGGTTTGAAAAAAAGATTATACTAAATTTTAAGAACTAGACAATGAATTAAATTCTGTTCTAAAGGTTGAGATCCAAAAATACAAGTTATGCAGTTTCAAAGGGATAAATTCAGTCACTTAATATGACATGTTTTCTTTTGGGGGGGACACCATGTTTTACTTTAAGTAGCATGCTCCCCACAGACTGAGCACCCAGAGTCACAGTGTAAAAACTAAACTGTCCTACTTTCAGCTACAGTTTCAATAGACCAGAAGGGGGCTTTTAATTATTTATAAACTATATTGACTAAAAATGATCAAACTCAAGGGGTTTAAGCCTTTCCTTTTTTAACTTAAAATTGAACAAATAAGTTGAGAACTGCTCTACAGTGTTACAGTAGTTTTTTTTATAATACTGCATTAAGAAAATAAGAGCAAGTTTCTTTTTCCAGTAGCCAGTTTCCCAGTAATATGTCCTGGATTCAGAGCTTATTATTCTGGGCATGGCTTCATTTAAATGTCTCTGGTTCAAGTATATTCAGGCAGGTGGAGGCTCGTCAACAACAGTCTGGAACTGCTGACATTCTTCCCTAAAACACATTGACAATAACAGCATGCCAACCAGCCACCCCATCTTTTCGTACACAAAAAGAAAACAAATGAAGTTAAAGGTTTCAGCTCTTCTGACAGAACAGTAGCGGTAGCGGTTTCGGCAACAGACTGGATAGAAAAAGGAACTTAACATAATATTATTGTGGAACACATGGATTTATGCTTTTGCATAATAACTTCACATATGATATTACTTGACATTCTTTTCAATCAAATCTGTCCAAACATCGTCATTTCAAGCACTCCTACCTTAACGACATCCGAAACAAACTCAAGAGCCACAGGATGATCCAGTAAAGTTCCTCTTGGAAGGGTCCTGGAAAGATCCACCGTGGCTTCCGGTGCCTTCAGCTTTACTAGAGGAACTGCGGCGCCGCTGGTGGATACCCTCAGCAGGACTTCCCCTTTCAAATGTTGTCAGTGGCAACGTCAGAAATGGCCGCCGCGTCTCACTGATGCTCGGTTAGCACAGCTGCTTAGCTAAGCTTCGTCTTCAGGTCGTTCCAGGCCAACCCACACCCAGTCACGGCGGTTTGTTAGTACAATGAACACAACACACAAGCACAGCAAACATAATCTTTTTAAAATACGACCACGCTCTGTTGTGCTATGTGCATTATAATGCTAGACACAAAGTAGTTAGAAGGAGAGATTGCCACACTGCTGGCGGGAAGAGCCAATGCTGTCATAATTCTATCTGGCTTGGAAACGATGAAGATACCATGCTACCAAGCAGACCGATCACATTTGTTGCTGTCCGCATCAAACCAATGTGTAGCTACATTTCTATGACTGACGCAGAGCTTACGATGTTGGGTTCCTAGCTACTATGGACATTTATTATTGGTTTGACGTGGAAGCATAAATAAACCTATAAGAAAGGTCTCCTGGGGATGTATGGGAAATATAAAGCCTTTCATATGAAGAAGACTGTGTGACATACTGCCAGCAGCAAGAATTTGGGTACATCTAATAAAAGTTATAAAAGTTATAACTTGCACACAAAGAAAATTACTTATCAGGAGGGCTTTGTAAAGCAAACAAGTCAGAATTTAAACATGTCTCTTTAACATTTTAAACGTACTAGGATGGAGATGCATGTATAGGCTTTGTAAACCCTCTAAAAATGTGTTTTCTTATGCATTAATTTCACAAAGTGTGGGAGTCATTTGAAAAGCTGGTGCACATAAAATAAATAAATAAAAAAGTTCTAAGAGGGAGGGCTAAAATCAAATCTGAAACGGTATACTGAATAAATGAAGCACAGCTACTGTAGTGATATCGATGTGCCTCTTTCAAAAGGCTAAATTGAGCGAGCTGATTGCCGGTTGTAGTAAAGGAAGCATCAGAAATTTCCATGACAAACTGTTACTGATACCACCTTATCCTGTCTGTTTAACATGTAACAGGTTACAAACCTAATGTGCTGCGCTCCTGAGAAGAACTCACAGATCTTCTCTTACAACCATGACTGCCTTCCACTTTAATGTCGCGCGTTGAACGAATTTGAATCCAGTGTAACCATTAGAAAGCTGACAGAAATATTATTTCAGAGGACCTAAAAAACCTGGAAAGGTTTCTCTTTTACTGCTATTACTGGGTCAGAGAATGTTTAAATTATTCCTTGGCTTCTGCTCTTTGTTTGCACATACAACACAGTTCTGGATATTAGGCTGCTTATATATTCTCTTTCATGATTTAGCGTGAAAAAATGCCTTGATCACATGCAAGTTAATAGGGAGACCCTGCTTATTTATGGTTCAACGAGGCAGGGAGAGGAACAACACTGTGCTATTTATCTTTTTTTTTATTTCTTTTTTGTCTTTGCTTTTGTGGATAAGCAATTAAAATAACTAGGTCACTGATTTTTGAACTGGTGCTCGCGTT
Source organism: Hirundichthys speculiger (assembly GCA_018398805.1). Taxonomy (NCBI): domain Eukaryota; kingdom Metazoa; phylum Chordata; class Actinopteri; order Beloniformes; family Exocoetidae; genus Hirundichthys; species Hirundichthys speculiger. Next base: position 3,380,266 of record JAGFBZ010000606.1, on the reverse strand, counting down.
CAGAAACATGTTGGTTTAGTACAATATTGGGTCTTTCTTTTATGGCATGCTGTAGAAAGAGTTCATGTTTCTTTATAAAAGGAGAGATTAATAAGGCAAAGGAGGCATGGGAATTTCCAATTTATTGTTTTTTTTTTTCAGACCATCATACAAAATTAATTAAAAAAAAAATTTAGACATTTTAAAAAAGAATTGTGAGCTGGTATGTTTCCAGTGATTAAAGATTATTGATTTCTGTGATTGGGGATAGTGGTTTGAGATGACTGACAGCCAGTGGGACCTGTAAAATGTCCAACAGCAAACTGATTGCTGCCCTCCATCAGTACCTGGACTGTCACCGTTATTGAGTGACTGTCAGATTCATCCTCACTGCCATCCATATCAAATGTTAGCATTAGTCATGTGAAGCTGCTGGGAGCATTAAACATCCTCTCTTGTTAACCCATTAACCTTGTTGTTTGATGCTGAATAATTAAGGTCCTTATCTGAAGGGAATATCTAAGTAGCTCCTGCTCGCTAAACTGCTCCCAAGACTTATTTTTATCCACTCTTCTGCAGATAACTATGGGCAGCTACAGACATAAATGGACCAATGGATGGACCAAACAATAAATAAATGACAGACCTATGGGTAATTTGCTTCATCTTTAAGATTTCAAGCTAATAACATCTCCTCTTGATGCCTGGAGTACAGGCAGCTTCTTTGCTGTTATCCAAACAAACAAGGGCTTACATCTTCTCTCAGCTTCCTGTCTCACAGCCTTGTTTCCTAGGTAACCATGTCAGACGAATTGAGAGGGGGACTGACGCCCTCCAGAGAGCCAATCCTCTCTCATCCAAAGTTTGTCTCACTTTAGGTCATGTGACATCTGTTCCCATGACAACCAGGTTGGAGGGCAGTCTGGATATCTCTTTGATCAAGGAAAAATACTGCACATGCCGGCAAGCAACCTTGAAATCAAGGAGGGGATGCAGATATACAGTTGCTGAAGATGAAGATGTAATGAGCTCATGTACGATTATCCACCAAAGACTGAATAGTGGAGAGGTCAAACTTTAAAAAACGACGAGACATACAGTTCTATAGATTAAAAATCAATTGAACAACACCGTACAAAAGAGAAAATAAAGGGCTTTGAAAAAAAAAATCACAGGGCTAATGACTTGATGTTTCATTGTCTTTTATAATATAATCTCAATTAAAATCTTAAAATGATCGCTTTACACATAAAGCCCCAGAATAACTTAAAGATTGAGTGGATGCCTTTCTTGTCATTTCACAGCAGCATTACTTACCAACTGCAGAGTCACAAAACAGATTTTATTTTGTGAGCAGGTGGCCTTAAAGCCTTAAAGGTCTTTTGGTCTATGATAAGCATTTGGCCTTTCTAAGCCTTTGAGCTCTCACAAACAAAGACCCATCCCAAACCTCTGGGCTGAGGTAAATGGCTGACTTTTCCAAGCCTTTTAGTCTGCACAAAGCTGTTGGAAAGCGTCCATCAGATAAGAGGTTCCCATGGGCATCCCTTCAATAAAATATGTGACGGGCAACAAATTGGCTTTAGACACCTGTCGTAATATAGAAAGGCCAGTCATTTTTTCTGCTCCACACAGCTGCTATATCATTAAGAGTCAAGAGACTGAAAAATGGCCAGGTAAGAGAAATATTCATGTGCTACGATGTCCCCTTGTATCACACACACTAATGCACAAGTTTGACAGCTGCATCAAATTATGGGAAACCAGTTCACATCTGGCCATTCAGAGCAACAGGATAGATCATGTGCTAACTAAGTCGAGGAAAAGCAGCTGTAACAGGGTTACACCTCTGTTGCAGTATTTTCCACAAACTTTGAGAAGCAGAGCCATAAGAAATCACACTCTTTGATCTCTGGTACAGCCCAGCTGGGGAAAGAAAAAAGGCAAAGAAAAAAAGTCTCCGGTTCTGGTAAAGTGAAAATTTAAATCAAATTAAGACCACAATAAACGTCTGCAAATGGCCCAAGAGAAATTTGACTTTCTTATAAAATCACACTTATTTAAAGTGGCGATAAGCAGATGAGTGTCGCTGAAGTAACCCGAGATAAAATTTGGTTCTGTGTTGGCCTGCTCCTCTGGCCAATTTTTCATAATACTGAGATAAATTGAAACAAAAAGACCATTCTTTTGGTAAGTGAAAGGAATAGTTGAATGGAAGAAAAAACGCATTTTCAAAAACACATTTAAAGGGCACATACTACGCTTTTTCTGGTTTCAGAGGTTCAAAATTGTCTTAGTCCTAATTTTCAGGCTGTCTAGTTGTCATTTTAAGAGGTGCATGATTGATTAAGCAATAACAAAGTAGACATTGCTTTTTTCGAAATACCTTTCCACAAACGCAGGCATTAATTGCATCTGCGGATTAGCCCACTAAACTTCAAAACTTCAAGCTCAACCCACACATCTATCTCCACGTGGGTTCAGCCCTGCCTTCTTAGTTCAAAAAGAAACATCTTCCAATTGTGTCTTTTGCCATGGCACGTGACTGGAAGTAGAATGTCTGACTGGTTTAGGAAGGGAACCGATGACAGCAGAATGAGTGGAGAGCAGTGGGAACGGGAGGGAAAACAGGCTGCTCACAGGAGCACACAGACAGTAAATGACTAAGACTGGAGATCTGACAAACCCTGAGTTTTTGAGTTCCAATCAAAGTATTATTCTATTGTGGAGCACGATCAATAGGGACAAGGAACATAATTGAGCAATGTGGAACTTTTAAATTGCATTTTTTTTTCTGTCAGTGATGAAATAGGATTCAATGCCATTTCTTGTTACCTATTTTCAAAAGATCTTAAATTCATTTTGAAAGAGTTGCACACTCTGATGCATGATCAGCGGTTGATCTCCTGCATTGACACCGTAAGTGATTTTCACCACTGGGAAAAAAAAAGAGGAAAAAAAACAGTTACTTTCACAGAGATTATGTTTTATAAGACTCAATAAAACACAATTGCTAAGCAGCAGTAGGTGGCAGGCATTAAGGACACCTGGCGTTAAGGAAGAACCCTTGAGTGGTGGGTGGGATGTGCTTTCTTCTTTTCTTCTTGCTATTATCAGTAAATGCACATTTATTTTCTTACCTTCTCATTCCAATGCTGTAGTTATAAAACGGTGTGTAGACAGCTGAACAGGAGACAAAACATGGTCCATAAAAGTGTATTACAACTTATAAAGCATCATGCAGTTTCTTTCAGAGCTGCCCAAGATAAACTATGGATTCACTGCACACAGTAAAACTTCTGAGTGATCTTCTGATCCTTCCATTTTCTTTGATCTGGAAGGACAATCAGTGGCCAACTTGTCCTTGGTACCTGTGATGATAATGACTGCTCCTCTGGGTGGCAAAACTTGCTCCGCCGCTGTACCAAAACAATACAACTGGCTGCGAGTCACAGAGCTCACCCGATAAAAGAACTGACAACAAAGCCAAGGAGAAAAGGATGAAGTTCTTAAACGGAGTCCTTTTTGAACTCTGTTGTTCATAGCTTCGAGGCACAAGTACATTCAAGCAACAGCAGGTAACAAAGATGCAAGGATGCACGGCACTTTTAAAAGACAGTGGGTTATATTAAACCTCATCTTGTCATGAACCGACTCAGAATGGAGGCAAAGCAAGGGAGAGAACATGTAATGTGATGTTATAAAATTACACAAGCCCCTGTGCATAACTTTTACTATCAAATTGTATAATTGGCTGTGATAAAAGGAAAGAATTGCAAATTAAAAATACAAGCTGATCTTCAGTTTGTAGATCAGTCATATTAATGTTGTAGGTCAGCATGCAACTGACCAGTATACCGTGATTACTCATCCCATCACGTAACAGGTCACCACAGTGGAAGTCAGTCACAGCAGCCACGTGGCTGGCTTCCAGTTATGTAATAATCACTTTTACAACAGCGTTATACACAGTAACAATGACTATGACTATGCAGTACAGATTGTCTGCTACAGATAGTATTCACATGATGTCACAACAAGCCTTCCACCATTTTGTCGGTAAAGTAATTCATCCATAAACATGAACAGAGAGTGTTATTTACATTCTGCACTAAACCAAGCTTTTTAAAGCTGAAATTTCCACCGCAGTCACTAAAATGCCACATACCTACATTGATCCATACAGATTCCCTAAAACCAGAGTACACAAAGGGCCTGATTTACTAAGATCCTAAATAAAGAGTACTAAATTGCGTGTGCACTGAAAAAGTTTGCGCGTGCTGTTGTTGTGTGTTTTGCGGGTGATCAACTAAGAATGCTCGCGCAATTGATAACAGGTGCAAACCGCAGTATTAAAATGAGGTGTTGCGTGTCTTACGGTTTGCGCCATGGAGAGTCTGGATGGAAAGCAGGATAGACGCAAGCGCAAAATGAAATTTGACGAGTTGGAGTTAGAGATATTAGTGGAAGAGGCAAATAAACACATTCATGAACTAAAGCAAAGAAATTTAAACATTACCAAAAGAAACGCAATATGGGAGAAAATGTGCGATGGAATAAATGCAGTTGGTAAGACAAAAAGAACGGCAGATGAGGTTAAAAGAAGGTGGCAAGATATAAGGCGAGGAACTAAAGAAAAAGTGGCCTTTAATAAAACTTTGGCAAACAAGACGGGTGGTTAAGTGGCCGAATTGAGAAGTTCAAGCCTCCATAACCGCGGAGCGCTGTCATTACGGAGATGCGTCTCTGCGCGCAGCTGTGGCATCAATGAGTGGAGCTGTGGCTGGAGCCGACTCGTCCTCACACACTACTCATTCGTAAAAAAAGTATATGTTTTTTCATAAATCCATCCATCCATCCATCCATCCATCCATCCATCCATCCATCCATTAGCTTCCGCTTATCCGAAGTCGGGTCGCTGGGGCAGCAGCTTCAGAGGTCCAGATCCCCCGGCCGCTTCCACCAGCTCCTCTGGGAGAATCCCGAGGCGTTTTTCATAAAATGATGTGGAAATAACCCATTTTATTACAACTGAAATTGTGCTTGGGAGGAAAATCCCGGACTTCCGCATATTTTACCAGACAAAGTCCAGCAATTACCAGACAACGGAAACCCTGGTGCCTCCTGTGGCAACCTTTTGCTGAATAATACTCGATTTAACATTCAAATAAAATATTTCTCCTTTTGCATGTGCAAACAAATTTACACGAGTCCGAAAGACTCTCTTTCTGCGTATTCTTTGATTTTGGCGATGTCGCCTCCTTGCCACAATAACAGCAGCCATCGGTGCGTAATGCTGGACAGAATAGCACCTTCCTTTCGAACGTACTAAATACAGACGCAATCACAATCCCCGCAATTACTTTCAGGGTTGGTAAATCTCATTGCGTGTGGTAAATGAACCTATTTGCATTTTCCCCTCCCAGTATTTAGCGCTTTCTGGCGGGTACGCCCCATATTGTTTATTCATCAGGGCAAAAGTGCTAAATGAACAGCGTGTGCTATTTTGCTGATTTGAGAGGCGCAGTCCTCTTTGCACGCTGTTAGTAGATCAGCTTGCGCATTGGTTTGCGGGTGATGTCAAGTTTGCACACGTTTTTACGCACGCAAACCTTTAGTAAATCAGGCCCAAAGAATCAAAAACTGAAGAACTCAGCCGAGGTCAGTGACAAACATGGATGGCCTGAGTAAATCACAAAGACTTTCTTATTCTAAAGTCTGTTCTGACCAGTTCGTTGAAGGTGAGAGCAATAATTTCTGTGCCTATAATTTTGGTTCTAAATTTAATGTTTCTCAAATCAAAAGATTAACATAGACGGCCCTCACTGCCCAGCCTTGTCTAGCCTACTCCACTCCACTTTATACATTGTCTATTTAATTTGGTAAACATTCAGAACTGATTGGAGTTGTTTTTAAATTAAATGAGGTGACCAGCGTTTGGAAGTAAAAGGATCCCATTCAGAAAACTGAAGATAGAGATTGGTGGTCATGGTAATCCTACCATAGACTGACATCACTGATTTCCCCTGATTCTATGGATGATGGTGACTTTGATGGTGACTAAATGAAATATGTATGTCTCGGTCAGGGGTGTCCAAATCTAGTCCCCGAGAGCCACTGGCCTTCATAATGTTTCCCTGCTTCAGTACACCTTCACCATTCAAATGAATTGCCAAAAGTATTTGGCTCACCTGCCTTGACTCACATATGAGCTTTAGTGACATCCCATTCCTAATCAATATGACGTGGGTCCACCCTTTGCAGCTTAGAACAGCTTCAACTCTTCTGGGAAGGCTGTCCACAAGGTTTAGGAGTGTGTTTATGGGGATTTTTGACCATTCCTCCAGAAGAACATTTGTGAGGTCAAACACTAATGTTGGACCAGAAGGTCTGGCTCTCAGTCTCTGCTCTAATTCATCCCAAAGGTCTTCTATCAGGTTGAGGTCAGGACTCTGTGCAGGCCAGTCAAGTTCATCCACACCAGACTCTGCCATCCATGTCTTTATGGACCTTGCTTTGTGCTCTGGTGCACAGTCATGTTGGAAGAGGAAGGAGCCAGCTCCAAACTGTTACCTCAAAGTTGGGAGCATGGAATTGTCCAAAATGTCTTGGTATGCTGAAGTATTCAGAGTTCCTTTGACATGAACTAAGGGGCCAAGCCCAGCTCCTGAAAAACAACCCCACACCAATAATCCCCCCTCCACCAAACTTTACACTTAGATCAATGCAGTCAGACAAGTACCGTTCTCCTGGAAACCACCAAACCCAGACTCTTCCATCAGATTACCAGATGGAGAAGCGTGATTCTTCACTCCAGAGAACGTTCCTCCACTGCTCTAGAGTCCAGTGGTGGCTGCTTTACACCATGGAAACCCATTCATGAAGCTCTCTGCTCTGTTGTTGAGCTAATCTGAAGGCCACATAAAGTTTGGAGGTCTGTAGTGATTGACTCTGCAGAAAGTTGGCGACCTCTTCGCACCGTGCGCCTCAGCATCCGCTGCCCCCGCTCTCCATCAGCTGACATGGCCTACCACTTCAGGGCTGCGTTGCTGTCGTTCCCAAACACATCCATTTCCTTATAATGTCTTCGGGCGAAAGGCAGGAGTACACCCTGGACAGGTTGCCAGTCTATTGCAGGGCCCATGCTCAAATCGTGAAATGAATTTAAACAAACCTTCTCTGCAGCCACTACATTTCCTGTTGATCTATGCAGTCCACATTCTTCAACCCAGCTACACACAAACTGATCGCAATCCTCCAGAGACACATAGTATTCAGTTCTGCCAAACTTTAGGCACTTTTGTCATGGAAAATAATTATAGATGCCGGGGTACAACACGTCAGGCAAATCCTGTATACTGTATATTCACTGGAACTGTGGAAGGATAGATGAATAGATTTTTACTGAAGCGTGTGAATTTACAGGTTTTACTGGCCTGATCTGGCTCTGATTTTGATAAAGAATGGCAAATCAATGAAGTTCACTTCATCACAGATTTCACCAATAACTTGTTGATTCATTTATATGCCATTTCATTTCTGTAACATATGTTACATCTGCTTATAAGATACAGAGGCACCTACATCAAACTGCCTTTGCTACGTTCAGATTATTTCAAATGAAGCCTTGGTTCATGAGCTTGAAGATGACTAACGCAGACAGTTTATCTTTGTACAGAGCTGTCTAGACTTCAAGATGCAAACAATAAAGAAAGCAGCCATGGTGGACTCCAATCTATCCACCCACTATATATCAGTTTTTTTCTTTTTCTTAGATATATTAAAGTTGCCAGTGAAAATGTTTTTTTCAAGACTTGGTTATTTGATAAAAATGTTTCCTTCTCACTGGAACAATTTTCTTGTCACATAATAGCCTGTACACATGTGTGAGAAATTTGTGATATGACAGCTAAACACAGGCAAGACTCATTCAAAGTTAGAGTTAAATTAGGATATTTAAAAAATCAATTCTGCTGTCAGCAGTTTACTTGGGAACAAAGTCGGCAACCGAGAATTACCCTTCACATATACCCCCCCATAAAAACGCTTTATGTGTCCAACCACTCCAAACACAAACAATGGTGAATTATATATGACTTGCCAGGCTTAAAGATTGTGATAGGGGGGTAAATTAGAACCAACTGTCCAGTCACCTTGATAGATCTATTCGATTTTTTTTTTTTTTTTTTTTTTTGGCACTGGTGGCCTTTATTGATAGTGAAGGAGGACAGAAAAGGGGGCAACGGGGAGGACACTCAGCTAAGGGTCGCACCCACGATTGCTATGTCGAGGACTGGAGCTTCAGTACATGGGCCCTAACCACTGTGTGACCGGGCGGCCCTCTTTGCTAAATTTTAAAGTGGGCTCTGTCTTGAGAGGGCAGCCTCATATGTGGAGTTTTCAGATCTCAGTATGTTCTTGCATCATATATACAGTGCCTTGGAAAAGTATTTGGCATCCTAGAACTATTCAACCTTTTGCCACATTTCAGGCTTCAAGCATAAAGATATAAAAATTCTATTTTTTGTCAAGAATCATCAACTGCGAGTCAGTCATAAGGTGGGATGAAATTTATTGGCTATTTAAAACTTTTTTAAACAGATTAAAAACTGAAAAGTGGGGCATGCAATATTATTGGACCCCCTTGCGTTAATACTTTGTAGCGCCACCTTTAGCTGCAATTACAGCTGCAAGTCTCTTGGGGTTTGTCTCTCTCAGTTTAACACATCCAGAGACTGAAATTCTTGCCCATTCTTCCTGTAAAACAGCTGGAGCTCAGTGGGGTTGGATGGAGAGTGTTTGTGAACAGCAGTCTTCAGCTCTTTCCACAGATTCTGGATTGGATTGAGGTCTGGACTTTGACTTGGCCGTTCTAACACTTGGATACATTTATTTGTGAACCGTTCCATTGTAGATTTGGCTTCATGTTTTGAGATCATTGTCCTGTTGGAAGATAAATCTCCGTACCAGTTTTGCAAACTCCAACAGGTTTTCTTCCAGAATGGTCCTGTATTTGGCTCCATCCATCTTTCCCATCAGTTTTAACCATCTTCCCTGTCCCTGCTGAAGAAAAGCAGGCCCAAACCATGATGCTGCTAACCCTTACCCTAACCCTAACACTCGTGTTTTCAGGGTGATGAGCTGCGTTGCTTCTATCCTAAACTTATCATTTTGCATTTTGCAACAAGGCAGGGTGTCTTCCAGAGCACTGGAACCTTCTCCTGGCTCGGGCTGAGGTCTTCAGGACTCTGGGGCTGATGCCATCTGGACCTGCTGCCTTTTTCCTGTTCAGTCTCTCCAGTGGACTCTGAAGACAGAGACAGACAGAGGGGAGGAGGAGGGGGCTCCAGGATCTCCTGATGTAGTTGTCTCCAGCTGTATTGGCAATACAGTCTTGACAACTGTATGTTTCAAATGAATTCTGGGATACTTGGCTGTTCCAAGTCCACACAAATTATGAATTTTCAGTAAAACAGGAAGACCTATTGAGAAATGCCATGACAAAGGAAACCCTAACCCTAGCCACAGAGTGGGTGGATTTGTCACAATCACAAATGCTTTGTTTTCTTTTTTTTTTAATTGATAGAAGAATTCTGCTAATTCTCCTTCTGAAAAGAATACCTGACCTCAAATGACCTCAAAAATGTTTAAAGACAAACAAACTGTTATGTATTGATACAAGTTGTCAGCTGCCACTAGTTGGCGCTCATCAGACTATCTGTGGCTCTGGTTATGTTCAAGAAGAAGCATGTAAGTGTTCAATAAAAGTTAGGCTCCCAGTGATTCATTCTCCTTGTCTGTATGTAGCAGTATGGACATATAGACCTTAGGACAGACATAATACAAACAATGTGTTAACTATCCCAGTTACCCAGAAGGGTGACACTGGAAATTCATATTTCAGATTTTCCATACGTTCTGAATTTAAGGAAAAAAGGCAAATCTAGAATCACTGTCAAACGTGTGCATCACTGTCATTTCTCAGTCAATGTACAATTTGCATCCATGATGCAGCTTTCCCAATTAATAGGGCTCGTTCTTCATTATGATGGAGGGTTAAGGATCAAGTATGTTGCTGTTGAGCAGACAATTAGTCATGTCGAGGTTTAAAAAAGAAAGAAAAAAAAAAAACCTGGTTCTGATCTGACTTGTTTGTTTCTTGCTAAGCTGTCTCCTGCATTTTTGTATATCTTCATTTGATGGAAACAAAGATTGAACTTTTCTTGTTTGTATTTAAATGCTTGTCAAAAACAGCTGATATTGAAGCATTGTTTCTGAAGACATTGGTGAAAAAAAAACTTCAAACTGAACATAATTTCAGTTTCACAAAGTAAGGTTTTAGCTTATCTGCAGTTAAACTGGAAACCACAAGTATGTTACAATGTCAACACTGACCCTACCAGCAGTCACCAAGCTTCAGTTTGCATGAACTCAATAGCTTTTTTTTTTATGTGCAAAATTTATTTCACATTCACAAAAAATATATATATATTTCTTCACTGTAATAAATAAAGGACATCTACTGAATCCTGTCAAGCTGACGTGATGATTTCATGTCAACCATCGAATCAGACGCTTTGGCTTGTGCCAGGATCATAATCATTGACATACTCTGACACCTTAAGAGCCACTTTAAGTTATGCAGACTGAAAAGACATGAAAGGACATCCTAATGGCCTCAATGAGCTACTAAAATCTGTCACATATTATAAAAATTTAATTGTTCCCACTGCACTTAAGATTTGTCCAACACTGGCAGTATTTATTCAGCACTGAGTGAAGCTAAATAGTGCAAAAGAGAAAACTCAGCCACAGCATCAGGTCACTTCACTGTTGTTGGGCTCCTTCTGCTGCGTTCCTATGTCCTAGAAAAAAAATTAGCAGTAAAATAGTTGTAATGTCAATTTTAAGGATTTAATTCATCCATTCATTCCATTTACAGACAACAATTGGTTAAAATAGTAAAATGACTGAACTTTTTTGGGGGGCGGGATTTGTAAGGGTTAAACTCAGGAATACAACCAGTAATGGCATTTTATGTGTCATGGGTGCTGCAGGAGTCACATTAGTACCTGGACCTATTAAAGATACTTAACTTAGAAGCTGTTTTACAGCTGATAACCAAATAAAACAACTTGAAAAAAAGTTCATGCTATACCATGTAATGTGTCCCTGTAAATCTAAGTTGAGCCCTGTAGTTCATCTGAACATTCTGCACGCTGTGCAGCCTCTGCAGGAGGCCTTTGCACATACCAGGATCCAGTTTGCTGTGAAAAATTGATAGGAAAATGGTTGAAAAGGTAATTTGGATTTTTTTCTTTCTTAAAGGGAGAGGGAAAACATCTTAAAAAATGTACTGAGACATTATAAATGTTTAAACAACAGACTTTTTTTTCTTTGTATTCTGAGCTCCCTCTTGACTTGAGAGCCTTTTTTTTGTCTCTAATAGAGCAGCCTCCACGCATATAGAGAGCATGCTTTTATTATTTTTTCATAATAATTTCATTAACATATTCATAAATTGTATAGCACTGTCAAAGCTTAAAACCGCAACCCAGCTGAGAGAAGGGAAAACTATTAAAAAATAAAATAAAGACAAACAATCAATCCACAGGGAGAGACACCGAAATGAAAAAATCCATTTTGACCTTGTTACAAAGCAAAAGAGATTCTCATTTAAACATTTCCTCTACAAATACCCTCATTAAATACAATCAAATTTCCCTGAGATAGTATTCAAAAGAACCCCAAGCCTCTTCCTAATTATATTGGCATTTTGGAATCTTCAAAACACAATCTTTCCATATGTGGATAAAGGAAGTAGAATTAAGCTGAAAGAACAGTGTGTGTGGATCATTTGAATAGTTATTATATCTAAAAGTTTATTCCAGAACGAAACAGTAAAAATGTTTAAATCATTGCAAAACTAATGAAAAAAAAATCTGTGGACCTTTACTGTCCAGCTAAGATAACTGGTTCTTTAATAAAAAAAAAAAAAGTTTGTGTAAAGTTTAGTGGAAAAGTATAGAGATGGATTTCCATTTCAAGTTAAACACTACCACAATTCACTTTCTGCAAAGAATTGCACTCATCAGTAATAATTAATAAAACTATGATAAATACATGCATCCTTATACCAGAGCAATATTTTCTGGAGCTTCTTACATTTATACTATTCCTTCCTGACATTCCAGAACTTATCTGTTTACATCTAAGTTAAAGGTTTTCAAGCATCAACAGTGCAATGTTATGACATAATTAGACACCTGTTTTCTGCCATTTTATCCTTCACTGTCAACTTCATTGCAGGTCTACATAAAACAGGAGATGGATCTTATTTTTTAAGCAACCTGAAGTTTCTGGGAAGATCAACTGGACTGGAGGCATCCATCTGTCAAAAATCCACCCAGCGTCTCCCCCCTCCCCGCAGCAGTGGAAACGCTGTCGTGTGTGTCCCACTGGAACAACTAAGTTAAAACTATGATTTAAGTTAGCGTTTGTTCAGCACTGTGCATTTATTCAGCACCGACTGAATGAAGAAAATTCCACAACCGCGAACACCAGGGGCTCGTTCCTGAGCTTGCGATGCAAGGACAGAGATGGGCGCAGTCCTCAGATTGCAGAACGTCGTGATGTTCTGGAAAATAAGAGGAACAATGACCACAAATCTGTTTTGTCATTCTGGCATTAATCTTTGATCTTGAATTCAAATATGAATTTGTGCTGTTTTCTGAATGTGTTATTATGCATATTCACAAATGAAACAAAGTTGATGAGAAAAAAAAAGTCTTGCTTTTATACTGTCTGCAAAGAAATTAAAGTTAACTGAAGACTGACTGAAAGCATCAATGTGACTTGTTTGTGATCAGAACCCTTGAATAAAACACCTTAATTTTCTGCAGATATGTAACCCGTGGCTTGAAATAAAACGCATGAATGCCAGTGTGTCAGTTGTGATTGGTGCAATTGTATTGAGGCTAATGATTACGATATTAGTGCTATTTGTGTTTACAAAAGGAAACAGCACTAAAACTCTCGCCAAATCTTTTCATTATGCCAGCTTTTTCAGTTCCTAAACCACAACACTTTTTTGTCACATTCAGTGAATATCTTTTCACCACCATCCATGTGTGAGAGTGTGAAATTCAAAAGAAACTATTTAAGATTAATAAGAATGTTATATATACATTCATATATACAACATATACCTGTTGGAGTCTTTTGCAGACTCCAACAGGTTTTCTTCCAGAATGGCTCCTGTATTTGGCTCCATCCATCTTCCTCATCATTTTTAACCATCTTCCCTGTCCCTGCTGAAGAAAAGCAGGCCCAAACCATGATGCTGCCACCACCATGTTTGACAGTGGGGATGGTGTGTTTGGCATTGTGGCCAAAAAGTTCAATTTTAGGTTGCATCTTAACCATAGCACCTTCTTCCACATGTTTGGTGTGTCTCCCAGGTGGCTTGTGGCAAACTTTAAACAAGAACGTTTTATGGATATCTTTGAGAAATGGCTTTCTTCTTGCCACTCTTCCATAAAGGCTAGATTTGTGCAGTGTATAACTGTTTGTTGTCCTCTGGACAGACTCTCCCACCTCAGCTGTAGATCAGTAAATCCAGAGTGATGATGGGCCTCTTGGCTGCATCTCTGATCAGTCTTCTCCTTGTTCCAGATTAAAGTTTAGAACGACAGCCGGGTCTTGGTAGATTTGCAGTGGTCTGATACTCTTTCCATTTCAATATGATTAAGGTTTAGGTTTAGGAGTGTGTTTATGGGGATTTTTGACCATTCTCCCAGAAGAGCATTTTTGAGGTCAAACACTGATGTTGGACCAGAAGGTCTGGTTCTCAGTCTCTGCTCTAATTCATCCCAAAGGTCTTCTATCAGGTTGAGGTCAGGACTCTGTGCAGGCCAGTCCAACCACACCAGACTCTGCCATCCATGTCTTCATGGTCCTTGCTAGGTGCACTGTTGCACAGTCATGTTGGAAGAGGAAGGGGCCAGTTCCAAACTGTTCCCACAAAGTTGAGAGCATGGAATTGTCCAAAATTCCTTGGTATGTTGAAGCATTCAGAGTTCATTTCACTGGAACTAAGGGGCCAAGCCCAGCTCCTGAAAAACAACCCCACACCATAATCCCCCCTCCACCAAACTTTACACTTGGATCAATGCAGTCAGACCAGTACCGTTCTCCTGGAAACCACCAAACCCAGACTCTTCCATCAGACTGCCAGATGGAGAAGTGTGATTCCTTCACTCCAGAGAACGTTCCTCCACTGCTCTAGAGTCCAGTGGTGGCTGCTTTACCCACTGCATCTGATGCTTTGCATTGCACTTGGTGATGTCTGGCTTGGATGCAGCTGCTCGACCACTGAAACTCATTCATGAAGCTCTCTGCACTGTTGTTGAGCTGATCTGAAGGCCACATAAAGTTTGGAGGTCTGTAGTGATTGAACTCTGCAGAAAGTTGGCAACATCTTCACACTATGCACTTCAGCATCCTCTGACCCCGCCCCCTCAGTTTAACGTGTCCTACCACTTCATGGCTGAGTTGCTGTCGTTCCCAAACACTTCCATTTCCTTATAATACAGCTGACAGGTGAATGTGGAATATTTAGGAGCAAAGAAATTTCACAACTGGATTTGTTGCACAGGTGTCATCCTATCACAGTTCCACGCTGGAATTCACTGAGCTCCTGAGAGCGACCCATTCTTTCACAAATGTTTGTAGAATCAGTCTGCATGTCTAGGTGCTTAATTTTATACACCTGAAGCCATGGAAGTGATTGGAACACCTGATTCTGATCATTTGGATGGGTGAGTGAATACCTTTGGCAATATGTGTGTGTGTGTATATATATATATATATATATATATATATATATATATATATATATATATATATATATATATAAAGTGCATTCAGTTTGAATATCAGAGTTCAGCTCAGATCATAGCACTCAGTACAGTACATCAAAGACTTCACTTACAAATTAAACATATTATTTATTAAAGAATAATTACAGATGACACTAAAGGAAAAGTGTCAGAAATTGTATAATGTGACTGGCGCAAATAGAATTATTTTCACACAACCACACAAAAAATGATTAAAGAGAAATATATAAAGTTAAATGGAGAAAAACAATGCCAGTGAGGCAGAAACTGTGAGGCTGGCTGGGCAGCAGGGTGTGGTGTGTTTCTCTGTCACCTCTGCAGGAGGCTTCGATGCTGTTGGGCACGTTCTTCAGCTCCAGTGTGTGAAGATGGCCTGCTGACAGGAACAGTGGGCAGGGCATTCTCTCTCACATCCTACTGACTGAAGCTAAAATGGGTCCACATTCCTGTCATTCCTTTCATTCACTTCTTCCTCTTGCTCCTCCAATGGTTTGTCATTCCACCTCATATTTGTTCACATACGCACTCTTACCCCCTTTACGTTACAAGCTCATTTGCAGTTCTGTTTTACTTGACGACCATCTGACACACTGAAAATCAACTTCCAAAAAATGAAAAAAAGGAAGCGATCCGGATGAAGCAGCAAACAACAAGCTCTCTTTGTTTATGAGCTGCTAGATTGACTAAATCTTGCAGAATAACCATCTGAAATTGATCCCTGTATTAAAAATGTCTCTGTTGCAGAGAAATGACAAACAATGCATGGTTCCTAAACTGCAAAATACACACTAAACTATAATTACTTTTTGTCTTCAGAAGTTCATTTGTCTTACTTGTATCTGCAGTGAAGTCTAAAGGTTAGAAAGTAAAACATTGTCAAGTAACTTCCAGCATTGTCCAGCACTTCTGCACCAATGCATTGTTTTTATGCCTTTTTTTGGTGTTTTTTTCTATTGTTTTGTGCTATCATTGCAAATCTGCTATTTCATTAAAATATTCTCTCACATAAATGTGTATTCATGAACTGCATTTTCAGAAAATGCAACAAATAATCAAATGTGTAATTTATTGATTTGTTTCCTATTAACAAATAAATTATTAAATAAATTGATAAGTCCTTGACTATTAATTGACAGCAACAAATCCTGCTCATAGAGTTAGATGATGCAATAGGGGCCTCATATTATATGTGTATTTAGCACAATTATGCTACATTTATGCTCAGGTCTACAGTACGAAATGTATTGCTGCTATGATCGCCAATCAAAACTGGATCAATCACTGCCAAGACTACCACTGAAGGTTGCGAGATAGTAAGTAGCAAGTATCTTGATTTTGTTTTGGTGCACGTCCCTTCACAGTTGATTTGAGGACAAGGAAGAAACTCCCAAGAGACCAACAGCAACAGTGAAAGAACAGTAATTTGGAGCAGGCCTGGGTCACGCTCTGGATGTGACTACAATCTTTTGTTTTCTGCACAAGTCTGGGCTGAGGTGTAAAGCGGCAAGATGGAAGGTTTTCATAACAACAAAAATACAAAACAATGCTATTTCTAAGCTTATGTGAATGAGGCCAAAAAAAAAATTCAATCAGTCACCCCACACTGTATGGGAAAATCTGTTTTAGTGTCATGAATGTTTGGGCCTTAATTCCTCACAGTTATGTTTTGGTGCAAAGCCAACACAGATGATCATACCAAGCAGAGAAGCATGGTGGGGGTAGCATCATGCTTTGGGGCTGCTTCTTTTCCGCTGGGGCAGGGGCATCATGTCCAGATAGATGGCAAACAGAGCAGCATCAAATACAAAAGCTATTTGACACAAAACCTTCTGCCCTTTGTCAAAAAAAAAAAAAGCTAAAAATGAAGAGAAATGTCACATTCCAACAAGATAATAACACAAACAAATCAGAATCGGAAGTTTTTGAGTGGCCCAGTTCAAGCCCAGACCTCAGTCCTACGGAGTAGTCAAAAAAGCTTTATACAGGAGAAACTATTATCAATCCATCCATCCATCCATCCATCCATCCATCCATCCATCCATCCATCCTTCCATCCATCAGGGTCACTGCTGGAGCCTATCCCAGCTCTCTTCGGGCGATAGGGAGGGGAACACCCTGGACAGGTCACCGGGGAGAAACTTTCACTTTTTTTCAAAGAAGAGGAGGAGAAAATTACCAATATGTGAAGTTAATAGAGACATATTCACAAAGACTTGATACTGTAAGAAATAGCGATGCGTGATATTAAAAATCAAAACCAATACTGGCCTTTCGCCCATAGACAGCTGGGATAGGCTCCAGCAGATCCCCGTGACCCTTCAAAGATGTAACGGGTATAGAAAATGGATGGATGGAAAACCAATACTGATAAATAACTGCTTCTTCATCAAAAAATACGGATATTGATGATTGATAGCTTCATATTTTATAGTTTCTATATTTGGATTAAATCGGCGGTTTTTGACCCGTGCCTGCCAGGAAGGCGAAAGACAAGATTTTTTTTGTTTGTTTGTTTCGTTTTGTCCTCATATGTAAAAGCGTATAACTCAGAGAGTACGTTGTTTCTTTGTCACATAGCCGTCATCAGTATTGGGAATAAAGAAATATTCCTTCTTGTTTGGCACAGACCTTTTGAATGTTCAGAACCAGAAACTAAATTAAAGAGACGGCTACTACAATCAAAGTAAATGTGTAAGTGATCACTGTTGATCACATTATAAATTCCCGACCACAATCAGCAACCAGGAGGAGGAGGATTCAGTAATTAGAAAGACGGATTCACAGCCGGAGGCCCTGTATTGAAGCCTCTCTTTTGTCCAATATTCCAGTCTGCTGAAATGTCAATGAGCAAGGTGCTGACTCCTTACCACCTTCTGAGTTACTGCTCTATCCGCAGATAGATTGGATGCTCCCTAATTTGTGACTTGTGGCTTTTTTGCAGGTGCACATTTTTTCAAAGAAGAAAGAGTAACTCGTAGAGGGACTGAAGTTTGACCTTTCAGTGATTTCACCAGTGTTGGCAGCTGTTCTTTCATGTTTGCGGTGTGCTACACAGCACAGAGCGCACTGCAAATAATTTAAAATGCAAAAATATCCAGCTTCAAAGTGAGTCGCAGTTAGTAAGTTTGTTTTTTGTTTTTTGTTTTTTTTTTTTTTCTCAGAAGCGGAATCGATGTTTCAAGGATTCTCTTGATTAAACATTGTTCATCTTTCAGTCACTGCTCTGGGGCAGTTCACAGGAAGAATCAAGGTTTCATCACAATAAAATAAGATAAAATGAAAATCAACAGGAGGAAGATTTTGTAGATATATTGATAGGGTCACTGGATTGGAAATTAGCACGTCACTGCATCAGTGGGCAAACAGAGGGGGGTTAATAAATGGAGTCCCACGTGTGCCGAGATGCCTGATTCAGAACATCTGGAGTGTTGTTTATCACTTTTAGCTCAGTTTAGTCCTCATCTGGCATGTTGCCAAACATACCCCAATCATTTTAGCATGAAGTTGAAGTAACAAATTCTTCATCTGTGTTTGTGTTTTTCCACTGTTACACATTTGTTTGCTTCTGGCTCAGAAAATGAAAAAGGAATAAATTAAAGGGATTTTGACGCAGCACTGAATCGTGCTATTTTTTTAAAAAGATGATCCAATAAGAAAAAATGGCTGCCTGCAGCGCAAATATTTGACCAACTCTACTATCCACATTGCTAAACTCCAGTCATCCTTAAACTTTAGCTCAGTTTCTTCGAGAACAGTGAGAAGAAATGGTGCTATATGGGTTTCTGTGCATAGACAAAGCCAAGAGTCAAGTCCAGCCCCATTAATTTTTCAGGCCAGAAGTAACATAAATTGGTAAGTCCAAATGATAAATGTGAGCTGGGCGCTGAGAATGACAAATGACTAGCATCAATATTTAAGATTAAATGTCAGGTTTATCAAATCAGTTTACATTTTGTATCACTTTACCTTTTGGTTCACTTTTTTTTTCAGTTCCATTATTAGTTTGTAAGAATTGCAATCACTTCAGTTTTGATTTGTTATTTTTTGTTACTTCTAACACAGAAGCAATCTTCCAGAAAAGATAAATGACAAAGGACTTGATAATTTATCACTCTTTTTTTTTAATGCATCCATTTTCACTATTCCATTTTAAACTCGCATGCACTTTTATCAACTGCTTTAATGTTTGACACTTCCAGTTGTCAAACAGGAGTTGTGCTTCACTTGACTAAAAAAATCAAATAAAATAAAGTATTGCATTGTAAAGTATTGTAAAGGACCATTAGCAAAGCTAATTTTCATGCAATACCACGGCTGACTTCATTTTTGTGCTGAAAGGTGTCTGTTCGGAGCACATCAGGTCTCCGCTGTGACCTTCATTAGCTTCACTATTCATTTTTTCCTCTTTAAATAGGGCACTTTCCTGCCCTATTTAAAACCATTTACCCACTAAAAATGCCACGTATGAGTAGTATGCAGTTAGTTGGTTTATATTTGACATGCTGCCATCACTTTTTGTGTCTTTTTTCCACACATTTAGGCAGTGCTGAGTGAAATCCTGCATATGCAAAGCATGATAAGAAAAGAAAACTATATCATTGATGCAGAAACACATGAATTTGCCACTTTTAACATTTGATGAAAAAGAGCTTTTCTCTCCTTTTTATTGGTCTCTTTTAGGATGTTGTGGAAAAATATATGCATCCACCTTCCATTCTTGTTATCAAACGATGCCGTTGCCTGCACTTACTCTCTCTTTAATACGTGATGGCAGGAATGGGTGAGTCATGTCAATGACTAAGAAGCTTAAGTACTGCAGAGGAAATAAGGATGAAAGGCAGGCAACTGCAACTTTCAATACACAAGTGATAACAGAGTGCATCTTACTCAAAGGCATCCTGTTATATTCAGAATATCGATGTAGGATTCTTTGTCAGTATTTTGGGGGCCTGATAACTACAGAAATGATTGAGATTAAGTAAGTCACATGGCAAATTATAGGGATAAATTGCAACATTAAAGCTATTTCCCGATGAAGTGAATATCACTAATTAATTTTTCTAAAGTGAAACATGTTAAGACACGGGACATGTCAAGCAGCAAGCTAACAGTCAGTTGCAAAGTGTTGAGAGAAGGAGAAAAGGGCAGTGATAGAGATTTGCATAAGATGTAGACAAGAACCAGTTTGTGATAAATTGATTGGAGCAACTCTGAGCTCCCGCTATGGAGAGGTTACTACTAGAGGAACAGTTAATACCACCAGTCAAATGTATTCATCACTCCACATTATAAACAACAACCTTATAATGCTGAAAATGTAAGACTTAAGTCGTCTTAGTTGACCAGTGAAAATGGTTGCTAGGATACTGCCAAAGGATGGAAATTGTGAGACTGTATGAGCAGTGTTACATCATGGCAGAAATCAGTGAAAACAAGCCAGTAGCTCATACCGCTACAGGAAAAGGCAGGTTGAAAAAAGTCAACTCAAGGAGTCTGCCACGTGAACACACACACAAAAGGCGGTTTATCTGACAGCCATATGCAGAAGTTGCTTCGACACGTGTGTTTTCCAGATTCCGTGCTTGTGTGAGCGTCTGTTTAACCATTTATTTGTTGAGATGACATTCTGAATTTATGTAAAATAGCCAGTTATATCTGACTTTGTGTGTGACTACAGAGAGGAATGCATCTGTGTTGATATGCTAATTAGTCATGTACTCCGTCCTCTCTACAATACTTTGCTGTGTGGAGCCACTGTCTTAGATGCCTTTGCTGTGAAAGTCTAAACGGTGATATGCAAATATTAGACTGGAAAGACTCAGCACTCTCAGGCTGCTGGCCATGGCTAACGGGAGGCCACCAGGTCCACTGTGAAAGTCCATCAGTTTCTCCAGGTGGCCTCATGAGCAGCCAGTTGACCAACAGCTGGTCCCAGTGGAGGTCCTTGTTTTAGCTCTGGCAGAACTCGTTCAGGATTTTATCACAGCAGCAGCATTCGAAATGAAGATGTTTAGACAGATTTGATCAGAAAGCATGCAAATAAATCTAATTTATTTTTTTGCATCATAGGTTGGAAAAAGTTAATCCAGCCAAACTACGATGGCTCACTGTGACTGAAATAAAGTGAGGCTGTTCCAGCCGGGTTACGAGTGAAAAGAGACTTCACCAGTATTCTTCAGGTCTGCATGTTGTTATTACCTCTGTCAAGGAGGGAATATTTTGGCCGGCGTTTATCTGTCTATTTGTCTGTTTATTTGTTTGTCTGTGTTCTAGATAACTTAAAACGTTATGGATGGATTTTGATGAAATTTTCAGGAGTTGTCTGAAATGTGGAAAGGAAGAACTGATTTCATTTTGGGTGTGATCCGGAAGAAATCCTGGATTCTGGATCACTTTCAAATTTTCTATAACATTGCAGTAAATGGGGCCAAAAATTTTGTTTCTTAATATCTCCGTTAATTATTGCCCCAAAATTCATGAAATTTGATTTAGGGATTGACAATGGGAATTTATATCAAATCTCAAAGGATGATCCGGATCTGATCCAGAAGGCAGATTTTATCGCAATCTGTAAATTGCTATATGGGGGAATTGTTGCACTTGGCGGAGGTCTGCGCTCTCCGAGTGCTTTTCTAGTTAGCTCTTGTGTTTATATTTTGTCCTGCTAGTCTCACTGTTGTCTCGCTGCCTGTCATTCAGCCCTACTTGTTACTTCTCATGTCGCCTGGTGGTTTAGGTCTTGGTAAAACTGAACAACTTTTGGATTCAAAATAAATGGCTCAGTTTATTTAATCCTGCCACCCTGGTCTGCTGCATTTTGGGTCCACCTCCAGCAATCATGAATAGTGCATGTCATCTCAGAAGATCCACTAAGATCTTGGCCCCTCATACCACAGGATTCTTCAAGAGGATTCTTTGGAGTTCTTGCCCAAAGGACTTCAAAAAACGTGGCCAAAATAGGTCTGACCTACTTTGGCAACTAGTCTAACACAGCGTTTGGCAGGTGGTTTAAAGGCAATCACTGATTAGCGTGCATCTCTTGGCAAGTTTGATGTGATTGACGTGATAGCTTTACAGTGTTTCTTAACAGTCAGTAGGACAGCTGACGAGATGATGTGTTTGCATTGTGTTATTGGAAAATTTCATGATCTCTGCTTTTACAGTGTTACACTTTAAATGGTTCGCTTTAATAATTATCATTACCTGCCAGCAAAAAATGTAAAACTATGCATAAAAAAAGTCATTTACCTGTTTAGAACCCAAAAATAAATATACATAAAAGCATAGGGTAGTAAGGGTTCAAAAAAGATACTTGTTTTAGAGAAAGGGGCTGTGCACAAAACATCCCCTAGCAACTGGAACCCCCCCGGCTGGCACTAACTGCAGTATCAACAAGCAGCTGCTGATTAACAGTTTGCTGCAGATGCTGCTATAGTCAGCTGATAGCAGGGCTCTCCATGAGAGGAAAATGTTGACAGAGGCAAGCACTGAGTTAGAGCATCAGTGTGGATGTTAATCTAAAATGCTGATAATTAATAAAACATGATAGTTTCTCTTGTAGACCTGCTAGTATAACTCATACAGTGATATAAGCAGTCTTTAGCTAAAATATTTAGTTCATGAAAAAAAACAGTGTTTTAGGTTAAAGAAAAAAAATGATATAGAGCTATAGTTGTACATGATCCCACAGTAAGGGCCTGAAGGTGTATAGTTGATCCTATACATTTTTTTTAAATGCATCACAGTACAAAGGGAGGCAAAAGAGTTATCTGATGGGGCTGCACCACAATGCTGAGATCACATCTAATCTCGCACAAAGACGTCTGTTAGCTTGTTTTAAAGGCTTCCCTGATAGTAAAGAATGTCGCTAACTGGCGCCCCTGGAGCCAAAGATAGACAATACAGAGATTATTCAAGGCATTTTTATTACACAAAGCATGGCACAATTTAGGCTACTCATGCAGCCTATAAAGACCTTTTCCACCTAAACAAAACTCAGTTCCAACGCCAAACCGCTAAGTGTACAGCGTCCACCAGAAATCCAGCACTAATGATTAACTTCTGCTGCATGCCACAAAGACTGTAACCAGTTGAAAGCTATGACGCCAAAGATTGCAACGGTAAAAGAATCACCACTCCCTAACAACTTGAGCTGAAAGTTCAAGTAACTGGCTTTAATACAAACAATACATACTCTTTATAAACAGTGCTAATAACACTGGTCATGAGATAAATGCATCTAACTACAATGGAAACAAGGAGGAATTTCAGCTGATTGCCAGAACATATCATATTACTTGACACGAGTAAAATGATCAGGTGTTTTCTTTTTTTTTTGTTACAGTGGCCCCAGCCTCCACAGACTACAGATGCTTTTCATGTCACTCTCAGAACACTTAAATCATTATTTGTGACTGGAATATTAAAATGTTTTAACTAGGGATGCACATGGTTAACCGTTTAACCGTTAACCGATAACAGTAACTCTAATCGATTAATACTAACGGTCAATTTTGTTTTTAAGCTACGTAATTCAGTCAGCTCATGGGGGCGTGTCGACAGGTGCAACAGGCCTCTGATTGGTCAATTTTACATCCGCGTAGAAAAGAGCGCGTCATCGAAAAAATGAGGAAGTACCCACATCTGTACGATTTTCGTTCTCCACACTACAAAGACAGCACATATTCTAGTAATTCATGGAGGGAGATAGCGATGAATGTGGGTCTGGATACGGCCGAGACGGTGAGGAAGTGGAAAAATGCAAGAGATAAGTTTAGTAAGTTTAGCTAGTTCATGATTGTCGCTCTTGCGTTGTGGCGTAACATAGCGGAGACCACGCTAGTATAAATCAAAAATGACGGCGGCATCTCTGCGACAAGCTGACGGCGACACATTGCCGCGACAGTATACACGGGGAAGTGTCCGCATGCGTCCACAACAACGCGCGCAACATCGTGGCAGCCAACCCTCCCGGACTTATCGGTTAACGGTTATTAATCTTTAAAGGGCGTCAGTTAACGGTCATAAAAAAATATCCAAAATGTGCATCCCTAGTTTTAACCAATAAAACAAACAAAAAAAAAATTATTTTGAAAAAAAAAAATCATCCACTCCACCTTTAAGCAGTTACAACTCAACGCACTTTAATATGATGTAAAATACCAGTTAAAAAGATGAGTACAAGCTTTTGACCGGTACTGAATATGTGGATGGTGCCTCTACTCTTAAAAAATTGTAAATGGACTGCACTTATATAGTGCTTTTTAGACACCATCATGGTGCCCCCAAAGCACTTTACAATGGGCTCATTCACCCATTCACACACTAGTGTGTGGCTGCTACCTATGCTGTCAGGGCCACTGGGGGTACGTTAGGGTTCAGTGTCTTGCTCAGGGACACTTTGACATGTGACAGTGGAGCCGGGATCAAACTGCCAACCGTCCAGTAACTGGACAACCTGCTCTACCAACTGAGCTACAGCTTAGAACAACTATAAAGTGATACTGGGTTCACTTCATATAACATGGTTACTGAGCTAATGTGATTTAATGACCCAAAGTTTGTCCCGCTGCCAAGAAAAAAGGATGGTTGGCAGCAAAAATACAGAAGTGTGAGGTTAGGCCAAATAAGTAATTTGGCTCAGAGGAACAGAGAAAAGGTAGAAGCAATGGACTGAGAAGAGGAATCCATGCGCTCATGAAAACGGTGCAAGTTGCTAAAATAAGGACAAAACTAAATTGGTTTAAACTTCAGAGATTTAAAGATTTTGCAATTTCATAAAATCTGAGCATAAACCACTGTTCATAGGACAGTCAGTTTAAAAAGTGGGAACAGAAGAATTTGTGCTATCTTATTTTTTTCTTTTTTTTGAGACAGAAAAGAGGTTGTTTCGTTATGTTTGTGGTGCACGATGGGGGGGTAATGGGAGGATGGCTTTGCTTGAATGTTTGTGTGGGGTGTGTGATGGCTTTCATTTTGTTTTAATGTGCATTTTATTTTATTTTTTTATTATGTAAAGCACTTTGTGTTTCCTGAGGGCTCTAGAAATAAGGTTTGATTTGATTTGATTTGATTATAGGCCCTTAATAAAGACCTAACCTCCATGAGAAATACAATATACGGTGGCACTGACTTCTCCAATGCACTGTCAAAATTCAGGAGTTGAGGACTCAAATGCAGGAGATTAGGAGGCACGATGTTATACACAATAAAGTCTTTTATTCAAACACATTTTCTGAGAAAGTACAGCCAGATATTCCTAAACAACCAAAAAAATCAAAGAACAAAAAAATAACAGACCAACACTGAACAAAATAGACTAGACAACAAATGGAACAATGAAAGGCAAGAAGTGTCTGTAGGTCTTTCAGAGCTCAGAAGTCTTGCTCAGACCTCTTGTACCAAGCAGCCAATGTGCTGGCAGCTAGCTATTGGCTTTGCTGGCCGCTTATCAATAGGACCGTGCCACCAGTCATTAATGAATTAGTTGTGTTTTTTTTATCAATTTTACCTGAATGTGGAACACAAAAAAACTGACCTCCCGAACAGCTTGCCATGGGTGTGGAATCTAGCTGCAGAGACCAAAACCATTTTCAGAGCCTGGCTGTAAATATGTTTATCTCTGCTGCAAAGTTGAACATTTTAACATGGGAGTCAATTCAGAGTGACCCATTACTCAGATGAGGAAGCGCAAGCTTTTCTCAGTTTCGTATTAGCTTCAATGGAGCTGACAAGACACAGGTGTGAACAATCACAAGAGAGGAGAACAGAAGAAGTCAACAGGCAAAGAATAACACTTTCACATTAAGACAGGAAGTAAAGAAACTGAACAGAACTAAACTAAACTTAAGAGCAAAGAATTAAGGGTAACGTAATCTAGACGAAACCCAGAAGTATAGCAAAACAGTCCTCCTATAACCACGTCAGCGAATCAACAAAACTCAAAACAGAGGCCATAAAGCGAAGAGCACAGGAAAACTAAAACACAAAGCACTGGAGCTACAACTTGTGGCCTCGCCTCCTGAGCAAAACACTTCTCCCTGCACTGCCCCTGATCAAGGAACAGGAAAGAATAATGCCACAGTGAGAACAGGGTCAGGAAAAGCTGTCACCATCCCTGTCTACCCTAGATACTATCTGTGCCAATGACTTTCCCCTGGGACCAAGGTCACACACCACCTTAGCAGTTTCCTCCCAGGAGATGTCACACTTCCTGGAACTCACCAATAAACCCCAGCAACCCCCTGCTTCCCTGACTACCTCTAACTCTGTCTCATACCTAAAACCTATTTTTTTTTACATCATACTTGAAGCTTAACAGTGGAATATTGTAATACTTTTGCACTCTTGAATCCAGATCATACATGACTTAGATTCTGACAATTCTATCATTAAATATAACACAGAAAGGTGGAGGAATGCTTTACATACATTTCTGTTAATTACTTCAGATTTATGATCTGTATCTCCATCCACAACCACGGTATTTTAAAATTATTAAAAGAAAAAAATGACATCCTTAATTTAAAATGAGAAGCAAAGACTAAATAGATAAATAAACCGGCATTTAGTACAATTTTTTAAGCAAGCCTTGTAAATTGTGGTTCAAACTTTGGCTGAGAGTATTAAGAGATCTAACATTTCATAGCTCTTTGGATTCACAGAAATCCACGTCATATATTCTCACCATTTATTTGACCAAAAATGAATTTTCCTGTTGTGTAACTGAGTTGTTAGTGAGGTTTGAAGAGTAATATCTACAGACAAGCTTTAAACTTGCCCACTTTGACACATTTAGGTCCCGTTTTTCATGTACCAAACTATAAAACTATAGCTGTATTTGATGTATATGTCACTTAATGTAGGAATTCCTTCCGAATATAACTGTTTTGGGTTTGTTTGTATCAATCAAACTCATATAGAACAGTTTTTGAACAGTGAGTGTTTGCAAAGGGCCATATCACAAGAACTGCTTGACAGAATTGGATGACAGACAGCGTTATAAAATCTTTATAGCCGATAGAATTAACAGGTTACAAATTTGCACCACTTCAAGATAACACTTTTAGATGGTAGATGTTAACACAGGAGCAAATCTGACTATTCACCGTATCCTAGTGCCAATAAAACACTTTTTTTCTTATGTTCATCAAAAAAGCACAAAAAAAGGAAGAAAAAGAAAATGTCAGCTGCATATTTATGTGCATTGTATTTTTATCCGCCACCAAGAAAACAAGTTATGTTTGGCCCCTTTATGAAAATTTGATACAGTATATGCATGGTCTTTTTCTTTGGCTGACATAAAGAAGCTCCATCTGTGTTTGATTATGTACCAGTTTTTCTGAGTTTCATAAGGTCAGTATTCTCTATGAAGCTGAGATGAATATCTGTCTCTAATGATATTTTTGTAGATGTTGTTCAACTAAAAGCGTGGTTGATTCCACTAGATTTAGTCTTCACATGGGATAGAAATGATTGCCTGAAAAGTAAATAATGAATTAATTATATTATATAAGATGAAGATCAACATGATTAATTGATGTGAAAGGGATATTTTTTCAAGCAATCAGCTTTGTGATTTGGCTCTGATTGGGTATTGATGGTGAAGCTGCCACTCTCATCTACCTCTGTCATATAAACAATAGATTTACAGACGAGGCTCCACAAGGTAATGTTATTGTATGTCAAATATTTACAGTTTAGTCTTTAAGCATTGCACTCTTTAACAGGTGTGTTTTGCAACAACTATGCAGGCATAGTCCACAATGGGTAAT
Source organism: Hirundichthys speculiger (assembly GCA_018398805.1). NCBI lineage: Eukaryota > Metazoa > Chordata > Actinopteri > Beloniformes > Exocoetidae > Hirundichthys > Hirundichthys speculiger. The sequence continues at coordinate 3,352,614 of JAGFBZ010000606.1, read as the reverse complement.
CAAATCTAATATCTGGTGACAATTGTGATTTTAAACAAGAGGGAAAGACAGATTGAAATTCAATGTGTAGAAGATCAACAAAGTATAGCAGAAGCACGATATATATTCTGCCATTAACGAGTATATAGTCCTTCATGTTTATACATAATGAGGTGATATTGCTTGATATCATGACATTTGAACACCTTGTTCCTGAATACTGCTCTTTATGGCTTCAACTGGATGCTGAGGGTCATTGCCATGCAGCAAAATTCATCTGAAAAGGAACAGGTACCATTCTGCTGGTAGTTACTCTGTGGTGGTTAAGAATATCACTATACAGAAGGAAAAAAAATGGAAGAAAAGCTTTCATGCAGGGCTCACACCAAGGACTAGGTCCTTCCACCCTTCCCACTGTTAGTTAAAGTAGTAAAATGGACTCCATCTAGCATTTAACTGTGCGGACCACAAAATCATAGCTCAAAGGGAGCTATGAGAACTGTGTAGGCAACGAGCTTAATAGTTCATCATGTCATTCAGCTGATTGGTAAGATCAGTCACTGTTACTCACTTGAGTTCCCAGCTAAAAATGAGGAGAAATCTTGTTAAACTGTTGAACATATAAAATGTAATATTGATGAATTTCCCATTATTAATGACTTCAAAGCAATAGTGCTGTTGTCTTTAGGGAAACCAGCTGCTTCTGGCATCAAACTGGCCTAATAACAAGCTAATATAATGCTGGTTTGGTTAACATATCCCTGTAACTTATGATAAATGTTAACATTTGCTGAGAGTCCTAAATAGCTTTTACAGCAGCAGTGACTGGGCAGGGACTGGACAGTAACTGGGCAGTGACTGGGGAGGGACTTGGCAGGGACTGAGCAGTGACTAGACAGTAACTGGACAGTGACTGAGCAAGGACTGAACAGTAACTGGACAGTAATTGGGCAGGGACTAGACAGTAACTGGGCAGTGACTGGGCAGTAACTGGGCAGGGACTAGACAGTAACTGGGCAGTGAGTAGACAGTGACTGGGCAGTAACTGGGTAGGGACTAGACAGTAACTGGGCAGTGAGTAGACAGTAACTGGGCAGTGACTGGGCAGTGACTGGACAGGGACTAGACAGTAACTGGGCAGTGACTGGACAGGGACTAGACAGTAACTGGGCAGTGACTGGACAGTAACTGGACAGTGACTGGGCAGTAACTGGGTAGGGACTAGACAGTAACTGGGCAGTGACTGGACAGTAACTGGGCAGTGACTGGACAGTAACTTGACAGTGACTGGGCAGTGACTGGACAGTAACTGGACAGGGACTAGACAGTAACTGGGCAGTGACTGGGCAGTAACTGGGTAGGGACTAGACAGTAACTGGGCAGTGACTGGACAGTAACTGGGCAGTGACTGGACAGTAACTTGACAGTAACTGGGCAGTGAGTAGACAGTAACTGGGCAGTGACTGGACAGGGACTAGACAGTAACTGGGCAGTGACTGGACAGTAACTGGGCAGTGACTGGACAGTAACTTGACAGGGACTAGACAGTAACTGGGCAGTGACTGGACAGTAACTTGACAGGGACTAGACAGTAACTGGGCAGTGACTGGACAGTAACTTGACAGGGACTAGACAGTAACTGGGCAGTGAGTAGACAGTAACTGGGCAGTGACTGGGCAGTGACTGGACAGGGACTAGACAGTAACTGGGCAGTGACTGGACAGTAACTTGACAGGGACTAGACAGTAACTGGGCAGTGAGTAGACAGTAACTGGGCAGTGACTGGACAGTAACTGGGCAGTGACTGGACAGTAACTTGACAGGGACTAGACAGTAACTGGGCAGTGAGTAGACAGTAACTGGACAGGGACTAGACAGTAACTGGGCAGTGACTGGACAGTAACTGGGCAGTGAATGGACAGTAACTTGACAGGGACTAGACAGTAACTGGGCAGTGAGTAGACAGTAACTGGCAGTGACTGGGCAGTGACTGGACAGGGACTAGACAGTAACTGGGCAGTGACTGGACAGTAACTGGACAGTGACTGGGCAGTAACTGGGTAGGGACTAGACAGTAACTGGGCAGTGACTGGACAGTAACTGGGCAGTGACTGGACAGTAACTTGACAGGGACTGGACAGTAACTGGACAGTGACTGGGCAGTGACTGGACAGTAACTGGACAGGGACTAGACAGTAACTGGGCAGTGACTGGGCAGTAACTGGGTAGGGACTAGACAGTAACTGGGCAGTGACTGGACTGTAACTGGGCAGTGACTGGACAGTAACTGGACAGTGACTGGGCAGTAACTGGGTAGGGACTAGACAGTAACTGGGCAGGGACTGGTCAGTGACTGGGGAGTAGCTGGGCAGGGACTAGACAGTAACTGGGCAGTAACTGGGTAGGGACTAGACAGTAACTGGGCAGGGACTGGACAGTGACTGGGCTGCCAGTGTAATGTGTGGCTGAGTTGGTGGCATTGCAAGGTTTCCTAAATAGAAATATTTTGCTGAGAAACATTCTCCCAGGGTCCGTAGATTTTCATGTTTTTTACAGATTGTTTTGTTTTGCTTTTTTGTTTTGAGTAAGACACCACACACACACGTGCACACACACATCAATCAATCAATCAAATAAGAAAATCATAGATCCATTCAGAAAAATTATAGGCAGGTAAGAACATGTAAACTGCTGAGTGAGTGAGGTTTGGATAAATTCAACCTTTTTAATTAAGTTAGGGGCCGTAAATGGGGATGTTTTCTCCTCTAATGTCAGCTGTCAAAATCACCACTCTATTTTCTGCAGCACTGTGTGAACAGCACTGTCAGTGAAAAAGCTGTTGTCAGTTTCAGTTTTTAGTTGCAGTCAACAGCAGTGGAAGATGCATGCAGGACCTGTCTTCACACTGTGAAATCATTTATAGATGACCCCATCTTTTAAGTGTGACCGCTGCCTGAAAACTGAAGTATGATATTATGTGGGTGTTGAGGTAAATGATCGCCTGTGCAAGTCCCGCTCACTTCTGCACGATGTCATCAGCGTCTTGCATTGTCGTGGAGGAACTTTGGCCCACTTTTAACAACAACGACATTGCTTCAGTTTATTTAGGCTTGCGGGCATTTGTTATAAACGGTATTTAAATAGGCTTAACATGGCATTTCCAACTAGATTATTTTGTTTTTCAGCCATTTTTACATAGATTTGGTGTGTTTAGAGTCATTGTCCAATTATATGACACACTTTCTACCAAGCTTTAACAGACAGTCTCATATTTTACACTAGAACACCTTAGTAAAGAGGAGTCTGACTGGTTTAATCATTTTGCTTACATACACATTTTAGTTTAATTGGGCTCAAAGCTTAACTTGGATGTTTAACTGGACTCCTTTCTTTGTACCATTATACATGGACACGATGGAAACTGGTTGACTGACCAAAATATGTCAGCCTCTGCTGCGATCAGTAGTGACAGTACCTGCTTTCAAAATATTAGTATTTGACTTTTCCAATTACCTATTGTGCTGCACACCAAAACAAGATATAAATATTTCGTTTGCTGGCAGTGGCAAATGGTGAACAGTGAACTCTCCATTTCATAGGTCCTATGCTCCTTTTTTTCCCCCCCTCTTTTCAATGTGTGGGCCTCTTCCAGTACTGAATTAAATGGGACAATGGGGTATATGTAAAGCATATACATTAGTTTTAGTCCAACTGAACATTTATATGCAAGAATAATAATAGCTCTGATTCTGTTCAATTTGAGTTTTTTTTTACTACAAGACACACATGCATATATATATATATATAATTTTGTGGCTTTATTGATAATGGTGTTTGTCTGTTGTGGGATGGCAGAACGAAAACAAGGTTAGATGAAAAGTGTAGTGATCATCAACAGCAGCCTCAGCATGTATAGATTTGCATTCTCTGTTAACTGACAGGAGCCGAACAATACAACCTGTGTGATATTACAAGTTCCTGCAGTGCCAGAATAAAGTGCCCGTTCCATGCAGAGAAAACCGGACTACTTCTTTTGTTGTTGTTAGTGTGTTATCCGCTAATTATGAGCCAAAAATAGCACAATACCAGCGGTTTCTTTACTACGGTTCAGAGACCAGAGGCTGTGAAGGAAACAGAAAGACCACAGTTGAGCCTTTTGTCTTGTTTAGCTGCAGTGCCTCGCTACTTTTTTGTGGTTTTTAAACATATTTTAAACACATTATTTAGGCTCGGGGGGTTCCGGGTCCTGTTCACGGATTTTGATTTTCGCGGGGGGGCGCTGGTTCCCATTAACTGCAAAAAATAAGGGATCACTGTATATAAAATCATTCATAGGCCTTTTAAAACTGCACCAATAATTCACGGATTTTTGGGTTTCCGGGGGGGAGGAAGGACCGTAACCCCTGCAAATAAGAAGGGTATACTGATATATATATATATATATATATATATATATATATACACATATATACACACACCCACAAAGATTACATAGATAGATACACACACACACAAAATATAAAACAAAACAACTCAAGCCAAAATTTTAAAAAGTTTACATTCAGCTCTACATTTTTTTAAGGGAGAATGAGCTTTTCTCTTGCAACCTTTTTATTTTGTTGTCTTCTTCTAATCTTAAAACCAAACTTTAACCTTATCACGCTAAAGCAACTAAATCATCCACGGACTTAGATGAGCTCTTAATTTTCTCTGAGCACTGCATGATCTGACCTTGGGGTGAACTTGCTGAGACATCCACTCCTGGAAAGGAGCGGATGTTTTTTTTGCACATGTGAATTATCTTTCACACAGTGGAATGATGAACTTCAAATTGTTTGGAAATGGATTCATAACCCTTCCCAGATGGATTGGATTGGCAGCAACAAATCCTTCTCAAAGATCATTTCTGATAACACACACCTGAACAAGCAAACTCCCAAACCTTCTGCTTTTATTGAGAAAACTCACAGATGCTGGTGATCAGTTAATCAGGTGTATTTGATTAGCAGCACCTGGCTGCTGAATCCTCTCTTACTTCTTATGGAGACAGCGTGGGTGTATTTACATTTGGCTGGATTCTGACTTGATCTAAGTGAAAAAATTTAAATTCCCAGAGAAGCGAAACAGTGTGATTTCATTTTTACATGACTGTAATATAGGACATTACCAAATCTTATAGAAAATGTTTTCCTCACACACCTAATTCTGATTTTTACATTTCTAGATTTTTATCCACTATATTACTGTAATCACCAGTCATTATTAGATGATGTACAAATTGTCTCTTAGCCCAACTGTTTGGCCTTCAATAAGTACCACAGTGTCATTGTCAAGGAGAAATACCACTTCCTTCTGTTTATATCACAGTTCTTTACAGATAGGTTGGTTTGATGCTTACGTTGCTAATGCAACTCTTTGCTGCCATTGGAGAGAAACCTGTTCTTTGAATTTTCCTCATCTAACAACACTGATTATGTGCTTGGAGAAATACTGTGACATTTGCATTAGGACAACTTAGAGAAGTTGTCAGTCTGCATGATCTGTGGCTTGTTTTTTGTAATTACTTCAGCATTTCACCTGCTAGCTATGTAGCCTAGACACAGTGAAACCTATGTTAGCCAAAGCAACAATAACATACCGTACAACATTTATACTTTCAAAACAAGTTATTCACAATGTACAAGGTAGCACTGGATCCTAGTGCAGCATTTTTTTTTTTTTTTTTATGAAATCCACCACACAAGAAAATATTTATCGACACATACTAAACATTGAAAGTTCGGAAAGCACTGGAAGGAAGATTTTCACAACTATGTCAGAGATTATGGACACTCCAACTGACTGGACTACCAGACTTTACTGTGTCATTGATGGCTTATTATTATTATTATTGCTATTATTATTATTATTATTATTATTATTATTATTATTATTATTATTAATAATAATAATAATAATAATAATAATAATAATAATAATAATAATAATAATAATAATCCATATTTTTGTTAAAGACTGCTAGAATATAAAATGGTCCATTTGACCAAAGTTGCAACTCAAAATTACAAAGGAAGACTATATATATATATATATATATATATATTTATTTATATATATAAAGGCACAAATTTCACCAGTTACTCAAAGAAACAAAACAAACTAGGCTGACAACATTAAGGCTTCCATATTTATGAAGAAGTGCAACAACCACATTTTTTTGTAAATTAGCTAACAACTCAACTGTTTTTGGTTGCCTGCATGTATTGTTTGCCATTGTGGCTGTAGCTTTCAGCATACTGAGGAACATCTTTAACATCTTGTTGGTATCATTAGGTTGATCAGTTTTAATCACATTCTCAGATACCATCGCACACAGATATGCACAGTAAAATATTGATCATCGCTGGGCTGTTCTGCTGAATGTATGTGGCACAAGTTCAGTGGTGCTTTCACAAGTTAACTGATAGCTGGTCAGCTTTAAGTTCAAGCCAGATTTGTCATGTAGTCAATCAAGTGTCACAGCAAAGTTTTCCTTTGTGGCATTTCCTACATTCAGTATACCAGTGTTGTAATGGAGCTACTAAACTTTGAGTCCATTCTTGAGAACACAGTGTTGGAGTGCGGGTCAAGTTGAGTCATGAAAGAAAAATCCAAGTCGAGTCAAGTCTGAGTCTGCTGTTGATGTGAGTCAAGATCAAGCTACTATCAGCTTTTTAAACACATGCTAAACCTATAAAACACATCTTTAGCATCTTATTGCATTTCAAAACCATAACACTCATGGACATATTTACTACTCCGTGCATAACACTGTGAATACCTGAAAGCAAAATTAGTGACCTTAATTGTATGTTAGCCTCGGTCTTAGTTGTTTTTGTCCAAAGCAGCTTAGAGTGATATCAATAAAAGGTCCATTAACTTACAAATGAACAGTTTAACCGAAAGACCTAGTGTACCATGAGTAGCTAGTGCCTAATGACAAAATGTCTCTGTTAATGTTATGGGATTAAACATCAATAGGCTAGTTGCAGCTGCAACTCTGCATGGCAGCAGCAGGGTTGTACCCTGTGAAAGAAAACAACTTTTAACCTTACTTCACTGTCAGCAAGCCTCCTACTCACAGCCAGAGAGAGTTTTCTGGATCCCTCTGTCTCTGCAATAAACAGGGTAAAAAACATTGCTGTATCACTTACTCCTCTGGGTGAATTCCAGCCAGATGACACTTGAGGCTAAAAGATCTCCCCAACATCTCTTTTTTGGTCCTTGGATAGATTAAGTTCTTAACAGTGTGCTTTTTACCACCACACAAGATATCAGTAAAGCTAAGAAGACAATCCTAAATATATTTTCACTTGGTATGGTAGATCCATCAGTTTGTTCCTAAATATGACGCATGTATTGCATGAACTGATGACATGTGGTATTGTGCATCTTGGATGAAAGGGGGCAAGCCGCAAAGAAGGCAAGTGTAAGTTGCAAAGGACACTGGGTAAAAGAGGGGATTGAAGGGTTAAATGGTGGTTGAATGTGTTGTTCTATTAACTATTCACAGGTTTAGTGAGGAGCCCCCCCCCAAAAAAAAAAAAAAAAAAAATGCTATCCAACTTCTGGTAGCATTGTGTAAGCTGTCATATTGAAAAGAATGCAGTTCAATAAAAATGTTTAGCTGCTGCATGTGATCAGTACCTTTCTGTGTGTTTAGTTACAGTAAGTACATAGGAGCTAGATCCAAGTAGCTATCAAACTTCTACAATATTGGGCATAATGTGTATTGTCTTATGACAAATCATTCTAGGAAGTGCAGATGAGGCTGCAAAAGAGCTGCAACAAGATTTGGCAAAAAAAAAATTGCAGGTTGCAGTGTTTCTTGCACAACACAGTTCCATAGTTGAGTCATGAATTAAACTTTATAAACAACCTGTTCCACCTTTCTGAACTCGAACAAACCCAATTTAAAAAATGCTGACACGTTAGACCAATTCACTCTTTCTTTCTGAAGCCAACCAATGTAGTTGAACTATGAAGGACAAAGGCCAGATCAGAATAAAGCTGCTTGGTCACATGGATAACCTTTGGCTAGTAATCTTAACACGGTTTTCAATGAACTAAGAAGAATGATTTGATTAAGCCCTGCAAGAAGAGTGGTTCTCTCCTGTTTGCGGCCCTTCAGTCCTCATGGGAATACAACTTATACATACAGTAAAAAAAAAAAAAAAAAAAAAAAAGACCCTGTATAATTAGTTCTAATTTTCATGTTCACTGAAGTCTTTATCCTATTGCTGAGTGTATTAAATGAGCGGCATAAATGCAAAAACCATGGAAAAACGAACACATAAAAAGAAAAATCTTCTGCTCTTGACACCGTGATGATCGGTACAGGCAGAAAATTCGGGGAGTGCACCTGCTCCCCATCTTACAATGTCAGGCTGTTGTAGAAACCAAATTAATTTTCCACTATGGATTGCCATATCTGCAGCCAGACAAGAATGATGTATTGCACTTAATAAAAATTTTCCATCTTCTCTGACAGTCTTTGCACTTTTTGGCAGGTTAATAGCGGTCTTTTAAGAGTAGGGACATCATCCATTTCAAATGCTCAAGATAACCACTTTTCCCTCATACTATCTGCACAGCTGGAGGAATATGTTCCCTCTGGAAAGTGACCAACTTCTGCTGTTTATAGGCCAGTATTTGAATGCTACCTGCTGGAAATATTGTATTGCATCTTTAACTCTGTACCACAATAATATGCAGTAAAACTAATGAAACAAATTATTTTTTACACTGTATAACATTAAAATTATCTCATTGTTCCATATAAGATAAACTTTGAAAATGGTTTCAGACTATCACAATCTGAGCTTGAGTTTTTGATGCAACCAACCGCGTGTTTCCTGCACTTGACAGTACACACAGGGGAAAGTGTCATGCGGTCTGATGAATAAAAATTCCACATTTTTTTGGTTAATCATCAACACAGTCTCCTCAGGGACACACATGACAGGGACTGTCCAGCTTGTTATCGGCAGACAGTTCAAAAGACAGCATCTAACATGCTATGGGAAGGAATTAGTGCATGCTGCATATGTAACATCCACATAAAGGCATCATTAATGCTGAATTATCAATACAGGCTTTAGAGCAGCATGCGCTGCCATGGAGACACTTTTTTGAAAAGTTTTATTTTATTCTGTCTTTTTCTTTTTTAGGAAAGAACTTTACTTACCCCTAGCAAAATAATGCTAAGCCGATTTTTGCACACATAACAATAGGGTGGTTTCATAGTAAATAAGCCTGGGTGCTGACTTGGCCTGCCAGAGGTGCAGAGGCCTCATTTTTTAAAAGAAAATTACCTTCAGTTTCCATTCTAACTTCAGTCATGACTTAAAAGGAAAACCAAACCTAGCAATTATTTAAAAACTTTAGCTTGGAGGTGATACTGAACCTCGGTAAAGTTTATACCTCATGTAAATGATTTTCCTGCTAGATATGTAGGTATTGCAACTGGGAACATTCAGTCATCTATGCCAGCAGTGAACTTTACATGACCTTTATGAACAATAACAGAAATCCTAAAATTACCGCTCCTAATTATCAGACAAAAGGTGTCATGTTTGCCCCCCACCCCCGTCATAATTTCATATCAGATCATTTTTCTCTGCTACAACTTCTCAAGAGGCGAGCTGCCTAGTAGCAGCTAAGATACTCTGCCGAACATCCAGACTCCTAGACGTCTGGTACAAGACTCAAGCTTGTGCGAGACAAACCCCTGAAGGAAACATGAAAATGTGTTTTATTAAAACTGTTGCTTCAGATTGTGTGTTACTATCACATGAGAGTACATGAGAGACAAATGAATGGAGCATCAAAGGTTTTAAATGGAGTGGATGGGACATATTAGTAAAATAAAACTCTTAAAGCGATACAGCAACATTTAAGGTATTTATTTATTTAGGGCTTATCCAACCCCAGGGTTGGATAAGAGGATAGATACTATGGATTTAATTATACATCACTTTACACTGATGTATTGATTCAGTGATGAATGATCTAATACCATCGATACAAAATGAAAATATTGATCAGAATGCATGTAACTCTCATTAGCAGATGTTATCAAGTGGCCTTCCTTAGTCTATATTCATTGAACTTTTTATTTGAACCTTCTTACTGCATTTTGATATGAATGGAAGGAATTCAATGTCCCAATGTGATGTTAAATCAGCTTTTATCATCTCATGTCAATTGCGAATTCCCGAATCGAAGAATCAAATTGTCATCTAGTCAATCAATGTAATATTGTATCGTGATGAAACTTGTGAGTTGCACTCCCGGTAAATACCATTCAAGTTCCACAGGACGCGGAACAGAGGTGGGATGGATTGCTTCGCTGCCGTACAAGTGAATGAGAGTAGTCGCATCAGAAGCACCCGTCCGCTCTTCTCCACCACAGATGCGTGTCGATTCTATTTTGGCGCTTGGTCGCTGGTAGACCGCGTCAATTCACACGCAGCACATGGGTTTGGCAGGAAGTCTGACACGAGAATCCAGTGTAATTTTCAAATGAAGCACCACCATCAGGCTCTGACTCGTACGTCGACATTACGTCAACCCGTGGAGATTGTGTGTAAACAATTCAGAGGGTTTTAGAAGAGATTTGAACCTCATACGGGGGAAGAGGAAACACTTTCCACGTTCTGTGAGACTCCAGCTTTTTCTTCTGTGTGCATCCAAAAAACCAGTCAGATGCTGCCCCCGTTAGCCTAGCTTCACATAGCCTAGCTGGAAGTGGATTGTGACACCTATAAGTTACTAAATAAACTTTTTTAAAAACACAAAAAACATAAAAATCCAACTTGGAGTGATTTAGAAAGATTTAGAAAGTAATTTTAGTCCACAACAATATATATTGTAAACAGATTCTTACAAGGGAAGATATTTTAGCTAGGTGCAGTGACTGCCTGCGGCTACACTGTTGCCAGATAATGCAAGATCAGTCACGTTCAGATGCAGTCAGTGACATCTATCAGCTTGCCAGCACGTAGTTTACAATCAGCTTCCAAAACCTGTAGTTTTTCCTTCATGTCTACTGGCTCAGAAAGATATTGCACTTGAACGTTTAGCTTAAATTATTCATCATCATCTGATGGCAGCTTGCTTTCAAAGCTGACCACTGAAATTGACATTGGTCAATTTACTGTCAAGGTTAATCTCAAAATGTTGGTATAATGCTCTAAAATAACCAGGTTACATTCAAAAGAGACTGTTCACCTTGGAGAAAAAAGGTAAGCCTCTGAAGAGGCAGCACGATGGAGGGGGCTGTCACCTCACAGCAAGAAGGTTCTTGATTCGAATCTCAGCTGGGGCCTTTGTGTGTGTGTATGGTGTTTATATATCCTCTCCGTGCTGGCGTCAGTTTTCCCTGGGTGCACTGGCTTCCTGCCACTGGCCGAAAACATGCATGTAAGGTCGATTTACGATTCTAAATTGACTGAGTGAGTATGAGCATGCATGGCCGTTTTGTTTTGTTTGTCTCTGTGTGATGGAAACTTATCTAGGGTGTACCCCACCTCTTGCCAGATGACAGCAGGAATAGGCTCGATTCCACCCTGCATGCCCAAACAGGATGTAGTGGGTATAGAAAATGGATGAATAAGCCTCTGAGGTATTGTAAGCAGGGTTGATGTCGGGACAAAACAAACAGATGGTAACCTCCCTGATATAGCCTCGAGAGAAGAAGTGACAGACATATACCCACCAACGAGAGCACACAACCTTACATTGTTCAAATAAACAGAATAGAGGCCCTGATGTGATACTCCCCAGGGGAGTATATGTAAGCGGTGCTCATAATCACTGTCAGACCTGACTGACAAATACACCACAGTCATTAACAGTAATTTTCTCATTCTGCTCTGTAATGCTGAATGGTTCATTATTTGTAGAAAGCCATGTAGCTTGCAGGTAAACACGAGGAAAGGATTAGTTTAGAGCTGATGATTGGGATGCTTGTCTCTGTATAGACGTTATCGATTTACACACATACAAAAGAAGATTGGGGTAGTGTGGTGTACCGGTCTCATCACAGCGACTTGTCTCACAGACCATTGCTGCATGGATTTTTTGCAGTTTTGTCAACTGATAAACTGGATAAATACAGAAATGTTGCATTTATGTAGTATGTGTGTATCAGTGACACATATTTCTTGCAACGCCTGTTAGATTTTGTAGGTGGCCCTGTTTTTTTTTTTTTTGTTTGTTTTGGTTCAAAATTACTGCTGGATGGTATACTTATTACAGTTTGGCAACAAAAACACAGTGTTTTGCAGCTGTTTTTACCAATGTGTTTGATGGGCCTGGATGGAAATGTTCCATATGGGTTACCTGTTTTCAACAATAATACAAATTTATATCATATATATGGTTTGCTAGATATACTAGAGATGAGCCTTAGAATACCTCAGAGACCCACTCTGACATTATCTTTGTTTGTGGAAACCCTGGTGTGACTTGGCTCGCAGCTTATCATGCTCTAAAATCAAATATTTCCTGACGTAATTTTATTCATGCACAAATCAAGAGCTACCCGAGTACCTATTTCCCCTGCAGCTAGATTGTTCATGCATAAACATATGGATCAGCAATGTGTAGTGCAAGTATTTTGTCAAGGCTACACCTTCATATGTGTTATAAATTAATTATGAAAAATTAATGTTTAGAATTTAATGTATTAACATTTCCCATTTAACAAAATTCTTCAATAGTAAAATTACATTGAATTCCTGCTTACTTTGCCAAACTAATGTTTGATAGTAAAGCAATTCAATTACCAGATTATATATTACCAGATATATATGTTTTCTTAAGAGCCATCTAACAGCAGACCTCCTACAATATCCTTATTCTTATTGAAAAATAAATAAATAAATTCTTATTGAGCAGTCATCAGTCAGCACACTGCAGCTGTGTTTGGCAGTGGGCAGGTGTGAATTAGACACTGTATAAATGTGTGAAGTACGCATGCCATTTTCCAAAAATGGCATGCGTATTTAGTTGGCAGCCCTTAAAAGAAAAATAAAAAATTATGGCAACCAAAAGACATTAAGCAGATGCCAGATGATGCCTCTTTCTGCTCTACCTGGTTCTGCATGAGGAGAGAAACCTCTGCACGGTGGAGAAATATGGAAAACAAAGGATGTCTTCTTCTCACGTTTTCAAAAAAACTCCAGATGTGATGTACAAGCACGAAGCAGAACAATCACATAATTACTCTTGCACCTGGTCTTCTATGGCTAACATTTCTTCGTATACAAGTAAGAGTGAATAAATTAATGATCAAAATTTGAGGTGTCCAAGGCAGCATACTTCGTAGTACTGTTTTAACATTTTAGTCACTGAGATTTTTTTTTTCTAAGTCATAACAGCATCAGTGTCTTTTTTTTTATTTAACAGGAAAAAATTGTCACATAAAAGTGCAGGCCACTGAAATTAAAATTGAACATATGCTATGAATAAAAAGTCATAAGAGCAATCAACGGCCGTGGCTTTTGGTATTCTTAAGAGGGGATAAAGGAAAAAAGGTCACTGGCTGACTGGCAGTGTCGGTATCCTACGACCAGTAATTACTGTTCAGTCTGGGCATCCGTTTTGCCACCCATATGTTTCTACAGGATGGCCCCCTGCTGATTCCTGTCAGAGCTTTGCCCCACTCTGAGGAAGCATAATATACAGCACTTCTGAACCTCTAAGCACAACTTCTATTATAATTTTCTAGTACTGGGTATTGTGCTCCTTTCAGGTCACAACGTGCAGGTTTCATAAACGTTATATGAAAATAAACCAATATTCTTCCTTATCCTCCAAGTTTTAACTGTACAATACATATTGCTTGAATTATTATGCTGGAAAATGTTTTAGTTCACTTACTCTAATAGTTTCACTGATGCTACTTTTATGCAGCATAAAAATGTTCTGCCAACTCTTATGCATAATAATTAGACCATTGCTCTTGTATGTGTTCAGGTGGATACAGTTTGTAATAATTATTCTGTGGGTGTGTCGTGGGCCTGTGGAACTTAAATGGAGTCCACCTGTGACAGATTAAATTAATGGGTAAAGCTGTTGGGTTCATTAATTTGTAACGGAAGATTAGGTCTAAAAATAATTGTGAATAATGGTTCAATTGCCTGTTTTGCTTGTTCATTTTATGCGGCTATTATAGTACTGTATAAGCATAACTGTGCATTAATTGTACACACTCTGTTTCATGAACAGGAACAACCACTTATTAGCAATGAATGCTGAAACTTCTACATTATTTATTTAAAAAGATTAGCGTTATTAACATGTGCGACTGCCATCTTTGTACTGCAAATCTGAATTACTGCCTCGAACATATTACGCTTTCTTTTGTCATTTGGATCAAATCCATAGTGTTTGTGCAGGTGGGAGGAGGGGCTTGGGAGAGTTCATGACCAGGCCTGTTTCTTCAGGGAGCACCAGAAGGAGGAAAGGGAAGGGAAGAATGTCCTCTCCATGTTTAGTTGTTGTTTTGTCTTAAATATTAACAGATGTGACATCATCTAGAAATTCCTTACCCGACCTTTAAGCAAAGTCCAGCTAGATAAACTGTCAATGGCCAACCAGATCCTGCTGCACAATAGCAGAGGAAAGGAGTGTTATAAAATGATGCAATAACAAGAAAAGTAAATAATGAATGGATGGATGGATGGAAGAATCGACAGATGGGCAGTTAATTCTAATCGATAGATAATGGTCTGTTGACTGAACAATCTTTGAAAAGACATCCTATACATGAAATGTCCCACGACACATCCTGGATGCCATGGCAAAAACAGTCAAAGAATCCAATGAAATCTTGACAGATGCACACAGACGCACAAAAAAAGTAGAAATGCATAGATCAAGGCAAGAATATAAAACCATTTCCATGTAAAGCTTTGACTTTTCCCAGAAGCACAGTGACCCATTTGTAAAAACAGAATAAGTTTGAAACCAGGACAAAATGATTGACAGAGCAAGAAGAGCTTCGGTGAGAGACAGGATCAAGCTGAGAACAAGATTCAGCTCTGCCAATTTTTGTCTGAACCGGCCCAATTTTACCTGACTTGCACACCACTATGTGTATCAATTTAAAGTGTAAAAACATCACCAAACTGATGTTATTGTTCCAGACAGAACTCTTTTCTCATCACAGATGTGGACAGGAATAAGACGGAGGGACTGCATGTGCCACAGAGATTTCCCTCTTATTAGGCCAATTTTTAAACAGCTCACACAGGATCAATTATTATCTGCCAATAGTGTTCGCTGAGGGGCAACAGAGTTGGAAAGATATCACCTGAGAGGTTATTATGTTGTTTGTCCTCTGTTGCAGCCAACTTCCTCCAATAGAAGCAGCCTCTATCCATGCTCTTTACAGCACCTCATTACTTTGCATTAATGATCTGTTATAGCCAAATTTAATCAAAGTTAATGTTTAGAGTAACAGTGGCCTCAAATACATGAATCCCCCCCCATTTCCCTTGAACCCTTTCTGGTTTACCTTCTTTCTCTTTGGGATTTTTATTTATTTATAGGTTGGTTTAGTAATTTTCCATCAATTGGTACAATATACTTTAGCATGGCTCAATACGGGCATTTAGTTTTCAGTTGCCACCTCAACATTGGCTGGATATTTTTACTAATCATTATAGCGGGTATCTTTCATTTGCAACCAAACTGAGGAAAATTTGTACCTCTTGAACTCATGCCTAAACTTTCATTGTTATTGCAAAAAAAAAAAAAAAAATCTGTATGAGTTAAATGGTACCACCCATAATAGCAATGAAGTAAAAACAAACAAATACACACACACACACACACACACACATATATATATATATATATATATATATATATATATATATATATATATATATATATATATATATATATATATATATATATACATACATACACTATATTGCCAAAAGTATTTGCTCACCCATCCAAATTATCAGAATTAGGTGTTCCAATCACTTCCGTGGCCACAGATGTATAAAATTAAGCACCTAAGCATGCAGACTGTCTTTACAAACATTCATGAAAGAATGGGTCGCTCTCAGGAGCTCAGTGAATTCCAGCGTAGGACTGTGATAGGATGTGCAGTCTTGAAATTTCCCCACTCCTAAATATTCCATAGTCAAGAGTCAGTTATATTATGAGGAAATGGAAGTGTTTGGGAACGACAGCAACTCAGCCATGAAGTGGTAGGACACGTAAACTGAGGGGGCGGGGTCAGAGGATGCTGAAGCGTATAGTGTGAAGAGGTCACCAACTTTCTGCAGTCAATCACTACAGACCTCCAAACTTCATGTGGCCTTTAGATTAGCTCAACAACAGTGCAGAGAGCTTCATGAATGGGTTTCCATGGTGCAGCAGCTGCATCCAAACCATACATCACCAAGAACAATGCAAAGCGTCAGATGCAGTGGTGTAAAGTAGCCACCACTGGACTCTAGAGCAGTGGAGGAACGTTCTCTGGAATGACGAATCACTCTTCTTCATCTGGCAATCTTGTTTTTCAGGAGCTGGGCTTGGCCCCTTAGTTCCAGTGAAAGGAACCCTGAATACTTCAGCACTGGGGCGCCGAAAAGGGGGGGTAAAGGATACGGATTATAGGGGCCCATGTTTGAGGGGGGCCCAGAGAGGCCCCTAATGATGATCAAAAATAGCATCAACAAATTTCGCCGCTGTGTTGGGGGGCCCGGTAAAGATTCTTTTCATGGGGCCCAAAATCCCTAGCGGCGCCCCTGCTTCAGCATACCAAGACATTTTGGACAATTCCATGCTCCCAACTTTGTGGGAACAGTTTGGAGCTGGTCCCTTCCTCTTCCAACATGACTGTGCACCAGTGCACAAAGCAAGGTCCATAAAGACATGGATGGTAGAGTCTGGTGTGGATGAACTTGACTGGCCTTCACAGAGTCCTGACCTCAACCTGATAGAAGACCTTTGGGATGAATTAGAGCAGAGACTGAGAACCAGGTCTTCTGGTCCAACATCAGTGTGTGACCTCACTAATGCACTTCTGGAAGAAGAGTCAGAAACCCCCATAAACACTCCTAAGGCTTGTGAAAAGCCTTCTGAGAAGAGTTGAAGCTGTTCTAGCTGCAAAGGGTGGACCCACGTCATATTGATTTCGAATGAGATGTTACTAAAGCTCATATGTGAGTCAAGGCACGTAAGCAAATATTTTTGGCAATATAGTGTGTGTGTATATATATATTTTTTTTATAAATGAGAGCTGTGAAGGAAAACAACTCTTAGTGACTGCTGCCTGCCATGTTTTGATTATTTCTGGCTGATTTTTGACCTTTTCATGGACAGATGGACTTAGAAAGGCTGGGGAAGGGTAATGATGGTATTTCGTCAATGTGTCCTACATTAGTAGTTCCTGTGGGGAAGTATAAACCCCCACTCAGGTGGGCAGTTTCAACATTAAGTGGGTCGTAACCCTTAAGTCATTTTTGTTCCCCTCATTTTTTCCTCCACATTTCTGGTGGCAGTTATGACCACTGTGCAGCTAGCCTGTTTGTCATTTACCAAATTGCCAGTTCAAGCATGGTCAGTCAGGTCACCAAGGACCCAGCTGTCACTCTAACTGAACTGCTGCAGAGATGGAAGAACCAGACAGAATGTTCAGACTGTAGAGTGCCTTGACATGGATCACTTTTAAATAAAGAACAACCTCTTTTAGAACAGACATTAAAGCATGCCATCAAATGAAAGAAAAAAAAAAGAAAAAAAAAACAAATAAAACTTGAAGTTATGGACAGGACTCTAAGGTATGTATCTGGCAAACTGGAATAAAGGTTCACCTTTCAGATAATAGTACAATGACTTTAAACCAAGTCACTTCAGTCATGTTTCCACTTAAGGAATCAGTTCACGTTGGTATAGCACTCTTTGGAACAGTAAGCCTTGACCTGTCTTACTTTTCCATTGCTAAGCGTGTTCAGCTTTATTTGAGAAATGCCACATATTGTGTTCTGTCACTCTGTTGTCAGAAGTGATCATTTGCTGAGCAGTCAGTGGACTGCAGTGTTTTCAGCTCCACCAGTTCTGTGCTGCTCTTAAAATCCCTCCTCCTCCCCTGCTCTCACCTGTAGGCTCAGGTTCTACGGACCGGGGGTTACTACATATGCTACACATGCCTAAAAATGGGGTTTAATGAAATCAGACCCTAGAAACCAAAAGCAATGTTTTATAGGAGGGAAACTATTTGAATTCTTCATTGCAAGAGTTGGGTGATTTTGCTACACATAAATTAAAGTCACTGAAAGGCAACATAATGAGTGAAGTTACACAATAGCAGGTAATGAGCAAAGTATTTCACAAGCAGAGAATGTAATATAAAAATATGGATATTGGGGCCTTATTGTATAATACTGATTCATTAGTCCATGACTTTTGTTCTAGATTCTGGTCTGTTGAAGCCCATCACTTCTATTTATCATTCTGAATCTGGTCAAAACTTAGCGACTTGATGCATCAAGTCGCTAAGTTTTGACACGTAGACATCTAGAGAACTTATCTCAAGGTCTCCATGTTTTCATGTGATGTTTAAAGACGGCTGTTTCCAATTAGCAAATTGTCATTTCTGATCATCCTGCATTCCGTGATGTGAGTTAATGACCTCTCTGAATTGTGTACAACTTGGAGAATAAATCCACTTTGCACCTCTGTCGTGGTCAGTGTATCGTTTAACTGCCGATTAACTGCCTCACTAGAGCACATCATAGTGTATATACTTATAAATAAGATATACCTAAATTTATAAATCACAGAGAGTATCCAGCGCTGTAATCTTTATTGTCGCGGTGCATCATGTCCTTCACTTTTATATCCTGACTCCAGCTTGAACATGCATAAATCTGACTAGAACGTGTATTGTGAGCCATTATGCTCTGGCTATCAGCAAGCCTCCAGGAATTCGACCAATCAAAAAGCTCTTGGGCTAAATCTTGTGATTCTTAGTCTCTGTGGCTCAGAAATACTTCCAGACTTTTAAAGCTATGCTGGGTGTAAAACTGCTCCAGAGGTACCATTAGGTACCATATTAGATAGCAGAGAATATCTATGGACACAAAGGTTATGATTAACAATTGATAAATCATGGTAGATTATATGAAAAATGAATTCAAAACAGCATCCACATGGGCCCTTTAAACACTTCACATTTCCTTCTAACATGCCTTACTTTCATGTGTTGTAGTTGCCGTCAGTCCCTCGTTGTTTGTTCCTTTGCCAGTTTCATACATCACCTATGATCAGTTGTCATGTCTGTATGCTTAGCTGCTCTCTATTGAGTTTTACATATTGTCTCGTTACTCTTTGTTCTTTATCAATAAAATCCCATATGCCTCGCCCGTTCTTGACTTTCTCCAAAACTTGTGTCCTTGTGTGACAATTTAGTTGCATTTTGCAATCATGTTTTGAGACAGTGCTTACAACAAAGAGCACCAGTGCAACTTGGAAACATTACTTTTAAGTTTTGTTTTTTTCATCATTCATTTTATGAAACACCTCAAAGGAGTGAGATTTTAGTGTCGGTGTGTTAGAAGAGAGAGCGAGCCTGTCGTCATCATAACAACACCAGGTGGGAACAATTGTGTGCTGGCTGTCATTTACTTGCGTCAACTAGGTTTGCACTCTACTGCTGCTCTCATTTCCTTTAGGCCTTCTGAAATCAGTTCCTTTTTAAAACTCTTTTGTGACACCACAGCCCCAAATTTCTGATGAGGATTAACTGTGAAATCAGCAAGTTATCTCAAGTTGAAAAATGAGAATGTCTATTCCTCCCAGCATGAAACATTCACACACTTTATAAGGTAAAGATATCCATCCATCCATTATCTATACACGCTTCTTCCTATTCTGCGTTACAGGGGGTCTGCTGAAGTTTTGATTGGCAGTAAAAACAAATTGCAAGTGTAATCTGCATATGTGTTTCCTAATTAATTTAATGAGCAAGAGAACTGTGTAATGTTCAATTAATGCCAACTGTAGCCTTTCCTGGACAGCTATCTTTAAAGGTGCACACTGTGGTTTTGTTAAGTCAAACCTCCCTACAAGCACAGCTTTTGAGCTGAGAGCAGACTTGCTTTAATTCCTTGTGTAAATGTAAAAGGTAATTGAAGTTACAATTCATATACAAATGGAAATTCTTAAAAAAAAAAGAGAGAGAGAGAGAGGTGGAAGAGAGGAAAGAGCACAACATTTCACTGCAAACAGAACAGAAATAAATGAAAGAAGCATAGAGGCACAAGGCACAAAGAAAAGGACACAATGGTGAACAAAGAGAATCACCACTAAGAAGCAAAGAGGAAGATACAAAGAGAAAATTAAAACAGGAGGACATAAAAAAGAGAATATTTATGACAATTCTCTTCAGCCTTTCCTTTTTTTTAATTAACACCCCCCGCCTTTCCCTCCCACTCCTCCTACTGGTTGGTTGCCCCTGCTTGGCTCTTCCACCAGAGGTCTTGAAGCTTGAGGGTTCTTCATAGTATCTTAAGTCTTTTGGGACTGTGCTCTTGTGGAAGGAGTTCTCAGATGTTGTTCATGGAATCAGCTGGAATCTCTTGTGCTCCTGTTACCACTGGTCCCACTAGTGCATTCACGCTCCTTATCTTTACAACATCATCTTTCAGCACTTTTTAAAGCTTCTTGTGCTCTATCTACTGAATGTTGATTTTGTTTGGGACTCACTACAGCCTTTAGCGTGACTTCTACATGTATCACTGTGGGTTTTACCTGCAGTATCTGTTTGGTTTGCCAGTATCAAAGCTTTTACATTTTACATTATGTTTCTGTTTTGACTTTGGAACACCTAAGCCAAACTTATATAGGTACTCCTGTAGATTGTTGCGGTTACTGGGTTATGGCATTCCATGTACACTGTTGGGCCACACGCCATGGGTTACACAAAGAGCACATGGCAGTTTGAGACAAACTGATGTCCATCTATGGTTGTCACGGTCACTTTACCAATCCATGTCTTCAAGTTTCCGAATGAGATCCTTTTTTTTAAAATGTTGATCACCTTATTTAATTTAAACAACTCTGATCCATTCTGAATGTTTACTAAATGAAATAATTACTGTATTTAAGTAGGATAAGCTGAGATACACTAGATCAGGGGTGTCAAACTGATCCGTAAAATGGCCGTGTGGCTGCAGGTTTTTGTTCCATCCATGCAGAAACACAGCTGACTTGTTTCATTCAATCAACTGAACTGGTTTAGACCTTTAGTGAAGACAACTAGTTGACTGCCTTAAACAAGTCAGCTGTGACTCAGCACAATAGGACACTTCTATTGTGGTTCTAAAATCTCCTAAAATACCAGGTGACCAAACTTTACATAAACACAATTAAAGGATGAGTATTAATGTATAGACAAATGTAAAGGAGCACATGGTTTGTAAGAGAGTGTGTGTGTGTCTGTGTGTGTGTGTGTGTTTGCTAATAACAAGAGCTGGGCAGGTCACACAATGGCTGATGAGGCTATGTGGTATGAGCCACAAAATGGTAGACAAGGTCAGGTGGTGACCTGACCCTTCCGATCAAGATGGCTGCTGACCAACGTGGTAACTTTATAGGTAACGGATGAGATCACATGGTGACTAGTCACACCCAAAATTGCTGAGAACAAAGCAGGAGTCCTCTACTGCTGATAATCGTAGCTGATCAGAGCTGATTAGCATATGTGGTTTGGTTAGTAAAGGAGGTTAAGCAAAAAAGTAGAAATAAGCTGAAATGATTGCTCACAGCTGGCACCTAGACTCTCCATGGCTTCCCACACAGGAGCAAGAGTGTGAAGCCAGTTCCAGCTCACTCATCTTGGTTGTTTAACTGGGAAACTGAGATGTGGAGTACTTCGTTGGTGAGGAAACACATCCAGAAGGCCCTGCGGTGGGGGCACCGAACAACACAATGGACTTGTAATCTATTAGAATGTTGATAAATGTGCTTTTTGATTGACTGCTGGTGTGCTCGTAGGTGCCAAAAAGAGAAATTAACAAGCAAAGTAACAAATAAAACACAACAAGATTCACATAGATAACTATCTCTACCCAGACACAAGCCTCTTACTTTTCAGTTGCTCTGAAAGCGATTGATGGTGTTGAAATTTCCAGGAATAACTGCTGCCCTTCCGGAGAACAGCTGGCTGCTTAAGTTCCACCAGTATCCCAGCAATGAGCGGCTCCCTCGTCCTCTTGCGCTCACTGTCTACTGGGGGATAAAGAATGCAGTGCCACTGTGCAGTCAGGTTGCCCTCCTTCTATGGGTCTGGAACTGTCACATCAGACTGTGCAAGGTACATCTTCTGCTTGCTGACGTGTCCTCAGGTCACTGTTGGTGCGTTGTGGCCGGACAAGAGGTGCTGACTGGTTCTCTGTAACCAGAAGGCTTTGCAAACGGTATTGGATGGCGTCCCCTCTCTGATGGCTATAGGCATGCTGATCTGAGCTGAAGTTGCAGTTCTTGCAGGTGGTGGGGTGGGAACCGATGTTAAGACTTGGCTGGAGATGATCAGAGAGATCGGGCAGTGGGAGACCGCTGGCATTTGTATCCAACGGGGCTGCTGCACATCAGTGGGGACCCCTGCTGTGTTTTGGGGTTCCTGTCATATGAGAGGCTACTGACATAATTTTCACACCTAGTTGTAAAACAATAAGTCCTGCAAAGCCTTTTGGGAATTTGAGTCATTCTGATGGTTGCTTTGTCTAAAACATATGCCCAGCCCTTACAATCGATGTAAGGCCTCTCTATGTATAATACATGGTGTGTGGCCCAACTGCTTGCTTCCTTGCAGCCTCTTTAAAGTTTCCATTTGCCCATGGAACTCTAAGGTATTTCTAACCCTTCTGGGTCAAATGACTTTCCAGTGCTCTGCTGAGGTGAATCAATGATTCAATATCTTGCACACTCTTTCATGTAGAGGACATGGCTGATAATCTCTCCAGTTCAGAACCAATATCTCTAAAAACTTTCAGTGATGGTCTGGCTAAAGCTGGGTTCAAGCATATGAAGAACAGCAGCAAAGAGAGAGCATCTCCTTGGTATGCAGTATACCATACTTGATAATGATGTGTAATTTGCTGTGAGATGGCCTTCAGAGTTGCTTTCCATTGGGGATGAATGCTCTTTGTGTCCTGTATATTTTGGAGATATCAAAGCTTTCCAGTATCCATAAAGACACCCATGAATCTTAGGCTTTGTTGTACTTAGTCCAACTAATACACTGATTCTTTGTTTGATCTCACAGTTTTGAGTGATTGATCTGTAAAACCAGAACCTGATGCCTGACTCCTCTGGTGTTTTTTTCAAATCCATTCTAGACCTTGTTCATGTATTAAGCCATGTGCCTATTTATTATTGCTTCTATGTTTACAGAGTTGGGTTATTGGCGGGTTAGTTACATGTAATTGGCCCCCTCTGGAGAACCTTCATAATCAGGACTGTTTGACGTTAGGTTGACTACTTTGAGTGGGTCCTATTCATTAAGAACTGTGTGTCTTGTGTGTCATGTCAAGTCCTGGTGCAGTCCAGCTCCTCATGCTTGAGATTTTCATGAATGTCAACCAACACAGTGGTAACAGTTTCTTGTCGTGTGAGACCTTCCACCTGACATCAGGTTCAAGATCTAATTGCAAAAAAAAAAGATTAAGAGCTAGTACTATGGTTTTGGTTGCACATGTGTGACAGAAAAACAAGCAGGTTATGGTCTGTGTAGAAAACAAAAAGGTGAAGGACTGACACCTAGCACTCCAACACTTTCAAGTGTTGGAGTGCTAGGAGCAAAGATAGTGTTTCTTTTTCAATGGTATGATAATCCAGTTAGTGTCAGTTAAGCTTATGGGAAAAGTAACACACGGGATGATCAGATCCATCTTTACCTTCCTGTAATAGGATAGCTCCAGCTCACACTGCAGCTTCAAGTTTGAAGGGTCTAGAGCACAGGAGTCAAACTGATCTGTGAAAGGGCCGTGTGGCTGCAGGTTTTTGTTCCAACCATGCAGAAACACAGCTGACTTGCTTTAGTCAATCAACTTGTTGTCTTCACTAAAGGTCGTAACCAGTTCAGTTGATTAAATATAACAAGACAGCTGTGTTTCTTCATGTTTGGAACAAAAACCTGCAGCCACACACCCCTTTTACGATCCAGTTTGACACCCCTGATCTAGAGAGATCAGGAGCAGCAATTACAGGTGCAAAGATCAAAAGTGATTTTATATATCCAAACGCATGTTAACTTTTAGGAGTCCACAAGAAATCTACTTTGGGAGTAAGTTAGGTGGTAATAGGATGAATGACTGTAGAAAAGTTACACCAAAAACTCTTGGAATAATTAGCCATGCCAAGAAAACAACGGATGGCTCTTTTATTAGAAAGGATGGGGAAGGCAGCAAGGCAACAATTTTTGCATTAAAAAATCTGCTTTTTTTGAAAATCTTTTCTAAAACAAGGTTATAAAAGGCACTGATGGTACAAGACTACCATCTTGACATAAGGCGTAAGAGAGGTGCAGCCAACGTCTTAGCTGATGCAGTGTCCAGGGTATAAGTACTAGTTATTTGTCTTTTTTCCTTTTTTGACGAGATTTTGAAATTCATGTCTTGGGGAGGTGGCCTGTCTGTTTTTGTTCCTGTTTGTTTTCAAGTTGCAAGGGACTGAGTTGCTGATTCAGCAGTGCTGTAGCTCTTCTGTGATTGGCTGCAGTGCTTTGTCTTCTTCTGCCCTCCTGGGGTCTGCTCACCATCTCGCCCAACCGATGCCTAGCCGGACACCTTTTACCTGTAACACCTTGTACTTCCTTTTCTTTCTGATTGAGCTGGGTTGTAACAAAAATGAAGTCACTTTTTGTTTACGTGTGCTCTAACAGTGATAAGGCTTCGGCACATTTATGCAACATACACAGGACTTCTTTTCTCTGTCAGGAGTCATAGTCACACAATCAATGTCACTTAGTCGGTCGCAAATCTCGCAGGGACCTTAAAATTTGGTAGTAAGTGCAGAGCCTGGTACAGGTAATAAAAACAAAAGTTTAGCGCCAATCATAAAATGGTGTGAAAATACAGAACTATCATAAGGATGCTTCATGGATGTCTGGCCAAAAAAAAGGAACTCTCTAGCAACAGCATGTGAGCACGGACACCAGTCGTTGAACTGACAAACATAATTCAACACATTCTCCTCTGGAGAAGCATTAGATTGTAGAAGTCTCTGTTGGAGGACTTTAAGTGGACTATGGAGTGTTAGGTCAAACACTAATTCAGCAGGACTAAATCCAAACGATTCTTTTGTGGATTCCCAAGCAGCAAATAGGGTGAAAGAAATTTCCTCTTCCCAGTCTTTTTTAACTTTAGTGCAGTACTTGCACAGCATTGACTTTAGTGACTGATGCCAGTGATCCAAATCTATGGCGCGGGATCGGGGCCAAAATTAAGACTATTGCGCAGCCGGCGGTGTCTACATCCTTGTCGCAGGAGGCTATGTCCAATCCGAAACCGGCTATTGATCTGATCACTGATAGGCCTGCATCAACAACTGAGTGGCCGGCGCCGGCAACTGAGCAGGCGACTAGTCACGTTACTTGGTCGGTAACCTTCGTGTCGAACCCAGCAACTCATTGGATCGCCTACTGTCGCTGACGTGCGTTATCATTGGAGAGGCTAACGACTAGCATGCCTAGGCTGGTCACCCACCGGATTGTCTACTCCCTCTGTTATCCATTAGCATGGATAGGCTGGCGTTAGCATTGGAGAGGCTGGCGACTAGCATTCCGAGGCTAGTCACCCACCGGATTGTCTACTCCCTTTGTTATCCATTAGCATGGATAGGCTGGCGTTAGCATTGGAGAGGCTGGCGACTAGCATTCCTAACTGCGGTCAAGCCAGCCGTCTCTCCTTTTTGCGAAGTCAAGCGAGCCGCTCCAACATTTCAAGTGCTCATGTGTTACAGCTTTACGGTAAATGGACGGCTGCGGGTGAGAAAGTCAGCGCTAGGAGGCCACAGCGTGTATTAATAATCGGTTTTCAAAATAAAATGTGAGTTATTGAAAGGCGTGTAAGTGTGATCTTTACTAGTTTTGAATCATTATGTCACATGACCTAGAGGCTATTGAAATAAATTGATGATTAGGAATGTTTAAATGGAATAAAAAGAGGTGTATCTCAACCAGCCAGTGTAGTACTGTGATCATGCACTGATTTTGAGTCATTAGGTCACATGACCTGGAAGCTATTGAGCTAAAATGCTAATATTTGCATTCAAAAATTCATATGAAATATAAGAAATGTTAAAGTGGAATAAAAAAAGGTGTATCTCAACCAAACAGTTTCATACTATGATCATGCACTGATTTTGAGTCATTAGGTCACATGACCTGGAAGCTATTGACCTAAAATGCTAATATTTACTGTAAAAAATTAACATAAAATATTAGAAATGTTAAAAAAGAACTCCCTTTTTCAGAATCCTACTCCCCTGGCTGGTTGAGATACACCTCTTTTTATTCTTTTTTAACATTTCTAATATTTTATGTTAATTTTTCACAGTAAATATTAGCATTTTAGGTCAATAGCTTCCAGGTCATGTGACCTAATGACTCAAAATCAGTGCAGGGTCATAGTATGAAACTGTTTGGTTGAGATACACCTTTTTTTATTCCACTTTAACATTTCTTATATTTCATATGAATTTTTGAATGCAAATATTAGCATTTTAGCTCAATAGCTTCCAGGTCATGTGACCTAATGACTCAAAATCAGTGCATGATCACAGTACTACACTGGCTGGTTGAGATACACCTCTTTTTATTCCATTTAAACATTCCTAATCATCAATTTATTTCAATAGCCTCTAGGTCATGTGACATAATGATTCAAAACTAGTAAAGATCACACTTACACGCCTTTCAATAACTCACATTTTATTTTGAAAACCGGATATTAATACACGCTGTGGCCTCCTAGCGCTGACTTTCTCACCCGCAGCCGTCCATTTACCGTAAAGCTGTAACACATGAGCACTTGAAATGTTGGAGCGGCTCGCTTGACTTCGCAAAAAGGAGAGACGGCTGGCTTGACCGCAGTTAGGAATGCTAGTCGCCAGCCTCTCCAATGCTAACGCCAGCCTATCCATGCTAATGGATAACAAAGGGAGTAGACAATCCGGTGGGTGACAAGCCTCGGAATGCTAGTCGCCAGCCTCTCCAATGCTAACGCCAGCCTATCCATGCTAATGGATAACAGAGGGAGTAGACAATCCGGTGGGTGACCAGCCTAGGCATGCTAGTCGTTAGCCTCTCCAATGATAACGCACGTCAGCGACAGTAGGCGATCCAATGAGTTGCTGGGTTCGACACGAAGGTTACCGACCAAGTAACGTGACTAGTCGCCTGCTCAGTTGCCGGCGCCGGCCACTCAGTTGTTGATGCAGGCCTATCAGTGATCAGATCAATAGCCGGTTTCGGATTGGACATAGCCTCCTGCGACAAGGATGTAGACACCGCCGGCTGCGCAATAGTCTTAATTTTGGCCCCGATCCCGCGCCATACAAATCGCCCTGAGATTCAGGATGATAAGCACTAGAAACTGCATGTTGTATATTCAACTCTTTGAGGACCTGTTTGAAAAGTCTTGATTGGGAGTTATTACCTTGGTCATTTTGAATCACACGTAGCAGTTCCAAGGTGGGGAAGAATTTGGTTTGAGATTTTATAACCAAACTTGAAGTGATTCTGCTCAGTGGAATTGCTTGAGGATATCATGTAGCATCAAAGTGACTAAAAATAGATTTTAAAACAGAATTAATGATAACATGCTCAGAAGGTTCCCCCATAACAAGAATAGGATGGAGTGGAGCATGAGGAATAGTTCGGTTAGGTTTATCACCTATCTGACAGATGTGACAGCTATGGCAATATTTAGCTACATCTGCCTTTAATCCTTGCCAGTAAAAGTATTGAATGATATGCTGGCAGGTCTTTTTCATACCTAAGTGTCCTGACCACTGGCTTTCATGTGCTTGAGACAGAATTTGTTGCCTGTAGTTAGATGGTACCACTATTTATTGAACTACATCCCAGTCAGAATCAAAAGTTTCTATAGGACACCATTTGTGCATCATAATTCTATTAACTACAAAGAAGGCTACTGCCTCAGTACCAGCTTTTTCAGAACTTACCACACTAGTGAAACACTTTTGTAACATTGGGTCTGCCTGCTGAGATGCACACAAAAGTGTATGAGTGATAGGAAGGGAAAAATCAACATTGGGTTGTGGCGCGGCCATAGATTTTAACAGATGGGGCCACAGGGGCCTCTGTTGCCCCATTTGTTTCTGCCCCAGAAACCAATTACAGCCCCAATCTACACACTGAGAATCATATAGTACTTCCAATGTGGGAGTAACTTTACTCCCAGCAATATAATTTCCCAGCAAAAGAGATAGTCTTTTGATGGGCAATGCAGGACAAACGAGACTTGGGAAAACTCCTGAAACTAGTTAGGAATACAGGTGTACCAGATGGACAGGTCTGGGAGAATAGCCCACTTGAATACCTTGGAGTATAGCCCTATAGCTATATGAGGATTTTTTTCAGAGAATGGCAGTCTGTCAGCTCAGATAGGTGATTGAGATTCTTTGTATCATGTTAAGTGTGAATTGGGCACTGATCTGCAGATTGTCCAGTGAGTGAAACTAACCCATACAACAAGAACAGATTAGAAAAAGGATCGGAGTGCAGCTAACCTCTGTAACGCTTTCCAAGCCCATCTTATTCTTAACCAAGCCCACACTTTTGGGTTAAGCTTGAGCAGAATGACGTCATTTGCGCTCTAAGGCTTGATAATCAGCAATAATATATCCCAACTTATGACAATAAAAACATTCTTTGTCATCTTTCTGCTGAACTGTCATGGCTTCTCCATAGGTTGTATTGACAGATGAAGCTCTGGTCGCTTTAAGACTGAGCGGAGGACTTGTATGTGACCGAATACTTATCTGCTGAAATAGCATTAGCAGACAGGGACTTCTTTATGTTCATTCAGATGCATTACAATGTATTCAGGCAAACAGTTCTTAAAATCTTCCAACAGAACCAACTCACACAGAGAAGGAATGTCAGACATTTTACAGAAGTTATGCCATTGATCAAATAAATTATCCTTTTCTCTGTCAAATTCAATATAAATTTAACAGACTTAATTTTTTGTCGGTAGGCCTCTGGAACAAACTCATATGCTTATATGCAGAATTATAGATTTAACTGTGTTGTAATCCATGCTGTTGCCAAGAGGGAGTGCAACTACAACCTCTTGAGCTTTACCATGGATTTTCCATTGTAGAAAAAGATTGAATTCAATTCAACTTTATTTGCATAGCATCTATTACAAAACTAGGCAATCTTCAGAGACACAGAGCATGACCCCAAAGGAAATATTATTAACTAGAAGTAATATTATTAAATCTCAAGGAAGGAAAAAAATGGCAAGTGTGGTGTATTTTTATGGCTCTATTATTCTCTAACTAATTTAAAGTTGGCATACCTAGTTCTGGCTAAGGAACCTCTAGTATGTAAATTATATATATATATATATATTAATTTTTTTTTTTTTTTTTTTTTGGGGGGGGGGGTGTTCCCACAAGTCTTGCAAGATGTTATTTCAAGTTGCCTCATTTATTTTGCGTAGTGTATACTGGTGTGTCCTGTTAAAGGAATTGTAATACTGATCTTCTTGGTCTTTCTTCATTGATCTGGTGAGGTATAAGCTATGAACCCACTGCATGCAAATTAATATTACAATTCACTGTACTCCAGTCATGACTCCAATCATTACCAAGAGCAGAAGGCTCCATTAGGAGCATAAAATGTCATCAGGTCTTGTAAATAACCAGGAGCCTGGTGGTTAAGAGCCTTACATGTGAGTAACAGAATTTTGAATTTGATTTTAAAATTTTATGGAAAGCCAGTGGTGGGAGGCTAACATGGGAGAGACGTGATCTCTCTGCTGATTCCTGCACTCACGTTGAGCTAATTATTTGGACATCCTGCTAATAACGCATTACAATAATCCAGTCTAGAGGTGACGAATGTGAGGATTAGTATTTCAGCATTACCCTGAGAGAGGTTGCTCCTAATCTTGGATATTTATTGAACTTACACATCAAGTGGATGCTGCACAACTTGTGCTTTGTGCTCAAAAGCAGCAAAGTAACAGTCCACCTCTGCCTCCCAAAAAACCTGGGATCAAAGAAGCAAATTTAGTTTTGTCAATTTGTGAGAAAACAGAAGAGGAAAGCACATTAAGGTACATTAAAAAGATTAGCTTTGGCCTGAGTTTCAGGATCCAGCTGATGTAAATGTACAGCTTTTCCAGCCTTAATTTCCAACTGTTTCACCTCAAGTTGGAACTGCCTAAGCTGCATTTTTGTTTGTGCCTCAAGATGCAAACAAGAGAATCAGATCTTCAAAGGGGCATTCGACTCTCGAACCAATAGACCTACCAGGAGCATCTCTAGAAAGAACATACCAGGATCTTTGGCTTACTAGGTTTCATCAGAACAAACCACAAGGCTTCCTGGAACAATGTCCTTGAAACAGAAAAATGCAAGTTTGACAGAAATCTAACAAAGCAATATCAGCACAAACACCACAT
This sequence comes from Hirundichthys speculiger, assembly GCA_018398805.1. Lineage (NCBI taxonomy): Eukaryota > Metazoa > Chordata > Actinopteri > Beloniformes > Exocoetidae > Hirundichthys > Hirundichthys speculiger. The sequence continues at coordinate 3,321,904 of JAGFBZ010000606.1, read as the reverse complement.
GTCAGCTGTCAAGCACAGTGGTTAAAGCATGATGGTTTGGGCTTGTTTAGCAGTACCAGGACCTGGACATCTGGGAGTTATTGAGTCATCTCTAAACTCTGCTATACTGGAAGGTATTCTATAGTCAAATGTGAGGCCATCTTGCTAAAGTTTTGCTGAAATCGCATCATGCAACGGGATAATGATCCCAAACACACAAGTAAGACTATAACAAAAAGGCAATGACAGAAAAAGAAAAGAATTATGATGTCGTGACGGTACTGTTACAGTTTGAGGGTTAGGACCTAAATTCAGCAGAACAGAAGGCAGGACTGTCCAACAAAAATCCTGTTGATGTTCAAAACAACTGCAAAAAAAAAACTCAACTGAAGGATCCACAAAGATAAAGGAACAGCAAGGCAGGAAACACAAAGGAAAACAGGAGGCAGGAACACGGGTATAGAAACAGAAAGATTAACAGATGAAGCAGCCAGAGGAGAGGAAAAGAACTTAAGACTTAAGTAAGCCAAGGAACAAACAAGAAGCAGGTGCAAACAATGGGGGGCAAGAACAATGGAAGTGAAGAACACAACAAGGACAAGACAGACCTTCAAAGTAAAGCAGGCAATAAAGTTCCAGTTGAAGACCAGACTTCAATCTGACTGAAAAGCTGTGTCAGAACCTCAGGAGAACTGTGCAGAAACAAATACCTACAAAACATAACTAACTAAAGCAACATTATCAAGAAAAGTGGGGCATTATTCCTCCAAAATGGTGGGAGTGACAAATAATATCATACAGATAGTTCAATAAAGTTGTGTGATGTACACAGTTTTACATAATAACTTTGTAGATTTTGTTAAATAAATAATGATATTATAATATTATGATTAATTTCTTGTTATGCTATGTTAGCTATGTTTGTTCTGTATTTACCTAATATTATGACTTGGTTGGGTGACCCTTTCTTATGTCCTGATATGTAAAAGCCATCCATCTAACCCTCTATTATCTAGACCTGTTTAATCCTCTGAAGGGTCACAGGTATCTGCTGGAGTCTATCCCAGCTGTCTTTGGGTGAAAGGCAGGGGTCCACCCTGGACAGGTCACCAGTCCATCGCAGGGCCTCATGTCAACAAACAAACCACGCACACTCACAATCACTCCTACGGGCAATTTAGAACCACAGATTAACCTGACATGCATGTGTTTGGACTGTGGGAGGAAGCCGGAGTACCCGGAGGAAACCCACGTAAGCAAAAGGAGAACATTCAAACTCCACACAGAAAGGCCCCCTGCTGAGGTTTGAACCAGGAACCTTCTTGCTATGAGGCAACAGTGCTGACCACCAAGCCACCTTGCTGCCCTATAATGTGAAGTCATATAACTGAAAAGGTCTTTCCCAAAGAAATCACTTTTTGGAGGTGAAGGTGAATCTGCTTCTAAAGTAACCAGGATTTTTTTTTTTTTTTTTTGCAAAGATGACTATTCTATACTAAAGGACTGCTTTCAAGGTAGAAGAACTTTTTTTTATTATCATTATCATTCTTGGAAAAGTTCTTCTATATTCTGATTCATGATTTCACAGCTTTTCGGCTATTGTGCAGTAAAATTGACAAAATTAAGATTACTTACAGTAGATGGACACTCCCTCCTAACCAAAACCAGGTACTGCTCTGACATTTCTGAAGAGAGGCTATGGAAAATTTAATTGAAGCCAATTGGTGAACTAAGAGTCATTATACTGATATGACTTCCCAGGAAATTAGTTTAATTCAATATTCAATTTGAGTATAAATCCTTTTACCATTTATCAATGTAAAAAAGAAAGAAAAAAATATCTCTATAATGTGAGAAAGAATATGTCTAATTATTTGGTTTACTACAGGAAAACCATGAAACGTATCCAGTTTTCTTTGTACTATTTCAGTGTATTCATCATCAAGGAAAGGAATAGAAACTTTCTTCAAATGTAGAAGGAGCTTATTTGACCACTCTGATGATTGTGTTTATCATAATTTCCCAGGATTTCAGGTGTGGCTAATAAAGAGAAGGATCAATAAGATAATTGGAGGATTGGAGGATGCTGTGGACTTTTTTTTTTTTTTGTGAGAAAAACTGTGCCTTTGCCTGACAAATTAGTCAGACAAATGAGGAGGTTTATAAGAATGGACTCTAGATGATTATCTCAGTCTTCTAGACCAGAAACAGCCCACCTGTGGCCAGGTATTGCCATTTATCCTGAGTTGACATCATCATTTTAATGTCAAGTGTTATATTTCATGTCAGGATAATGCTTTTTTTAGGTGAAACTAAAACAGGTGTTACTAAATCATGAATGGAACTTCGTTATATCTTCATGTCTGTATTTGTTTCAACAAAAATAGAGCTATAATTTGCAGAAAAGTGTAATGTCTTTGACTCCAATGTTTGTGTCTTTGGCGGAAATCCTTAATTATGCATTTCAGAGGATAGTTAAGGGCAAAATATAGAATTCACTGTTCTTACTTCTCTGAAGCTCAAGGCCATGCCTGTTTGTTGAATTAATGACTGGACGTGCAAATGAAAAAGAATTAAATTCACCTGAAAGATACACCTACTTGTCAACTGGAATAATAATTGGAGTGCAGCAGATCGCTAATGAACACAGTAAACAGTGAATTGTCCTATATCATGACCAAAAGCACCCCATTTAGTTAACACTTTCTGAAGCGCTTAGGAAATGTAACAGGTCTCAGTTGACTTTTATAAAACAATTGACTTTCTCTGTTCATTTTATGCTACTATTTTAGTAATATGAAACTGAAAACTTGGCCCCTTCAATGCACTAAACATTAATGTGATCCTCTGAGCTGGTGTGTAGTCCCTGCAACTCTATATTAAAGAAATACATTAAATATACAAATAAACAAGAAATAAATGAAAAGCAAAGAGAGAATACTAGCAATATTAATATCCCTCATACTAGAAACCTCAGAAAGCAATGCCAATATTTTTCCTTTTTAGACAGTATCCCCTAAAAGATGGAAAGAAAGCTAATCATTATTTCTGGATATTTAACAGTTTCTCTGCATTTCTTTCTTTTTTTTTTTCTTTTTTTTTGTCTCCTCATTCCTCTTTGGCATTACCACGTGGAAACATTACACCACTCTACTTTTAAAACATAACCCATATACAGTTCATCTTCAAGGCAGAATGTGATGTCCAGGGTGTATCTTTCATTTGAAGAACTGGGAACTGCAAAATGCTCATTTGTTATGTATTTATGTGCTTCTCAAGTTTATTTCTTAACTTGCACTTTCGCTTTCTTTCTTGCTCTTCATTTTCTCCTGTGTGGAATGGCTCACTCCCCATGCCATGTGTTCCTTGTCTCTGTGCGCGACCTGGTGTCGGCTGCCAAATAGGCATGGAGTCACTTCAGCAACTGCTTTCCAAAAACTATTTCAAATCCTTGTTATAACACTGGTCATTGAGCTGCAGTTCATTCTACTTATTTTAATGATCATCGAAAAAGGATCTACAACTCCACCTGTGAATTCAATGGCATAATAATGATAGGCACCCACCTGCCTATATGAGATTTCACAATTAATGATGTATGGTTAAATCTGCTCCACGCTGCAGCTACCATCTGGCTGCAAGTCATTTTCCAGCCAGAAGGACTTCGCCTCCTTATTTTGCTGGTTTCTCGTTTCCACTGGGAAACAATTGACTCACCTACTTCATCTACTTCACCTTTAACGTCACCTTTAACTGCTTCACCTTTAGATTTTAGTTGCACACTTACATATGTAACTAAATGTTCAATGGCTAGCGGGTATGAAGATCCGGTATTCTTTAGGGAAAATGACAGAGCTCTATAGACATATGTCAGCCTTTATGGTAGAGTGGTCAAACAGAAGGCACATGACAACCAAATGGAAGTTTGCCAAAATTCAACTCAGTGATTCATAAACTACGAGAAGTAAATTCTATTGATCTAATGAAACAAATGTTCAATATTTGGCCACAATATCCAACAGTGCGTTAGGAGACCAGGGACTGCGCATTTTCTGCAGTCAAACATGGAGAAGGTAGCACAAGTCTTGCAATATCGTTAGGCCAGTCAGAGCTATGGATACGGGAAAAGAAATGCTCGATATAGAAATTTGGAGCAAAAAGCTTTTTCGGGGTGCTCTGCATTCAATGTTTGGGTATTGTTTACATTTCAAATCAACAAGGCAATGACCGAAAGCACAAACACACACAAAAAGAGAAAATAAGAGTGGACCTCCACGTGAGTGAGTATCCCCATAGACCAGTAAAGGGCTGAACACTCACAGTGCCCATCTGATTGACCTTAAATGATTCTGCCAATTAGAGCAAGACGATTCTCCAAAACAGAGCTGAAGGTCAGATCCTCAACTATGTTCTCACAAATATCTTTGACATGAATACCTCAGTTTAAAATGTAAACTCTTTAATGACAATATTTCAGTCTTTTTTTTCCATTGTATCTATAGAAATATCAATTCATGACAAGTCTTAAGTTATCATAATTAATTCCATGCATTTATTAGTAGTAAAGAGAAACACACACAGTGTGTAAAAAAAAAAATAAGTTTTTGCTTTCATGCTCTTTTATTTTGCGTTGCTGTCTCAGAGTCCTTTCAAAGCTGAGAAGATGTTACTCCTTGATGTGTTCCTTTTGTGTGCCTGAACCATCCATCTTTCTCTCATTTATTCTTTCAATCTAACTAGCTCCTTTTTGCAAGTGTATCTGATACAACAGTGGCGCAGATTCTACACCTGCTTTTCCCTGACATAAGGTGTCAGACACAATTTCCTTTGTCACACTGGTCAGTCTGCAATAATAAATCAGGTCTCTTGACAGGAATGCCTTAAGGTACATATTGTAGGAGACAAAAGACATGATATTCAGCCGTAATGTCCTTTTTTCAATTTCACCAGTGCAAAACCCCAATTTGGAAAATATAACAAAACAACCACAATTACACTTTTTAGTTCCTAAAAACAGACAACTCTATCAACTTAGCTAAATTCTCCTGTATATGTATATATATATATATATATATATATATGTGTGTATATATATATATGTATTATATATTAGGGCTGAGCAACGATTAATCGCATTATTTCCGTGAATAATCATGATTAATCACATTGTATCGCAATGTGATAACGCAAAATGAAATAATGAATTCAAAAGTAGTGTAAAATTGGACTTTTATTTAGATATTCTGCTGCCATATGAACTAAAGTGCCATAACATTTGTTGTTCAAACACTTTTAACATCAGCACTTGTCAGTAACACATATTTAGTTGTAAATCTCATCATCTAAAATAAAAAAAATTGTGCCAGGGCAAAAACCTTTTTTCATAAAAAAAAAAAAAGTCTTCAAACAAAATCCAACAAAATGATTGTGACTCAGCACAATCATAACATTAAAACAGGTAATTTCTGAGGTAACAGCAGAAACTTTTAACGTGGAGTTCAACTTGTCAGTTGTTACAAATAACCTTGTTTTTGTTGAATCCTCCATCTGGGAGAACTTTAAAATAAAAATGTGTATCAATCAATGACATTTTATTATGTTTTTCGTTTTTTAATCTAACATAGAAAAAATGAATAAATTAATGTTTTATTAATTATTTCAATTTTTTCAATTTTAGATCAAAAATACGAAATGAAAAAACGGGCCACAGGACTGAATTTGTTTTATAATAGAGGACTGGACTTTCTGTTGTCATTACACATCTTTGCCAGTAGATGGAGCCGCACTGAAGTAACCAGTAAGAGAACAGCAGGACAGTGAACACATGGAGCAGATCTAATGGAACATGGAGGAATGACGCAAAGGTTTTGTTGCAGTCCAGAATTTTTTTTTTCCAGACAAAATAATTAATATTGCTACCTGAGTTGCTACCCGAACTGTAAAGTACACAGATTTTTACCGTTCTCCATGTCTGTTTTAGCTTTGCCAGCCAATTGTCTTCCGGTTCCGCTGCAGTCAGAAACAGACTTTTCAGAACAAAAGCATGTGGAGCAACATGCGTTAACATGCGATAAAATAAATGTTGGCGTTAATAAATAATGCGTTAACGCGATAATAACCGCGTTAACTTGGCCAGCCCTTATATATACACACTTTTGCTGATAAATTTGTTTGCAGCTAAGAAACAGAAAAACTAATGATGCTGTCACCAAACTATTTTATACTGCATCATTGCCAACAAAAGAAGCTGTCCTTCATGTGATAATCATTAAAATTGTTTTCTTTTTTTTTTTTTTTAGCATGAGACAGCATAAGAATATATATGTTTAAAAAAAAAACTCTTTTGCTTAAGGTCTAATAAACTTTTAGTGTTGGAACAGCACCAACTTTCAGTTTTAGTCTTTCTGCAAATTCAGCAGCATCCTCTGAGTCATGGTACGCCAGCTTCCCCTCACAACCAAAACCACATTTCTTTGGTGACATCTAGGGAAACAAAAGCAACAAGCTATGTAAGAGATTCTGGCATCTTTTCTGGATTGTAAAACACTTAATCCTTGCAGCCCGGTTGTAAACTTCAGCTGAAAAGAAAATGGATTCTTCTTAAAATGCCCACTGCAGCACCTGCTGTTGTGGCCAGACTACTCCTCAGAGAATACACATATGATCAGAATTAGAATCAACTTTTTTTTTTTGCCAATTTTTTGCAACAAACTTACAATATAAATAGATTAAATTAAATAAAAGCTAGACCAATCAAAGATATGTACACCTTATACAAGACAGAAGCATTATTATATTGACACAATACTCCTATTGCAAGTTCAGCCGAGTGACGGCCTGGGGAAGAAACTGTTGCAGTGACAGGTGACACAGTCCTCTGTTGTGTCTTGCAGATGGGAGAAGTTTGAAGAGTTTTTGTGCAGCATGTAAGGGGTCTGCAGGGAAGTTCCCTGCCTGTTTCTTGACCCTGGAGCAGTACAAGTCCTGGACGGAGGGAAGGTCAGCCCCAATTATTTCAGTGATGGAAGTGCACAGGACACACTGAACGATGGCAGACTAGCAAGTGATCAGCAGCTCCTGGGGGAGTTTAAACTTCATGAGTTTCTTAGGAACTTCAACCTATGTTGTGCCTGAAGGAAATGTGGCCCTTTATGATGTCAGAGAGAGCCAATGCTGAAAATACTCTCCAGGTGGAAGCATTTATCACCTTTAAAACTATTATTTTGTGCATAGGAATACTACAATTTACTTTTTTGGCCCTACAGATACATGTAAGATAATGATTCATCACAACACTGTAAAAGTCAGAAAACACAGAAAAGCATAACATGGCCACTTCAAATAAAAGTAAGCTCAAACGTCTTCTAATAGTGCAAACATTTTTTTTTTTAGAACATTTATTTCCATTCCAAAGATATTTGTTTTTTTAATGACAATTTAGGCCCAGGTTACAGATTTTCCAACAAGTGTTATGATATGAAAATCTTGTCATTTGAATAATGTCTGCTTAATACATGTTGCGTACAACATTTCCTTGATGTAGTTCTTTGAGAAATCATGTTGTGCTTCAAAGAGATGCTCCTGGTTGTCTTGAATAGGAACATAGTGTATGTGGGGCGCTTAAAGAAAGCTTCTCATTTTATCAGTCCTTATAAGACCGGTCCTGTTAGGCAAACCTTGCTGCTCTTTCATGCCTCGCTCATATCACCATGGCAACACACCAGCCCCTGCAGGCGTCTGCCAAATTGACAGTGTAAAACAGGGCGCACACATCCACCCATTCATTCAGCCCCCTCTGTTTCTGTAGCACCAAGACATTGCTTACACAGTTAATTAGTTGTTATATATATATATATATATATATATATATATATATATATATATATATATATATATATATATATATATATAAATCCCAATTGATCACTTATCAGATAATCTGCCATATGTTGGCTATAAAAAACAATGTTTGCTTTGTTCCTCTTTCAAGAGCTAATTTATTGGAATTCAAGAGAAGCAAATTGCAATAGGTGTTACTGACCAAAGCCTTACAGGTTGAGATAGAATCAGGCGTGGGAGCAGGATCACAGCGTAGGTGGATTTAATAGACCCTTACCTGCAGGGTATACAGGCATTTTCAGCAATTGAGCTGTGATGTTGGTACGCAGTTGAAAAACCGAGGATGACATAAACTGTGTCAGTTTACCATTATCTCTCTAAACAAAGACCATCCATGTACTTAAGGCAAACAGCACACATCAAATGAGATGCTTTTTCAGCATTTGAAATTTATTAGCTTTGAGATTTAGCATTTCAAAAAAAAAAAAAAAAAAAGAATGAAAAGAACATCTTATGTGCATAATTGGTATGGCAAACATACAAAGTTGCATGCAACAGACGGAAAAACAGGATCCAGTGAAAAGGCAAGTGAACCGCACAACTGTTTCTGAATATATATTTATCCAGGTCTGTAAACTGTGAACTGAAAGCCTCCAGTCTACAAGGTCTTTCTTAAGAGACACTCCCAGAGGATCATAGGGAGCCAAAAAGCTCTGAGGCTACTTGTTTTCAGTGCTGTAAATGTAAATCAGAGTAAAATGTCCCTTTACAAAAGCTTTTTATATCAGAGATGCAAAGGCAAGTACTTTCAATTTCTTTTTCCTGCTTTTTTTTCTCCTTTATTATAAATGAGAAATAATCAGCAAAGTAAAGACAATCATTAATATGTTCAATCAAGCAGCAAAGACACATTTCCAAGTATTATTACACTCAGTGAAGCAGTAATAAAGCAATCTCTATGAATACATATTAAAAAAGAGATTTTCACATACATGGTCAAAAGCAGCTGAGGGCCTATCAGTGCTAAAGATGAAATGATCTATGCTCATTAACAGTCCCTAGTGCAGTCTAATTAGCATGTAATAGGACACCAAATCCAGCACAGGAGGCTTGTTATTTAAGGATAAAGCTCATCTCTCATTTGAATGCATTTTTCATAAGCTGCTCTAATTAAGTTTCATTAGCATTATTAATTAAACATGAAAAGCCTCTCATTTCCTTCATATCATAGTGTCTACTTCAAAACAGAATAAAGTGACAGATCTCATAATAAAAGAAAATCAATCAAAGTCTTCCCTCAAAATATGATGAGGCCCAGCTCTTAAATACTTGGGTAGTAAACTCTTGCAAACTTGTTTGTGCAATGACTGAGTCACTGAGTTCTTAAATTGGTTATTTCAAATTCTCATATTCCGAACAGCCCGCGTGACCATCTTCCTGAATGTGACCCTGCTCAACAGACTTTTGCTCTAAAATATTTTCACAATGGGTGGCTGAGGACTGCAGCAATGGATTTCAAATGCCTGCTGCTCCAAAAACTGCTGATCTATATCCCCTAAGTTCACAGAGGGTAGCTCTGAAAGTGGCTGTTATTCTTTCTTCGTCCAAAGCTGAGGTATCTTTATTCCTTCTCTCTCACATGTAAACCATGTAGTTGCAGTTACAGTTGCAGAACCTACCTGGTATAACCTTGGTTTCAATATTTATATATTTATTCATTTACTTGCTCCATTAAATACCAGGTGTTATTTTAAGTGGTGATATCAGATGGTAGACTGTGTTGGCTCCATGTTTGCTTTGCTGAATCCCCAGCTCCTCCAGAAGCATAAGTGGGCTTTCAAAATACAGAAGCATTTAATTCAAAAATAAGATTAATGTTAGATAAAAATCAACAAAATAAACAATCAGCGCAATCTTGGCTATCTTAATTAATGTGGTGCTTGGCAAATGCAGTGAAAGTGCAAACTGAAAAAAAAAAAGAACAAAAGAACATAAGAGAAAGCATCAGAACAGACCAGCTCCTCCAGCTGAGCCATCCTCCACGTTGATCAGATTAACTAACGAACTTAATCTCACCCGGGAGAGTGGAGCTCTGACGAAGCTTACCTGTCATCAGAGAGCATCATAGTTTAGCAAGCCAAGCTACAATAACTAAGTTGTGGTAACTGACATAAGTTGGATGTGTTTTAAGTGCTCTCCAGGCTTGCTTGTTCTGCCCGTTTCCAATATTCGGATTAACGGGTTGAAGGAGGTCTGAAAAAGAGGCTTTCAAACCAACTCCTCAAAAAAATCTTCAGAAAACGTATAGGTGACGTCACAGAGGCAAGGGGACCTCCAAGTTTTTTTTCTTTTTCAAATATAATGATTAATACAGATATACATTGTAAGCCTGTAGTTTCATGGGTATCACCAACAGTGGTTTGTCTTTGTCATTATGAGAACTTTCCATTTTCCATATTTCTTCATCAAAAAAACACATGATCAATAATTCACTTTACATAATCTAAAGAGGCACAGTTTGGCAGTGTTTTAAAATGCTTTTTTATTTTTACATGGCATGGAAACACACTAGGTGGCCATTTGGGAAAAAAAAGCATTTTCATATTTACTGTAAATCACTTTTCATAGTGGTAATGTATTCAACGCAGCGGTGTGGCGGTTCACACTGTTGCCTTCATGGATTGAAGTGGGTAAAAAAAAAAATAATTTGTTTCTGCTGGAAATGTAACTGTTCATGCTGTATAAAATCTAACTTCATTGTACTTGCACACCAAGATTTTTTTTATTTTTTACTTTTTTTTTGGTGATATGACACTAAATATGTCACAAAAGTGGAAATAGCCTTTTAAGAATTACACTTAAGTACACTTAATTGTAGATTAGTACTCAGAAATACTGGCTAGAAATGTCTTCTAGATTGTCAGAGTACAGGAGGGAAATGTTTTCCCATAAAAGCAGGGTTACCAATTTCTGGATAATGTCACATCTGTTGATATTTGAACAGAACAGCAACTCCTCTGCAAATCCTTCACCTGTCACTGATTAGCTGGAATAATGTGTGTTGGGGTTTGTGGGTGTAGGCTATTTCCATTTCACGTATGGAAACCATCCTTTTTTTTGTTTTTGTTTATTTGTTTGTGTTTTACAATGTACATTTAGTACAGTGCACTAAATGTGACAAAAAATGTTCAGGGTTAGCATTCACACAAAATTACGTACCCCACCTTTAAGAAAATGCATACAGTAAGTTTCCCAAAAAAAATAAAAAAAAATAATCCACTCCTGGACTGAAGGGAAACTTTTATTTATTTATTTATTCATTTTCACCACAGTGTGTCTATGTCGTAGGACAAGAAGAAGCACATTCTATTTACAGTAGTAGCAACATTGTTTCTGTCCCGGAGAAACCTGAACAAATACAAGACAGGTGTAGAAGTGACAGGAAAACACAGTGGTGAGTGGTTTTCAGTAATGTGATGGAAATAAACAAAAACAAGCAAGGGGAAAAGAAACAAAAAACTGAAAAAAAATGAGTAACACAGTGGTGAACCTGAAAATGTTTATTTTTTTATGCAGAAATTGTGTTGTGCATCTGGGTGTTTTATTCAAATGGCACCTAAAAATACTTTTTTCTTAAGTTAGGTTGAAAAAAAGCAAAAAACAAAACATTATTCGTATTTCATGGTAAAATTTCACCATGGCATTATTTATTTGACAAAGACAAAACTAAAATGCCGAAGCAATGTACAAAAATCTAAATACACCAGAGGGGATCCCTCTGAGACTGTAAGGGAAGCTGAGCTTCCCCTGTCTCCCTGCCCTATGATGCCAAAAAAATGAATGACCTAATATGTGCAGTTGTGTTAACATTTCATTGACTATAAATGTGTTAGAACTCGTCAAACATGAAGACGAGTTGATTCAGAATCAGCAACTTCTTCACAAGTAAAGTAGTTAACTTGTCCGTACATTCCCAGACCAATTTCTGGTCAATGCATTTCCACATAGAAGGCTGAGAGTCTCTGGGAATCTTTGGAGCATTTTTTTTCATTGCTGCGAAACATGACGGGCATTGGCTTAAATGTCAATGTTATGCCGCTCCCCGGACTCTCAGCATCTCTGGGAGTGAATGGAGCTGTGTGTTGGCCTCGGCTGGCCTGGACGCTGATCAGTCCACATGGTGATTGGTGGAAAAGCTGAATGCAGTTTTGACTGACAGGTTTCCGAGATATATTATTATTATTATTATTACTTTTTTTAATCTTGGAAATACATATATTATAATATATACGATATATATATATATATATATATATAGATATATATTATACATATATATATATATATATATATATATATATGCACAATATCCATCGCGGATTTGCATGCAGATCAAATGACAACAGCCACCATTGTTATACAGAGAAATATATTTCTTACTGTAAATAAATCACACTACTGTATATCTTATATATCTTTTCCTTTATATATCAAAACTCTCCCAACTTCTGGACTATATAGTATAGTTTATGGAGACTCCTCCATGACCACTCTGGATAATAAGTCCAAGAAAACTCTCTTTATATCATGCCAAAAAAAACAATCCTTGTATGGAAAACAAAAAAATCAATATATACCCTCGAAAAATTTGTTATCGATATATATCATCAATAAAAAATCAAAATACTTTTGATATTTGGGACAAATGATCGATCTTTAATCTATAACATAAATCGTCCCTAAATATCGTGACTGCGCATTATGTAATTCCTTGACTGTGGGAGGATAAAATAAACACATAACTTAAACAGAGATTTCTTAAAACTACTTTACCATAACTGCCCACAGTTAACTTGATCTCTTTCAGCCTGAGAATCCGTTGATATAAACTTATTGATCCTGGAGGAAGGATAAGAATGGGCAAGGGTCTGGGTTGGGATGCGGGCTGGGGTGGCTGGTTTTCCCTGGCGGGGGGGTGCGGTTGCTGCCTCCTGTGTGCTGCCTCCCTGCGGGGCGGCGGCGGTGGGGGTGGGGGGGGGGGGTGCTGTGCAGCCTTCCTGGCGCAGCCTTCCTGGCGCAGCCTTCCTGGCACGGCCCTCTGGTGCGGTCTGCTTCCCCTCGTTTGCCGCCGCTGCTGTGCTGCGGGGGGGTGGCGGGCAGGGGGTGGTGGCTGTCTCGGCTGGCCTGGGGGGGGGGTCGCGTCCCCCTGGTTTCGCTCTCCTTCCCTCTCTCTGTCTAACCCGTCTCCCCCTTCCGCTCCCTGTCGGCTGTTGGTGGGGGCGGGGGGCTCGGCTGTCCCTGAGCTGCATGGGGTGACGGCTACCAGGTCTGCATTTTCTGCAGTGCTGCTGCTGTGGGCTTGGGGCCTGGTGGTTGTGGGGCCTGGGGGGTGGGTGGCCCTCGCCGCAGTTCTGGCCTTCTGGGGCCCTGCCTGGTCATTTTGTCTGTAATGTCTGTAATGTATGGATGTATGCCTCGAGGATGTTTGCCCCCTGACCTCTCAGGTCGGGGGGCAAAGGGCCCTCTTGGGCCAGTCTGGCCCTGGGGTGATGGGAGTTAGCTGGTGTTTTCTCACCAGTGGGAGCACTTGAGATGGACTAAGATAAGGAGAATGGTGATGGTAATGGTGGTAACAGATTCCTTGGTACTTTGGTAACTTACATGTGAGTGTAAATGGGCATGGACACATTTCTGCTTTACACCCCTCCCCCAAACACCCCCACTTCTACTGTCAACACAATCAATCAATAATGTTTACATCAATTCTCTATATACAGGTCTATAGCTTGGTAGGTGATTATCCAGATTTCTTGTTAGTAGTTTCCGCTTCTTACATATTACCTTTTGAGTTTGTTCGCTGTCACAACACAATCCACTACACAACACCCCTCTCACATAACAACCCAGCACACACCACACTCTCACTGTCGTGTCTCTTTAGATGTCTTGTCTTTAAATGTTTCACTGCTGGTGTTTTTTAGTCTCTGACGAAATCAGGATTTAGGATGTTAATAAAGACGTTAGAATGTACTCCAAGAGAGGACTGGTGAAGGACATATTCACCCTTCACTTCACACTCCCACAAAAAAAAATAAAAAGTCTGCTATAAGATTAAATTGCATATACATACTAGATGGTTTTGCTAGACAATGGCACTAACCATGAATGTAAATGCAGTCACAAAATATTTTCCTTTATATTTACATATAAATAAATAGACACGTTTTTATGAAGTACTCCGACTATGAGCTTCCCCTGTTTGAAAGACCATAAATCTTTTGAAATACACCCCATGACACAGCTCTTCCCATGAGCCTTTAATTACAACATGTTGGGTCATTTTAAATTTAGCTTCAATCAGACTGAAGAAAAAGACTTTCCATGACCCCGTGTCAGTTGAGCAGACAAATTTCTCTCTCTTTCTTTCAGTAACTTTCAATAATACTGTCATTTCTTGCTATTTTCTCTGGCTTCCCATGACTCATGGGTGTTGGGAATTATCTGCACTCTGGCAGGCATTTTGAAGCTCATCACACCCTCAGTTGGACTTAGAAATTTTCCAGAAGTAATAAAAATGTTTTTGTTTTTTGTTTTTTTTTCTGTTGTTGTCTACATTGAAATTTTGGAGCCAGTGTCTTTGTGGGATTGTGGGAGGTAGGAGACGAGGTCTGGTCCACACCTGGCTGACTGGCCTGAAATCACCACAAAGCGTTTAAACTGCTGGTACAGTTGAAACCAGAAGTTTACAGACGCAGCCTTTTTTTTTATCATCCCTCTTTTTTTGTTTTTTATTATTACTTTCTCAAACTCTTACATTTCCATGCGCCAAGATTGCAATGCCTTTAAATAATTTGGGAAAGCCCAGGTGATGGTGTCAATACTTTGGAAGCATCTGATAGGTCAATTGACAACATCTGTGTTAATTAGAGGCACACCTGTAAATGTATTTTAAGACACGCCTCTAACACACTGCTTCCTTGTGTGACATCAAAGTAAAAAAAAAAAATAAAAATCAGTCAAGATATGAGGAAGAGAATTGTGGACCTCCACAACTCTGGTTCGTCCTTGACATGATTCCAGCTCCACATTCCTGATTTATCGGATGCTGGTATTTTTACTTCTCTCTGTCTGTACCTCTCTGCTCCAAATTAGCGAATCACTCTCACCTGTTCTGTGGAGTATATAGTAGCTCTGCTGCCAACACTTCCCTGCCAGATTGTACCATTTACTACCTTGATTCTGCTCTACACATTTTCAGACCAGGCCTCAATTACTCACACCTCTTAATTGGACTCTGACCTGCCTCTCACCTGATGCCTCGTTGGCTTGGGAAGTTCTTTGACCTGTTATGGATTCTCAGCATTGCCTGTTTGGATTTGCCTCACCTGTGTCAGGCATCGTCTTCGATCATTCTGGGACCGTCATTTTGCCAAACGACTTCACCAGCAAGCCATCCGGAAACTTCTATTCCATCTTACCCAGTCCCCTTTCCGTCCGCACCTCTTCTTCATTTGATTACTCACCTTCAGGACAACCTCTTCCTCCCTTCCTGAAACTGACAACTTCCTGTCCTCATCTGTGTCCTAGCTACTGGTTGTATCTGCCCATCTCCATCTTTATTATCCCACGGCTCTTGGCTAAATAACTTTCAGTCTGTTTTTCGGTTCCATCGACTTGATATTAATTATTATCTCTCATTTCAGATCCTTCCCATTTCCCAATCTGTTCTGTCCTTGATCTCTGTCCCAACCTTCTGTACCATCTCCATACCTTCAACTTTTTGAATAAATACCTTCTTAAAACTTGTTTACCTCTGGTGTTTTTTTTTAGCATCACCTCATCAGCAACAGTGCTCTCAGTCCTTGGGTACAGTTTCCAGATGTCTGAAGGTGCCACATTAATTTGTTCACACAATTATATGCAGGTATAAACACCATGGGAATGTCCAGCCATGAAACCATTGAGACTGAAGGTCGGTTCTGTGTTCTGGAGATGAACTCCATAACAAAAAAAAAAAAAGGCTGAAAGGACTCTCAACCAAAAAGGAAGCCATGACTCAAAAGCAATGTTTAAAAGAAAGCCAGATTGGAATTTGCAAATGCACACAAGGACAAAGACCTTAATTTCTGGAGACATGTCCTATGGTCTGAAACTAAGATTGAACTGTTTGACCATAATGACCATTGTTACATTTGGAGGAGAGAGGTTGAAGCTTGCAAGCCTGAGAACATCATCCTGACAATGAAGCATGGGAGTGGCAGTATCATGTTGTAGGGGGTGTTTGCTGCTGGAGGGACTGGTGCACTTTACAAAATAGATGTCATCATGAAAAAAGAACAGTATGTAGAAAAACTGAAGCAACATCTCAAGACATCAGCCAGGAAGTTAAAGCTTGGGCACAAATGGGCCTTCAAAACGGACAATGAGCTAAGCATACCACCAAACTAGTTACAAAGTGGCTTAAAGAAAGCAATGTAGTGTTTTGGAGTGGCCATTGCCAAGTCTTGATCTCAATGCTATAGAAAATTTGAGAGCAGAGTTGAAAAGGCATGAGAAAGCAATACTACCTGACTCGGCTCTAACAGTTCTGTCAAGAGGAGTGGACAAAAATTCCAGCAAACTATTGTGAGAAGCTAGAGGAAGGAAACCCAAAACATCTGATCCATGTCAAGCAATTTAAAGGCAATGATACCAAATACTAAAGAAATGTATGTAAACTTCTGACTTTGAAGAAAGTAATAAAAAAAATTATCTTGTTTTTCTGGTATTTAGTAAAAAGAAATGATTTTGTAATCCTAACTGACCTCAAACAGAAAACGTTTAGTCCACAGGTGTCAAACTGATCTGTGAAAGGGCCGTGTGGCTGCACGTTTTTGTTCCAACCATGGGCAGCACAGATGACTTGTTTTAGTCAATCGTCTAGTTGTCTTCACTAATGTCATGGTCTGGGGCGGCCATGACGGCCATTTTGGGTTTTTTCTTGTTCTGTATTAAGTTGGCGTCAATCCCTGTCTTTTGTGTTACCTGTTTCCTGTTTTACTTTGAAGGTCTGTCTTGTCTCCGTTGTTTTCAGCTTTGCTTCCTTCCCTCTTGTTATCCTGATTGTCTGCACCTGCCTCTCGTTGGGTTCCCTGCGTATTTAAGTCTTGTCATCTCCCCTGTCTGTGCTGGTCAGTTCTGTTTTTTTGCCTCTTATGTCTGTAAGTCTCTTTTTGCTTATGCTCTGTAAGTTTTGTCTAGTGTCCCATGAGTGGTTTTCTGTTTTTTAGCTGGGTTATTGTTTTGATTGTTTTTGTACAATTTTTGGTTTGTTTTGGACTTGGTATTTTTTTCCTGCCCGTGTGGATTTTGTAGTTTTCTTGGATTTTTGGTTTTTTTTTTTTTTCTCAAAAAATACTTTATTTTTTGAATCTCCTGCACCTGGGTCCTCCATTTCTGCCTAACACCTGACAACTAAAGGTCTCAACCAGTTCAGTTGATTGAATGAAATAAGTCAGCCGTGTTTCTGCAAGGTTGGAAGCCCTTTCATGGATCAGTTTAACACCCCTGGTTTAGTCTGATTTAATATTAGGTGGGGGGACTGACCAGGACCAGGGTGGGTAAACATGTACCTCAACTGGTTGGATGTGTGGGAACAGTAACATTGGAAAAGCAGTTAATTGCAGATCAGAAGCATGGAGCTCTAGAATCAAGAATACCTGCAGAAAGTTTCAGGAACAAGGATGAAATTATGACAAACTGATAAGCTTGTACAATAATAGCATAAATGTATGGAGAAAGATAAATGAGAGAGTCAGGGACAATGCATTATGGAAAGTTGCTATAAATGCTGGGTTTATAGTTGCATAAGTAAGTGAATTGATCTAACATAAGTAGAGAAGAGGTGATTTTCTGTGTCTTCTTTGATGAACTGATTGTATGTAGAAATACAAGCAAATTTTGAATATGAATCCAGCGACATAATCAAGAGTTAGGAAAGTGGCAAGATTTTTAAAGATTCTGCAATCTGTAGATAATTTTGTGACTGACGAGGGTGTCAGACTCTGGAAAAGGCTCAGTCTATCTTTGCAATGATGAGCTGGGGTTTATCATTTATTGCAAACTTCTGGCAGAGAACCATAATCAAGTTTAAAAAAAAAATAAAATGCTTCTCAACTAGTATAATATTCTGAGTCTGGAGACATCTCACTATGTGAAGGCCAAGGCCAAAAACCATAAGTTGGATGCCTGTGACCCTCAAGCACTCAGCATGCGCTGCATAAAAAAACCATCATGCCACCTGATAAAATAGTAAAAAGCCACATGGAGTCGAGAGTACCTTGAAAAAAATATTGTCATTCAGCATGGTCAACAGTTACATCAAAACATGTGACCTGAAATGTTATTAAACAAGCAGGAAGCAATACATCAGGTCTGCATGGACCTGTTCTTCAAACATAAGCTAATTTCAGATGGACAGAAAGACATTGGACACATATGCTCTGGTCAGTCTGGGGAGTTGGTTCCACAAGACAGCAGCTGAACGCTCTTCCTTATATTCTGCTTTTAGAAACTGGAAACCACGAGTAAGGCTGCACTAAGAGCAAAATGCTCTGGTGAGATCATGTGACACTTTGGGGTCTATAAGATACAATGAAGGCTTGGCAGTGAGAGGTTTTAAATCTATTAAGGGGTCAATGAAGACAAGCTCAAATTAGAGAAATATCAGACTCATTCTTTTTTTTTTTCTAACTTAAACCTTATTGTCTCCTCCCTGCTTCCTCCTTCTTCTGCCTGTGACCTGGAAATCAATATCAGCAAAAAGATGTCTCATTTTGATAAATACATTTTCAAAAGTAAAAAGGAATGGAAGCCAAAGGAATGCTTTGTACAGCTATTTGACATGTAGGTGGAGGAGAGGGATGACTAAAGTAGTACACTTTGTTCAACACGTGTTCACTGTCTTTCTGTTCTTCTGAGATGGCTTTAACCATTTCTTCAAACAGAAAAAGGTTATGAGTGTGTAACCTAAAACATTTTTTGAACATCACAGGAAGAGCTTGTAAATATGGATGTGAGTGGGTTCGGTTACAGCTGAAGACAAGCCAGCTGAGCCTTATATGAATAAAATATTAAGCCTATCATTTTCAACATCTCCAGGTATATTACAGTCAAACTATAACTGTGTTTTTTAAAAACAACTGTCTGCACATATATTCATGGTTAGTGCCAAAATATGGCAAAACCTGGATATATATGTAATTTAATCTTGCAGCAGATGTTTGTTTTCTTGTGCATAAGTGTGAGTGATAGTGAGTATGTCCTTCTCCAGCACTCTTTGACAGTCTAATCTAACATGCTTTATTAACTCCCAAAACTCTGATTTTGTCAGAGAGGACTGAAATCACCCACAGTGGAGCACAAAAGGACAGACAGATACAGACACTAAACAAAAGACACAAGACAGACAGTGGTGATGTGGTGTATGTAGTTTGTGTGGCGTACTGTAGTGCAGTGGTCCCCAACCTTTTTGTTACTACGGACCGGTCAACGCTTGACAATTTTGCCTCAGACCGGGGCATTACGTTACGCAAATAACATAACATGAGTATAACATTAAAGTCTCTGGTATCATCCTCTATACCCATAAATAAATAAATAAACTCCCCCGCAGAGCAGGCTTGGTACATGGGAATCACCTGTCGTGATAAATCCATATTTCAAGTAGGACTCCTGGTATTAAAAGCTTTCTCTTTCTTGGAAGTCGCAGGTCGTTCTCTTCACTGTGCATTTTCCCCTTCACAAGGAAACTTTCCAAATATGTCTGTTTCTTACTCATTTTGCTAGCTGGGTTAAATTTTGGCACTCAAACGACCATTGTAACCAAGAGAATTTGGTCATTTTTCAAAATAAAAGATTTTTCAAAATAAAAGCTCGTAAAGACTCATTAAAATAAATATGACTTAAACTCATTTTTTCTTGCGCAGCCCGGTACCAATGATCCGTGACCCGGGGGTTGGGGACCACTGCTGTGGAGTACCTAGATCGGGGTGTCCAGACTCGATCCTCCAGGCCACTGTCCTGCATGTCTCAGATGTTTCCCTGCTTCCGCACGCATTAGAATCAGGTGTTCTGAAGCAGGGAAACATCTAAGACATGCAGGACAGCGGCCCAGGACCAAATGTGGTTACCCCTGACCTAGATGAATGGGTGGAGGTTTATGTTGTGATGTTTTATATCATCCCGTATCCATACCAGAGCTAAAGCAGTCAAGCAGCCAGGCATAGAGTAGTGATGTTGACTTCCAACGCTTCCTCAGTATCAACCAGTGACCACAACCAGGACTACAGGCTGGATCACAGTTAGTGCTGGTGTGTCAGGCCAGTATCATGAAGCAGACCTCCAACAGTGCACTGGATTTCCCTCAAAAACCAACAGGAACCAACCAGCCAGATCTGCCCCGCCACCAGCAACAAGTCCAGTCAAGGTGTAGAGCCCCCCCCCCCCTTGCAAATACACAAGAATGTGTTAACATTTTACAAACAGATTTTTTCCAATAGAAATCAAAAAAATCTCGCTTTTAAAAGGATATATGAGCTCACTAAGCACTCAAAAATAATAATAAAGAAAGATAAATACTATCAAATACAACAGAACAGCGCATAGTACATATCTGAAAATACTATGAAGAATTAACAATTCTTTTGCAGAGGCAGCAAGACTCTCTTGTCACGGTCATCTTCTAAATGTAATGCAGAAGGCATTCGTTTAATAGCACAGCGTTATTGTTATAGCGTGTTTTACAAAGAAGCACATAGGCAGTGGCATAGCTACTTACCAGAGTTGCCAGAGGTGATCTTAGCTTGGCTACTGCCGATGAGTTGAGATCCATCAGTCCGAAGCGCGTCAAAAACATGACACTCGTCATCTCATGTTGTGTGCGCAAATATTTCTGCATGTTAGTCGTGTTCCCTCCCGACGCTGTTATCTCCACTTTACAATGACTTCACTTTGTAAAGTGAAGCTAAACTTTGGAGCGTGTGTACCTGGTGGGCCCCATTGTTGTTTACAACTCCAATGCACGTGCTAAACCGACGTAACTTAATCATCATCATCATCATCATCGGATCTCTTGATCGGCGGCTGACGTCATGCGTAGAGCCAATCAGTTTCACCAATCTTCTCCATTTGAGTCGGTCCAGTGCTAGAGGCTCGGCTTCAGTTAGCGGCAAGCCTAGTTGGTGTAGGTCCCTGGTAACAGCGTCCATCCATCGTGTGCGGGGAGCACTGCGGGGGCGTTTCCAGTCGGCAGATTCGGGGTCAAAGTGGAGGATAGCGTGAGTGGGGTGTTCGGAAGGGAGTCTTTTGAGATGGCCATACCAGCACATCCGTCGCTGTGCTGCCAATTGGGACACTGCTGTAACTTAATCACATAAGTGCTTTCTGGAATTGACTGTGCGTAACTTGGGTAAATTATGTGAGATTCGTGCTGGCTGGAATTGATAAGGGAATCGTTAGATAAACTGCCAAACGATTCTATGGAATTGAAACATTAACATTGAACGGTTCCGTGTGTTTCAATTCCATAGAACCTGTAGTCTACAGGAACTGGTTCTCGATTCCCATCCCTACCCCCCAGACCCCAGAGACAACAGAAAAGAGGAGCAGCCCTGAGTATAGGAAGGCACCAACCAGCACATCCAGAGCACACCAGCGTGTTCTGGATGTTCTGTGGGTATGGCACTAGGGTGTACTTTAACAATGTCAACTGTTTTCAGCACTGAGTATAAAAAAAAGAAAAGAAAAATCCAAGAATTTTGACAGTAGTCCCAAATGTGTGCTGCACAAAAGAAAAATCATTTTTGAGTTTTACATTTTGAATTATGACTAAATCTAGAACTTGAATTGATTAATAAACATTGATGTGAGTTTCCAATCCTCTTTTTCTGCCAGTAATTCAAAGATTCAAAGAAGCAGTCTGCTTTTTGATCTACAGTTGGCGGTGAAGATGCCATCACCTCTGCGTTTCGGGGAGTACACTCTCATCTGCTCCATGGAGGCACCGCCCTGAGGATCATGTTCTTTCTCCAGTGCATTTAACACAATTGAGTCTGCACTGCTATGTGTGAAGCTCCAGAAAATGCAATAGATGCCTCAGCAACTGCCTGGATTATTGATTACCTGACAAAATGACCACAGTTTGTGAGCCTGAAGGGTTGGGTGGTCAGCAGCACATGCACAAAGCAGAAGACTGCACATAAACAAGATGTAGTAGATGTTTATGCTGTAACTAAGTAACTACGATCCCTATTAAAAGTATTCACCCCTTGGGTGTTTCAACCTTTTATTGCCTTTATAACAAAAAACATAGTCATGGTCAATATAATTTGACTCTTGACAAGAATTTGAAAAACAAAAAAAAAAAAAACTCTTTATTATCAAAAACAAAACAGATCTTACAAAATAATATTAGAATTATCTAAGGTAAAGTGAATGGTTGCATAAGTACTCACCCACTAGAGGTCAGTATCTGGTGGATGCACCTTTGGCTACAATTACAGCACTGAGTCTGTGTGGGTCTGGTTCATCTGGACAATGTAATTATTCTCCAATCTTCCTTGCAAAACAGCTCAAGCTGTGTCAGGTTGCTTGGAGATTGGGGGTGAACAGCCCTTTTCAAGTCAACCACAGATTCTTGATAGGACTGAGATCTGGCCTTTGACTTGGCCACTCCAAAACATTCACCTTGTTGTCTTTGAACCATTTCTGTGTAACGTTTGCTGTATGCTTGGGGTCTTTGTCTTGCTGGAAAATACCACCATGCTCCATGGTGGCAGTGGTGTGTTTGTGGTGATGTGCAATGTCGGTGTTCGCAAAACAAAGTGTCTATTCTGAGGGCCGAAAAAGCCCTTTTTTTTTTTTTGGTCTCATCAGACCGAAGAACCTTCTTCCAAATGACCTTGGAGTCTTCCACATACGTTTGGGCAAACTCCAGGTAAGATTTCCTGTGGTAACAGTGGCTTTCACTTTCCCACTCTCCCATACAGTTTTGACTGGAGAAGAACTCAGGCAACAGTTGTTGCATGTACAGTCTCTTCCTTCTGGGCCACCAAATCTCTTAGCTCCTTCAGAGAGGTGTTCTGGTGGCCTTTCTCACCAGTCTTCTTCTTGCTCTATCAGTTTGTGAAAACAGGCAGCTCTAGGAAGATTTGGGTGAATTCCAATTCCTCCTTTAACCCTCAATCTCAACCCTTAATCCTCAATCTTTGGCCCTCAATCTTGGCCTTCGAAAGTAAGTGTAAGGGCTATCTTGTGACTTAGAAATGGGACACCCCTTGAGTGCAGTAACATCTTCAGACTGTGGGGGGCGGCATTACGCCAAAGCTACATCCAGTCTGTTAAGAAGACGATGATGATGAAGAAGAAGAAAAAGAAGACGACAACAACATTTTTGCGACGTGCATCGCTGATTTCCTTTGCATGGACTGTAGGCATCTTCATGAGACTGACGATTACCAATTGCCATCCTTTTCGAAGATGTCTTGGCGAAAATAGGCAATGCCTTCTGGGCCCTCAAACTTGTACCTCAACTTGACGTTCTAAAAACCGGGACAGCATTTGCACTTCGCGGGAGCGCGCATTTTTGAGATTTAAGGTTGAGATTGAGGGTTAAGGGAGGAATTGGAATTCACCCTTAGACAAGTGCCATACTCCTTTCTATTAATGACGGGTTTAGCTTAACCCTGTGGGATCCCTACTTAGTTGAAAATCTTCTTGTGGCCATCTCCTGTCTTTTCAGTGATCTTTCCTGTGAGTTGCTTGGAGTGCGCTTTTGTCTTCATGTTGCATTTGTGGCAGGAATACTGATGAACCAGAGACTGGACCTCCTAGACACACGTGTTTTTATATTTCAATCACTTGACACATCAACTGCACTCAGGTGATCTTCATTTCTCTAACGGTGACACTGCTGGCATCCACGAGCTGGACCTTTTGTTGAATGAGGTCAGCCACTTTAAGGAGATGAATATTTATGTAAATACTTATCTTACAGTATACTTTTTTAAAACTAACTCAAAGCAGTTTGTAAAAATCTATTTTCACTTTCAGATGAAAGAAGCTTATTTTTGCAGAATTCTTGTGGAAAGCATCAAATTATATTGACCATGATTTCATTTATAAAAGCAATAAAAGATTGAAACATGGGGGGGGGGGGGGGGGGGGGCGCGTTAGACAACACTGAAGATGTTTAGAAAAACTTAGACACTTTTCAGCTCCACTCCAATAATGACTAATATAAGTCATTCTTGCCCAGTGTATGCAGAATTGAGCATGGATGGTTGTTTTGTCTTGTGTAGCCCTGGGATCTACTGGTTGCATGACCAGAGTGTGACTTCCTTTCCCTTGATAACAGCTGCAATGGGCCCCAGCCCTCCCATGATCATGGATAACTGCATCATTTAACTGAAGCCAATTCCACTTTCCAACAAGTAACTACTATTAGATGTCTGTTTTGTAGTGCTGGCATTGATGACATCAGTGTCCCAAAACTCACCACAAAAATTAGACGTGTAATTTCAGCATTCCCTATGACTCGCTGGAATTTCAATCACAACATGGATCAACTTAGGGGGGGCTCAAATCACAGATGGAACAAAGCACATGCTAAGTACCTCAGTTCTCCAGCTGATTACCTGCCAGGGTGACTGTTGGAAATAAGATGATATTCCAAATTATTTTTGGTGCCAGTTCCAATATTAAGATCCTTCAGACACCACAGGGTGCTATTCCTGCTGGCAAATTAATTAAATGTTACTTTTCACGCTCATTACACTGTTTGACTGTGTGTGAATGCCACAATAAAAAGCCAGAGGATAAAAAGATTTCTTCTCAAATGCATAACTATTTTCTCATATATTTTACCTATATAATTCTAATAGGTTATTTCAATACAGTCCCCTGATCTTAGGTATCAAGTGCTCCGCATTGACCAGAGAGAGTTTAAAAAAAAAAAAATCTTTTATTCTGTGTCAAAGCATTGTCAGCAAAAGAAGTATAGAAAAGAAAAATGTATGTGACTTTATTCTGCTGACCTGCTCATCTTAGCTGAATAAAGGCAAGAAAAGTCCTTTTTAAAAATGAAATGTAGCGCCCTCTAGACGTCAGGTCTATTTTAAGGAGGTGCGCTCCCCGAGTTCTTTTAGTTAAAAAAAAAAACTTTCTTCAAAGTTAGTAATACAGGTAAGTAACTGTGCTGATACCCGGCTTTATGAACTGTATTATTTATTCTTTTATTTAACCCACTGTTTTTATAGTGTAAATTTCAATTTATCCCTGCTGCACCTAGAATGAAATAGCAATGAAATGTGTTTTTATTACAGTTTTAACTTCTATTTAACCCTGCTACACCTGGATGAACAAACAACAAGATGTGTTTTTCCTACCTAAGAGCCTCTCCTTCCGATAAGCTAATAAAACACTCAAATCACCCAAACCTTAGCCAACAAGATAAATAAAAGAATTGCAACTGAAATGAATTTCTTTACTTTAGTAAATTGTATTCAACAAAGCATTTGAACGATGAACATAAAAAATAAAACAAACAATAACCTTAGTAATTCCAGTTACTTCTAATTCCCTGTTAACTCAGAGTCCTTCAACAAAACTTGCTGAAATGGTTTCTTTAACACAAAAGTCACTTCAATGTTTCAAAAATAAAAATAAAAAAATAACTCAACACATGTGCATTCAATATGCAATAATAACTCAAAAATATGTGCAACTCAAATATGCACTTTTTAACCTCTAACCTAAAGCCGGCACTCTATTTTTATTTTCATTTACTTAAAAGAAAATATAATGGGTACCCTTTAGTCAGTTAACCGTTGCAGGCCTGAGTCGTTGCTTGGGATCGGTGGAGCCTCAACCCAACTTGGCTGCTCTGCGTCTGGCGCCGCCAGAAAGACAATCACCGGTGATATTGAACTCACTGCTCACTGATATTGAACTCCGGGCCTCGTCCGCGTGCCTCGTCCAGGCCCGGCTGCTCCGACAGCGGTCTGCTCGAACCCGGTCCCTCGACGACGAATCACTCCAGCCCACGTGCTGTCTTTTCCAGACACACTCAAATGCTCAGTAGCTCCTGCAGCTCCGTTACCACGGGGACAGCCGTCCACTTTGTCGACCGAGAGTGCTGGGTTAGCTTCCTTGCGACTACGTGACTTCAGTCTAGTTAGCCCGAGCTAGGCTAACTGTAGCTGTGCTGCGCGTGGAGTATTTCTCTCACGCGTCGGCCCCGTTTCCACCCGGCTACAGGTTAAGTCCACTATGCACTTACTCGGAGATGGTCTGCCCGATATCTCCTGTGCACCAGCTTCAACCAGTGTCCCGTTCAGAGTCTTTTCTGGCCGCAGGCTCGTGCCACCACGAAGCGCCGTCCGTTCTTCACTCTCTCGTCTCTCTCGTCTCTCTTCGTCTCTTTCCGTCTCTCTCGTCTCTCGCGGTCAACTCCCTTCTCCAGCCCCTCACAATAACCTCGACCACTGATTGGATATACCTTACGACAAGTAAACTCAAAATAAAATATATTTTCACTTGTAAATATTACGTTTCACATTCTTTAAAACAAAAATATACATTTGTTACATGAAATATGAAAAATAAAACAACCATGAAAAATAAATAGAGTGAGTGCTTTTTTATTCCAAATATTTATATATTTATATTTTTAACAGGGTTACAGAAAGATATAGACTCTTGGGCTTATGCAGAAGACGTCCTGCTCGGTTTTGTAATAAAAGATAAGTCCATAAAAATCAGAAAGACAAAAACCTTTCCACAGACATCTTGATGATGTAAATTTTTACACAGATGTTTTGTCTTCTGTGTTTTCCCCCAAAGTTTTCTTCTGGCAGCCTGAAGCTTCTATGTTTTGAAAAATCAGTCCTGGATGCACAATAGAGGAAGATTTCTTTCTTTGATTTTCAGCCAGTACATTCTTTCAGTGTAGACGTATCATTCGCCGTGTGTTTTTCATCTAGAATGTTTGTTTTTTACTATTACATAGTCATAGACTCTTGATGGGATAGTGGGTGATGGCACGGTGGGTGATATTGGATTGAAAATTCTAATTTGAACATTCAAGTAACTGAAAGTTACAGTTAACGTGTGAACATGAAGGCAAACTGTCAGGTATTCTCATTGAGAAGGGTCACGTAGTTGACAGTCCTGACTCACGAGTCTTCAAGTTCAACTCTACCATATCAACACTGCTATGTGAATGATGAGTTGCCTTCTACTTCAAATAACATCCATATGTACACCTTCAATTTCAGAATTTGGTCCAGAAAAGGCTGGACCCAACTGCAAACAAAAGGCGGGTGTCATGCAAGTGTGGAACAAAAGGGAGCTTTAATTAAAACCTAAACAAAAGTAACACAAAAACGCTCCAGGGTGGGCAATCCAAAAGAACAAAGTCAGAATAGGCTGGCAACTAGCTGGAGGAAAAAAAGGTTGCTACAACACGGATCTGACAATTAACAAAAAAAAAACTGAATGGTATAAATACAGGGGGTTGAAACAATTAGCTGTTGTTGAAGTAATTACTCTGTGGGTTCACTTACTTATTCCTCCAGCACTGTGAATAGTTAATAGTTGCATTCATTAAAGACACAATAATTTATTATTGTTCGTTTGTTATCAGCTTCAGCACGTTGTGTTTGTCAACTCTCTTTCTAACCCAGTCCTGCCTTTGAGATCTGTAACACTGACTTTGAAACTGTATATTACTGCTTCATCAACGCTGTATTGCTGTTATCGTATCGTGTACGATTACCATACAGTATTTATATTCGTACTTATTCGTATATTGGCCTAAAATTGAACTTCAGCATGTAAATTTGCTTTAGCATAACCTTGGTCCTTTTCTGTATTTTGCTAGTTGCTGGAACATTTTCATCTTTTCTGCTACTTTTAAAATGTGCAGTGATTATTTTAATGCTGCTTTCAGTCAGTTGATTTCTCTTATGCAGTCAGTTCACAGGCAGACATCAATAGTACTGGTCAAGAATGTGGGTGTTTTATTAAAAAGACACAGAAAATGTCATCATATATAATGAATTCATATATAACACAAGTTTGATCATTTTGAGTTAATACAGGAAAGTAATTGGAATGCATGAAATTGTGACCGTTGTTTATTTGCCAGATCTTGGTGAATCATCTTCATTGTGACAGGATTCCATGTCTCATACATGCACACACAAAAAAATAAACATACAAACATCCATCCATCCATTTTCTATACCCGTTTCATCCTTGAAGGGTCACAGGGATCTGCTGGAGCCTATCTCAGCTGTCTATGGGCGAAAGGCAGAGGTACACCCTGGACAGGTCGCCAGTCCATCGCAGACATACAAACAAATAAAACAAATAAAAAGGTCCATGATTCACAGCCAAGTAATTTGCACCATTACCATGCTTTGGTAGTCGAAGCATGACAATCTTTTATCTGTTATCTTTTCTGTAAAGATAACAATCAATTTTTTTATTTAGATGTCATCATGATTTAACTACCAATAACTGAAATCTTAGATAACTTTGCCAAATTTGAGAATTTCACCTCAATTGATTCATGAAATATTGACAGGTGTGAGCTTTGAGGCCCTTATAGACAGAACCTCATGAAATTAAGTGTCCTTCCAAAGAATATCATACCCGTGGCCAAAAAAGTGACTTTGGGCCATACCCACAAATGATTTGAAAAATGAAAAATCATCAGTATTTGTTTGCAGAGTCTTAAGAAGATCTGCTCCAAATTTTGTGAAAATCAGTTGAAAGGTGTCAGACTAGTTTGTTTTCATCTCACGTTAGGTTTTTCAAATATGGACAACAGTGGGTGAGTTGGATCTGAAATCTTCCCAGGAATTCAAGGAGAAAAGAGAAAACCGTCTTACCACCCGAAACTGCTAATTTATGAGCTAAAATATAAATGTGTCTGTAACTGCACCCCTAGTGCTCACAAACCAATATTTTATTGTCGGTACAACATAAAGAACATATCACATGTGTAAACTGAGACATTTTAACATTTCATGTAAAACATTTATTCATTTTGACTTCGATGGGAGCAACCCATCTCAAGATGAACAGGGTCAACAGTTGGCTGGAAAAGCAATTGACGCAAATTAAAAACAAATGCCGGAGAATTTAATAACTAATTAGGTCAGCTGGCAACAGGTCAGTAACATAACCTCTCAGATGTAAACATTGGCAGAAGTTCACCAATCTGCTCCAATCTGTGTTCAAACATTGTGGAACAATTTCATAAAAATGTCCCTCAATATAAAATTACAAAGATTTTGAATCTACAGTCTCTTTAGTATCTACAGTACAGTAGCAACTATGGTACATGATATCATCAAAAGATTCCGAGAATTAGGAGTGTCTGTGAGCAAGGGACAGGGTGAGAACTGGATGGAGTGGCACTGCATTAAAAAAGTTTATTTGTATAGCAAATTTCGTGTACAAGACAATTCAAGGTGCTTTACATTACATTTGAAGCATTACAGAGCATTAAAAAGTATATTAAAACAGGAGGAAATAAAAAAGATAAAATATTAAAATGCAAAAAAGTTAATCAGCAGTTGTTTTTTATTTAAAAAAAAAAGGAATTAAAAATGTAGATAAAATGCAAGAAATAAAAGTTAATTCTTTTGATAAAAGGTGGCACATAGAAAAATTTTTAACCTTGGTTTAAAACTGCTGAGAGTGTCAGCAGACCTGCAGTTTTCTGGGAGTTTGTTCCACATGTGAGGAGCATAAAAACTGAACGCTAACTCTCCGTGTTTAGTTCTGACTCTGGGAACAGAAAGTAGACTTGACCCTGATGACCTGAGGGATCTGGTGGGTTCATAACGAACCAGAAGACCTAAATGTATTTTGGCCCCAAACCATTCAGTGCTTTGTAAAGTAACAGCAGGATTTTGAAGTCAATTTTTTGACAAACAGGAAGCCAGTGTAAAGATCTGAAGACTGGAGTTAACTGCAGCTGTCTGTTGGTCTTTTTAGGGAGACCTGTCAGGACAGCATTACAGGAGTCGGGTTTACTGAAGATAAATGAATTGACAAGTTTTTCTAAATCCTCCAGAGACATTAGTCCTTTAATCCTGGATATGTTCTTTAAGTGATAATAGGCCGACTTCACAACTGTCTTAATGTGACTACTGAAGTTCAGGTCTGAGTCCATGACTACATCCAGATTTCTGGCTTTATTTTTGGTTTCTGACTTAGCTCTTTGAAGCTGAGTGCTGACTCTTAATCTTTCTTCCTTGGCTCCAAAAACTATTATTTCAGTTTTGTCTTCATTTAACTGAAGGGAGTTCTGACACATCCAGTCCCTAATTTGATCAATACATCTGGTCAGTGTTTGGATTGGACTGTAGTCTCCTGGTGAGATGGTTATGTAGATTTGTGTGTCATCAACATAGTTGTGCTAACATATTTTGTTGTTTTTTTATAATTTGAGTGAGTGGGAGCATGTAGATGTTGAACAGCAGTGGCCCCAAGATGGAGCTTTGGGGAACTCCACAAGTTATTTTAGTTTGCTCAGATTTATAGTTACCTATAGACACAAAGTAGTAAACCAATTTATTTCAGTGCCAGAAAGTCCTCCCCAGTTTTTCAGCCGGTCTAGTAAGATGTCATGGTCGACCATGTGAAATGCAGCAATGAGATCCAGTAACACCAGGACTGAAAAGTTTCCACTATCTATGTTCAAGTGAATGTCATTAAGGGCCTTAACTACCCTGTTGCCAGGGTATCAAGACAGCAAGTGGTGGTTTTCAGATAGCAAATGATATCATCCAGGGTTTTTGGGCTGATTGGAGAAAAATGTGTCATGGTGTTTATGTTTTTAGGTGGGCCCAGTGGTGAGAAATGTGTTGCCCCTGGCGTGGAAGCATGCACTGACTGCCTGATTTTCTGAATTTTGTGAGTAAAGAAGGATTCAAACTCGTTACAGGCCTGATTGGATAGTAGTTCTGGGGTTACTGACACAGGAGGGTTAGTTAACCTGTCAACAGTAACGAACAGAGAACCAGCATGATTACTGTTCTTAGCAATGATATCAGAAAAGAATGATTGTCTTGCATATCTCAGCTCGAGATTAAAAATTCTTAGTCTTTCTTTATAGATCTCATAGTGAACCTGCAACTTTGTTCTCCGCCACCTGAGTTCATCTTTCCAACATTCTCGTTTTTCAGCTCTTACCAGCGTGGCATTTTTCCATGGAGCTCTCTTTTTGGCAGTGATCACTTTCACCTTGATGGGAGTAATGACATCAATAACACTTTTAATTTTACCATTGAAATGATCCACAAGCTCATCAACTGAGGGCCAGGAGAAAGGGGATGAGGGAGAGAAGCTTGTAGAGACATTTTACTGGCATTTTCACCCATGTAACAACAACATGTTTTTTTGACAACCTCTATTAGGACATTCTTGTTGTCAATAACAGCATTCTTAAAGAAAACACATGAATTATCAGACAGAGCAACATCTATCACTACAACCTCGGAAATATTCAGACCTTTGGAGATGACTAGGTCCAAACAGTGCCCTTTGTTATGGGTTTTTTTCTTTCACATGTTGAGTTAGAACAAAATTGTCAAGAACACAACACAACTCTTTGGTCATTCTGTCCTGGACATTATCAGTATGATTTGTTGAAATCTCCAACAACAGCTACACAATCAAAATCAACACAGATTATTGACAGAAGGTCAGAAAAGGTCTTCAAAAAAGCTTGTAGAGGTTTTAGGTGGCCTATATATGTTCAGGGACAGCACACGACCAGGGAAATTCATCTGGAGAGCTACATATTCAAATGATGCAAAGTCTTTATAAGACATCTGTTTACATTGGAAGGAGTCATTAAACAAAACAGCCACTCCTCCACCTTTCTTATGTAGTCTTGCTTCATTTACAAACTTGAAGTTTGGAGGAGTTGCCTCAGCAAAAACAACTGAATCATTTTTCTCTGTCTAACCAGGTTTCTGTTAAAAAGAAGAAATTAAGTTTGGGCTTTGCAATAAGGTCATTAATTAGAAATGGTTTTTCTACCAAAGATCTAACATTTAGTCAAGCTAGTTTTAGTGTGTTGGGAGCATTATCTGTCCAGGTTTGTAATGGGCAGGGTGATGAGGAATGAGCACAAGATTTGAATATGTTGGGTGAATCTTGTTTCTCTGCATATTTACCAGCCTTTTTCTGTTACCTATTAAAACAGGGATGGAGTCCAACTTTCTGTGATTTGACAGAGCTCCATTCCTTCTCCTGTCATCTAAAAGAACAGTAATTTTAACACCTTCTAATAAGGAAGTTGTAAGTTATATGTAATATATAATGTAAGTTAAAGCTGTATCATTCAAAGAAGCCATATGTGAATACACTCCAGAAACTCTGCCGTCTTCTCTGGGTCAAAGCTCATCTAAAATGGTCTGAGGCAAATGAAAAACTGTTCTGTTGTCAGATGAATCAAAATTTCCAGCTTGTTATCGGCGGACAGTTCAAAGGCTTGCATCTCTGATGGTGTGGGATTGCATTTGTGCCTCTGGAGTGGGCAGCTTACACATCTGGAAAGGCTCCATCAATACTGAAGTTTACACAGAGGTCTTGCAGCAGCTATACGCTCCCATCCAGACAACCTTTCTTTCAGGGAAGGCCTTGCTTATTTCAGTAAGACAAAGCTAAACCACATATTGCATCCATCACACACAGAGCCTGGATGCTGAACCGGTCTCCCTTTCACCAATAAAAAACATTTGGCATATCATAAAAATAAAAATCCAGCAATGTAGAGCAAGGACTGTTGAGCAGCTAGAATCCTGCATCAGACGAGAATGGGACAACATTCCTTTCCCAAAACTCCAGCTCGTCGTCTCCTCACTTCCCAGATGTTAATAGACAGTTGTTAAGAGTGGAAGCTGCCATCCTTAGCGGCAGGCCAGTTGGCACCTTCGGATAAGACATGAGTCCTACATATAACAATGCCAACTTTTTTATTTTTACGTTCAGCAGTTCTTGAGATACTGATGTACAACAACTGTAATGTTGGTTTTGTGCAAAACTGTATGTGCTTCCAAGAGAGATCGAGAACATTCTGAGTTCAATGATGTTTGTACACGACATTCAGAAGATCTTAGCCTTTGAGTCATGTTTTGGATTAACCATCCAGGAGTTTGTTCTACTTTCACTTTCAGTCTTTTGAAAGTGGTTCTCAAAAAATAAGCCAAAATGTCAACACATTTGTTATAGCACCACCTATAGGCTGACATGGTTCTTTTCACCTGCAGAGGTAATTCCACTGAATTTGAATCTGTCTGTACAGCTTGTGGTGTTCGCTGCCTGTCGTGTTTTGCTGGAGAAATAAAAAATAAAACAAATAAAAATAAATTTGCTGTAAATAGAAACTGCAGGTATGTATACTTACTAAAATTACATATTTTTTGATATTAAGAAGTGATTCTCATCGTGTTGGTTAGACGATGCACTGACAATATCTAACCACAAGGACAAACCACAAAAATCTAATACTGTACGAATAAGTTTGTGAGACGTTCATGTATTTCTATGAGATCAGGAGGTGATCATCAAAACATACAACATAGTATATATTTACTGAATGTACTGGATGGTAATCCGTGAATCCATCCACCTGTCCACCCATCCATTTTCTATACTCGCTTCAACATATTCAGGGTCACAGGGAGGCTGGAGTCCATCCCAGCAGTCTTCAGATGAGAGGTGAGCCACATCCAGGACAACTGCTGGTCCATCACAGGGTCACCCGCAGACAAGAAGATCAGAGTCATAATGTTACCATCTGCACAAATTAATTAGCTGTGTTTTACTGACTTTTTAATATCTAAATGAAATACAAACTCAGGATTATCAGCAGAAGTCCCTTTCCAAGACCTGAGGTTAACATTGCTCAAGTTTACCTGTGCTGTGTTCAGCCTAGGATTGCCTGAAAAACATTCGAAATGAAAGTTCAAAAGTATTTGAATATTCATAGAAATAAACAAAAGAAGAAAAGAGAAAAAGTGAAACTAAAAGTAATGTTACCCTTACCTAACTACAGTTCCTTTAAATATAGGTGCGGGGGTGAGCTTCAGCCGATAATTTATTCTCACTTCAGCCAGTATCTAAAGCCAGCTGAGGCAATTAGTGGATGTAACATTTATAAACCCAATGAACCAGAGAATGTGTCAACGTCTTTCATCAGTGGCGCATGTCTAAAAGCTGCTGTTCCTCAAGACACATCTCATCTATTATTACAGTCTGAATGCGTTCAGAAAGACTCACCCACACTCAGAAAGACATGTGTCATTTTGTTGTAATGCATCTGAATGAGAAAACATACTGTGGTTTTTGATTTTATCTTTTGTTTGTTAGAAATATTCTTCTTTCATTCATAATTCATA
Organism: Hirundichthys speculiger; assembly: GCA_018398805.1. Lineage (NCBI taxonomy): Eukaryota > Metazoa > Chordata > Actinopteri > Beloniformes > Exocoetidae > Hirundichthys > Hirundichthys speculiger. Next base: position 3,287,624 of record JAGFBZ010000606.1, on the reverse strand, counting down.
ATTTGAAAATGATAAAAGGAAAAAATCATTTCCTGCTCAAACCTTTAGCCAAATGTCCTTAGAAGTCTGAATGTAATTTTGAACATTATTAAACTCATGGAAATGAGATTCCATTTTTACCAACGTCAAGTATAAAAAAATAAAAAAATAAAAAATAAAGCAGATGATACAAAGGCATGTCTGCTTGTATCATTCTTCCGTGCAACCCAAACATTACCATGTAATATCAGAAACTTTCACAGTTCATTAGATTTTCTTATATTAACTTTACCCTGCAAAGTATGAAGAAATGCTAAAATCGTACGTGCACACACGCACACATTTATATATATATATATATATATATATATATATATATATATATATATATATATATATATATATATATACTGTATTGCCAAAAGTATTCGCTCACCTGCCTTGACTCACATATGAGCTTTAGTAACATCTCATTCCTAATCAATATAACGTGGGTCCACCCTTTGCAGCTAGAACAGCTTCAACTCTTCTGGGAAGGCTGTCCACAAGGTTTAGGAGTGTGTTTATGGGGATTTTTGACCATTCTTCCAGAAAAACATTTGTGAAGTCAAACACTGATGTTGGACTAGAAGGTCTGGTTCTCAGTCTCTGCTCTAACTGATCCCAAAGGTGTTCTATCGGGTTGAGGTCAGGACTCTGCAGGCCAGTCAAGTTCATCCACACCAGACTCTGCCATCCATGTCTTTATGGACCTTGCTTTGTGCACTGGTGCACAGTCATGTTGGAAGTGGAAGGGGCCAGCTCCAAACTCTTCCCACAAAGTTGGAAGCATGGAATTGTCCAAAACGACTTAGTATTCTGAAGCATTCAGAGTTCCTTTCACTGGAACTAAGGGGCCAAGCCCAGCTCCTGAAAAACAACCCCACACCATAACCCCCCCTCCACCAAACTTTACACTTGGATCAATGTGGTCAGACCTGATTCTTCACTCCAGAGAACGTTCCTCCACTGCTCTACAGTCCAGTGGCGACATGCTTTACATTACTGCATCCGACGCTTTGCATTCCACTTGGTGATGTCTGTCTTGGATGCAGCTGCTCCACCATGGAAACCCATTCATGAAGCTCTCTGCACTGTTGTTGAGCTAATCTGAAGGCCACATGAAGTTTGGAGGTCTGTAGTGATTGACTCTGCAGAAAGTTGGTGACCTCTTCGCAATATACGCTTCAGCATCCACTGACCACGCTCCCTCAGTTTACGTGTCCTACCACTTCATGGCTGAGTTGCTGTGGTTCCCAAACACTTCCATTTCCTAATAATACAGCTAACAGTTGACTGTGGAATATTTAGGAGTGAGGAAATTTCATGATTGCACAGTTGTCATCCTATCACAGTTCCAAGCTGGAATTCACTGAGCTCCAGAGAGCGACCCATTCTTTCACAAATGTTTATAAAAACAGTCTGCATGTCCAGGTGCTTAATTTTATACACCTGTGGCCATGGAAGTGACTGGAACACCTGATTCTGATAATTTGGATGGGTGAGCAAATTTTTTTGGCAATATAGTGTGTGTGTGTATATATATATATATATATATATATATATATATATATATATATATATATATATATATATATATATATATATATATATATATATATACACATACACACTCATACACACACACACTCATACACACACATACACTGCTTTAATCACACCCTTAATCTTGTCCTCACCTATGGTATAGGACCTGATAATTTGCTAATGTTGCCTCAAAACCCTCTCCTCTTTGATCACTATTCCTGACATTACAACACTTAATAAAAAAACATTATAACAGCAAACGCCTATCTGATAACACTTTACATAAATTAAAGGAAGCCTAGAACAATTGAGGATGATGACCTGAAATTTACTCCTGCAGATATTGATTGCCTTGTGAACATTACTGCACATATATAACATTCAGCTTTAGATGCTGTTACTTCCTCTGAAAAAGAGGGGCTCTAACCATAGGAGCTCAGCTCTGTGGTGTAATTTGCTTATCCACATGCTAAAAGAAAAAAAAAAGGGAAATGGAGTGTTTTCTGTTCAGCACTTTAGCTCCTGCAGCTCTCAGTAGTGAGGACTTTATGAGCTTCTTTATTGGTAAAGTAATCAGAATTAGAGAAGGGGTCAACCAAGCCTAACCACCAACAGCTGTGGGTGTTTCTACAGCTTCAGTAACTTCCTCCGGGCCTGACCTGACTCTAGACTGTTTCTCTCCTACAGACCTCTCTGAGCTGACCTCAACCATCAGTAAACTTAAACCATCCACACAACCATTGTTTTCTCTTTTATTTGTATGCCAGCATTAGATCAGATTAACCTGTCCCTAAAATCAGGAGATGTATCACAGGCTTTTAAAGTTGCATTAATGAGACCTTTACTTTAAAAAAAAGACATCTCTTAACCCAGATATTAAAGCAATTTGTAGACCAATTTCCAACCCTCCACTTTTATCTAAAATTCTGGAAAAAAAAACTAGTTGAAAGCCACTTAGGTGACCATTCTGCATAGAAATGATTTAAATTTTTTAGTCCGGGTTCAGATTACATCATAGCACAGAAACAGCACTGGTTAGAGTCACTAATGACCTCTTCATGGCTTCAGGCAATGGATTAGTGACCGTAGTAGTTCGGCTGGACCTCAGTGCTGGTTTTGAAACTATTGATCACAGCATTTTACTGCACAGATTAGAACACATTATTGGGAGTAAAGGGACAGCATTAAGTTGGGTTTTAAAATATATTTATCTGTCAGGTTCCAGTTTGTTCATGTAAATGACATTTTTTTCTGCACACAGACTAGGGATCTGCTGTGGAGTCCCACAGGGTTCAGTGCTAGGGCCGATCCTCTTCTCTCAATACATGCTGCCCTTGGGAAATATTATCCAGGGCCACAGTCATTTTCATTGCTATGCTGGTGATACGCAGCTATATTTATCCAATGACGCCAGATGAAACAGGCTATGAAAGCAAACTTCAGGCATGTCTTCAGGACAGTTTAGTTTAGTCACTTTTATATTGGCCTCCAGTTCAACTGTGAGAAACCTCAGTTATTTTCAATAAGAAAATTTGACAACATTTTAATCAGGTTTATAAGACAGCCTTATTTTACCTCTGTAATACACCGTAATATATTGCTAAGATCAAGAACATCCTGGTGATACTGAAAAACTAATCCATGCATTTGTCACTTCTAGACCATATTATTGTAATGCCTTATTAGCAGGATCTCTCAGCTGAATAGCCTGCTATAGGCCTCATCATGATACACTGAGTGGTCTCCTCACCCCTTTTCCTTAGTCTTTTCCTCTTCTACCATCAGTTGTATCCATAGTTAATTAGGAGTACCTCATTAATGTAACTCCGCTTTATTGTTCCTGTAGTTTTTTTTTGTTATTGTTGTTGTCCTGTGCTCCCCTGCCCCCCCCCCCCTTTTTTTCTGTATATGTTTTGCAGTCCAGAATTTCCAGAGGTACATACTGACCTGCAGTTCCACCCTCTGAACCATCCCAGCATTTACCTCCACCTGTCTATTAAGATTGTCTCTGGGATATCAACAAACATACTGACGTGCAGTCTAGGGATGGAATGGTTACCGGTATTACGGTAAAGTGCAGTGAAATTTTACCCGATTAACGATTACTGTTTATGTTTAACTTAATCTCATTATCGCGGTCGATTACCAGGATATGTAATATCAGCCTCATTCTAGTCTCATGAGCAACTCGCGACTGTGCCTCGCGTGAATATGTAGCTTGTAACATCTGGCATCGTAACATAAGCTTGGCGGAAAATGGTGATAGCACGCAGGACATTTACCAACCCATTAAAGGCATATTTTGTTTTTTTTAAGAATGCAGAGGGACAACTGGCGGAGGACAATTATCCTGTCTGCAGAGCTTTGCAAGAAAAAAAACTTGCAGCAAAAGGCAAGTAACACTTCAAATCTACTGGCTATAATTTTTGTTCGTGATAATTGTTTGCATATTTTGACCTACTATGGTTGTTAAAGTGTTCATTTCAAAATAAAATCTCTGTCTGTGCCAGTTGTTTTCCCGTTTAATGGGAAAGTTTCATTTTGATAAGATTTTGTCATTTAATGTTTTAGTACAGGGGTCTCAAAATCATTCCTGAAAGGGCCGTGTGGCTGCAGGTTTTTGTTCCAACCATGCAGAAACACAGCTGAGTTGTTTCACTCAATCAACTGAACTGGTTCAGACCTTCAGTGAAGACAACTAGTTGATTGACTAAAACAACTCAGCTGTGTTTCTGCATGGTTGGAACAAAAACCTGCAGCCACACAGCCCTTTCAGGAATGAGTTTGAGACCCCTGTTTTAGTATGACAAGAAAATCACAAGATTTTGTTAAACTATTTTAATGTATGTGTTTTTTGGACAGTTGTACAGCAATTAAGAATACCGCAGTAATACCGTAAATCGTGGTCACGATAATTGAGATATCAAATTTTCCATATCGTTACGTCCCTACTCCAGTCTGAATCCTCTGACCACCTGTTACTGCTTACATTCTGTCTATATAGTCATCTCTGCAGTGCATCTACAAACTAATGTACCAGTCACAATATAAGTACAGTGAATTCTTAGTTCACTATCAAATGGATAATTTCTTAAAATACTTTGTTCTAAATAATGTTTCCAATATATGTGTGCCTCTCCTCTCTCTGTCGTCCATCCTCTCTACCCTGTCTCCCTCCTGTTTTCTTCCTTTACCCAGCTGGCCTTTAGGAAGAAGATCCCCCATATGAGCCAGGTCCTGATCAAGCTTTCTTCACTCTGAGAGAGGAGTTTTTCCTTGCCACTGTTTGGCTTTAAGGTTTTTTACTTGCTATTGTTTCTTGAATTAAGATTTGATAATTATTAGCTATAGTTCATAATATTTGCTTGGGGATCATGCTCTGTGTCTCTGCAAAGCACCTAGAGACAAATTTGTACAGTAAAAGGAGTGATACAATTAAAGTTGAAATATTTTTTTTAATTATAATTTTTTTATTTGGTTGATCAAAAAAATAAAATGTCAATGATGTGATTCATAGTAAATATCAGGATCTTAATACATGAATTTAGATCCTGCCAGCAAAAATACCCTTTTGCTTGGATCACAGTGTTCCAGGAATTTTGGTAATAAACTATATTATTGTGACAGATGGCACAATTATAATATAATGCTATAAAATTGTGCAAAAGTCTATGTGAACAATCTGAAGAAATGTGGAAAAGTAAGAACAGTTCAAAAGATATAAACTTAACCATTAATTTACTTTTCTTTTTATCAATTTACAAAATGTAAAGTGACCAAACAGAAGAAAACTCTTAATTGTCAATGTTTGAATTTCCCTTTGAGTTATAAACAGCTATCAATTCTTAAAGGTATATTTGAATAAAGTTAGGGATTTTGTCTGACCATAGGCAGGCATGTGATTAACCAGTTACAAACAGGTGCAAATGACCATAGGTTGAAATACCATCTTTAATTGAAACAGATTCAGCTGGAGAACAGCAGGAGAATTAAAACTGTGTAAAGAAAAACAAAATCAAACTCTGCTTCCAAGGTAAGGTTGCAGAAGACAGTTTTATTTCTCACAATGACAGAGCAGATACAAGGTAGTCAAAGTGCATCAGCAAGATCTCTCCCAGGCAACAAATTCAAAGCAGATGGGGGCATCAATATGTGGTGCTCAAGTTCATTTGAAGAAGCATAAATAAATGGGTAATGTTGATGACCATAGACCCAGCAGTTTGCCATGGAAAAGTGCAGCAGATGAAAGGCACATTATGTTTACTTCCATTTGAAATTGAAAGATCTGAAGATGCCTGGCAGTGCTATCAGCCCGGAACTAGCAGAATGCAGTTGGAGTCAAGTACACCCATCTACTGTCCAGAGATGCCTGACCAGAAATGAGCTTTATGGAAGAATTATGGTCAAAAAGTCATAGTTCCTCTGTGGAAACAAGACCAAGCAACTCAAATATGCACAAAAACATTGAAACTGGGGAGCAGAAAAATGGTGACAGGTGGTCTGGAATGATGAGTCCAAATTTGAATTGGAAGAAGGCAGTTTGGAGAGTTTTCTGCAGGCAGCAGTTAAGCATCAATAGCTCTCCAGAACGTTTGCAACAATCTCCCTCTCAAGTTCCTACAAAAACCTGTGTGTAAGTGTAGCTAGAAGAATTTATACTGTTTTGAAGGCAAGAATAGCAAGCAAAATATTGATGTTTCAGGGTAGGGGTTTCTTGTGCAGCTATGAGTGGTGCCCCAGAGCTCTTTCGGACTAACCTTTTCAGTACCACTGGTAGGACTTCTGCATATCAGCAGCAGCTGGTGGTAAATACCATGCAGCGAATTCGGCTTTCATGATGGTTCCTCATCTCTCTCCCATCTATTATTATAACATTTACTTTCCAGATCATCAATGTAATTCTGGATCTTTGTTGTTGCATCCCAAACAAAGGCTTTCACTAGTCTCCATCAGTGGTTTATATCTCCTCCTGTGGCCAAGTTACTTTAGCAGCTGGATCAGGGGTGTCCAAAGTCAGTCCTGGAGGGCCGCTGTCCTGCAGGTTTTGCATGTTTCCCTGCTTTAACACACCTGATCCTAATTATTGGCCGTCATTATGTTGTCATCAAGGTCAGCACATGTCTGTAAATGACACGGCCACCTGTATCAGGGTGTGTAGAAGGAGGGAAACATCTAAAACCTGCAGGACACCAGCCCTCGAGGACCGACTTTGGACACCCCTGAGCTGGATTATCTGACTACTGCCATGACATACTTGATGGTGGCTTGAACTTGGTCTCCAGGATCTGCCTTTGGTCTTCGGTACTTGGTTGGGGCAGACTTCCGTGGAGTCTCTTCATCCTTGCCATTTGCTTTTGGGATCCCAAAGTTTCTGCAACCTTTCTAAACATCTTATATATTGGTAGTTGGTAGTTCAACCTTTAGTTTTCAATCATTTTGCTTCATGTCACTCAGACTATACAGTATACACACTTGGTAGATAACATTTGGTACAAGTGTAGACAGAATAATTTGTTTATATTAAATGAGCATTGCATTTAGGAGCCGCTAACAGTAAATTTGAAGATTGGAACCAACTCAATACCTGACTCACCTACCACCACCACTCCACACCAATCTCTACGCAGTGGCTGCTAAAAAAAAAAAAAAAAGAAATGACATGCATCCCATGTTGTCTATTCTGAATAATTTAGAAACATGATGGTGTAGCAAAGCAGAATTATTGGAGGATGACGTGTTGCATCTACAGGTTAAAATAGCTCATCGTGGTAAGGTTTTAGATTTCTCCCAATAGATCGGCCAGATTTCAGCACACTGCAACTTAAACTCATCTTCCATTCAACAAAGACGCAAATGTTACTTAACCTGATCTGTGGATTCAAGGTTTGTTGGAAAACAAGTCCATTTAGATTTGTTCTTTCAAAATCCCTGCCAGGTGTAATGCTGCTGTCTTGAAAAAAAAAAATGTATTTGCCTCAAATAACACTTTATCTCCACTTTTCCTGGATCCCCTGTTGCTGCTGCTTGGTATGTGTGTTTGTGTGTGGGTGTACGGAGGATCTGCTTGAGCCTTGACACGGAGAGCAGAAATTAAAGCAAGATGCCAGTAAAATGTAAGCCAATATATGAACTTATCTCACAATAACGATGTGATCAAACATTCATTTGATAATGCCTCATTCCCGTCGGGCCTACTTGAATCAGGTCAGGGAGAAGGTTGATGTGTTCTGTAAAACAATGTGGCTTAACTGAAAATGGAGGTTAATGGCAGATAGTCTGCCAATGATGCACACGAACACTGCTACAAGATGTAATCTATTGCCTTGTCACACAGACTTTATTTTCTTTCATTAATCTTTTGATGCAATGCAGGCATTATCTAGTAAAACCGAGCTTTGTGGACAGTATGTACCTGTAATAAAGCCTGTGGCGAAAGAACTTAGAAAAAACACAATTTCATCCACCATGAAATCTTTCCACTGCCATTAAAGCAACGTTGCAACCAACTGATTGATTTGGCTCATTAAAAACACAATTTTGGATATTTAAACAAAATAACATCATCCACTATTTAATACGTTCGAGAGAACCTGGTTTGTAGTGCAGAAGTGGGTGAATACTACCAGGGGCTTTTCCATTCACATCTATAACATTTATTTATGACTTTGAACATAATTTAATCTTTGGAAAAGCATTTCCAAAAGGCTAAGAAGCTTAATGTCCTTTCTTCCTTTCCTCCCCACTTCCTGCAGATGTTGTAAGGTTATTAGCTGTGTTCTGCAACAAATGACAGCAGGAGTTTTTAAAGCCTAGTGTTTCGTTATCAGAAATGTTATTGTTGCTGCTATTGCATCACTAACTGTCAGGATCACATGAAAATAATCCCAACCCAGTGGCAGATGAAGACAATGAGCAAGAAGAAAGAAATGCAAACTACATGGCGGGTGACAAAACACACTGCAAACCCCCAGCCCCTATAGGAGGAATACTCCCATCCAGCTACTGTAACACACAAAATGGAAAACATGCTCTGTGCATGATGAGAAATTGTCGGGATAAAATAGACATGTTTGATTTTAAATCTAGTTGTGTGGAAATGAAAGCGCTATTTCCAAAGCACCATGTTTTTCTAAATTCATATATTGAATTTTCTAGAATAGGAGATGATGCTGATCCTCCCGCCTCCTCATACTCTGCTTGCTGGAGAGCCCATTGTGTTAATTAACCAAACCACATGGGGCCAAACATAAGTCAAAATGCACTCTGTTGTTTTGATTGAAGTTCACAGTACATTCTGATAAGAAGCAACAGAAAGTGCATGACATGCATGCCTATTTGTGAAGTATTTGGGATGCGATTAGGGGATTTGGGGGTCAGACACTGCATGTAATTTATAAATGTACAGGAAGTAAAGCTTTATTCTATGACCTCTGACTTTATCACCTCATGTAATTTCATTTTTTTTGGGAAACTTATTTTTTGCCACGCATCAGCGAACGTCCTGCTATTACATTTCTCACCGATCTCAAGAATGATATTGAATGTGCAAGATAAATGCTGCTATTTAACAACAACAAACTTGGCATTTGCTGCGGGAAACATTTGTGAAACTCATTCAGCCTCTGTAATTGCACACGCACACACGCCAACCAAAATAATGTCAGGAGTGATAGTGAGCGTTCATGCGCTGCCGCCAGCTTTATAAGAAGCTTTATAAGCACATCTCTTTCAAATTTCCTCAGATATCAGTCTACCACCAGGGAAATCTGTTATCCATTAACACGATTCAGTTGTCGGGTGTCACATTTTTCCATACAAAGGCAGTTTCTCTGACATGAAAAGATCGAGCTGGAGTTTTCAAAATGTTATTTTATTTTGGCTGTTCTCATTCTTTACCTTCTTCACATCCTGATTCACAGATATTTCCAAAATATATGGTACATTGAATTGAGTCAAAGGTTGAATTTGACTATTCCGAATTACACCACTGGATTTTGCAAAACTAAACTGGTGAAAAGGTGGACACTGAACCAGCAGTTAGAGCTGCATGAAATTATTGTAAAATTGGGTACAAGAGAGTTGCTTTTATGATCCAACTGCTGCTGCTGCTTTATGATCAAACTGCTGCTGTTGGATCAGGACAAATTAGTTAAAGTTCATGAGGATTAAAACTACATATTAATAGCAAAGATGATGGATGGTTTCTCTGAATTCAACAGCTGCTGCAGAGCAGTGGCCCAAGACCTTTTATTTGTGTGACACACATTCTGTTTGCGTGCAGTCAATGAATTTCATCCTCATTAGCGCCATTAAAAATCAATATTCTCTCCTTGTTTTAAGTTAATCACACTTCAAAACTTTTTAGCGCAGCTTTGGAGTAGTGGGCAACTGGAAGGTCGCCAGACTGATCCCCATCCCCATCACGTGCCAAAGTGTCCTTGGGCAGGACACTAAACCCCACATTGGCCCCATTGCTGCAGTGAGTAAGTGGTCACAAGCCAGAATTCTCACAGTGCCGGTCCCAAGTTTAGATAAACGCGAAGGATTGTGTCATTAGAACAAAATGATTCACTGTGACAAAAGCCAAAAGAAGTTCCTTCCTTTGCTTCTGACAATTCAAGATGATGCTGATATTCTCATACCACTGAAATCTCAGTGATCACATTGGTTTGACTTGCATTCACCGCCAAATGAGGTATTGGTTTTATGAGCTGGGGATAACTTATGTTAATCACCCGTGTTATCGCTTCATATGCCTAATAGATGAGGATCGATTGATTAGATCAGAGCTTAGACACAACTGTTTCATCATAAAGAAATCATTTGAAGTTCTCAGTGGAAGAGTGGACTGACTGAACTGAAATCACTGTCAGCTGGATTTCAACCATATGTGTAATTTGTTAACTATTTGTAAACAATTGTCGTCCTGCTTTTAGCTTGTTAGACAAGCGCCCCCCCCCCAACATTTATCTGTCCTTTTCAGCCGAGCATTTTATGAAGCGTGTCTGCTTTAGGCAATTTTCAGCCAACTATATAGACCTCAATTCTGCCTGCCTTCTGGCTTCTCAAAATAACTTGAATTGACTCAATACATCTTTTAAAAATGTATTAATTTATTTTAAGAAACATACATATATGCATTACGCTAATTTCTTCGATTCAGGAATAAGTGAAAAAAATGATTTCACTTTTAATTAAATTCCAATCATGACTTCACATGTTTATAGAAGTACAGACTGTGGTAAGTAAATGCAGTTCCATCTTTAATTGCACCAACTCCACAAGTTGATTTCCTGCGGATTTCAATCAGATATATTATTAATTGTCCACACAAATAGAAAAGCAAATGCAGGGAAGACTAAGAATATGTTTCTTCACAGATGAAATATGTCACTTTATAATTTATTTATTAGATTTGTTTTCCCTGCTGACATTTTGTACTAGATAGCAGAGAACTGCTGCTGTATTAAAGCCTGCGGGCGCAAATGTTTTTACACGTCTGCCAACACACCGTGACGTCACAGAGGGTATTTTCTGTCATCCTCGGAAGCAGAAAGCGATTTTCAACCCGTTTGTGTTCGATGGACAATGTTGGAAAAGCGCGTGGCTGCCTCCAGGTTTGACTGTTTCTTTTCTACAAACTACACACTCTCGTCGACACAAACGAAGCTGACTTGACCGAGTAAACAAAAGAGCTCAATAGAAAATATCTGGATTGTAATGGTTTATTGGACCAGCTCTGGAAAGATTTTGTGCTAGCTTTGCAGGTTGTCCTTTTGAGGAACTGAGTAAAATTAGGAGTGAGGTTGAGAAATCTAACTGATGATGCAGGTTTCCTTTTCCTTTTTTTCCCTTGTTGGAGATGGAAAGTTCGTAGGTAGCTTTGAAGGCAGCTAAATGGCAAAAATGGCACAGTCTCAAGTGTGATTTGGGTTGCAGTCATTGCTGGTCTCAACTAAGATCATGAGGTTTTATATATATTATTTGAATGCACGCATCTTTCTTTAAACAAAAACTCAAATGTGCAATATCATTAATTAGTACTTTATTCTTTCACCTTCTGCATGGAGATCTGTTATTATACTTGAGGCTATTATACACCTGTTATGAGCTTTGACCGGCTCTGACCATATCACCACTTTGTGCCTATGAAAACAAAAAGTTAGCACCTTCCTTTGCCTGGTTTGATTCGGACTGGCTTTTTGCTTTTCAAACTGTACACTGGAAGCATTTTTCTCACATGTGTGTCTATTTGTTGTACTGTCTACATTTTCTCTCTCTCTGGATATATGCCCTGTGAAAGTGAGTATGTTTGCAGCTGGAGAAAAGGTGCTCCAGGTGGGCATGTCAGAAGCGAATAGATGTAAATGTATACAGATCACACTCACAGCTGTGCTGTCTCGCGCCACAATAGCAAACAAGGCATGAGCTTGGATTTCTAAAACTCAGTTGGCCTACGGTGTTTTCAAGCCTGTGGAGCTTCAAAGCTTTCAGCTTCAGTGTACGATGGGGTTAGCAAAAGTTGGCCAAACTGCTCCTTGTTGAATGTGTTGGCTGGAATAGATCAGCTCTGGGGGGGAAAAAAAAAGCCAATTCTTGCCCCTGTAACCACAAGAGGCCCTCAGGGTACAAGGTCAGCATCAACAGATGCAGAAGAAACTGCCTCTGGATGGCACTGGAAAGTCATACAACCAGTCAGAAGAACAAAGCATTGTAATGTAGGCGGACCGACAACCAAAATACCATCAACTAAAAACATTCAAAATGGCTGCAGTGGAGTAGGAATGCTGGTGGCTAGTATCAGTTTTACAGTGAAAAGAACATGTTGATCCAAGGTGTTATTCGATATTCTGTAGTCATTATGGTTGTTTTACATGGATGCTACTGTTTGAGTGACTGCATAAAGCCTGCAATATTACGACTGGTTCAGCACATTCTGCATCAGTGGAAATAGCTATGAATGAGAGGAGGGTACCACAAACCATTTTTGTGAATGGATATGGCTGGCTAGGCTACACTGTTTGTGGTGTGATCTAAAAGGGTTTTCTCATAAATTTACACATTTAAAAAGTCAGAAATTCTGATATTTTTCTTGCAAATTTGTGAGTTTATAATTAAACAAATATATTTGTTTAATTATAAACTAGAAACAGTAAATCAGGCAATGCAACTTCAAAGAGATTAAAGCGATCTAAAGCGACTTCAATTTAGAGATCTTTAGCACCCCCTACAGGCGTCTGGATAAAGTAGCCTTTACAACAGTAAAGTCGATAATGAAGCCAGGGAGAAAGGCAGTCCGAGGAAAACTGCAGAGGTCGGCGGAGCAGGTAAAATAATAAGACTTTTACACGAATAGCAATGCAACATTTTGTGACATCGTGACAGGCATATTCAAGTAAATAGAGATATAGAGATATAGAGATGTTTTTGCAATGGCAGTTGCAAAAACAACTGCCATTGCAAAAACAACGTCTGATGAATAACAAATATTTAAGTCACCAATTTTGATTTCTCAACCATGCCTAAAGAAACCATAAAATACAAAATAGATCAGTTTCTATATTTGTAGGCAAACTTACTTGTCCAACAACAGCGGTAGAGAGATCCAGCTAGCATCCTGTCTTCTCTCGCCACCAAGTGAACGTCTTCCATTGACTCTTGCTTGGTCTCTTCCTCAAACACTCCCGTTCTTATTTGTTGGCATCTTCTGTCATTACTTTCTCTGTTTTCTTAGTTGCCTCTGCCATGACGTTGGCTATGCAAAACATGCAAAACTGAACTGTGAGTGAGCCTCAACTGACTGTTGATATGTGACGGAAGTGGTCAAAGGTTGTATGAAGCTCTTGATAGAAGATGCTGTTCCAGGATTCAGAAGTTACTTTCTTGGTTTACAGATGGGTCTGAGAGCTAAATAATAGTTCCTAAACATACTCAAATATTCAATTTTAAGAACATTTAAACTGATACTTTATGGTGATAAAGTCATTTTGTTCTGCTTTAAGGCCATTTTCTGGTTTCTTCAGATTACTCTTGCCTTATCCTACTTTTACCCTTTTCTCGTATGAGTAGGAGCACCATGAGGAAGTGAGGGAAAGCAAAGCAGCCTCCGCTCTTTAGACTGACTAATAAAGACATCTCATGAATCAGTGTTTCAGCCCACACACCCTTTCTCTCACCTGAGGTGGACAAAAAAGCGCCGGCAGTCTACGGCTTTGCTCTGTGGCCGCTGTCTGACTTAACACAATCGCTCCAAAGATCCCTCTGACTGACATGAGTGAGTGAACTACACATGCGGTTAATTTAAGAGGCTCAATATTTAATCAGACGGCAAAAGATCATCAAATGTAATTTCAGTCAAGTGCCAAGACATCTGAAATCACACAGATGTCACTCAACTGGGTCGGCCACTCTGTTGGAACGCAAACTCTCCTGGAGAATTCTCTTAATCATCCCTTAATTGTCTTTTATTTGTTTACATAAAATGTTAATTTGTGTTCCTCCAATCATCCCTCTCTCTCTCTCTGTTGTACCTGCAGTCTCGTCACACGACGCCGGGCCACCTGCGTAAACTCCTAAACGTTATTAGAATGGCCTGTTGGAAGAGCAGCACGCGGCGGCGGCGGGTGCGCGTGGGCGGGAGCTGTAATATGATTGGCTCGGGGACACGGTAAGCCTGAGTGGCAGCTCTTAATGGGAGCCCCGGAGAGGGAAGCCAACAGCTGTGTGTTTGCTGCTAATGAGAGATGGGGGAGGAGTAAAGGATCACAGACTGGAAACACTCCGATAAACTCTTACTTCGGGATGGAGAGGGGAGATAGGAGAGCAAGTTTTCTCGGGAGTGCGCTGCTTGGGCTTTTCCTTTGTGACAAACCCCGCGTTTGACTCATTGCTCCTGGCCCATTGCTTTATGCTTAAGCGGTTATGATCACTGGCGTCAGTGTTTATGGGAAGAAAGGAAGAGAGTCACTGTAGCATGGGATGGATTTCACTCCCTGCTGAGCCATGCTGATTTATAGCCTTGAGCAAAAGCATTGTTTTTCCCCCTTTCTTCTCCTGCTTCTTCTTTTTTTTCATTGCTTCACTTTTAACACAGCATGTCAGATAGGACTCGTCTATTCTAATCTGCACAAACAAAACGCCGTTTTTCATTCATCATCGACCCATCGTCTGCAAATGTAAGAAGACAGCACTAAAATGTGCATTAGTAGGCTAATATTCAATCCCTGAATTTCCTCATCTGATATCACTTCCCTTCCTTATTAAAACAGCCTGAGGGTGGCGCCAAATGAATAAATAGTGGCCAAACACCTCCCATTTTAGGGCACTCATTTTGCTACATGTAATGCATATCAACAAGTAAACTGTCAGCGCGAGGCTACCTGTTACATGAAATGCCGACAGGCTGCAGGGTGTGTGTTTTCATCAGCGGAAATTCAGATCGCTTCATAGCAAGAAAAAAAAAAAAGAAAGAAAGAAAACGGACGACAAGGCAGGCGCGGTGATTGCATGACGCGCTTGTTTAATAAGGTGCACCCAACCACCCACCCGCCCACCTCCCCTGTTTGAGATGACCCAGTTTGATGAGATATTCTTAAACTGCAGGAATCACATAATTTTCCGGTAGGCAGCCGTGGCATAATGTGATGTTGAGTGTGAAGTTGCTGTGTGCTGCGGTGGATAGGAGCCCCACCTCCTCCCACGCTCTGATGAGTAGAGAGAGCAGGAGAGACGGAGAGAGGGGAGCAACTAACCTACCCACAGCATCTCACCACTTGCTCTCTGGAAATACTTCAGATTAGGCTTTCTCTTATAGCCGATCCGCTTTCAGAAAATGGCACCTCCGCCGCCGTCTTTTACGCATCTCGTGCGTCCCCGGAGCGCGCTCTGAGCCAGCGGCCGTCAGAGGAGAGCGTCGGAGAAACTTGGACCGACGGGATGCTGTACGGCCAGTGCATATCTTGCTAGGGATCAGTTTGTCGAGGATTGAAAATGGCACACAGCGGGGCATCCCTACGGAGCGACGCTCTTCTGCTTTAGACGCAAACTGCTCTGAACTTCGACGCTGACGGAAGCTGCCGGCTGTTCTGAGAGAGAAAGATCGCGAATCCGACGGAGAAAGTTCCCTACAGTGCTGCTGGATTCTGCGGCTGCTGAAAGTGAATTTTGGTGGCCAGTGCGCTGTGACGGAGGTTTGAGGGTTGGACACCTGCCTCTGGAGCCCTGGTGAGCGCATCAGCAGCTGACGGACTGCCAAAGCGCGCACAACAACACAACAAGTCTCCGGCGCAGGTACGGGCATTTCTGCTCAATTAATCAACAAAGTTTGACTTATTTATGTTTGTCAATGTTAAAGATTTGCATAGAGAAAAGAGTGAAGTTTCTTTTAAAAAAAATAGCCTATGTAATCATCGGAGGCGCTGCGTATTTATACCCAAACTGTGCTTCGGTGGACCTTTTACACAACAAGTTGCCGGCGGTTGACTTCCAGCCTACAGTAAAATAGACTGTCGGCGCACAGTAGCAGAGCAGCTGCGGGGTGTTACAGGTTGATGGGAGGCTGTGGCGGAGATGCAGCGGTCCAGATATGTCACCCGCAATAAGGATCCTCCGCGTGATTGATTAGACGACGCATTTCAATTAAAGCGCATCCGAGGAGGCTGAAGTTCCCGCGTCCGTGAGTGATGGTATGAAGTCATTAAGTGCCGCGTATCAGTCCACTTCAGCGACACAACACGACCGCGCTGGCCGATCGCTCTAATTGCATTTTATAAGCCTACCATTATGGCTCTGTGAAGCAGAAAATGTGATCCAAAAGCATCACCCCCCCCCCCCCCCCCCTCCTCCTCACTCGCCATTTACTTCATACTGGCCGCAAACATCACACTAATCACCATCGTTATTGCGTCTTGATCGGGCTCTCTTCACTCGTTTAAAAAAAGAAAAAGAAAAAAAAACTGTTTCTGCGTAAATATTTCTGAGTTTTTTTCAGTATTGCTATAAGAAATGTGGTTAGGGGTGGGTCTGTGGCGTTTTTTTTCCCGTCACCCCGACACTCCACTGGCCACCAGGCACATTTTAGTGATGTCAGTCCAAGTTCCCACACTTCTGCAGGCGAGGTTGCAAGGCCGTCAAAACAGAGCACATCAAAACAGCCCTGCATCTATCTATCTATCTATCTATCTATCTATCTATCTATCTATCTATCTATCTATCTATCTATCTATCTATCTATCTATCTATCACCCTGGTAAAAGCCACCCAACCCAACTCTGTGTGTGTCACTGTAACCATCCCTGACCCATCAGTAAGTGCATTCCTCCATCTAAATAGCCTGGTAATTACAGAATGCAGCTTCTTTGATCTTGTGCTTAATGAGATTTTTTTTTTGTGATTGCAGTGGCCCTCCATCAGAGTTTTTTTTTTGTGTGTGTGTGTGTGTTGCTCAGCCTACATAGGCAACAGTTAAATGAAATGGCCTTGTCCCGAGCAAATGTTCCTCAACCAAAGGCCATTGCTTTCTCATTACCGCAGGCTGAGGTTTGCAGTCGGTGGAAGTTTTGCAGTAAATTCTACTGGTAGATCAGCTGTGTAAGGGGACCCGTGGCTGCGATGCCACCTATCATAAATCATGCCGGTGGGAGGGTAATGGACTTTACCTGTTATACTAGCTAAAGGCGCAGCGTCAGCCGATATATCAAATCGCATCAGTTAAGAAAATCATTAAATCACCAGTTATCTCTCCGCGCTAGCTAAGCAGCGACGAGCGCATCCCACCTCTAGAATTCATGAAGTTGATTTGCAGCAGGCGGAATCGCTGGTTCTGCAGGGTCTGGTGCTGCTGCAGTTCCCACATCACAAGCAATTAGTGCACAAATAATATTTTCATTAATGGCTGTCCGTCTGTTTCTTCCTGACGCAACCACAACCTCTCCATACCTCAGTAATCTACAGCTATGCCTCAGTTAATTCAGGGCTTGAGTCATTTCTGCTGGATGTGTGGAGCAGCCAACTTAAAGAGCAAATGTCATCCATTTAGTGACTGAGTTGGCTCAGTCTGTATAGTCTGTCTCTATGGCAACCAGAACCACCACATGTGCTGTGCTACACATTTACATCGTTCTTCATTTTTAATACAGGCAGTTTTTTAGGAATAATAACACACAGAAATATATTAAGATAGGCATCTCTTATCATTTATGGTTTTCCATCTAAATATCGTTAAATTAAATCAAAGCAATTTTCATCCACTGAAGTAGGATTTAAAAGAAGGCGAATCCGTTAAATTCACAGATTTAATGATCATGCCACTTACAAGAAACACATGATGATGAAAACAATCACAACAGATTTACTGTTAAATGAAGTACTGAGTGGATGCTGAAAAAGCATCTCCTGCACAACACTTCTCTTTAATGAAGTAACTCATTCATATTGTATCAGGTAATCATTAAGATAACTAATAACTGAATAAGAGAGGATCTGCTGGGTCGAACCCTAAATATAAACTGCATTTTGTTGGTGAGCACACAGCTGCAGAGATGAAACTGATACGCATGAAATGTGCATTCCAAGTTGTTTTCCTCCTTTTCTCTGTTTCTGTCTTGAACCAAACACAAGCGGGGCAGTTTTGGGAGGATGCTCTTGAAGTCGGAGTGAATGAATCGGACCCTCCACAGCGGCAGGGATGTTTCTGTTTCGCCTCCAGCTACTGCAGGAGTGGGTCTGGCGAGGAAGAAAGGAAGGCGCCAGTTTTTTCCGCGGTCATTGTTATGTACTGCTGCCTCATTAGAGCAGAGAAGTGTCTCCTTGGGAACAACTGCACGGTTTAAGCCCGGCTGGGATGCTGATAGTCGACCCCGCAGAAGTTGAAATGTTCTTCTTTGGACAGTGGGGTCAGCTGGGCGGTGCGCTGCGTGAGGGAACCGTGTGAGACGCTTGTCAGACTTTCTGAAGACCAGATCAGCAGCATCAGTGTTGGTTGCTGTGCTTTTTGAAGAGAAGCTGTTGTTATTTAGTGTATTTAAAAGGGGTATTGGAACAAAATTGGTAGATTTGTGACTAAAGAAGAAACAGGAAATGAGGAACATTGTTAGGAGTCATTAGCCTTTAATGCATTAGTAGTTAAAATTCAAGTCTTCTCTTGTTTCCTTTCAAGTTGTTGCAGCTAGACTTTTTTTTTGTATATATTGTCTCAACAGCAAGCTTTATACTTTGTTTTAATTAATAAAAAAACTGTGGGTGTGAAAAGCTTTTTATCTAATCTTTTTTTAATGGAGATTTGGAAATGTATTGTGGATTAAAGCGCACAAGTGTTTTTAGAATTCACAGAGTTTAGCCTATTATTTAAGTAATGCTTGTTTCTTTTCTTTTCTTTTTGTTTTGCAGCCGATTTGTCTCTTTGTAGTAGCAATACCGGTCGGAAACATTCTCTTTGCCCCTAAGGTCATGCAGTCGGATATCATTCTCCGCACTCCTGCAGTGAATTTCAGTCAGACTGGAACACAAGTGACAACAGACTCCCGTGAGACAAGGCGGGCATAAGTGAGAACTTTTTTTCCCCCCATTTTTTTTCCTTTGCCTCTCAGCGACAGGTGAAGAAGTGCATTTGATTGATCTTCCCCAACATTTTGAGGATCTGTGGCATGGCAGCCATGGTGAGCGTGAGTCATGAAACGCTGACACTATTGTGGAGCCTTGCACTTTCATGTAGCAGCCCCAGCGCTCTTGATCTTAAATCTGACGCTAAACATGTTTTTTTCCCTTGGCTGCATTCTTCGTTTTCAAGTTAAAATCTTCATAAGACGCCTGGCAACAGTTCAAGGCCGCGTGTCCTCGCCCATATCACCGTGCTGTTCCGTTTTTCTCAGTTGTGTATATTGTAAGTATTTGGACTATTGAGATGGAAGCCTCGATTGTATTCCGAAGGTTATTCCTTCAGTCCAGTGAGATGCCGGTGGGTTTCTTTATCAGTTTGAAGCGAACGATAGAAAGGGGGTAATGCAGTACTGCATGTCTTTTGGAACTTTAATAACTCTCAGTCTGCAGAACGTCTAAAACAGTCAGAGATGCCCAAACATTACCCAGGATCAGAGTTTTCCCGTGGCTACTAAAATGTAGTGGTTTGATTTTTTTTCTTCTTTCAAGCGATTCTCTCCGTTGCCATGGTATTTATGTGTTTAGGTGTTGAGAAGATGAGTTTTGATAGATATATTTAAATAAAATTGGTCTCTCACTCCCTCACCTCCTGAATATTTCAGTATGGCATTACTTGTATGTGCCCCGCCGGATGGCATTTTCATAATGGGATTCACTCTTAGACCAGCCACAACCTTCAATATGGAAATGACGAAGAAACTCATTTGATTTTGGAGCAGCTGACCAAAACTCTAACAAGGCAAATACACTTGCAGTCACTGGAATAACTAGCCTCTTGTTCCTCCATTTGATTTTTATCTGATTCGTGATCTGCCCGCATCAGCTTGGAGTCTTAAGGGTCTTCCACACCATCTGGGATGGCAGATGATAACCAAGTTTTACAGAGGAAAAAAAAAAGAAAAAAAAAGCGCTGAGATGCAGGAAATGTCACCCTTAGTTGTGTTCAGCAGTTCTGTTTTATCCGTTTTACAGCTCAGGTAGCGAGCTATTGTGAGACTCGCAGCACTGTTGGCAGCCTCACATGATCCAGTGGAGGAGAATCTCAGTACAAGTTCCCCCTTCACCACTACTCTGGAGCACTTTGAGGTGGGGAAAAGACATTTCATGCTTCGAGCTCTCGCTATAATATTTGAAGCCGCGAACATGTGCTATTTAAAAAAAAAAAAAAAAAAAAAAAATCGCAATATCAAAGTGAAAAGAAATTGTCACTGAGTGACGGCAAAAGGCATCACTCAGTGATAAAATGGATGTTAGCGTAACAATGTAAACAAAGGGAAAAAAAGGAACAGCGATTCACTGGGCTGCCAGGCGCTGTGCCATCTGGAAGACAGGCATGAGGCCAACTGGAAGACATTAAGTCATGAGTGTCATCAACCATAACAATCATGTCACTATCAAAGCGAGCCTATTCATTGTTGAAGTGGCTGTAATGGAGGGAGGACAGTCCCAGCTAAACAAAACATTAGGAAAACAGCCACGGATTAATATTTCAATGAGCATTTTGTAATGATAACTTGAATTCAGCACTGAGAATTCAGAGTAAAAGATCGAAAAAATATAAGTATTAACTATGTAAAAGATAATATAATGAGACCTGCAGTATTGTAAACGGAGGATGATTATATTTTACACATTATAACGCATTCAATTACGCTTGGAATTCTTTTGGATTGATTGCCGCCACATATGTCTTTACTTGACATTCATATTCAAGCACCCATGTTTAAAAGGGAAACGATAAAATGAGAATATTAACAAATATATTTTCAAAAGCAAGAGAAAAAGAAACATTATATCGCAGTGCATGCAGCACGGCGCTTAGATGTTTTTACTTCTTCCCTTCGTTATTGCTCACATGAATGCACACGGCGCACTCTCCGTTCACGTCACATTGACTAGAGGTTCCCCCTGCAAATGTAAAAGGGTACACATCAATAACAGAGCAATTAGTGCATCAATAACCTGCACTTCCACTTTTAATGTATTCAGAAGCAATTTGATTTATCACAGGATTTCTGTATATCTGTGTTCGGCTGTAATACACTAGCTTTATTCCTCCCTGGAACACTGTGTCATGTCAGACGAAGGCACGCTACTTATTCTGCTCAGAATGACATTATTTGCTTGTATTTGTGCTTATTTATTTATTTTAATCAGCAATAAATCCCAGTCAGCTTGGGTGCTTTGATTCTGCTTGTTCATTCTCTGATCTTCATATTCCGTATGTGAGCACCTTTTTTTTTTTTTTGTTCATTGTACTCACAAGATTGACAGCCTGCAGATGGTGAGGAGATATTCACAGAGTGTGACAAAAAAGTATCTGGATTAGAGAGCACAAATAACTGCTTACCCTTCCTTTAAGACAATGGCTAAGGAACGGTATTGGATATGTATTGATCCAGTCTGGCCGATCCCGAAGCTATAAGAGCCAGTATTGATTAGTATATTCAAACAGTGCATCAGTAACACAAACTCAATAACCTCCGCACACGGCAGCAGTGAAAGCACCAAAATGAACAAGACATGATTACAGAAGCCCGGTCCGCTCTGTGATCACAGCATGCATGAAAAAGTTTGAAAATGTTTCCACCATGAAGTTTTCCGCACACTGGACCTTGATACTTAACCTCGGGGTTTTGCTGTTCAGTTACTCATAGCACTCCACACACACACACACACACACTAGAAATAATTTTAGTCTAAAGTCACTGCAGCATTAAAAATGCTAGAATTCTTGAGCAAGGGGGAATACAGATCAAAGAAGACACTCAAATAATGGGTTGTAATTGCAGAGTTAAAAGGTTCAAAATCAAACATAATGATTACAGTGTCTGAGCTAGCCAGTAGCAATGAAACGTGGATAGAAATGTCTCTATTGTGCATTGCTGAAAGCTGCCAGTGATGAATGTCAAGGTTTCATAATTTGCGATGAAAAGAAAGTTCCTCAGTAAGTTTACAAAACCTCCTCTGCAAACAAATACACCGAACCGCTCATCTGTCTGTACGGACAGCATTTCGGCTGGTTAGTAAGGATTTATTCTTTAGGGTGCCTTTCATACCATAGGTTATTTCAGATCTGCATTGCTTCCCAACTCAATGTCTAATAGTGTAATTCGGAAATAATGAGTCTCTTAGGTTGTGAGATTTTGTATTACATTTTTATTTGATTACTCAGCTGAAACAATGCACCATGGCCTTCTAGTTTGTTTTATGTGTGAGCTCGCGAGATATAATTTCATGTCCCGACAATAATTTCTGCATAAAGATTCGCAAAGCATAGATGTTCACTGAAACTCTTGATGCTCTGGGAAAAAAAAAAAAAAAAAAGATGCATTGCTGAAATAGAGGTATTATTGCTTTTTTTTTTTTCTTTTAGTAGCTCTTTTTTGTGCTGCCTCCTGGCCTGTAGGGTTTGCTTAGCTTATTGACAAAAACAAATCATTTTACAGCTGTACAGCTAAAATTAAATGAAAAAAAAAAAATATATATATAGTGTGTGTGCTTCCCTCTTCTTGCTTTAAATGTTTCACTCTGTTGCTGATGTGGGCTCAATGATTTCACTTTGAAAGAAAACATCATGTAATTATTGCCTGTGAAACTACTCTGCTATCAGTCATTAGGAAGCAGGTGAAATTGAAGAGTGATTATTTTAAAGGAATCATCATCTTGATGAGGACTTTCCTTTTCTTTGTCATTTTACAGGCAAATCTTCTGATGACCTAATGGAACTACATTTACGAGTAGCAGTGTTTTGGGTCGTGGTGCTGCACTGTGGCTCTGCTGAAGGCAGCATCCTGTACCGAGTCCAGGAGGAGCAGCCCCCCAACACTCTCATTGGTAGCCTGGCAGCAGACCAAGGCCTGCCAGATTCAGGACATCTCTACAAATTAGAGGTGGGTGCCCCTTATCTTCGTGTGGATGGAAAGACGGGAGACATTTTCACCACAGAGATTCCTATAGACAGAGAGACCCTGAGGGACTGCCGGTCCCTCGCGAAGGGAAAGCCCTGCTACCTGGAATTTGAAGTATCGGTGACAGACCTGATCCAAAACCAGAGCCCACGACTGATTGAAGGACGCATAGAGGTACAGGACATCAATGACAACACCCCGCAATTTCCATCTTCGGTGCTCACCATCTCGGTGCCTGAGAACACAATCATGGGGGCTTTATTCGCCATACCTCTAGCTACAGACAGGGACTCAGAGAGAAATGGAGTGGCTGACTATGCGCTGACTGCGGGGCCAGATGCAGCAACCCTATTTGGTTTACAAGTGGCTGATGACAGGGGAGGGAAGCTCCCACAGCTCATTGTCCTTGGCAACCTAGATCGTGAGTTAAAGGATTCTTATGAGCTCACCATCAAGGCGGTGGATGGAGGGAACCCTCAGCGCTACAGCAGCGCTTTGCTTCGGGTGTTGGTGACAGATGCCAATGATAACGCCCCAAAATTTGAAAAGTCTTCATATGAGGCAGAGGTTTCGGAAAATAGTCCAGTGGGGCATTCTGTGTTGCAGGTAAGACATGCATGTCTTCAGAATTTGCAAATTAGGTGTATATATATATATTTTTTTTTTTTTTCTTGGAAATATAAAAAAAAAGAAAAAAGAACAGACTGTTCAACCCTGAGAGTTAAAATTTGCCATCTAAAGTGTTTTGCTTTTAGGAAACCAAGGCCACAATTGTGGAGTCCCTTGCTTTCAGAGAAAAAAAAATGATGTGCAAGTTTCAAATCACTTCTGATATGCATGTTAAGTCATACTAGAAGTATTACAGCTTTAGCTCATTATGCCTTTATAGGTAATTAAGCTGCTTATTGCTTCTTGTTGTGTAAGGGTAACACAATGTCATGGTGTAGGTGTAAGATGCGCCATGTAGGATTTTCTCAAAATACTGCTGTGAAATCTTCACAGACTGCCATGAAAGAAATAGCAGCCCGAATATTTTACCATATGTTTTTCTGTGTTTTCCTGTTAATCCAGAAAGTAGAAAAAAGCTGAAGTGACATAACCATTAAAATCAGAGGAAAAGGAATAAAGAAATGTTCCTACATAAAGTGTGAATGCTGTGCTTTGAAGCGATCAGACTTCTCTTGATCCATTTATTCAGTCATTTAATGACCAATAATTAGAGGAGGAAATCACACACTGGTTTCCTTTAGATCTAACCCCAATTTGTTACATGTTTTTCACGCTTTTAACCACTGACTGTTTTTGATTCTAGGTCAAAGCAAATGACTCAGATATGGGCCCAAACGGAGAAATTGAATACACTCTTCACCAAGCGATAGACCCAGTGCCGAAACTCTTACGAATCGATCGGTCTACTGGCATTATTTATGTCAAAGGACCTCTGGACAGGGAGGAAATAAACAGCTTGTCCTTTTATGTGGTGGCAAGGGATAAGGGTCCTCAACCTAAAAGCTCGAAGACGTTTGTAACCATCGAGGTGACTGATCAGAACGACAATGCTCCAGCTGTTGAGATTCGTGGGATTGGTCTTGTTACTCACAGTGAAGGAGTGGCTAATATTTCAGAGGACATGCCAGTGGGGACAGCTGTTGCTTTGGTGCAAGTGTCTGACAAAGACGAAGGAGAGAATGCCGTGGTCACCTGTGTTGTGGCGGGAGATGTGCCCTTTCAGCTTCGCCCCGCCAGCGATTCCACCAGTGACAACAAGAGGAAATATTTCTTACAAACCACCACTCCTCTTGACTATGAAAGAGTCAGGGATTACAGAGTAGAGATCGTAGCTGTGGATTCTGGAAACCCAGCGCTCTCTAGTACGAACTCTTTAAAGGTGCAGGTGACCGATGTGAACGATAACTCGCCAATATTCTCCCCAACCTTATTTGAGGTTGAGTTTGCCGAGGAAAACCAACCAGGGGAGAAGGTTTTGGATGTCACCGCTTCAGATGCTGACAGCGGCACTAATGCCGAGCTCCTCTATAATATTTTGGCAGACTCATCCATCAAAGGTTTGTTTGAAATTGACCCAAACACAGGCGAGGTAAAAGCACGGAGTCCCCTTGATCGTGAACATAAAGAACGATATGAGTTTCGGGTCACTGCGGCGGATAAAGGCTCACCTGTTCATAAAGG
This sequence comes from Hirundichthys speculiger, assembly GCA_018398805.1. Classification (NCBI taxonomy): domain Eukaryota; kingdom Metazoa; phylum Chordata; class Actinopteri; order Beloniformes; family Exocoetidae; genus Hirundichthys; species Hirundichthys speculiger. Next base: position 3,262,302 of record JAGFBZ010000606.1, on the reverse strand, counting down.
AACAGCAACGGTTGTGGTAAAAGTCCTTGACTGCAATGACAACGACCCCAAAGTTCATGCTCAGTGGCTACAGCTTTTCAGTTCTGGAAAACATGCCTCCCCTCAGTCCAGTTGGTATGGTGACCGTCCTGGATATGGACAAAGGTGAGAATGCTCGTGTTCACCTGTCTGTGGAACCCGACGGAGGAAAGTTCGTTGTTCAAAATGGAACAGGCACCATTCTCTCCAGCATCTCATTTGACAGAGAGAAAGAAAGTAGTTATACATTCCGTCTGAAAGCAATGGATGAGGGAGAACCACCCAGGTCTTCATATGTGGGTGTCACCATCAATGTGCTGGATGAAAATGACAATGATCCTGTCATTACTAAGCCATCCAACTCCTCCTTCAGGCGCTTGTCACCTGTAGCTTCCCCAGATAGCCATGTTGAAATAGTGGAGGCTGAAGACTTGGATAGTGGCCCTAACGCCGAGCTGGTCTTCAGCATCGCTGGAGGAAATCCTTACCAGTTATTCCGTATCTCCCCCACCAGCGGGAGAGATCACTCTGGCAAAGGAGATGACCTCGCAAACACGGTGGTCTACATCGTCTGGTGGTCCGAGTGAGTGACAGGGGGAAGCCCCCACGCCATGCCACTGCCCTGGTTCACATATATGTCAACGAAACAATTTCAAATGTCACTTTAGTGGAAGCCTTAGTTGGACACAGTCTTTACACTCCACTGGATAGAGACATTGCCGGCGATCCTGAAAGTGGTTTTGCTGCACAGCGTAGTAACATTCTGTTTGGAAGCCTCGCCGGTGTGGCAGGAGTTGTAATGTTGATCTTGGTGGTGGTGTTTATTAGACACCGTATCCAGAGAGAAACAAAGAGTGGCTATCAAGCTGGCAAAAAGGAAACAAAGGACTTATACGCACCCAAGCAGGTGCCAAAGAACACAAAAAGCAAACGAGGAAGGAAAGGCAAACCCCAAAAGTCTCCAAAACCTCTCGGGGAGGAGGAAGAGGTCAGCCTTCAAAAAAGTCTCAAGTTTAACCTCGATGGAGTCAGTGATAGCCCCAGGATACATCTGCCCTTAACATATTCACCAGGAAGCCCCGATATAGGTAGGCACTACCGCTCCAACTCCCCATTACCCTCCATCCAGCTGCAGGCCCAGTCGCCCTCAGCCTCTCAGAAGCACCAGGCCGTCCAGGACCTTCCTGCCACCAACACATTTGTTGGAACAGGAGGAGACGACAACTCTACCGGCTCTGACCAGTACTCCGATTACAGCTACAAGACAAGCCAACCAAAGTATAACAACAAGCAGGTAAATTTGCCCCACGAAAATGTTTTGTCTGTCAGAGGACAGAATGATTGATGGCTGCAGTGTTTTAGGGTACTGAAGAGACATCATTAAATTCCCGCACATGCATGATTTGTTCTTATTATATATAACAGCTTTTAAACATCTCACAGACAAAATAACCATCATTTTGCACAATTTGACCAGCCACTAGAGCTTTCCATGATTTACTTAAAAGACAGTGACAATCAAATTTCAATAATGTGAATGGGATTTGATGTTGTTATTCCATCAGTCTGGATTGTAAAAATGCTAAACGATGCTTAAAAATTCACGGCAGAATACTTACTGTCATTCATTTATTTTTGATGTAATTCACTGCAGACCTGTCTGTTGTGTAGGATATTAAAGAGAAAGCAAACGTCTACTCCAATTTGAAATAATATAACTCCATTAAGCTGAAATAAGCTGAAATAAGATGGCATTTTCTTTGTTGCCACTGAGAACATAGACATATGGCCAATGTGACTATTCTTTGGGGATGAAGTAGAGATGCAATATAAATCAACTATTTCACTTGACTGTTACTGCAGTGACATGCTGTTTTGCTCCCGTGTAACTTCTCTGGGGGTTAGAACTGGATACACAGAGTATTTGTCCATTTGTCGTACTACTTGAGGACTGCAATGACCTGTCATATTTTGTTTTTTTGTCAGGTTGGGAGTAGATTTGAGCAGGCAAGGTCCATTTCTCCGTTACTTACTTCCGCTCTCCTGCCTGACCTCCAGTGCTCTGATCTCTGCGGGTCACTTGCTCTTATCTCCCTGCTCCTTATGCTCTTATCTCCTCTTATCTGTACGACATTTGGCAAGACTCAAATCGCCATGGAAACAGAAATATTATTAGTGTCAAAGGGGATTACAAACAGGAAAAAAAAGGAAAAAAAATCTAGAGTCTAGGGATATAAAGCTAGTGTGTCTCTAGGTTTCTGTGTCATTTGCAACAGTGTGTGTGTGTGTGTGTGTGTGTGTGTGTTGGGCCAAAGAAGTATAAATGTGTATTTTTATATGTGTGCAGGAAGGGATTAAGCAGACTACTATTATCCTTAAATAGTTTAACATGCTGTATAATACAGCAAAAATGTCCAGATGTCTTGATCCCCCATTTAGACCACTATGCTTAAGCCATTGAAACTGATCTCCTCTTTTTATTAATATATTGACAGTTCATTCAACATGAAAAAAAAAAAAAGGAAAAAAAAACTGTTAAAGATAAGACCGCCATATGGAAAAGACAGTAAACCCTGCCAGTTTTAAGGTTTGATGCAGGGGTTCCTCACCAGGCAAATAGAAACTCAGATGAACAACAACGTATGACGCTTTGTCATTACTTCTGTAACAAAAGCTAAGCAGGAATGCAGAAACTGCGGTTCAAAACTAAGTACACCTTTCCTGCTTTGTAGGAGCCAGGTGCTGCTAGTTAAATTCATGCGATTAATTCATCATTAGCACGTATGACCAACTCTCGAAAAGCAGATGTTTTGGCAGTTTGCTGGTCTGGAGCGTTCAGGTGTGCGCTAACAACTGCGAGGGGGAAAAGGCCGGCGATGATATACTGTCGCTGCCCTTCAATCTGGGAAGAGTTGTTGTGTGATTAGCCAAAAAATAGAAGTAAAAAACAGTACCTCGCATTTAAGACTAGTTTTCAGTGCACCCAGTAGTGGACGACCTAGCAGGAACAAAAAAAACGAGAGCTACAACTCAGTTTGCTTGTTCAGTGTTAAATGATCCCAAGAACTCCAGTAAAAGTACAACTGAATGGCTGAAACAAGACCTGCTGATGGTACGTTAAGAGCTGTCCATAAACATACGTTCACAAATTTAAATGAAGAAAAGTGGTAAAGAAAAGTGGGTCAGTATTACTCCATGATAATGCCTTACGGCCGGTGTCGGTTACGTGTGGAAGCGTTTCAGGAAGGCAGAGAGTTTGAGCAGAGCATCAAAAAGCTGAGCTTTGCCCAGACTTTATGCAGATAAAGGCATCCAGCGCCAGTGCTTTATTCAGTCAAGGTAGACATTGTTCTCTTTGTCATTGCATCCCATAGAAACCTTTTCCTTATGACCATTGCATCAGTGGTGGTATCAAACGGTATGCATTGGCCAAATTTGTGAAAACTTTACGTCGTTATTCAAATCCACAGAGGGGGAGCTGGTTGTGGCTTTTGCAGGTTTCTTACTTACCATTTATAATCCCTCGCTGCCTTCCTATCAGGACAGCGAGTGAAGGAAATAAGGTATAAAGGTGGAAGAGGTGGAGAGCAGAGTTATTCTTATTTGCTGGGGTGATTTGGTTAAGGTTTTAGTTTCTATTTATGCTTTACTACAAAGTCGCAACATTTTAATGAACCTCAGATGCAACTGTAACTTGAAATTTTGAAGTGCACGCCACCAGTGCAAGTACTACGTTAAAAAAATAGGGGGAGAGATGAGGCCGCAGGTGGAAAATCGCTGGTGGTATAGTGGAACGTTATTACTACACATTATTACTGATGAAGGTCTCGAGATAAGCTTCGTTTTTCTGAGGTTCCTGCATTTTGTCTTAGTTTTTAGTTAAATGAATTACACAATTTAACATGACATGCTGTTGTACATCTGAGGTTGTATTTACCTCATTTTTAAATGATTTTACTCATTAGTTTCTAATGATGTACTTGTACGTAAACCTTAGAACTGGTAGAAGCTGTACCTTCTCGTTCACATGGCTGTAACTACAAAGAACCAACAACAACACAAGACTTTCCCAACAACAAACAACCACAGCCGCAAATTAAACATGTGATATTCAACCTAACATGACTGACAACGATGAACATCACAGAATGATCTATTTGTGAACCACGCATCAACTCGATCTTGCCATGTGAGATTCATGTTTCCACAGCGGTACTCAAAGGCTGGCCATTACGTGCTACTGAAAATATTTGACACTGATGTATACGCTTTTTTTTTTTTTTTTTCATCCAACATGAGTTGACACGGGCTTTCAAGATGCTTCCCACATCGCAGTGTCACAGGTACAAAACAGTTTGACACTCCCCAAGGCTTTGCAGATAATGTCTGCCACATAAACATTAACAAAAATAGAAAGGGAAAGCATGCCGCTGAGTTTTGAACATGTGTAGGTGACACATTTTTTTTTTTGTGGAAATAGCTTCAGAGCTAGTCTCACAGATGACTGGTTGGTAGCTTCAACAGATGCTGCCTGACAACTTAGGTGATCACAAGCCTTATGTGGGTGGAGTCAGTTTAGAGAACAGTCACCGCTGTCTCGTTGACCGACAGCATAAGGGACAGAAATGACTGCAAGCCACAGGGTGTGTCTGGGTTTTTGTGTGTAGTGCCAATCTCAGCATTTGTGTGCCGACTTGCTGCTTAGTGGAGGAGTGTTAATTGTAACTGCGGCGCAGCTGTAAGCTCTCAGTGCTTGACAGTATTTCATATGTGATTTCTCAATATGATAACATAAACACGTATGAGACATGGGCTCGGGTGATTGACAGTCCGTGCAAAAACATGGACAGATGCTGAATCTTATGTGACATACCTCAGCAGATGTTGTCTCATGTATGGCATCCCCTCTCACATCGGGAAGAACAGATTGACCAAAATATATAATTAAAGTAACTGCCAAGTGATGTGACAGATGCGGAGTGGTACCCTTGCTGTAATTAACCGTGCTGCTCTTGACAATGGATTTTTATTTGGAATGTGATCAGGTATCTGGCTTCGCGCTTCAGTACATTTCTTGTTATGTCGAAAGCTTACAGCCTGTGCTTGTACAGTTTATGGACACTTTCTTTTCTTTTTCCTTTTTTTTCTTAAGCTAGAACTGTCTGCATGTGTCATTGCTTATCTCCAGCTTTCTCAGGCTTTAATTAGTGGAAGTTTCCTTGCAATGTCTTCTCTTTTTTTGCACAGGATCTGAGTCACGATTTAACAAACTGATCAGAAGTTTTGATCATAAAGCTGTGACATGGACATATGTGTGTAGTCTTGTGCAAATGTCTTTTCTGAGCACTAGACCGAGTGTTAGACATTGATAGTATAGACATGGTGAAAACATGAGTTTACTTTGCTCCACTTGAAGTTGGGTTTCTGACTGCGGCATGCTGGGAACAGTTTGAAGAATCATGATTGTATCGTTAAAGCTATGCTGAAAAAATTGCAAAAATTCTATGAAAGGCCAGTTGACTCGTCAATACCTTTGCTGAGGTTTAGAGTTTAAGCCAGGTGTTAAATCCCTATGTGATGTAAGACTCTTGTGTGACCTCTTTAACACGACTATACCTTTGGTTTAACAGCTGCTGCTGAGGTTTAGCTTGATCTCCGCTGCACTGTCTTCAAAATAATGTCATGTTGGTTGCTAGAGGTTTGCTTAAACCTGATGCAGGTAAGTTTTGACATGAGTAAATGTATTTTTTGACTCAAGGAGACACGTGAATCACCGCACACACATAATTGTGTTAATATTTACCATTATTTAGGCTTGTGCAGGGTGTTCTAAATTAAAAACCAGCAGAAGATATTTATTCAGCAGGATCGTTACACAGTCCAGAAACCTGCATGCGGACGCATACACCCACACTCACACCCACATACAAAATAATGTTAACAGAAATATGTAACTGATGAAGACTCACTTTCTTAAGTGTCTTCTGCTGCTGTTAGAAGGCCTACCAGGTGCACGCTCCTTGCAGTGTGCATTTGGTCATTGAGGGCTTTGTGGGGGCTCCTGGTTCTGAGCTCAGGTAACCTTGCTGTAAAACTGGTCTGCCAGGAATGTACCATACCTGTGTTTGAGTGTGGCCATTATGGAGCCCCGTTTAAGTCATAATTCAGTGAATAAATGAGTCTATTATTATTACGAAATTAAAGGCGTTTATTATTATGAAATATTTCCTATTATTATGAAATGCATGTTAATTATTATGAAATATTCCTATTATTATGATAATGGTTTCATTTTTCATAAGAATGAGCTTTTACATAATAATGGCTTTGTTTTTCATAAGAATGATTTGTGTGTTAATCATAGCAGAGAGGGCGGAGCCATTTATGTGATTGGCTGCTCCTTCATTCAGGCATAAGCAACAGAACAGTGAATCCTCAAATCGGGTCAAAATAGTATCGCCTAATAAATTATCATTTTCGATATTGTCTGCTAACCTGGTCAAGGTTTCCCGTAGCTCAGTCCAAGCTGCCATAGCTACAATCGGACTAGGAGCTCACCTTGATGACCCCACGGCCCGCTGCTAACGGGACCTCACGGCCAAAACTAGTCGATGTCAGAGCGTAGAATGGAGAAGGATCAGCCAATGAGCGTGCAGGTCGACCACTGGTCCCGCCCAGTGGCAAAATGTCATTATTATGTAAAAGCTCATTCTTATGAAAAAGGAAGCAATTATGTAAAAACAATTTCTTTGATAAAAAAAAAAGCTATTCTGAAATAAACTATTATGCTTTAAACTAAGATTTAATAATAATGAAAAAATATATTTCATAATAATTACATTTTTTTCATAATAATGGGAAATATTTCATAATAATATACATATAGTTCATAATAATGGGAAATATTTCATAATAATAAACACGTATTTCATAATAATGGGAAACAATTCATAATAATGGATACGTATTTCATAATAATAAATGCCAGTATTTCATAATAATAGACTAATTTATTCATTTAATTATGACCCAAACAGGGCTCCATAGGCCATGGTGTCTTTTTGTATAAAAAAAAAAAAAAAAAAAAGGTTTTGTGGCCATACCTGTAATTACCTGTGGTTTCAAGCTCTCGCCGTCTTCAGCGAAAATTGTCACAGTTGCTTCCCGAGCTCATTTTGTACGTGGGTCAGTCAATTCATCTGCACCTGCTCCCGTGCACCAGCTCTTGTATGACGCTGAGTTTAATTATACCAGTTAAACCAGATCGCCTGATGTTTGACTGACTCATTTCACGGGAAGGGATATAGCACAGTTTTGCAGCTTTTGAGCCTTTGGTGATAATTTCTTCAGAATATTTATATTTGCGGATGTTTCTGCTTATGTCTCTTGACATTTTTGCTAAATCACAATATAATGCAACACGTTTAAGTAGCTTATCAAGGCCATTAGGATGTTCTTTTATTGTCTTGTCAGTCTTTGTAACTTAAAGTGGCTCTTAAAGTGTCAGTGGATGACAATTATGACTCCGGCACAAGCCAGACTCAGATCTTGATTAGATGGCTGAGACGAAATCATCACGTAAGCTCCCTTTAAAATACTTTAATGATGTACCGAGTCATTAGATGTCCTTCCTTTTATTGTATTAATGAAATCAGTTTTGTACATAAAGCATTTGATTTCATGAAGACTGCATTGACTCACAGGGTTAATACTAACATTTTAGCAAAGCCTACTTCTGGTTTCAAGCCCTTTTAACTGTAGATCACCTAAAGTCTTCCATGTTCCAATATTGCAGTCGAGTTCAACTTTGAGCAGCTGTGGGTTAAACTTGGAATTTTTTTAATGGTGCCCTTTGGTGCCAAACCACAGCTAAATTAGCCACTTGCTAACTGCCAGTGCAATTTATCCGTATTTTATTGATATATTTTTCCACAAATGTTGATAGACTAATGTTTAGTTTAGTTAAATGTAGGGGACGCCCCTCCCATAAATGAAACAGCTTGAAGCTAAAATGTGAATTATTTAAATAAAGTGTGCCCAAGAAAGGCTTGTTGAGGATGTCAAAACTCTAACAGATGTTTCAGATGTCCTAATTAGATCACAGTGCTATCTAAGCACGTGCCAGCTATATGTGGAAAGCAATTCTTTGTTTTGTTTCCCCACACTAGGAGCTGCTACTGCCATCAATTTAGAAACATTTTGATCTTCTCCCAAGACTCTGTACAGAAATGTTCAGCCCTCTAATTGCTTTAGATTAACCCACTTAGGCAGAGAATACTGTTATAGAACAGACATGTTTCCTTTGAACAGAGTTGAGGAGACACGATCGAAGATCGTGCCATTTCTATGCAGTAAAAATTAAATACATCTTCTTTTTTTTCTTCCAAAATGGTTATTGAAAAATAAAGAATAGACATTGACATTCAAAAACCGTAATCACAGTTGTAACCAATGGTTGTCATGTCCTGCGTGTACCTGGAACCAATTAGATTCAGTTCCACGGGCGAGGTCTTTTCTGCCTACACATCCAAAGCTTCTGTGCAAATTGAGCACCTTTGAATCACCGGCGGAAAGGAAGAAGATGCACTTGTGTGGAGCCGATTAAAAAAAAAAAAAACAACTCCATTGCTCTATGGTCCTCTATCAGAATACTTGGAATTATACGAAACACTACTTATGTGTTTAAAATGCTAAATTTGCAAAAGAGCTGCTTCACCGTAAGCAGTAAACACCCACCAACACCTAGAAAATCAAAAAAGACCTGACTCATTTATAAGGTGCTGTAGCTCAGCTGTGCTGAATCTCAATAGAGGTCCTTACAGTCGCTTTCATACCGCCTGCACCTGTTTGAGTAATATTCTAATTAAACTGGGGACAGTGGGAATTTTCCTCAGGGTCTTGGCAAGTGAAAGCATTCTCAGGTGTATGCCACAATTTTGTTATTGAGCCTAGGTAGACATTTACATCCAGTAAGTGTGGATTTCAAAGGAATCATTATGCAGAAATATCCTATACTCAATGAATTTATTATGTGCTGTACTTCATGTGCTGTGTAGTTAAGTAAGAAAGACATAATGGGAAATAGTTATTTCTATATATTATTCTGATTGACACTTTACTTTATATTATTACCATCATATAATAATTCAAGCAATCTGTGCACAACACTTGCAATTAACCGCTGCAAACAGGACATCCATCCATCCATCTATCCATTAACGTCCGCTTGTCCGTGAGTGATTTGTAGAGCCAGCAGCCTAAGCAGTGAGGCTCAGACCTCCCTCTCCCTGCCCACCACATCTAGCTCCTCCAAGAGGATACTGAGACGTTCCCTGGCCACTCAGGAGACATAATCTCTCCAGCGTGTCTGTGGTCTACCTTGGGCTTTTCTCCAGGTTGGACGTACACGGAGGCATCTGAGAGCCATACTTACCTAAATGCTCGGTCCACCTCAGATGGCTCCTCTTGATGTGGCGGCGCAGCAGCTCTGCTTCGAGTCCCTTACGGATGACTGAACTTCTACTGAATATAGATCGACCACTCAGTGAGTCTTACCTCTTGGCTTAACTCTCTATTCACCACGAAAGACCGGCACAGAGTCCGCACAACTGCAGACGCTACACCGATCTGCCTGTCGATCCCCTGCTCCATTCATCTTAAAAGCCCTTTTCCATTTGAGAGCCATTGTCTCAAATTTGGAGGTACTGATTCTCATTCCCACAGCTTCACACTCGGCTGTGAACCTCAAGTGAGAGCTGAAGGCCTTTGCTTGATGACCAACAGGACCATGTCATCTCCAAACAGCAGATAATAGACAATAACGAAAGTGTCAATAGTATAGACCAGTGGTTCTCAACTGGTAGGTCACGACCCAAAAATGGGTCGCAGACCCGTTTTCAGTGGGTCGTGGGCCTTTGCCTGGGGAAGGAAATGCTAAAAAAAAAACAAACAAAAAAAAAGCGTGCCATTCATACTCCTTAACAGTAGATGGCGATAATGCCCTGTAATGCGAGTTGACACCCGCCAGTTCACACCATAGAAAAAGACCTGCAAAGTTTGTTTCCATATGTTGAGCAGGTGAAACACAGATACAATGAAGAATATATGAGTTATGGATTTTCTTGTCTTGAAGACAAAGGTCAGTGAGTGGTTATTCAGCTAAAACTATATATTTTGAGTTCTTTTTGAAACTACTGCTCAGTGGTTGCACTGTTTTATTTTATGTTTGTGCATGTTGAAAAAGGCTGAAGTTACTGAAGTGACGTGTTTTGGATTTAATTCAAATGCAGCTAATTGAGCATCAAAGAGAATATTTCCAACTTAAGTCATTTTGGTTATGCTTTTTTGGTTTTTGCCATTTTGGTTCACCAATAAATTGGCATTCTGTGATATTCTATTTTGCTATCTCCAATTCAAACTGCATGATCTTTTCATTCAATAAATTTAAGAAGTTGGAAATTTTCCTTGATTTGGGTCACGGCTTGTCATTAAGGGTGATGGTGGGTCCTGAAGCCAAACCAGTTGAGAACCACTGGTATAGACAATTCATAGTTCCTCGACGATGGAAAATAAAAAAATTAAGCTACTTGATGTAACTCCAATTTTAGTACTGTAAATGGGGAGCAACTAGAAAATGTTGATAATATTTTTTATTAAAAACACTTTCACACTAAAATGAGGAAGGTATCAGAGTAGATGGTGTGTGTAAGTAGTAGGCAGATTGGTCTTTAAACAGACTAGGAAAAGAAGAAAATTATACTCAACTCCAAGTGTATTACCATATTACATTTCGTTTTTTCAGCAAACTTGAAGCATGCACAGCCCGTTACATTTAATAAGACCCGTTTTTACATTTACTTGTTCCATATTAGGGCTTTGATTAAAGCTGCCCTATGTAGCAATATCATTTCAAGCCACATGGGGGCAGCGTATTTCAAGAAAGTTCATTTGCCAGTCCCTGGCACTAGACTTAACGATAAGGTCCTCTGGTGGTATTACACGACATACCGGGCCATTCACCATTCACAAGAGCGATATTAACATTGTTTGCCATTGTGGTCAGATGTGGTACTGCAGCTTACAGTGGCTTCTGTGCATTTCCATCAATTGGAACTACATTTCTCGGGAGATGCACATCAGAGTAAATTCAGTTAGTGAAGTTATTGCGTAGGCTGCTACACTGTGTGCATGATTACACTCTGATGTTCAAGCAAAAAGTTTCATTTTAATTTAGAAAAAAAAATATTTTACTTTACAGGGTCAGAAAAAATTAACACTGTTATTTCTCTGCATCACTGGTGAAAAGGCAACTGAGAAAAACTAAACAAATGGCTGAAAAACAAAAAGCACATCTTGAAGTGTGCTATCATTTAAAATACTTTTTTTTTCTTTTGGTGTCCCTGAAAAGACCTTCTGCTTTTGCCATTTGTTTCGTGCTTCTATATTTGTTGCTCCAGTGAATTTGTGCCGCGTCATGGTCTGTTAGCGAGTCCTGTGTGCAGCTTCAGGTGCAGTCAAAGTGATAATGTGTTCTCCATTTGCAACTGCTTGTCTCTTTGCATGTCATTTCTTACAGGTAGTGCCTTGAGCTCATCTGGCCACTGTGACTCTAAACTGGCACAAAGTGGGTTTCAGCTATTGAGAATTAGAGAGCTTTTTTGTTATAATTATGTTTATACGACTGCTGCTGCTGGTTTAATCAGCAGTCATTTGCTGCGACGTTTTCATGTGTAGAAAACAAACAGTAAGCTGCAGAAGTGAAGACACTGAGAGCTTTGTGCATTGTTCCGGTTTGCCCTTGAATGTGTGATTATTGCATGATGGTTACTGAAGAAACCAGGTGACTCACCTTAGCCATTAGAGCTGATAATTAGCCCTGTTGGGTCCAAGAGTTGACACTTTTTTTTTTCACACTGCAATTAATGAGAGTTTAACATTTGAACAAAAGAGAGTGATGTAAAACATAGAGGATCATGTGCTCCACAGTGTTCAGAACCATTTGAAAAGCTGTATTGCATTCTCCGTGTGTACACGTGGCTCTAAATGCTTTTATTCTTCCACAATGAATAAGCGTGGCCCTCCTCAGGGGTACTTGTTCATCTCCATTGCTTTTTTGCAGTTACCTAAAGCCAAAGCAGTGGATTCGTAGCTCGGAAGCAGGGTAGAGTGAGTCAGTGTGAGTCTTAATTAACCTGCTTCTTTGTCAAGCTGGGCCCACACTTTGTGAACTTTAGGCATCCCTTTGAGCTGAGATTAGCCCAATTTAGTTCAATACAGCTGTTTGAAGTCAGCAGAGGTGTATTTCAGACGAGGCCAGGGGCAAAATTTGCACTTGTTTTACAAGAATGTGACACATTATTCTCTTTTACTTGTACTCAAGACCAGTGGAACCAAGAAATCATTGAAGATATGTCATCTACAGTGCTCTGAATAGCTGGGTACACATAGAGTGCAGCTGACTTATTTTCCCTATCTTTTCCTATCTCCGTTTCCAGTCTGCCTTCCAGTATTTTTCGGAGACACACACTCACATATCTTTGTGCAGCACATATTTGCCCTGGCTGATTACCCAGAAAAGGAAGGCCAGAGGGAAAGTGGAGTAATTTACCCTGCCCGTGCTGCATGTTTTGCTTACTGTTTTATAGGGGCAAAGCGAGATTCAGTACATTGCAATGGCCCTACATTAAATTGAAAAATTGCGGTGCATGTGCTTTGTTTAGTCCCCAATGCTGCTGCCATTTCACATCTTAACATCGTTTCCAATTTCCAGTTGTAAACCTAAACACTGTGCATCTTAGTTTTACCAAACTGAAAGACCTAAATACACCACACTGATATATGTATGTTAAAATAAAATAAAAGAAAAGAAAAACAACTTAAAAGCTTAGAGAAAGAAATGCAGCATTTTTGGATGATGTGATGTTTATGACATGATAACTAACAATGAAAGGCTGCATTTCAAGTAATGGATGTGTGTTTCTTTGATCCAGGCTTGAGGGCATGGCTGGATCTCATCAAACACAAAGATGACAGGAGCAGATTGTATGTAGGAAGCTTTCACAGTTTTAGTTATTTTTAACTTGGAATCTTGGAATCCTGCTGAAGAAAGACTCTAATGTGATGTACACAGTGGATCTTGTTCGCCGTTGCTCCTCTTACATCATCTCCTTTGCCTTTCCTCCCACATCCTTCCAGAAATACTGGATCAGTCGGCTCCGTAGTGTGTCCAGTTCACGGTTTCTACATTCAGGTAACTGTCACACGAGGTTGTACTCAAATGCAGACAGCAGTGGGTGAAATAATTTCAGCCTTATAGTTCTCAACAAGGAGTGGGATTGGAGCATGCAGCACACAGCAGCAGAGCATACAGACAGGCTTGACAACAACAACTGGTTGTCAGAAAAGATGCGGGCGAACAGATAACAGGAGGATCAGACAAAGAGATGTTGGCCAGACGCTGTCACAGGCGCGTATGTAATAGGACTGGCTGGAGTGCTAAAGCGGAAGGGTACCACACTGTACATGCCTGACATTATTTTCATATTCCTTGGATATAGCAGTACTTTCTAAACAATATCAGATGAATAACGGTGGGTTTACATGAAAAGCACGCCAGCATTGAATCCAACAACACTAAATGCTGAGCAGTACAGCATCCTGTGGAGCTACGCAGGTCTTCTAGCATCTTGTTTGCGCTGTTTTCCATCAGAAAATAAGGCCAAGGACTCCGGAGCTCTTTCATTGTTTTGTGCTCAAGCACTGCGGGAAAAGACTGGATACTTTTAATTTAATTTTGTTTAGGATGAGTGAACATAAAGACTCAGCGAGCAACTTCCCCTGGAAGTAATTAAATTAAAGCATCCCAAAATATTCTTCATGCATCCTGAGAGGATTTGGTGTGTTCACAGAAAATCTTTTGTAGAAAAATTGCCACAATTTCACATGTGAAAAGCAGTCTGTTTAAACATCAAAAACATTCGGAACAAATGTTTTCAGTGTTTGCAGCATCGCGGTTCCTCATTATAGCGACTGGTTGGGACTAAATTTGGACATTACAGACGGACTGTAAAGCATTACATATTGCCACATTTGCATGAGGTGTACGTGAATATTCATAAAAAAAATAAAGCCTGTGAAGCTGTCAACCATTTTTTTCAGTTTTCTCAAGTCATGCACGACTTAATTTGGTATATAGTTATCATTTAGGACTTTTAACTTCAATTCCAGAAGCATTCCAAAAGAATTCTCAATAATCCACATTTTATTCACAATATAATGTAGAAACTGAAGAAATGTGTTATCCTAAGGGAAAAACAGGTAATTTTGAATTTGATGGTGGCAGCCTGTCTCAGAAAACTTGGACCGTGGTAATGTTTACCACTGTGTAGCATGAATCCCCTTTATCTGGGTACTGAAGAGAGCAGGTGCTGGAGTCTTGAAAGAGTCATGTTGTTAAATACGTATCCAATATGAGATTATAACTGCTCAACAGTCATGGATCTTCATAGTTTTATTTTTTTAAGTAAAGGTTCACCCAGTGTTTGCAGGAGTTGGAAGGTCTGGACTGCAGGCAGACCAGTTCTGCTGACAGTACGTGGTTGAGCATTGTCTTGCTGAAAGATGCAACACCTTTCCTGGAAAAAAAAAGACATCGACTGGGAGCATATATTACTCTAAAACCTGCGGATACCTTATGGTATTGATGTTGCCTCCCACATGTGCCAGCTGCCTGCTCCATACATGCTAATGCACTCCCATACCATCAGTGATGTGGGCTTTTGAACTGAGCACCGACAGCAACCCAGATGGTTCCTCTCCTCTTCAGTCCAGAGGACACAGCGTCCACGGTTCCCAAAAAATGAAATTTGAAATTTTGATTCATCTGACTCCAGGGCAGAGTACCATTTTGCCTCAGACGCTCACATATGACTACTTCTTTGATGATAGATCTTTCACCTGCGTTTGTGTTTGACAGTAATTTCTAGTTTCCTTGAGCCCACGTAGTTATTTTCCATTAAATAATCTTACGTCTCTGACCTGCTGCCAGTGAACCTAAATAGCATCAAGGTGTTCCTCCAGGGGTTTCTGTTGGGTACAACTTTCATTTACAGCCTTTTGTTACTCACCCAGTTTTTTATGGATGTGTTGCTGCCATCAAAACTCACAATGAATTAGAAATGGCAAAACATCTCATTTTGAACATTTCATATGTTTTCTTTGTTCTATTGTGAATAAAATATGGGTTCACGAGGCTTGAATATCATGATATACTTCTTGGTGTCCCATCTCTTTTTCAGAAGTGGAATTGCAATGACTATTTCATTTTGCTGGATATTGAAAAGATAGAAAATAATGTAGATAATTGACCACATAAGCTCTTTGATGTGGGTATTACTAAGAAATTATCGTTTAGAGCTTTATGGACAAGATAAAAAGTGGAGAGAAGAAAAGTTTGGTTAAATTTTAAGTTAAATTTTAAGATATATTTATAAATGCTTTTTCACATATCCTGATTAAGGCCTTAACAAAATCCTTATAGTAGTGGTCTGAACATCTTCAGATGTTGGAAGCATCAAAGCCATAGTTATGGCTTAAGTTATTAAGCCACACACACTTACTGCACAAAACTTTCAGTAATCTACAACCATATATATTGTATTTAAGTTGCTTGTAGCTGATTTTCTCACTTCCTTCTCATCCTCCTTCAAATCAGAGTTTCTCCCTGATCAATCCTGATGGAACCGCTGCCATATGTTTCCAGCAGCCAAGCTTGTGTAGGTCCATAACCAACCAACAAACACACATTTTTTTTTCTTTTCTTTTTTTTTCTTTTTTTATTATTTAGCTTGCTGGCAGAAGTAGTGAACATCACAGCACCAGAAACAGCTCTGCAAATTAACATATCATCCAAAAGCCTGCATGTACTGAATTCCTGCAGTGCCTTTGGAAAAGAATCTGTCTCTTGAATTGTTATGGGGAAGCAGAGAAGAGGTTGGTGTGTACACAAATTAATTATTTGTGAAATAATAAAAAAAAAAAGTCCAAAAGGAGAGACCTACAATGGACAGAAAATGAAATTAGTGAATTATTCCAGCCACAGCCATCTGATCTGTGTTAAATATGACTGTAGCTTCTTGTTAAGCATCCCTCTACTTTACTTAATTTCATTTTCATGGAGGTATCCTTTCATTGCTTTAAAAAAAAAAAATGTCCTAATCAGGTGGAAAAAGGGGCCAATATTATTCTCATAGCATCTGCAGACATCCTTTGAAGTGGGCTATCATGGCAGAATGGAGAAGGTGTGTGTTACCTTGAGTGTGAGTAGATGGAGATGGATGTCAGCTTTGCAATCTGGCTCTGCACAGTATAAAATATGGCACAGCTCAATAATCAAGGTTTATGCAGAAACACTGGATGCATACATCACCTGCTATATTCAGCACAATTACATTTTCTTGGCATCGTCTATATGCCCCTGTGATGGTGTCTGTCTCTTGCACACTTTTAAAAGCTTACTGCAATCCAGGACGTCTCAATTAGGGAAACGCTGGGGATGCTATCGCTTTAATTTCTTGTGACTTAACTCCAATTCTGGTTGATGCTTATCTTCCTTATTAAAATGCATATGTCAGGCTTTTCACTGGCAGTCAAGTGGGATGCCTGCCATGTTGATGAGTTTCAGAGAGTCACGGAGAGAAGCTTAAAATGTGATTTAACTGGAGATCTTCATCCATGGATGATGATGTGGGGATGGACCCATTTTTAGACCTTCAGCATCTCAAGTGCACATCTGGCAGCAGGCTGCCGATTATGTGGCTGAAATGAAAAGGGAAAATTGACTGGCGTGCAAAAAAACAACTTCAGTGGATGCAGAAATGTATTTTTAAAGGTTGAACTTTGTGGGGAAGTAACATTTTTCTCCTAAAACAGACAAAATGTGCTGCAATAGCAGTGACGGTTTGATGTCATGTACTTCCAGTCAGACTGGCCAGCCATAGCCATTCATTTAGTGAAATTTCTCTCTCATGAAATGTGTGGTACCTTTCTCGTTTACAGCTAAGAAATGTCCCAACCAATCACACTTACTAGCGCACCACCATTTTGGATGTCTTTTGTTGATACTAGTCTGGTCGTCGCTCTACCGACATCACTTTGTTTCTCCACCTGGTTGTCTGACTATCCAATATTGCTCAGAGGCAGTTGAATTTAGAAGAACCTGAATAATTCTTGATATCAAAGAGGAAATTAATAATGAGGAAGACTGACCAGGATAGGGTAACAGTTATCAATTGAACTACATTCAGTCTTTTTTTTTTTTTTAATCTAACTACATGTTAAACTAGAAAAGCACTTGGAGAGAGTGCATATTGCGATTTACAGATTGCAATAAAATCCGCGTTCTGGATCAGATCTGGATCAGATCTGGATCAGCCTTTGAAAGTTGATAGAGGTTCCCATTGTCAATCCTTGTGTCAAATTTCATGAGTTTTGGGCAATAATTAACGGAGATATTGAGAAACAAAATTTTCGGCCCCATTGACTGCAATGTTATCGAAAATTTGAAAGTGATCCAGAATCCAGGATTTCTTCCCAGATCACACCCAAAATGAAATCAGTTCTTCCTTTTCACATTTCTGACAACTCCTGAAAATTTCATCACAATCCATCCATAACTTTTTGAGTTACACAGACAAACAAACAATCAAACCTTGGCAGAGGTAACAATGTGTTGTTCAATGTCTCTACACAGCAAAATGCCATAAAATTATTTTGGGAGTACTTCTCTCTAAACAGGAAGTAGCACACGTAACAGGCTAGATGTTACATGTTGTACAGTCACAAACAATAACCACAACTTTGCTGCCTTATCCACAAAATAAAGTCGAGAAATGATACTGATTCACTTCCATTATTAATCATATACTTGCACACAAATTCCCATTTTTTATGGCAGTAAGAGGAAGCTTAGATTCAGGATGCTCTCCATAAAACCTTTTAAATAGAGGAATTATCAAGATGGGGAAGACAGAGGATGCAAATGACTTCAATTAGCAGGCCTGTCCTAATGAGTGAACTATCCGTTGAACTTGGATACAAGGATTGATTTGCTTTGTGCCTCACTGTTGGACTGAATTATCACAGTTGGCCCTCTGGGACGGGTTGGTTGGAAGTCTTGATGAAAAATTGACAGGTGTGGATAATTTGTGTCAAAGAAAAAAAGAAGTATACCACCTGAAGTAGTAAACAATACACTTTATACAGCTACAGACAGATTAACTCCTCTCTCTTTTTGTGGGGTTACTGCAACTGTAAAAGCTGTCATCTGCAGAAGCAGGAAGTGATATCCCTCACTAGTTCATTTAGAGGAATGTTTTAATATGACATACATACAATATGACACTTATGTCCAGTTTGTCGCTCAAGTTTCAACAAGTTTTAATGGTGATAGTGACGCAACCAGGTGATTAACAGCAGGACAAAATCTCTCTCCAAAACAAAGAAAATTTCCCAGCAGCCTGCAAATACAACATTATGAATATGAGTTAAACGAGGAATTGTGGCATGCATCAGAGATAATTACACGTGATTTCGCTCATTGTGCTGGCTTGTAACGTTGATGCAGTTTAAGGGCTTTTGGATAAGAATAAAGTCTTCCAGATAGCTCTGCTCACCATGAGCTCTCTTGATGCCATGGGAAGTAAAACTTGACTTGCCCCTTGATATAGATGGAAAATAATTAAAGTGATGCAAGTGATCTACGCAGATTAAAAAGTGATGGTCTCTCTCTATCGATCAAGTCTGATGAAATGTCTGATGAAAAGCCAGCAGTTCACAGTGATGTGCTCTTAGTTTTCCTCAGGCCCATATGTTTTGGGTAAAATGGACATGGTCAGATTATTTTATGTGAAAAACAAACAAAAAAAATGATATTAAATACATTAAAAAAAAAAAAGTGAAAGCAAAAAAGAAATGAAAATGGAATGGAATAACTCCTTTGGGAAAAGCTGTGTGGGGGCTCAGCTCCCTGATGGCATTGCCTGTAGCTAAGATATAATATCACCACACAGTCCAGCCTCCTTACCTTCTGCCAGGCAGATTAGTGCTTTTATCAATAAGCAGCTTAGCACCAAAGTGTCCCTCAATAATATACCATGGTATTTTTTTTTCTTTCCCTACTGACTCCTGGGCTTCTTTTGCTCTTACACAGGCTACCTTGCCTCACTCCCAGCAACGCCCCCCTCCCAAAAAAAAAAAAAAAAAAAAAAAAAAACCTCTCTACTTTGTATTACTCTTACTTAGACAAACAGCAAGGACATTATGCATTATTCTCTTCAAGTCACGTTAGTAACCCAGACAGGATCCAGAAGGAGCAGAGAGCAGCATCCCCATCAGACATACTACCCCATTAGAAGCCTGT
The DNA here is from genome assembly GCA_018398805.1 of Hirundichthys speculiger. Lineage (NCBI taxonomy): Eukaryota > Metazoa > Chordata > Actinopteri > Beloniformes > Exocoetidae > Hirundichthys > Hirundichthys speculiger. The sequence goes on along the minus strand of JAGFBZ010000606.1, from coordinate 3,242,867 downwards.
AGCACACCATAAAACCCATTAAGATCCATTAGGGTAGTGCTCTGGCCCACAAACACCTCCCAAGGCCAGCCAGCCACAAAGGTGCACAGTTACACATGCTATAAAACTTACAGTATTTCAGTGGCAAGTAAGATGTTCATCAGCAGATGTTTGTCATGTCACGTACAGCCACATGAAAGGCTTTGTCATTATTCATTTCTGCATGGTTGGTTTTTACCGTCGGTGAGTTCACTTATGTTTAGTGACATCTGCTTGATATAGTTTCTGCATCGCAGTCAGAAAACCGCACAACAAAAAGTCTCGCCGCAAAGTGTGAATTGGCGTAAGGGTTATTGAGCATAAACAGATCCCAGCTGAGATTTCTCTCAGGCTTTTGTAGCTGCTGCTCGAACACGTTCTCGTGCTAATGGGAGCTCTTTCACCCTCCTTCGATTGGAACAATCGTGTACAGCTGTGAGGTTTCTGCACGCTGCCTCTCATGTGATTAGTGCGCTGCTTATTATGTTTGATGAGCCTGACCCAAATCTTCTGGAGGCAGACACTTTTTTTTTTTCCCTTTATTGCGACTTTTACATTCCAAATCCTAAATCAAGTCAAAGGTGAATCACTGTCTTGCTATTTCTGGGGCTTTTATGCTGGGAAGTGGGCTCAGGAGGACTGCAGGGACATGCCTGGAAATGTCTGGTCTTTACAGAGATTATCGTGACATTTAGTATTATCATCAACGGCTGCAGATGTGCTTGTGCTTTAAAATGTTTGCCTGTCAAAGTTTTCCAGCTTCCAGCCTGATACAAGGTTTTTAATGATGTTGTGGAAATACTTATCATTGCAACAAACTGTGTTAATCACTGTATTAATCTCTACCTTTTTTTTTTCCTTTACCTTGGAAGCAGCAAAATAATACAGCAGTTCCCACTAGCACACAGTTATATGTCCTATTCTGCAACTTAAACAGACAAAGAGACTCCATAATGGAAAGCATTATGGAGTGAAAGAGAGCTGCTTATTGCAGTTATCTTGCTTTAGATTTCCACCGCATGACTGCAGCCGTGTGTGAGGTATGCTGGGAGCATGTTTGGATTACCAAATGGGCAAAGCTGCCAACTGCCCAGGGCCCATCAGAAGACCCACATTTACTACATATCATCTGAGTCCATGTACATTTGCAACGCAGTATCCGTCACAATTGACCCTCCTGGCTTCAGAGCTTAAGTGTTTTCTCCAACTGCTGTTAAAGAACAAGACGGTGAGAAAAGACATGAGGCTGTGACAATTATTACAATAGTTATTGTTGCTTACAGGGGCTGATAATTGATAATTGAAGATAATTCCCCGAATCACAGGAGAACATACTTATCGTAATTTTTTTTTTTTTTTTCAGATTGGCACAAAGTAGCTAAAAATTCTTTGAATTTGCTGTCAGAAAATCAAACATTCAATGTTTAATCAACAATCACTGTTATTGTAACTTAATGGGCCAGTCAAATATTCACGTAGCTGTTTCTACCGAAAAATCATTGAGCTTTGCCGAAAAGACCCAAGAACAGCAAAACGTATAATTGCTATGAGGTTTTTTTTTTTCACAGCAGCAAACGCCACACTTTCACAACAAAGTCCTCGAAAATGTTGCAACGACTATGTTTTCCAGAGACATTTGCCCCCGTGAATGCAGCACATTCGCAGCTGACACGTCTCTGTTACGGTTCCACATCTCGCAACTTGATGATGTGTTGCTCCAGCACCTCGCACATGTCACGGTATTCACGTTTGACTTTGCGAGCAGGCTTTCGCCACATGAGAACTGCAGAGTGTTGATTTAAAAGCTTATAAGAAGAAGGACGGAGGGGGGGTGATTAGGAATTAAAACAAATGTTTAACATTAAAAATTCACATCCATGTTCATGTTCTAATGCGACAAAAAGCATGGATTGTTAATGTAACACCAAGTGACGTGGACGCGGCTCTACACGGATCAGACAGTCTGCAAATATGCGGCTATCTTCCAATTTAAAACCATTGATTGTAATGCTGTTATGTTTTAGAGATGCAGACATATTTCTTGCACAATTTCTTTTTGAGAGTGGGCTGACAAGAGTGACAAGATATAGTACATTTTGAAAGTAAAAAAAAAAATGTCTGTATATTTCAAGGTAAGGTGCAGACAATGAATCTTTCCTTGAAAGTAAGTTGTACAGGTGGGAATTTCATGAAAAGGAAAAAAAAAAACACATTACACTTCTTACTGAGGCTTTTTTAGTATGTTTAAACATTGCTTTGTTCATTGGTGAAGAGCCTTTTTTTTTCCTGATAAAGTGCTTGTAAAAAGAAAAGCAAAAAAACAGGACAAGTAATGTGTTCAGAGCACAATGTTTGTCCTTGAATATCACATAATAATAATTTAAAAGAAAAAAAACAGGCTTGGTTTTTCTTTGTAACATCTCTTTCATAAGAATGAGTACCAGCATGATTTTAAAAAATATATATTTTAAATTGGTGAATGGGGCGAAGAACAAGTGAGGCAAATTATTATATTCGGTATTCTTGCAAAGATTTACTTGATTAGTGAAAAAAAGACTTTCATGACCTTCACCTTTTCTGACAATGAATGTTGAATTTTCATTTCACTGAAGGACATTTTAACACTTTCAACATTTCCATGAGTATTAAGCAAAAGAACATATAGGGCTCGATCTTCAGCCAGATCTGCTAAAGCCGCTATTTAGGGATAGCGGGTAGTGGAAGGGGCGTTCCCCCAAAAATAACGCAATCTTCCACCTTGCTAAATCTGCTATCCCACCTGCGCTACCCGCTACATTATGCATAGGAGTGGTTGGGACGCTCCACCTGTTAAACCAATCAGTGCGTCAGTAGTTATTGCCTTTAAGAGCAGGTTGCGCTACCAGCAAACCGCTATCCGCAAACCGCTATGGAGTGTTTTTTCATCCAGATCAGAGCAGCTCTCATTTGCAGGCTCGTCTGGGACTCTGAGTAGAGCTCCCTCCTCTTCCTCCTCCTCCACTGCACTGCTATATACATATAAATGTAAGTAGTGTCAGAACATTTTTTTGTGCCAACCCGCTACCCGCAACCCTAAACCTGCGATCGCAAGATACCGAGTTTGTGGAAAGGGCAAAAAGTCACACCTACGATGTGAGTAATCGAGTCGGCATAAGGGGTAGCGGCTTTAGTGAGCGGAAGATTGCATTAGCGATTAGCGGAGGTTTCCTATACCCGCAATTTGCGGGTAGCGGCCAGTGTTAAGGGGAAGTGTACGATTCGGGCCATAGTTTACAATTTTGTACAGCTGGTATAAGTCTCTTTGAGAGATTTGCTCATACACTATCGGGCAAAAAAAAAAAAAAATGTTACATTTATTTTCATCCAGAGCTGCATTATTTTTCTCGAAGCTCTTGTTCTAATGATGGGAGAGTCAGGCCGCTCCATGAAGTCATCTTCAGCACATTTCAGATTCTCAGCAGGGTTAAAAGTAGAATAAGTTATTACTGGATGATGCCATGTTTGTTGATATTGAAATACAACATCAACAAAACATAGAAAGTTGCCCCCTCCCTCTTTCCCTTCCTCCCTCCTTCATTCCCTCCAGTGCGCCCAAGGAGACATGCTCCATCATGAAATCTCCCAAGCTTTTTTTTTTTTTTTTTTCCTGATCAACTCATCACTTTGGTATAGGGTAAATCTGGATTTATCAGACCACCTGACCTTTTTTTTTTCCATATCTCCAGAGTCCAATCTGTATGCTCTCTGCCATACTGGATCCTTTTATTTTTTGATTAGCCCTGCTGATATGAGGTTTTCTTAAGGCTACACAGCTGTTAATCTGAATACCCCAAGTTATCGTCATATTTCCTATGTGGAGATGTTTTTACTGTTACTATCTGAACCCCTTTTTATTTATTTATTTATTTTTGCCCCCAACTACATTTCTCCATCAACGATGATGATTCACTTTCAGCTTTTAATAAAAAGTTGGGCAGTCTTTAACCCTTTTTTAGTAGTTTAAACTACATCCTTAGTTGTTTGCTTGGCACAGACCAGTAATCTGACACTTTTGGAGTAGAGTAACATGTCTTCAACAACCCCAGGATGTGTCTTCTCACATGGCTATTTAAGGAATGACAAGTGATTCAGCGCCAGCTATGATAATGTACTTTGTTGCCAACTGAAACTTATTAATCACATTTTCTGCTCACTACAGAGTAAATATGGACTGTGTATTGTATAAGGACGAGTGGGTGGTGTGAAACAAATGGAGGAATAACCCGGCTCTCATATAGCAGAGACGACCAGAAGAACACCACTTCAAACAAAAGAAAGACTCTAATGGAAGGAGATGAATAATCAATCACTGGTATTCCGATCATTCAGCAGCTCATCAGATAGCTGCGTGAGCAGCAGGGATATCGCACAGTTAGATGCAGTAATTGCAGCCTTACCTACACACCCAAAGCAGTTCAGGTTAATTACACTTGGTGAAGGATGCTTAGACACATTACCCACTGGAGACCGAACATCCAATATGATTGCCAACCACACTCCGCTTTCCGAGCCAAAGAAAGTGTTTTCTAACCTCCAACTGAGAGATTTTCACTGAGGAAGCAGCATCATGCTATTCATTACTGGGCCCAGGTTGGGGTAGAGACTCAGCCAATAAAAGTTTGTTGAAATCTGCCTGTGATGCATCCAGGAGTGCTATATCAGCATACTGCCTCCACTTCATTGCAGGAGGTCCATATGAAGAAAAAAAAAGAGGGGCCATGGTCAAGCTGAGCTCTTAGCAGCTGTTGAGTGTAGCATTATATTAAGTCGAAATCAAAAATCCATCCTTTAAACATAATGTGGGTTTTTCTGAGAGCGTATAATTGAATGGATTTGCCTCGTGACTTGTATGCTTTGAAAATAAATAAATAAATACCAGTATCATTTAGACATGCCGTTGGATAGAGGATTTTACTCCAGGCTATAGGTTGCTAATGTTACTGGGACACGCATTTGATTAAGCTCAGAGAGCATGTCCACGCATGCAGACAACATTGTGTGTGTGTGTGCAGTGTGCATTGTGGCATGGGAGCATCCTCATCTCCAGTGAGGGCAGGTGCTGGCAGAGGTTGGAAGCAGCGATGGTGATGGGTGGTTGGCTTAGTAACGGAGAGGATCGGGGCTTGGGTTGTGGGCCAGATCTCGCCCTTGCAGTTATGAAGGAGAAACAAACTGATCTGACAGTGACAAATGAACCATCTCCTCTTCCCCAACAGCCATTTTTATGCCTCTCAGACTCCTTTCTCACCCCCCGGTCTCTTCCCCATTCCCCCACCCACTCTTTTCCTCCTAAGCTTCCTCAGCCTCTATCTTATTCATTCTCACCTACCAAGCTCTTTTCAGCAGGAGTTTCTCTTGTCCCATATTTTTACTTTTGTTTTCTTTTCTCTTTGATGCTCACTGAGTTCTCTGCCTCCCACTATTACCTTCCCCATTCTCTTTTTCGCTCTGCTGCTTCAGAAGTATTCGAGATTTTTGCATTTGAAGAGGTCCCGCTCCATCCTATTATGCAGTAATCTGCATGGATTATTTTGCCCATTTACTTGATAGAGTGATTCTAAAAGATCATAATTACCTCCTCACTTCTAGTTCATGTCACTATTGCAGCTAACATGGCACGTAAACACTATAAATTGTATTACTTGTTGCAAAACCCTTATTGTTTTTGATTGGAATGGCAGTGAGACAGCGAGGTAGTGCAAGGATGAAGGCATGGCTCAGCAGTGATTATTGTTGAGGTTTAATGACTGCCTTGCTCTTGTAATAGACCTTCTGCAGTGTTGAAATGAGATGCCAAGCAAAGAAGACAATTAATTGCATGGCTTCCTTTTGTCCCCGCCCTTATCCCCTGTGCAATGGACTGAAACCTGATAAGATGCAGCCTTTGGGGCCACCCTAATACCTTAAGACACTCGTCTGACTGACTTCCCTTTATTGTGCGTCCTTTGTGTGTGTGTATTAAGTTTTCCTGTAGAACCATACAAGAAGAAGCTTATAAAGTTTTGATACTCAACATGTGCATTCTTCCCTGAAGACTGAAACCACAAGGGATAAATCAGTATTCACTGAATCATTTAAAGCTTCATACTGACAAGTAATACATACATACACACACATGGTGTGTATGTACACACGTGGACAAAATTGTTGGTACCCCTCAGTTAAAGAAGGAAAAACCCACAATTCTCACTGAAATCACTTGAAACTTACAAAAGTAACAATAAATAAAAAAATATTGAAAATCAAATAATCAAAATCAGCCATCACTTTTGAATTGTTGATTAACATAATTATTAAAAAAAAACAAACTAATGAAATAGGGGTGGACAAAAATGATGGTACCCATAACTTAATATTTTGTTGCACAACCTTTTGAGGCAATCACTGCAATTAAACGATTTCTGTATTTGTCAATGAGCGTTCTGCAGCTGTCAACAGGTATTTTGGCCCACTCCTCATGAGCAAACTGCTCCAGTTGTCTCAGGTTTAATGGGTGTCTTCTCCAAATGGCATGTTTCAGCTCCTTCCACAGATGTTCAATGGGATTCAGATCTGGGCTCATGGAAGGCCACTTTAGAATAGTCCAACGCTTTTCTCTCAGCCATTCTTGGGTGTTTTTGGCTGTGTGTTTTGGATCGTTGTCCTGTTGGAAGACCCATGACCTGCGACTGAGACCAAGCTTTCTGACACTAGGCAGCACATTTCTCTCCAGAATGCCTTGATAGTCTTCAGATTTCATTTTACCTTGCACACATTCAAGACAACCTGTGCCAGATGCAGCAAAGCAGCCCCAAAACATTACTGAGCCTCCTCCATGTTTCACCGTAGGGACAGTGTTCTTTTCTTCGTATGCTTGGTTTTTGAGTCTATGAACATAGAGTTGATGTGTCTTACCAAAAAGCTCCAGTTTGGTCTCATCTATCCAAAGGACATTCTCCCAGAAGCTGTGTGGCTTGTCAACATGCATTTTTGCAAATTCCAGTCTCGCTTTTTTATGATTTTTTTCAGCAGTGGTGTCGTCTCCCATGAAGTCCACTTTGGCTCAAACAACGACGAATGGTGCAATCTGACACTGATGTACCTTGGCCTTGGAGTTCACCTTTAATTTCTTTGGAGGTTGTTCTGGGCTCTTTGGATACAATTCGAACGATCCGTCTCTTCAATTTGTCATCAATTTTCCTCTTGCGGCCACGTCCAGGGAGGTTGGCTACTGTCCCGTGGGTCTTGAACTTCTGAATAATATGAGCCACTGTTGTCACAGGAACTTCAAGCTGTTTAGAGATGGTCTTATAGCCTTTACCTTTAAGATGTTTGTCTATAATTTTTTTTCGGATGTCCTGGGACAATTCTCTCCTTCGCTTTCTGTTGTCCATGTTCAGTGTGGTACACACCTTTTCACCAAACAGCAAAGTGACTACTTGTCTGCCTTTAAATAGGCAGACTGACTGATTATGAGTTTGGAAACACCTGTGATGTCAATTAAAGGACACACCTGAGTTAATCATGTCACTCTGGTCAAATAGTTTTCAATCTTTTATAGAGGTACCATCATTTTTGTCCAGCCCTATTTCATTAGTTTGTTTTTTTAAATAATTATGTTAATCAACAATTCAAAAGTGATGGCTGATTTTGATTATTTGATTTTCAATATTTTTTTATTTATTGTTACTTTTGTAAGTTTCAAGTGATTTCAGTGAGAATTGTGGGTTTTTCCTTCTTTAACTGAGGGGTACCAACAATTTTGTCCACGTGTGTATGTATGGCGCTATCAAAGTTTAAAAAGAAAAAAAACAAGCGAATGTCGGATGTGAAACTAACTTTACTGCGCCCTGTAGTGGTAACGCAATTCACAGCGACAGTAAATACAAATAACCTTTTTCTTCTCAAGAGACCCATCTGGCAGCACCTTAATGCTAAACTTGCCGTTCATAAGACCCTTTTCTGTCGCCATGTCCGTCCCACATGTTAACTGTAAATACACTTATTGGCCGAGGGTCATATTTACAGAAACGTGTGTGCGTTAATCTCGCGTTAAAGAAATAGTGGTGTTAAACAGAATTTGCGCTAACGCGTTAACTTTGACAGCCCTAATATATATATATATATATATATATATATATATATATATATATATATATATATATATATATATATATATATATATATATATATATACATATAGTTTGGAGGTCTGTAGAAACTGACTGCAGAAAGTTGCCGACCTTTTCGCACTATGCTAAGAAGCTGAAATCTGTTGACCCCACTCCGTCAGTTTACGTGGCTGAGTTGCTGTCGTTCCCAAATACTTCCATTTCCTTATAATACAGCTGACAGTTGACTGTGGAATATTTAGGACCGAGAAAATTTCACGACTAGATTTGTTGCACAGGTGACATCCTAGAAATAGTTTTTGGCAATATAGTGTGTGTAAATATATATGTATACAGTCATGGAAAAAAATATTAGACCACCCTTGTTTTCTTCAGTTTCTTGTTCATTTTAATGCCTGGTACAACTAAAGGTACATTTGTTTGGACAAACATAACGATAACCACAAAGATTGCTCATAAGAGTTTTATTTAAGAGCTGATATCTTACCATTTTCCATGGTTTTCTTGATTATAACCTAAATCACTTAAGTTTTTACATCAATAGCTATGGCGTTGTACTGCCAAAAACACTGCTTTTATGCATTCAGTGTTTTCTTTTCTGTCTGTTTTAGTCACATGATGACGTTTAATGGTACCAGGTATTAAAATGAACAAGAAAGTGAAGAAAAAATGGTGGTCTAATAATTTTTTCCATGACTGTATATGAGGGTGGGTGTTTGTGTGACATGCATTTATTTTTCTCATTGTGTAACCTTTGTACTACTTCTTACTACTTGTTCACTTGTAATAGACTGGTTAGCTGCCTGACAAAAACACTCATTGAATGGAGATATCAGGATATTAAAAACAACAATGCCAGAGCGCTACAATAATGGTGTGACTTATTTGTGCATTTGCTGCCTTTCTCATAAATGGCTAACATGGAATTCTCTTCCAAATATTTATTTAAGCAGTAGCATACAAAGCAATTGCAAGATAAATGCATCATGCATGCTCTGTCCTTCCGTGTACAATCTCTGCAAATGTATATCAGTGACATTTGCAAATATACTGTGGTGCGATTTCAGTGCTCGGAAATGTTGCTGAGGCTGCACAGCCACATTCTGCACAACTGAGTATACAGATGGAGCATCTGCAAAGAAAGAGCGACTTAAATTATGTTGTAGATCTTGATTCATTTTTTTTGTAGTCAGGGGGCTACAGGCCTTGGTGGAGAACTGTGTTCACTGAGTCTCTTTCTAGTTAAAACAAAATAATTTAACATCATCATCTAAAAAATGAATACATTTAAAAAAAAAAAAAAAAAAAAGGTCAGAATGATGCCATGCACAATTTTCCACCTTTGTAAATATTTTAGTGTGTGGTATCTAAGATACAACAGCAGGATGCCTGGATGAATAAGCAGTACATCATGTGGCTGCCCTCAATCCAATCCAGGTATTTAAAAAGGCTGAAACCCTCGGAAAAGAATGACTTTCATCAACCATACACAACCGTTGTTACAACCTCACACGTCTAAAAACGATAAATCTGAGTTTTAAGTTGTGGGCTGCTAATATTGACCACAAGATTAGAGATCTTGTATGGTTAGTACATTCACAGCTACAATAGTAATCTTTCAGAATAACCATAACCATAATTAAAGGACAGCAGCAATATTCATTGTGACGAAAATTTTTTTTCTCTAAGATGCACATTTACAACCGTGCACATCAACCTCATGATGATTCAAAACAACCAAGATGGCTGCTGTCACACGCTTTGTTTCTCTGACGGGTTGTCTGCTGTAGCTTCAAGAGGCAGCTTCTTCTGCATCCATTGGCACCACATCAGATATATATGCAATATGTGGCTGTGCGAATGAGAGCTGACATGCCACAATCCATGTGGCTTTTGGCCCAAACACATGATCTTAACAGTGCAATATTCTTTCACGTGTTTATTGATAGAGAATCAAAAGTCCATAAATTATGAAAGTCTTTTGGTCTTGATATATGCATGTTTTAGAACATTTCAGACACTTGGACAAGTGTTTTACATTTGTGCAATGACTTGACCATGTGTGGTAGTTCATTTTTGCCGTCTATAACAGCTCTTTCTCAGCAGGCATGTACAACATGGCAGCGGAAATCAATCTTTTCCACCTTGATTTTTATATAAATATATAGCTGAGAAAGTCTCTCCTGTCCTCTGGAGCTAAATGTCACCAATAATAGCTGCAACCGCTTCGATTCTGAACTCTGTTCACCTCGGTCAACTCGCCCGCTTGAATATGGTCCCACAGTTATGATGTTTTCTGCTGCTGTCGATGAAAAATGACACGTTGGCAGATATCTGGTGCACGTGCATGCCGTCAATTTCACATTAATGTGAACCGTCATGTCAGGTGTTTAACTAATCAGAATTAGAATAAAACTGAACAATGCGGCTTATGTGAACGTAGTGGAAGCGATCTGCTCCTGCAGCTCCGTCTGAGGTGCTTCAAATTTGAATTAAACATCTGCCATTGTGTTTCCGTGTTTCGTCATGGTTAGTCTCATACAGAAGGATGAGCAATTTTCAACCAGAGACTGGCTACAAATGCTACAACAATGCATACAGTTAAATGGTGGAGGACATATTTTGTGGACCAACAAAAAAAAAAAAATCCCACAGTGCGCACAGTTGTTTATGAGCATTAAAAATGCATTGGTGTTCTAAATCATTATAATGCAAATTCTGAGTCTGTTAAGCAGCAGTACACTACTCACATTAGATAAGTGCAAATCCATCAGGCACAGCTGAAAAATACAGTGTACTCAGAGTAATTGGAATAACAAATAGTAGGCTATGTTTTTTTAACATATGGTCAATGCAGTAGAGATTGGAGTTGGAGCAAATTGAATAGCAAAGTGTGCATGTTTGCCACGCCATTTCCTTTAGGCAGCCACAGTATGTAGTGCCATTAAGAGAACAACTCGCAAGGGGTAATGAAAAGTGTGATGAATAATACAAGCTTGAATAAGTACTGTCACTCAATTAGAGGTAAAGATTAATGACAAACAAGGCGGCTAATCATGTCTTCATACAGTTTCCATACATCCACATTTGTTGAACATTTCTGCATAAATTAGGCAAGATTAAAAAAAGAAAAAATCCTATGAGCAGCACTGATTGTAAATTTTCTTTTTTCTTCCTGCTTTCTGCTAAGTGTCAGTACAAACAAAGCTCTTGGAGTGAAGACTGAGGCACTGCAGTGTGGAATTTTAGTTCTCAACATAATGACTCTCTGAGGCAGCGGCAGCTCATACGGGGAAGGATTGTTTCTGGTTTGCAGTCATATGAAATGTCATCTGGAATTTGACAAGATATGAAGAAGCAATCCCCTTTGAGAGCTCCACTGAACCGCACATTTTCTTATATTGTTCTCTTGTTATAATCAAGCCCTTACGGGTGACCCATGTCATTGTGTGATAAAACTAATTATTTGCCGCAAGAATTATTGTAGGCTCTGCTGTCTCGAGGTCAGAAGAACTGGCAGCGTTCTTTACTATTAAACCGATTATTCTGTGTCACTGGCCAAGAATGTGCACACTCTTGTTGATATCACAAAGAAAAGCAGCTTCACCACTATTTTTTATAAACTCTGCATTGTCATTTTAAAGCATTAGGTATCTTTTTTTTTTTAAAAGGTACGTTTGCATAATTCTTCATCATGATAATAAATGAACTCGAGAAAAGAAAACATATATAATGTTTGCTTAAATTGATTTTAAACTGTTACTCTAACCTGGAAATATCAGCATGAGTTATTCCTCATTTATTCATTTGCAGCTATCGTGGATTTTGCAGACATCTGGCTCGGTTTTTGGCCTTTCTCGATCATTCCCTCAGGTGCTTGACCGTTTTTTTTTTTTTTTTTTTTTTTTGGTTTTGTTTTTTTTTTTCCCTTTGCCTTTGTTACTACAACTGTACCAGCTTCAATATAACTTCAATAACTTCAATGCAATTAGGGTTAGCGAGGAGCCAGTGGTGAAACCTTCCTTTCTTCCCTTTGAAGTCTTGCACACAAGTTACACTGTACACTTCCATATAAAATGTGCTCTGATCACAGTGTCCAGATTGGATCACAGAATTATGCTCTATTTCTTTGATCAATATCGAGGTGTTATCGGCTCAAACTTTAGGTTTTTTTTTTTTTTGCTATAATGTAGAATCCATCTGTTTACAAACTGGCCTGTCCCTAAAAATCTCCAAAATCTTGCACAGAAAATGCACATTTTTGGTAAAGACATAGATCTGCCACGACTCCAATGCCGGGCTCCAGCTGCTGAGATGTTTGGCGCCACAGCTGGAGTAGTTTCACATTGAATCCCTCTTTTGTTTACTGTAGTCGCCGATATTTCCATGGCTGCACGGTTTGAGCCCCAGGGCGCCCTACAGTAGCACGATTGTCCAGCTTCCACTTCAGTTCAGACAATATGCATCGACTACAGCTGCATTCACTGCAGCGTACTAAAAGGCACATTTGTGAAGATTCTCAAGAAAGGCATCTCCTACTGTCAAACTGGCTACGTCTGTCATAGGGTTAGCATGGTAAACATACTGTTGCTGTTTTTAACTTTAGAACTCATGCAAAATGTATTCAGAATCACAGAAGGCATTCTGCATTCTCAGAAATATGAGTTCAGCCAGGACGAGCAATTCTCCAATGAAAGAAATCTGATTTCTTTTCTTTCTTTTCCCTTTTTTTCTCCATTTTTTTAGGCACCTTCCTGCCTTAGCTGCTTCAGGTCCAAGCCAGTAATGAGAGGAAATTGAGCTAAATGTTTGCCTCATAAATGTTTAATATACAGATTACCAGGGTTCAGAAGCGTCATTTGTCTCTAAGGAAGCATATCTTAAGTAATCACAGCATGATCTATTAAAAAAGAAGAAGAAAAAGAAGCTACGTCTAGAAACAAAACAAACTTATTTCAGTTGATTAAACGTTGCTTTAAATTCAGCTGAGCTTTCCAGGCACACATTTAAAACCAGCAATCAGAAATAGACTGCATTTGCAGTTTGAGTTAGAAAGAAAAAAAAATTAAATCAGACAGCACCATCTGAACTCTGGTGCTGCAACTCCCGACTCCCTAAAGTGTCAGGTAATTGCAAAATTCACAATTTAAGGGGCAGAAGACATGAAAGACAGCAAAGTAAGTCCGCATTTCTCTTGTCACAACTGTGCTAAGCTTTTTTTTTTTTTCTTCTTCTTTTTTTTGACTCCACCACACACAGTAGTACTTTCACCAAAAACTTGAATGCGTCTCCAGCCGTTCGGTCATTGATTCCACCAGATCCAGGAAGAACGCGCACCGCTGCTCTCACTAAGCCATAAAAGCTAATCTACAATGTGGATGTTTTGCTTTTGAGCTGGTGACTAAAAAATGAAAAAGAGAGAGAGCGACAGAAAAAAAAAAAGAGAAAAAGATCTCTGGTAACTGGATTTACACAGTTGATACATGCTCACTGCGGTATATTTGTTATCTGACAGGAGCCGTGTATATCCTCACTCACTTGTGTGCTTCCTTTGAGTATTTCCACCTTGTTAACTGGGAAGCACACAGTCTGCAGAGATGGATAAGCCGAAATACAACATAACACAATCCCGAACATTTCAGGGTCTGGTTGTGAAAGCCCTTAGAGTATGTTAAAAATAGTCTCTGCATTTGATAGCGATTCTGTATGAGCTGGATAAGCAACTGCCCTAAATCAATGCACTGCAAGTGTTTGATAAGACTTACATTTAACTGTAGTTCCTTATAAAGGCATTGATCTTATGTTCTTAGTGCATGTAACGCCGAGGCTTTGTCCCCAGTTCTGTTGAAATGTCTTTAAGCTGATGGATTTTGTTTGTTGGAGTTTCTTTGTGCACCTGAGCACCTGCTAACACCTGGTGTGAGACCTCATCAAAAATCAATAATGAGGGACTCTTTCATCTGTAATGTGTTTATAAATATCTTGCCAATTCATGTTAGTTTCATATTGTGATAATAAGGACAACGGATGTAGGATTTAAAAAAAAATAACTTTAACAAAACTACGAGGACAGCTTCAGACCCGTTTGTTTTCTATATAGTACGTAGTACGTATGATTTTATCAACTTGCAATTAACTTGATTCGGATTTTGTAGATATATCTCTCCTGCTGGGAGCTTGTTTTTGTCTTTCAGCTTGTCTGCCTCACTGTTGGAAACATTCATTGTCTCAAAAACAATTACCCTTATGACTTGAAAATAATTCAATTAATTTCCTTCATTTCCTAAGTAATAATGCATAACAGAGTTCATTTTCCTTCACCGCTATAAAAGACATAAGGTTTTTCACAAGAGAGCTCTGCTGCCTCCGGCTTCGGTTTTTTTCTGCTTTCCTGAAGGCGCGGTTCCTTAATCTTCTCCATTCATTCAAAAAAAGATTTATGAGATGGCACTGGGACCTCACTGTGTTTATCAAAATGCCCAAATGTGAGGAGTAAACAACAAAATAGGTGCTCTCCAAATTGTCATGCGCATTTCTTTTTTGTTACTTCTAGGCCTTTAAAGGGGTTTTCTCCTGCCAGTCAGAGTAACCATGATTGAGTAGGCTGGGAAAGAGAACGTGCCTCACACTTTCAGGTTAAATTTGACTTGTATTTATGCCACAGTCCCATTGCATTGACACATCTAATCTACATTTTGATGGCGTTTGTAGTTGGATAAAGAACCCCACACATACAAAATATTTTTAAAAGAACAAAGGGATTTTTGGCTTTAAGAGAGTATCTAATGTGATGCAAAACTTCTTTAGCTTACACCTTTCCCTCCCCTTAAAACAGCATTTTCCTCTTATCTAATAGTCCTTCTACATGTCATTATGCAGGAAGATTAGAGGTTACATTATGTTGCTGTGATGTCCATGAATTTTGGTCATAAGTTCTTTCTTGTAATAATCCGGCCTTGCCAGCCTTGAGCAGTTCACTTCAGCACTGATAGATGTACTTGCAGTGGCTTGTTCTTCTCTTTGACATTCAAGGCTTTCTGGAGTGTTTTCAACCATTTGGTGAAAGCACAAAGCTAGAGCCTCGGGAGTTCTTACAGTAGCAGTTAGGTTGCAGTAATAGGCACGCTTCCTTTTTTTGAACATGTATGACCCTCATTTGATCTCCAGTTTAAAAAAAGATTGTACTTTTAGTGACTAGCACTACCAGGGTATGAAACACAGTTTTCTTGGAGATACAACCTTTTATTGTGATTGGAATTGGCTAATATACTTTGCCCACATTTATCAGTCTGTACATTAGTCATATGCTCAGCTTTTCTTTTTTTTTTTAGCTTAGGATACTGACGTGTAATGTTAATGTACTAGTCGGGCCTGTAGGTGGTGCTTTATTTTGAAATTTCCCCATATTCTCTCTGCCATTTTCGTGTCTGACTTCCTGCCAAATGGATGTGCTGTGTTTGAATCGACACAGTCTACCAGCAGCCAAGCGGAAAAACAGGCTCGACACGTGTCTCAGGCAAGGCCACTGCAGGGCGCTTCTGGAGCGACGGCTCTCATCGACTTGAATGGCAGCATTTCAAAGTGGCTAGTGCAACGCTCCTGTTCCACTTCTGTTTAGTGTCCTGTGGGACTTGAGCTTAACTTAGTTCAACACCTAAAGCCGCATTGCCCTGAAGAACAAGCTCAATGTTACGAAGCTAGCAAAGACAGATGCTACAAGCAAAGCTAAATAAAGCAAAATAAAGCACACAGCCTGCAGCCTCTGCTATCTTTTCATTGTTGATTAAGTTAATGTTTACAGTTCAGTTCATAGAGCATGGAATCAGCTAAAAAATGGCAAAAAGTACATTTAAAACAGCACTAATGAGATTTTTATTTTAAAAATATTTGAATTTCATTCAAAGGAGTACTGGATTACCCTTAGGAAGTGTCATCTTGCTCTCGCGGTTTCCTCTCACTACTATCCGCAAAAAATAAAACATCCAAAGTAACTTTGGACTTCAATCCTGGTAGTCTCTTGCCACAGCTTTGTATCACTATATGTCATTATGTCACACATCAACAACAACAAAGTTGCAGTGAACATCATGGCAGACGTGACTGAGAGACTCAAGAAAGTAACAACAGAGGAGGAAAAATGAGAGAGTGGCTCAACAAGAGACCAAACAGGAAAGGAGCACCAAAGCTAAAAATTGAAACCACTTTAAGAAAATCTTAAATCAGAATTGGCAAAGAAAATTGGAGTCGCTGTATCGCTGAGTTTATTTTTTCATCTTGTTGAATATGAAAATTATTTGAAGAAATGTGCTCATAGTTTTGGAAATGTCTCAAACCTCTGTATATAATATATTCATTCTGTTCCTACCTGAAGGCATATAAAGATGGAGCATTTGGAAGGGCAATTACTTGTAATAGCTCATCTAAGTGATATTCTCCAATGAGATTAGCTGCTGCCTGGATTGATGTCCTTGTTAGTTGACACTACCACTTAAGTTCTCACACATGGAACTCGACCTGCTATCAGACATCATTTACCAACAAAAGTGATATGCTGATTTATTTTATTTTATTTTATTTATTTAAAATTTCCAGGTAAGTGATGCCGCTAATCTGTTTTCAATCTCTATTTCCTGTCGCTCAATTCGGAAAAACCAAGAGACAACATCTCTTTATTTTTTCTAATTTAAAGTCACTGTTCCAACTAAGCTTTTCTCAAGTTACCAATTAATTGTTGGTTGTCTTTATTGATTATATCTGTTTAAACTCTTTTTTTGGATTATAAATATTTCTGTCCAAAAATGTTGACTTGGTGGAATCATACATTATACATTTGTAATTTATGAGTATTGTATTGGCCGTGCTTGTTTATATTGTGACAGAAAAAAAATATAAATTATGCTTTCAAGAACAAACCTGCTTTGGTGACTGGCTGTGGAGTGGTTGGCACATTGTTGATATTTTTCAAGATTTTCAGCAAGATTTACAAATCGGATATATCATTCGAAATTCCTAAGAAAGGTTTCAGATGTAAAAAAGAACCTTGCTTTAAATTAGTAAAAAAAAAAAAAGAAAAAAAGAGGGATTAATAAAAGAAGGTGGTGATCTGGAGGAACTGGAAAGTCTAAAAACCAAGAGCAACACCACCTTGAAATTATTTGTTATCAATTATAATTCATCATTTAGCCACTATTAAATATGCATTATTTACATGAATCACATGGAATTTCAGCCTCATATTACTTTTTTCCTACCCCTTCATGCATCAGTGCATCAATTTTTCAGTACAAGGCCACAAAGAATCCGTGGGCAGATTCTTCTATTAACCGACACTGTTTGCTTCTTTTTCTTCGTCCTACTGTAGCGGAGGACAGAAATTGTTCATTTCAGTAGCACAAAAGAAAGAAACATATTTTTCAACATGTCACAAAAGCTTAACTCAATCAAAGGAGAGCAGCGTACCTTTCTGCACTGTCAAAATGCATGTAACGTCAAGATCAGAAGTACATAATTTACACATAGATAAACGGGGAGTGAAAAGAAGTAGAGGGGGATAAAGGAGCGCGCTTATTCACCTTTGCTTGTTTCTCTGTAGAAACTGAAATAAATAGAAATGAGTGGCTGGAGTGAGTCCGGGGGGAAAAGACTAGTCAGTGATTGGCATTAGAAGCTCACCGGGGGATGGGGTCAGGTCAGAGGCAGAAAGCAGGGAGCGCTACTTGGGATTGCTAAACAGGAGTAAGTGTGAATGTCAGAGTAGTGTTTCAAATAGAGGGGATTGCTAGAACACGATGGGAAATATGGGATGCGCTTTGAGAGCACACATAATTTGTTAACTGGATTTGGCATTAAAAAAATTAGAGTCAACGATTGATGCTTGTTTAAGAGAAAACTAAGGGTAAGCCATTTTATGATTACAGGACTCACTGAAAACTCTGCATCATATCAACCTAAAATATTTAATATTTAATAATATAATATTTTATATCATGTAGTTATGCAATTTTTATCATTCTAATTTTTAGCACAGAAGAAAAAAAAACTTTCTGGGGTTGAATTCCATTTTTTTTGGCGGCAATTCTTGCAGGTACTGCACTGGGGTGTCCAATATGACTGTGATATCTATATCCTGTAAGACTGAGACGGCGGAACATTCTGCCATGTGTCAAAAGGAGAAATCACTACACACTACCTTATCAGCTCAGTGTATGCATTATTTAAAGGGGAGATGTTCAGTAATTGGCAAGGTTTAAATATCTTGAGCTATGGTAATTGAATAGTCTCCCCACTAATGGAAATGTGTCAGACATGCTCTTACACCCAGCAGACCGCAGACACTGAGTGACGGAGGACCAGGGCAAGAGAATGAAAGATGGAGAGAAAAAGAAAGGAAATTCTGTCTCATTGTTTGCTTGGATGTTGAAAAGAAAATGTCTTGATGAGGGAGACAGGATGGGGCATGTTGTTCTGCTGCCATTAAGCTCTGTGGAATTATTCCATCACATTCTTATAATATTTATCTTATGATATACTCACTGTCGGCTCCACAGCTTCTTGAGACCTGTTGGTTTTCTCATCACATCCATCCTGGTTAATTAGCGAGATCTGACAGCAGAAAAAGCTAAAATAAAAAAAAATAAAAAGAAGAAAAAAAAAGGAAAAATTAATATCCAAACCAAAGTTGTTTATATAAATACTTTCAGAGATGGGCACAATAATTGAGCACAGAACCCCCGAAACTCTGTTGTAACTTTCATCAACAGCGTGACTAGAGAGCGGCCAATGGCTAACGTGATCGCTAGCTATAGCTGTCATCAGATGATGATGGTGTTTACGATCCAGTGTCATGTCTTTTGGAGTCAGAACACACAGGAGAAGAACTACAGGCTTCAGAAGCTGATTGTAAACTGTGTGCTGGCTAGCTGATAGAGTTCACTGACTTAAGCTCTCTGAGTGCGCTTTGGTAGCAACAATGCCGCTGCAGGAAACGGTAGTGATGCTTTGCCAAAATATGGTTCTGATATGTAACACCTTTATAGGATTGTTGTGTCTCAACAATCCCTCCTGTGTTACATAGCTATTTCTACACAAGGTCCAAGTCAAAGTATCTAAATAAAAAATTTTGGACTTGTTTGGAAGTTTATCACTTAGGTTAAGAGTAGCAATCCATATTCAGCGACTGCTGAACTAAGCTTGGCTAGTGGGGCTTAGTCAGACTTTGTTGGATGCACAGAAAGAGTTATGTACCCTCTTATCAAGCTCTGGAGATGACAGAAAATAGGCTTATCACCAAAATTAGATCCATTTAAAAAGGCAAATAAAAATAAAAATGTGAGACCAAAAATGTTATTTCATAAAATATAAGGGAGACCAATTACAATCTGACACTGTTATGATTTGCGACATCATAGTTCCAACCCACCAGTTGCAGTAAATGTATTTGGTAAAAAATGTAAAACTTTCAAGGTGGCATTAAACTTACGAGCTTATTCTCTTGTCTCTTGCTCTATAAGGAATATTGCCCACACATTGCTCAGAGACAGCTTATTGTTCCAATATTTTCTGTGAAAATTAAACCTGTCTTGTCAAATCTTAACTGTGTAATAAAGAAGTAGTCTCCAGGTCATGTCTGTGTTGTGGCAGGAAAAATATATTGATACCACCCACACATCTGCAAAAAAAGGCTGTTTTGAATTCCATTTTCACCAGAATAACATGAGAAAATAGAGCTAAAGTGTTTCTATGGAGGGTTGTTAGCGCCACTCTGCTGAGACCCAGTAGCTTATCTTGTGATATATACTGTCCAAGAGAGGCATATACTTCACTTTGATAAAGCCTGTTGCGGTGACCTACATTTTTGCAGGAAAAATAACATAAAGGGCAATTTGGATCCAAGTTAAGACACCCTGA
Organism: Hirundichthys speculiger; assembly: GCA_018398805.1. Lineage (NCBI taxonomy): Eukaryota > Metazoa > Chordata > Actinopteri > Beloniformes > Exocoetidae > Hirundichthys > Hirundichthys speculiger. Next base: position 3,222,792 of record JAGFBZ010000606.1, on the reverse strand, counting down.
TACACTGACCTTTGGGATACAGTAGAAATACGTGAAGAGTTAAAAGAGCAAGATTTGAATTCAACTCAATTCAACTTTATTTGTACATTGTCTATCACAATACAAGTGGTCTCTAGGTGCTTTTCAGAGACCCAGAGCATGACCCCCAAAAAATACTATTAACTGTAGCTAATATTATCAAAACTTAATTAAAGAAACCATGGCAAGTAAGAAAATATTGTATGGGACAAAATATATTAATAATAATTAACCATATATGGGGTGCCGAATGTAAAAACTTGATTACAGTTTTCAAACTGATATATTTTCAATATTTAGCTCATTTTCTTCACATTTAGCTCATTTTACACACATTTGAGACATAAATTATTTAAAATGTTAAATCTAAATGTTAAATGTTAAATGTTAAATTTAAATATTAAATCTAAATCTTAAATGAAAAATAAACTAAATATTAAATATAAATCTAAATGTTAAATGAAATCTAAATATTAAATGAAATCTAAATGTTAAATCTAAATCTAAAGATTAAATCTAAATCTAAATGTTAAATATTAAATCTAAAAAATTAAAAAATAAATAAATGAAATTAAATGTTAAATCTATATCTAAATAATCTAAAAAATTTTAAATCTAAATGTAAATCTAAATCTAAATGTTAAATTAAATCTATATTAAATCTAAAATTAAATCTAAATCTAAATGTTAATCTATATCTAAATGTTAAATCTATATCTAAATGTTAAATCTTAAATCTAAATATTAAATCTAAATCTAAATGTTAAATCTTAAATTAAATATTAAATCTAAATCTAAATGTTAAATCTAAATCTAAATGTTAAATGTTAAATCTAAATATTAAATCTAAATCTAAATGTTAAATCTATCTAAATGTTAAATCTATATCTAAATGTTAAATGTGTCGCCGAGTGTAAAGCGGGTTATTTAGAGGATTTACAAATGTCCCATGCCCCGTAAAGTCTCACAGCCGCACAACCACGCCCACACCACTGATTAGGATCAATGGGAAGAGGGCTTGAGGGAGAGTCGGGACTCGAACATGGCTGCCCTCCCTGCCTGTGGAAGATGGGGCCGGTACCGCTGAACAACCGCTTGAAGTGCAGCCTGCACAGCCGCCAACACCGCCCGTTCAATGTCTTCCACAGGCAGGGAGGCAGCCATGTTTGAGTCCCGACTCTCCCTCAAGCCCTCTTCCCATTGATCCTAATCAGTGGTGTGGGCGTGGTTGTGCGGCTGTGAGACTTTACGGGGCATGGGACATTTGTAAATCCTCTAAATAACCCGCTTTACATCGGCGACACATTAACATTTAGATATAGATTTAACATTTAGATAGATTTAACATTTAGATTTAGATTTAATATTTAGAGATTTAACATTTAACATTTAGATTTAGATTTAACATTTAGATTTAGATTTAATATTTAAATTTAAGATTTAACATTTAGATTTAGATTTAATATTTAGATTTAGATTTAACATTTAGATATAGATTTAACATTTAGATATAGATTTTTAGATTTAGATTTAATTTAGATTTAGATTTAGATTTAATTTACATTTAGATTTAATTTAATTTAGATTTAACATTTAGATTTAGATTTAATATTTAGATTTAAAATTTAACATTTAAATTAGTTAACATTTACATTAGATTTACATTTAGATTTAATTTAAATTTAGATTTAACATTTAACATTTGATTTAATTTATTATAACATTAGATTTAGATTTAAATTTAGATTAATTTAACATTTAGATTTAGATTTAATATTTAGATTTAACATTTAACATTTAGATTTATATTTAACATTTATATTTAGATTTAACATTTAGATTTAGATTTAATATTTAAATTTAACATTTAACATTTAACATTTAGATTTAACATTTTAAATAATTTATGTCTCAAATGTGTGTAAAATGAGCTAAATGTGAAGAAAATGAGCTAAATATTGAAAATATATCAGTTTGAAAACTGTAATCAAGTTTTTACATTCGGCACCCCATAACCATAAGCTGGAGAACTAAGAATTGAGTGTACTTATATTAATGACTGCTACATTGTTAGTACATGAACTACAGACATGACTATATATACAGATGTTGGCAGTAACACTGAGGGGGTCAGAGGGTCAGACTGTAGGTCAGCATGTTAGTCTGATATACCAGAGACGATCTATATAGACAGGTGGAGGTAAACGCTGGGATGGTCAGAGGGTGGAACTGCAGGTTAGTATGCAGCTCTGGAAACTCTGGCCTGCAAACATATACAGAAAGACAAAAGGTTTTTAGATTTGAAAATGATAACTATTCAAAAAATTATGAGATTAACATGCAAAGATATATGCAGAACTTCTTGTGCTTTCTTCTAAATCAAAGCTACACTGAGTCAGAAAATGGGTTTTTGTGGGTGTGCAAGGAGCATCTCTACTGTTGTTTGTTCATTTCTTAGTAATTGCTTAGTTCAATACATCTTGTTCTTTATAAATCAAATTAACACATTGATCAGCCAGGAAGCTATCTAATAACAACACAAAGTAGACCAGTAGAAAATGGTCTCATCAGTCTTTTGAAGTCTGCAGTGCTTGCTTCTTTTATAATTAATGCAAATGCACTTTTTGGCCTTATAGAAATTCTTTGTTCTCGTCAATCTCATTGGTTGAGGCCAGTTAATGCACAGATAGAAACATGCAGCTGTTTAAATATTAGATTAGATGTACTTTATTGCACTTTATTGTACTTTAAATATGCAGGCTAAAAAACAAGTTTTACTGCTGTGCACGACACAACTAATAAACAAACAGCTGAGCTTACATTGGACAGACATGGAGCACTTTTTACTCAGACAACAATTCACTTCACTTTTCAGTCTTCCTGGCTTTCACACCTTTGCTAAACATGAACAAATGACTCAGGTACTCTAGCTTTGGTTTAGAATTTGCCTTTGGTGAGGTGAAATGCAGAATGTCAGCAGCGTCTTCTGTCAGACAGCGGGGGTTTGCTTCAGAATCAATGTGGGGAGGACGGATCAAAATATTCCTGTTGCGATTGACTGGCACACCAGCAGCTGCACAACCAGCAGCTGCAGAAATAACCCCACATGGGGTTATAGCTGTTTGTTTTATGGTTTGGTTTTTGTGGGTCAGGATGCCGAAGAAACATTGCATGGAAAGGAATATTTAACAATCTGCCAAAAACTGAATGTCTGGGGACGCATACTGTTGAAATCAGAACATATTCATCTATTTCAAAGATTCCTCTAGACACCTACTGTGTCACTGAAACTAGAGACACGGGGCATATTTCAGATGTTCTGTCGAGCAATTCCAACTGTGACAGAAAATCGTATGATTTTTAAGATTTAGGTCAATTAAATGAATGGGATTTCCCAGTTAGATCACTGGGAGAATGTGGTTCGGTTAGAGAGAAAGAATATGTCCGGATCTTGCTGTTGGATAAAAGCAACCATTGTTGCACGAGCACTGCTAGATATAAGGTTTCATTCACTCTTTGAACCTTTGATTGCATCATCCTGCAGGATAACAGGCCAACTGTTCTTTCTGACTTGGTTCACAGTGCACGTAATGAATCCCTACAGTATATGTGCTTAAAGACGAGCTAGATTTTGACCGATGGTATCTAAATCATCACTACCACCAGCAGCATAATATAGACTACAATATACAGTATGAGAGGGAATGTCTGTCCTAATGTTTGGACTATTTGTCAAGTAGTTGACAAATAATTGTGCGTGACACTATTAAACTAAGAAATGAGAAAGTGGCTGTAGATAGAGAGCAAGAGAGAGATGGATTTGATGTTGGCTGGGAATAACAGTCTGACACGAAAGAAATTAATCCTCAATATCCACTGCTCCCAGTGCACCTCCACAATTGCAGGCTCAGGCTGTCTAGTCCATTCATGAATCACTGGGCTTCGGAGACACGCAGGAGAAAACCACCAGCTCTCATAAATAAAGCAGGAGCCTACTACTGTAGTGCCAATGAGTCATCCAGGTCTGTTCTCATTCACTTTCGGAATGGGGAATAGCATGACAAACGGCTTCCAAGCCTCGTGAAAACCGTCCACGCCTTCAATTATTCCAAAACTTAACCTCCTCGACACCGCTTCCATAAACCCGGGAGCAGCATTAGCCACCGTCACACAGCGAAAGCACACTTTGGTTATGAGAGAATCCCTACTGAGGTTTGATAAGGAACACACATTTAATTTCCTTTTATTGATTGAGGGTATGCATGTGGATTTTGCATTCCACGGTTGATCTGAGATAGATGATACAAATGGTGTTTATCAGGCGCAGAGCATTTTTTATGTGAACATATATGGTAGATTTCTGCCCAGCTCACCAGAGATGCTTCACATCAAAATGTCACTAAAATGCCACGGGGGATATAGAGCTATTTTTTTTTTCCTTGTATGCCTCTAATGTCTGCAGGAAGAAAGTCCAGCTGAATTTCGAGAGTGGTTGTTCATTATCTCTGTCAAATAACATGGTTATGATGATCCATGGCATTTAGAATTTTGATGGTATTGAACCAGTGTAGATTCACTACCGTTCTACTGTTATTGTAGTTGATTCTGTTATTACATGTAAAAGATGCTGTGCTATGCAGGACTGTCGCAGCTTTTGCAAAGTACAGGCTATGATAAGTTATTTTTGTTAGGCATATCGTACAAAATTAAATAGTTGTAGTAGTTTTTTTCAAAAGCTTTTCATATAAGATCTCATTACTCATATTGTCTTAGGATATTAAGCATGACAGTTTTCGCTGACACAGCAATTCTAAACTTGCTCTACTGAGAATTCTCTTGAATCAGTGATCAATATGTGAAACGGACTACAGACCTCAAATAGACTCATGCCAGGGACCACTTAAGACTTGATCTGGAACTGTTCCTGAAAAATGGCCAGGCAATCATTTGTTTCTTATTCCTCCACTTCTGTTTTCTGTTTTTAATTACCATTTTTAAAAAGCAAGATGTGCATTATGTATTGCATTGGATATGCATTTTTTAAATTCCACCTCAGGGCGAGCTGCGTGTAGCTGTTGAAATGTCTGACAACACTCAGGTTAAAGAACTGTCTCTACTATGTTTCTGTAACATGAAGAAAAAAATAAATAAAATTAAGTAAAAAAATATATAGATATATATAAACAAGGTCATATATGGTGTATTTCCATTCAACTAAATTATTTATTTCTCATGTGACAAACTATGTAATGACCTTTTATAACTGTCCCTCCATGCACAATAAAAGACCTGGATTCATTTGCATATTTCATGTTTGTATATTTAGGTTTAGAGCCGAAAAACATGCTGGGCCAATTGCAGGGTGGGTTAGCATCTGGCTAACTTAGCTGCAGTTCAACGTGACACCCACCTAAGCTGAAACATTTCGAGCTTAACCCACAGCTGCACTCCAAACTGAACATTTGAGCATTGCAACAAGCAACACAGTTTAACTGGCTGGAAACTGGAAGCATGCTACAATATATACACAGCTGAAAATGGATTAACCTGCAAACTGCAAAAATTCCCTTCAGGTTTTTTTTTTTTTGTGTTTTGGTTTTTTTGCACAGCAAGACTATGCTCAAGTGCAATGCTTTATGGTGCATCATGATTGACCAATTTAACTGCAGGTTCTCTTAGCACAGAATTTGCAGCACAAAGAAACTTAAAGCTTTATGGAATAGGGATGCACATGGTTAACCGTTTAACCGTTAACCGATAACAGTAACTCTAACCGATTAATATTAACGGTCAATTTTGTTTTTAAGCTACGTAATTCAATCAACTCATGGGGACGTGTCGACAGGTGCAACAGGCCTCTGATTGGTCAATTCTACATCTGCGTAGAAAAGAGCGCGTCATCGAAAAAATTCGGAAGTACCCACATCTGTACGATTTTCGTTCTCAACACTACAAAGACAGCACATATTCTAGTAATTCATGGAGGGAGATTGCGATGAATGTGGGTCTGGATACGGCCGAGACGGTGAGGAAGTGGAAGAACGCAAGAGATAAGTCTAGAAAGTTTAGCTAGTTCGGGATTGTCGCTCTTGCGTTGTGGCGTGGAATAACATAGCGGAGACCGCACTAGTATAAATCAAAAGTGACGGCGGCATCTCTGCGACATGCTGACGGCGCCACATTGCCGCGAGACTATGCACCGGGAAAGTGTCTGCATGCGTCCACGACAACACGCTAGCAACATCACGGCAGCCAACCCTCCCGGACTTATCGGTTAACGGTTATTAATCGTTAAAGGGCGTCGGTTATCGGTCATAAAAAAAAAACCAAAATCTGCATCCCTATTATGGAAGAATGTGATCTTGTTGACCAAAAAACTTCTTGGTCACAAATATGACCAAGAAGGAAATGTCAGTTGTTCTGCTGAACCTTCTGATGACAGTAGAGTACTATTGTTAAAATACTATTGTATGATTGTGTGCATGTTTCCACACTGTGTTATGATCCTGCTGAAAAATTAATAATATGTCTTTCTGTTGGTCTTCAGTTCAGAGGCATTATTTAGACTTGTGTCGAAACTAACCTGACTCAGGTTTAAGCAAACAGGCAGAGAAACAGACCTCTAGTTGTTGTGACATTTTTTTGAGAACACATCTATTGAGGTCAAGCTAACCTTCAGCTCCCGGTTAAACCACAGACACAAACAACAGTGCAATGGGGTTTAAGGGGTCACATAACTTCCTTCCATCACATTGGGGTTTTATATTGGGTTCAACTCTGAACCTCAGATATAGCAGACAGTTTTTTTTTTTTTTTTTTTGTTTTTGTTTTTTTCCAACCTTTTTGCCAAAATCTGGCGACTACAGAGGCAGTGTACACGGAGTACAGAGAGGCAGTGTTCACGAATTTTATGTTCCGTGTTTCTTCTTTAGATGTTGTGTGACATGATTATCTTACTTTCAGTTTTGTTTCAAAAGTGATTTTCTGTGTTTATACATGAGTTAGTTTTCCTTCTTTCCTTTTTTATTATTTTATTTTTTGTTTCCTACTTAACAGATGCTCATCATTGTTGCCCCCATGTTGCTTACTGATGTTTTTTTTTAATTTCCTTTTCTACCTGGCCCTTTGTGTCTACATATAATGGTCCCTCTACCAATTATGGTGACACTTAATGGACTGCCTCCTGTTAGATTATCAGGACAAGAAAATATTTTAATTTTAAGCCTCTTGAAGGCTGATGGAACACCAAGTCACTTCCATATCGATTGATTGTGTCCATTGCAGCTTTAAGTGGCTCTCCAGCAAAACTGAAATAAGAATTGATAAATGCTTATACATATTGAAAAAAAAACCACTGTAGGAGTAAAGTCAACAACATAATTATCTGAGAGCTATTAACTGACAAGACTGTATTTTATTCCGCTCTGACAACCTGCACATTTTATAAACTAAGAGCCCATTTTGATGCACTGACCCAATAAACGTCACATTTCTGGCATCCAGTTGGGTTTAGAGACATATGGGGTCTCAGTAGTTACAGCGATAGCAAAAGACCTACGCAGAGCCAGAGGAGCAAAAACCTTGATCCTACGGTCATTAGACTTCTGTAATCTACTGGTGTTGGTCCAGGTAGTACTGAAAGCGTCTTGCAGATGGTGATCAGTATTGACATTTAAGGTTGTTGCTGAATGTTGTGGGGGAACACATATGGCATCCTGACTTATTGATTGTTGTGATGGACAGCATAGTTTACCGGGCCTCTTGTTCATGCTTGAGGGTTAAAGACAAGACAGTCCTTATATACTGAAAAGGTCCATCACTGCCCCAACCCCCACCCCCCAACTAAGGCTTAAAAATTACGTGAAACATTTTAACATACGTCTGGGGAAAAAAAAGAGTCCTTGTTGACTTGGCTCCACTTGTGCCTTAGCTCTCACAGACTGGTTCTGTTTGTTACAGTAATTGAAATGCAGCCTTGAATCCGTTGGTGGATGGGGCTGGTTTGGGACTCTATAGTGTAGAAGCCATGAGCCCTTCAATGTACTGATGGACTGGGTCAAACACCATGATCTGTATTTATCGGCGGGATGCTGCCCCTGTGCTGTAAATGTGATTTTAAAGCCTCTTTATCCTCTTTTTGAGGATTTGCAGTATAGAGGATCACATGTGAGTCTTCCTTCACTTAAGCTACACTATCAGCAGCTCAGTGGGCTATCCATAACACATACAACCTCTTTTTTTTTTTTTTGCATTTATTGAGGAGCTATGCACATTGGACACAGTTCAAATTCATGAAGCAATCTGCTAAGTGCCTTAACGTTACTACTTTAAGCCAATGAAACTATTGTGGAAAAATCAAAGTGCTGAATCCGTCTTTGTTGCCCAGGAAGCCCATTCATACATCACTTGTTCACTCTAAAAAAAGATCTGATAATGAACAGTTTGCAGATAACATTATAATGGGTTTTGTAGAGGAATAAGAAATGCATTTGGCTTTAAATTTACAGACTTTTTTTCGGCGACCTGAGTTTGTGAAACGGATGCAGAGAAGAAGAGAAGAGGGCCGCATGTTTATTCAGTTGATGGTGAAAGCATCTGAAAATCTGATAGTTCTTTCAATAGTTTTTAGGAAGAGTGGCAGTGCCTAATGCTTCCTTTGTGTTTTAAGGCTCATTACAGGATATGCAAAGACTCCTTTTAAATAATTCATGCCCAGATCTCTAAAATCAAGTTCAAATCAATATCCCGCTGAAAGCACTGTAAAATCAAATGGAGATAGAACGCCAGGTTGCCCTGCAAGGATGCGGGACCCTCATGGTAATTACACAGCACTTTATGCTAAAGATGTACTAATGAGTGTCCATTTTATTAGACAGTGATTCAATGAGCCACCTGCTCTCTTCATTCAGCAAGAATTTATTGATGTTATAGTATGACCGGCCAAAAAAAAAAAAAAAAAACAAAGAAAGAAAATTTGAATTGTAAAGGTTAGATTTGAATGCATTTGATGGTCTGTTTGTTCAGATGCTAATCTAGGACTCCATTTTATTTCCACGAATCCCTGGTGGTAAATAAACACCTCCTCCGAATTTCTGGAGATGCATTTCAGTAGAGCATAATATAGAAATCTTATAAAAAAAGAAGAGTTTATTGATCAGATTTTGCTGTTGTTACTCATACGTCTGCCGTGCTTTTTAAGCTCGTCAGCGGTGTCATCTTATTGTAGAGATGGCTTTCTAACATGACATTATACAAGCTTACAAAAAGCAAAGGTAATACGTAAGTGAATCTATTTTGGCAGCATGTTCTGTAACCACCCAAACAGACTTCATAGGGAATAAAGAAAGTGGGGAAGCTAGAGGGGGAGGCAGCCAGTGAGGAATCATGGGCTGTCAGAACCGTGTCTGTCTAAGCTTCAGGAATCCAGGAAGCTAATGCTGTTTGATGTATTAACCATGATGGAGGGGGCAGTGTCTGCATTTTCATGCACAGTCCTGTAAAGATTTGGGTGCATTGTGTCTGTGCATGCGTAGGGGGGGTGAGAATGCTTGCGTGTGCTTGCCCGTACGACATGCGTGTGGGTGTGTACAAACGCGTGTGCGCTCATTGATGAGTGCAAGAGGATGGAGAATTGATGTTGTTTGATGTATTAATCATGCATATGTGGGACTGAGAGGCTCTGCGATGGGTTGCTCGGGCTCTGATTCTATCTTCAATCAGTGGCTCATTTGGGCCCCTTTGTGTAAATGCTTAACATTGTTTAGCAGAAAATAAGCAGTCTGCCCTTTTGTGTGTGGCATTCGAGACAGAACGAAGGGGATGAGGGCTTGAAAGAGTCTTTCTTGGATTTTTCATCTTGTTCCTGCATAAAGCACATCAGAAGCATTGTTTTCTATGAACCAGATCTTGATATATCAGTCATGCAGCTTCAAGTTGCTATTCGCACAGCTGCTTGTTTAGGATTGAGTCGATTTCATAGGAAAAAAGAAAAAAAAGCAATGGCAATGATTTATAAGCCATTGTGATTTATCAACTTCATGTCTACCCTTGGGACAATCTATAGACTCTAGCTGAAAGCATGTGAATAACCGCATCCATTAGGACAGTCCACTTTAAAACCATACCGTTAATTAGCTGTGCTTATTTTATGCTTATTCAAGCATTCACAGTCATGCATGAATCAGTGTTCAGAAAGTTATTAAGGCGCAGAAAATTATTTGGCTTTTTCCAATTCACTTCACCCATCGTGGCTATTGAAATCTTGTCCAAGAGGCACACCTACTGTCTAAAATTTAATCCATGTATCCTTTGGATTACAAATGTATTTCATTTGACACTTTAATTCACTGCAGAGCTCCAGTTCTGTTGCCAGGCAACTCTGTTAAGGAGCACACAAAGGATCATTATAGATTTCTTGGGTGCAACTGTTAACTTGTACTTCTTTAAAAAGACACGGTACCATTCTGTGTCCTGATAAGGTTTCTGTTTGTAGCATTTTCCTGTGCTTTCGGTAGACTCCAGGCTTGCCATTCAGCGCACAGTACAATGGGCGTCCTTGCACAAAACTATTCCAGCCAGCAAATTTGGCAACTTTGGGCTCCGGCATCTCCGCAGCATTATGAAAGAAACAAGTTGAGTGCCTCTTCTCGTGCATCTATCAGACATATGTAACTAACAGGAGATGACAGCATGGCCCTCAGTATTTAAATGGTTCATGGTGCTTGTTCTCTGATGGCTACGATATGACATGATGAGCCATAAATATGTCACATATGACTCAAATAAACTCTGAAAGGATAAGGCAATAGAGTATTCATATGAGATATCTTGCTTGTAGCCCTGTCTAAACCCCATTGTGCAGCACTCCACTGTAATTTCATCAGTAGATTAATGAAAACTGTCATCAAAATCATGTCATATCTGTATCAACTGTGTCTAAAGTATTGTCCTACAGTATTAGCAGTGCTCCAGAGTTACTGTCACATAAATTTGCTTATGTTTGTTGCAGGATTTCAGAGTGAAAAGTTCCCCCTTTGTTTAAGTTTTTTTAATGCTCCGCACTGGATTTGTAATGATGAAAACTTCGCAAACTTTGCTAATCATGGAAAAAGCCTCCATTAATCTCTCCACTGCTCAGTGGCAGAGTGCTGTTCCAAAAAAAATCGGGAGCAGGGTGGCGGGATACAAAGAGAGACGAGATAGTAGGTAGGTTACAGAACCGAAAAACGCGGCGGGATTATACATGCATGTATGGCAAATGGGTGTTGAGACAGAGGCCAGAAGTTAATGCTTGTGTGTGGGTCTGTTTGCAGAATGATTGAGATGCAATAGGTGGATTACCAAGCTCTTTTCGCAAAAATGTGCCAACCACTTAAAGGCCTCAGCATAGAGCAGCTCACTCAAACAGAGTAATCTCCTGATCTGATGGTTTTCGATATGTTGTTCTTTTTCCTGCCTTGTTTCACTGCACCGTGGCCTTCTCAATCCCTGGGTCTGCAGAAAGATCAATGTTTAGAGCACATTTTGCTTTGGCAGCCACTGGGCACTTGCATCCAGAAATGAAAAAGGTCACTATGAATCTAATTAATCATGATTTTCCAGTTCTTTGACAAGATGACAGCAAATGAAGGCTCCAATTGAATCCCCAAAAAATTGCTCGAGTGAAAGGATGAGATGCGGTCCGACATAATCCAGCTCTTTTAATACATTGCAGGTTGGAGCATCTCAGGTGCAAAATAACAAATCGAGTCAAGTGAGATAATGAGGGAAGCCATAATGGCGAAACTCGTGTTGCTGTCCATCAATCTGGGAAGGGTTATAAGACCATTTGTAAACACTTTGTAGTCCATAATTTTACAGTGAGAAAGATCACTCATAAGTGGAAAGAAATTTGGCAAGACAGTTGCTGGGCATACCAACAAGTTCAACCCGTGGTCAGAGCATGGGAAAGACTGCACAGGGATGGATCGTGTGTGAGGATTACAAAGAGAGAGAGAGAGCCTCTTCTTTGTGAAAGGAACATGGCAGCACTGTTAGGCTTTCATCTGAACTAACTACAAGGCTCCTGGAATAATGTTCTTTGGTCAGACAAAGTCAAAGAGAAAATGTTCAGCTACAATGCACAGTTGGATAAAAACCTAACAACAAAGAAGCACATTGGCCACATACCGAAGCACAGGGGTGGACGCGTGATGATTGGGATAGTTATGCAGCCACAGAACCGCGGCATCTTGGAGTTAACCCTAAGCTTCTGGTTGGGAACAAATGTGTCCAACAGCTAAAGCTAGACCACAATCATGCCATTCAACAGGGCAGGCGTACCAGAAACCTGCAGGGGTAATGACTAGAAAAGGACAAGTATCAAGCTGTTGCAGTAATCCGGCTGAGAGCTTTTGTATTTTATAAACAGGTGCTCGCAAACCTCCATGAACTGAATCATTGAAATGAATTATGGGCCAAAAGCCCCCCGCAACAATCTAAAAGACAGATAATGTTATACTGAAAACACTTACTTCAAGAAGAATCATGAAACACGTCGTTTTTTTCACAGAATACTTCTGCATTTTGGTTTTGGTTTCTATTCATCAAAGAAACAGTGAAATATATCATGTGTTGTTTTCCATCTCAGGTTATATTTACCTGATTTTAAAACCTGGTAAGAACCAGATGATTTTTTTTCTTTTTTAATGTTCTAATACTTTTTTTTTTCTTTTTAGCACAGCTCATGTGCTGCAGGTAGCTATTTTAACTCTGAAGATGGGGAATTTAAGAGGGAATAGGTGTCAAAAAGATAGTGGATATTGAAGAAAATCTGATGTCATGCCTTATTCTTTACTTATCAAATCAGCACAGCTTCTCTATTTCTCCCCTGTTGCATTATCAACTCCTGTTTTTTTTTCCTTTCTTTTTTAGAGAGAAATGTGTATTTTTACCCATTTTAATAAAGTGGGAGATAAATGCATGAACTAATCTAATGGAACAATCTACAGTACAATTTACGTTGAATATATAGTTAAAGGAGTGCCAAGTAGGTTCTTGACATAAACCTTGTGCAACTGAGCATCCCATGCTGTGCTGACATGAATACACTGACAAAGTGTATACTGGCCCACTGGCAGCTATTAAGGTGTGGTGACTGTGCAACTTCTGCTCTGGGCTTAAATATTGATCGCTTTCTCAGAACTTGAAGTGACTCCTTGCAAGGTTAGACAAAGAGAAAATGCTTTGTATAGTAAGAGTATCAGTTTTAATCCTTGTCAAACATGGTTGTGATTTCCAATTGACAACCCGCACATCTGGTGCTAAATATGAGCGAATACTTTCCAGTAGCAAACACACTAATGAGCTATTTTCATTTGACTCTTTTTAAAATTTTTAATGGTACTCTTAAAACTTAACTTTGGGACATTTGTTCACGTTTGAAATATAGCTACAGTTGAACATTAGAGGGCTCTCAACCCAAACACGCACATCCACAGCAATTTGCAAATCTGCCAAAGCATCTGCTCAGCTTCATTACAGAATATGACCAGATGTGATCAGACAAACTTTGGGGCCAAGTTCCTACAGTTATGTAAAATGTGTTTTCCCTCGCCTTAGGCATAGAAAACTAGAAACTCTACTTTAAAGTTGTAACCCAGATGCTGGCTCAAGCTTCCGTCATTAGATAACCAACGATACCAACATTGCATTTTTTTTTTCTTTTAACCTGCAGTACTCTGAAATAGGGGCATAATTAGGATAAATTGCAAATTGCAGAACTGAAACCAGTTACTTTTATCTCCATAAAAAGCAGTGAACTCTTCAGCAGCAGAGTGCGGGATGTGTTTTTTTCCAGTGGAGCCTCACAAAAGAGCCAAGTGATGTTCTCGTTTCAGAAGTGCAGAGTCACACGGTGCAGGTATGTGCCTCCCAAAATATCCTGCTGAGGTCAGATGTTGTCAGGTTGTAAGCTGAAACCAAATTTCTTGAAGCATTAAAATCAACGTCTCTACGCTTTTCATGTGCGCCGATGTGAATTCATAGCTGTGAAGGTGAGGGATAATTGCTCTCACTACACATTAAGATGACTGCCTCTGCCATTTTTGTCGTGTTTCAGTTGTACAGAGAGTATGATTAACTCTATAATGTCTACAGTGATGTAGAACTACAGTCTAGCCCTTACTGTAATAAGGGGAAAGGTTGGAATTAGTAACTGAAATAGCATGGCTTTTTAAATATTTGTCTCCTTCTTAGAGCCCCCTCTGCTCACTTACCATGTACGTTGCTGGCCTGCGTCCAAGATACATTGGAGCCACTGTAATTTGCAACAATTCTCTTCTAAATGCAATTGTTATTGTGGTATCTGGATATTATTCAGACTGCAAATGTACTTTGGCTTCTAAGCCAGAGTTAACGTCTAGATCAGTGGATCTACTAAAAAGTTGACAACGGAAATAAAGAATATGTTTCAGTAATAAAAATAAAAAGTTGATACAATATACGAAACAATAAATCACAAACAATGCTACGGGAAGAACAAGCCTCCAGTTGAAGATCTTGTTGATCATGTCACTATAGAATAACAATTTAAATGCAACATTGACTGTTTGAGCATAAAACTACAAGGTTTTACTAAAGCTAAATGGTCACAAAGACCTCATAATGCCTTTAAAAAAAAAAAAAAAATGTTTTTTATGTGACAAGAAGCATTTCTGTGCTCCTTTGATGTGTTTCTTCTCCGCGTTGTTTCCACCAGTTCAGCCTGTCACCTCATTAAATACTGCCTGTGTCTTGTTCATGGAAACATTTTCTAACCCCTCCTGTCAAATGTCACTGCCTGCAAACCCCCAACTCTAAAAATGGCTTTTTGCTCTAATAGCTGATCAGTATTAATATATGTAGTCCTCACAGTTTAAGACAATGAGAATTACCGTAGAAAGACATCACCTTCTAAACCCTAAACCAATCAAAATTTTAATCCTGTGCTCTTCTCAATTAAGTTTTACCACTGATCCTTTCTCTGGATTCCCGCAAGCTTATCCCTCACCTCCAAATCTGTTTTGACTCCGAAGAATATTATATTCCTGTTTCTACATTCCCCTCAACTTATTTAATTATGTCCCTATGTACATAATAAACCGGCTTTGAATATGTGAATATTTTGTGTCTATAAAAGTTACTCAAACAAAACACAAACTCATAGATTATTCGATCAGTAGAGTAAGAGGACTACATTTCATTGTTTCAATGCTAAGAATGACAGGTGTTATTTAAATAAAAGATGACGATTGAAAGCCAAGTCAGTTCATGTTTACACTGTACTCGTCATCAGTCATATAATCTTTCTTTTCTTTTTTTTTTTGCCTTTCAGGTCTGTGAAAAATCTAAAAATGTTTAAAATTTTTATGTTTACCACTTTATAATGTTTCCATTACTTTCCATATGACTTAAAGGCCAGGTAAGCAATTCTATGTGCTTTCTATCCCATTCACATTCAGTGGACATTTCCTCACCATCCAGCCCCTCCTGTGAGAACACTGGGTTCGGTGGAGTTCATGATAGGACGTGTTATCTAAAGGAGCATTAAAGGGAAGATCTAGCACTCTGTGGTGGAAAAATGTATGTCTTTGTTTTAGCCTCTAAAAGATGAAGGATTCTGAGTCAGATCAGCAATCAACCTTCAATAACAAGACTTAGCGATGGCCAGATTTCAATGGATTTATTCTTCTTTTGCATGGAAAAGCGATCAGATCTGCACCTCAGCAGGCATTTGCAGGAAATGACCATGAGACATCAAGACACAATGGTTTTTAACAATGTCTGAAAAACAAATGAACCTCGAGATAGACCCTACCTCTAAAATCATCGCTGTTGCATATTTCCTTTCAAAATTCTGAATTCTGACTGGCCATGCAATACTGGCCACTGTGCACCCCCACTATAAGATGGTCCATCTTTGACACGTCCAGTCCCAGAGACCTCAATGGCACCTCTCGTCAAGTGGATTATCTCTTTGCTCGATTTCCATTACATTATATAGGGCTTCTTTTTTAGTACGGTATGGTTTTAAGTAGCACTTGTGAATTACAGTCCCTGAAAAAAAAGGTTTTCCAAAGTAAATCCTCCATGTGGTTATATCAGCTATTAATGAATGTCAGTTCTTGGTGCAGTGCTGGCTGAAGGATTGGAGATCACAGCTGTCAAACTTCGGCATGAGCTCCAAGAGAATATGCAAATCCCTTCCAGCTTTTCCTTTGAGGAACATTGTTTTTCTTTAACATTTAAATGATTGTTCTCACAGACTTTTTTCCCAAACTACAGACCCTCTGCTCATCTTTGTTCCTTAAACACTCTTACCACATCATGATTAGAACCATCTGTTGATGTCATTATTGTCATGATTATTCGTATTATTGCTGCACCTTGTCAGCCTTGTTATTGGGCAGGAATTATTCCAATATGTCACAATATGACAGATGTAAATAATGTATGAAAAGCCCGAACTTTCTTCCAGGCAGTCTGTGAGAGCAGTGTCCTGTGGGAAAGGATAAGTCCCTTTTGTGTGGACTTGTGGGCGTAGTAACTTCGCAAATCCTTTTAATGCACAAAAAAGTCACAGAACACACGGGAAAAAAAAATGTTCAAAACAGAACAAGACGTCTTTAAAAACAGGACAG
The DNA here is from genome assembly GCA_018398805.1 of Hirundichthys speculiger. NCBI lineage: Eukaryota > Metazoa > Chordata > Actinopteri > Beloniformes > Exocoetidae > Hirundichthys > Hirundichthys speculiger. The sequence continues at coordinate 3,206,116 of JAGFBZ010000606.1, read as the reverse complement.
AACATCTCCACACATGTTTGGAGTTCAACAATTTGTTCTGCATAGACATGACTCCGCTATACTTCTTCTTTGACAGAACAAATGACTGCAGCACCAGTGCGGTCTTGGCATGCCCCGAAATTACCAAATGTGTGCAGGCAGGGGGAACAGTCTCTTCCCTACACAACTTCCCGCTTTGCCAAGGAGAGTTCTGCAGGGAAGGAGATTACTTTTAAGACTATGATTTGCTTTTGACATTGTGTGCTCAAAGCATTTTATGTGCTCATAAGACAGTAAAGGAGCATAATTTGGTTCAAACCAGGTCAGTGAAAGTGGGAGGTTTATGTGTGCTAGCTGTGGCGGTGGGACAAGATCATTGCTGGGGAATGCCTCGTAGCTGACAGCAGTGAACCCGCTAGAATCAGTTTTATACACTGACTTGAAATGTGCTCCACGGTGAGAAGTGTTCTTGTAATGGGAAAAAAAAAAAGACATCCATAACTCATTGTGGGACAGAGGGGCTGACAGAGAGCTTTTTGTCGAAGGGTGGTGCATTCACCCCAACGCTCCCACATCCTGTAATATGGAATTGCATGAACGGTCAGATTTGTCATTAGATGTGGCAGCTATATTCACACTCGGCAGGTCCTGCTGCAGTAATACTTGGTTTTACTGTGACAACATTATGGTATTTCAAGGCCAGTGCTCCCATTGAAATGGAATTCTCTCTATAAGGGAAAAAAAAAAAGCCCAAAAAAACTGAATAGACAGCAGCACAGACAATAAAGAATGCAAATCCAGCCTTGCCTATCAAGACCATTAAAGTCTGTGTGATTGTTTTTTAATGCATTCAGTCCAGCCTTTTTCACTCTCCACTTACAGTATGGGAACAAAGCAGGGACTTCTGGTCTTCATTCACCCCTCAACCCCTACCCCTCCCCTGTCTGATCACTTCATCCTCCACCCAAACCCATGATGACTCCTCTGCACTTTCCCCCTCCCCACCTCACGCTTATGTTCTTCCCTCCCCCTCTCCAGTGTGTCCCCTAGTTTTCTGGTAGCTGTGTCTCTTTGATAATCCAAGACTCTTTGAAGACTCCAATTCCACGCTGCTTGCCTCGGAGCTATTGCACCTACAAAAACAACTGTGTGCGTATATGTGTGTGCGTGCGAGCGTGTGCGCACAAACAGAAAGAGCTGTAGATGGGATGAGAATGGAGGACGTAATGGTGATATGGGAAATAAAAACAGTTCCATATGCATTTCCTTTGCAGCTGCTTCAGTCTTTATGGTTTTATGCTTGCTGCATACACTGAGAGGTGCACTTCTTCATTGTCATATTTGTTGGTGCAGCTCATTTTTTCTCCGTGCCTTTAGAGGCAGCAGCTCATTGATTCCTGCATACCCGCCAAAATGCCAGAGCCAGGATGTACTCACAGACACAGTAACTAAATGGAAACTCTGAGTCCCACACTGGACTATCAAAGGCGTGCTGATGTGTACACATAATATGAAGGTGAAGTTTGTCCTTTTAGATTTCAACAATGTTTTTTTTTCGCTGCTGTCTGTCAGATGCTGCAGATGAGTAATTGGAGAAATCCGTTGGCCTTAAGTAAAATGCCACCATGATTTTAATTAGTGAAGCCTTTTTCTACTGTCTGTTTCTCCTCCACTTTGTGTCACTGTCTACTCCTCTTACCTTTCGCTAAGTGTGGCTGCTCGCTCCCATTCCAGCTCCATTTCTCCATTGTCTCAGTCTCAATCTGTTGTGCCTCTTCTTCCATCTTAGTCTCTGGCCCTCCCTTTTTGTCTCTGTCATTCTGCCTCTCCTTGGCGGAGCAGCTTGCCATTGGGATTTAGAAGAAATTGAATTCAATTATGAAGGAATTTCTCTGCAGTACGATTGGCATCATTTCCTCCACACAATAGAACATCATTCTCATATCTCTGTGTGAGGGAATGAAAATAGGCCGTGCACCATTCTTTCTCTCATCCTTTTAAATTGAATTTTTCATATCACGGGGGCACTGAGACATCAGCCGTTTCCTTTAACATGGGGCCGAAAACCCATTTCATAATATCAGAGGGGCACATAGCTGCGGTTCAATAAGAGGAGTCGAGCTTCCAGAGCTTCCAGAACACATCCGATATACCTTCCACTCAGTATTGATAAACACGTCCACCTGGCTTACCTGCAGCTTGAACAGTTGAGAGCGTTCCAGGAGGGTGTGCTGTTGCCATTTGGCTTCACAACTGGTTCCGAGCCATTCGTTCTAAACTGAAGTGAGAAACCGGCTTGCACGCTCAACCACCGCATTCATTCCTCTCCACCTGTCTCTAAGATGTATAGCCCACCACATGAAGCCCCCCCACTTTATTATCTCACTGTTATTAGAAGAAAAGACACCGTTCTGCGATTATCTCTGCACAAGCTGTATATTCCACTCGGAAATTGCACCCAAGGCGCTACTCTGTGGCAATGGTTGCGTTCCGTTTTGGTTTCTTCCTCCTCAGTTCAGGCCCTCCGTGTGCTTTATTCCTACAAGTGAAATAGTGAATATTCAGCATATTTCCCTGGCCGCAGTGGCTCGGCTTAAACAACACCTTTGTGTAATAAAAAATTTAACTGAAAACATTTGGCAGCACTTTAACTGTGACAAATACATTGTTACTCATTACACATGGAAAACAACGAGATAATTCACTTATCATACAGCGTTGGGACGCTTGCCGTGTTTCTGGTTCAGCTTTCAGAGAAGAACAAATTTTCCTAACAAAGAAATGGCAAACATAGTTGCATATTTTGATTTTTCCCATTTTTTTCTGTCAAATTTGCTACTTTGCACCAATCCAGCACATGCCGTTATGAAGAATATGGATTTCTAGTTTGATTAAAAGGGATTATATGGAAGATTTAATTAAAGATTAATTCAAACGGATGATGCAATATTTGACTCTCACCCAGATATGTTTTAGCAAGGAATCAAAATCACATAAATGGAGATGTAATCAAAGTAGCATAACTGGGGTAACAACCAGTTTTACTGAAAATGCAGAGTTTCGTGCCTCTAAGATCGAATGTGTCCTCAGGCTCTACATCTCAAGTAAAAAAATAAATGGATGTCTGGTGTTTAAAATGTTCCGTACATTCTGTGGAAATAGTTTTGAACTGGAGGGGTACCAGTTCCACAGAGAACTCCTCCATATTGAATTGATATGGCTGGCAAGGCTAAAAAAATATTAATAGCAACAGCAAAACTTACAGCAATAATACCAACAACACAAACAACAACAAAAATAACAGGGATGCATTCCAGGAGATAAGATTTAAACTCTAGGTTTTCTGAACCTGTGTCAACTAAACCCGAGCTGTCAGTTCCACATTACTGGCTATGATTTAGTTCAATTATCAGGGTGTTGGAAGTAGAAGTAAAAGTAGTACCTGCCAAATAGTGGGAGCAGTGAGATACAGTTTTTCCTCCAAATCATATGCCCTAGTCTATGTGGGATTTGACTCGTTTTTTTTTTTTTTCTTGGTTTTTGTTTCTGGGTTTTGTTTTTGTTTTTTTTTGTTTTTTTGCATCTTTTAACAAAATTTGAAACCGACTGGATGAAGGCAGAGGTCATGTATCAATATTTGGGCCACCAGCATCACCCCCTTCACTCCCATGGAGAAACTGGCTCTCAGCATCAATAGAGGTTGGATGGATAGATGGATGGATGGATGGATGGATGGATGGATGAACGGACTGGGTTCCCGGAGCCATGTCTTTCCAGTTAGCAACCAGTCAGGATACCAGTGCACTGGTGCAATGTGCGTATCTAAGACTAAACACAATTGCTCTTGTTGTACCTTATAAACATGTCTTAGGTACTGAACATGCACATAACAACCTTGCAATGTAAAGAAATAACTGAGGCAAAAAAAAGAGAAAAAGAAAAGAAAATGGAGAGAAATGCACAGGCTTTGCCCCACGGTGTGAAATATTAGAAATATCAGGACACAGAATACCGTCTAAAAACTGAAAGATTTGGAAAAAAAAAAAGAAAAGATGTATCTTTCCCAGAACAATTGTTGGGGTGAGATATAAGATCACCTTGTGGTCTTATAACCCTCTTACAGTGTACAGTGTGTGTTATCTGTGCCAATAAATCTATTTGTTGATCCTCAAAAGGCAATGTCATTGTGTGACTGACCAAGCTACAGCCTTGTTGAATCTGGACTTAAAAACTACCAGCACAACAAAATACAAAATACCAATCCAACAAAACCTACTGTCCACCAGGTTATGTTCAGCGTTTATGCAGCAACGGTGATTAACATACCGTTAATCAGTACAGGTTTAACCACTTACTCCGAGCTAATCCAGGGAGTAACAAAACCTCTTTCTGGAACATCCCACAGCAATAATGACAACACTAAGAACCAAACAACAACAATGAAAACAATAACAACCACAATGTGCTTTATTATCTTCATAACCAGGCATACCCCACTGCTTCTGCATAATGGAGATTTTATTTTATTTTTTTTTCATTTTGTCTAAAACATCTGCAATCATCCAGCTTCCTCTTCCATAGCAGCGTAATGTGGTGAAAATACATAAAAACAATCACAAACTTGATTATCAAATGTTGAATCATAGATCAGTCAAAAAACAATTTCAGACTTGGAGTCACAAGAGAGAAATTCAAACATTTTATCTCTCCCATATGACTGAACTGGGATGTGGCTCAAAAGTGGCTGAGAGGATGGACGAGCTTTCCCATCTTCATAACCTCCAGCCGACCCATCTACTGGCAATCAGTGAGGCTTGGCTGGATGACAGGGCACCTGATGGAAGTGTGGTTTCAGGTAACTCCAAAGGCAATCTGAATGGAGGAGAAGGAACTCAGCAGTAGTGGAGCCCCCCCCCCCATCCCATCAGGGATCAGTGGTACAAATCAGCAGTTTTAATAGAGACACAGTCACCGAGATTTCTCCTTCTGGTTTAGAGTATTGATTTGGCACAGAAATGTCTTCTTATTCCTACATTCAGTCTGCAGGAAAGTACGTTTGGAAATAATAAAATTCAATCTTTATGACAGAGTGCCCAGACTGTTATTCACAAGTGATTAAATATAACCGTCAATGATAACCCATCTGCATCTGTTGCTGTGGAAACGACTGAGATGTCAGCACATTCACTAACTGGTGGTCGTTTAGAGAGACAAAATGGAAAACCAAAAGCTGGTGAATAATGGAAGTTTCCTCAAACTCCTGTAAACACCTGCAGTATCTAGTCTCAGTGCAGAAGTCCTCCATCGCACCACATAAGCGGCACAGGTGGTTGATTTTCTGCATTGTTTTTTTTTCTTCAGGCTTTGCATCTTGCCAACAGGGGTGACAGCTCTCTGGATGTGACGTCACAGTCGTGTGTCAAACAAAAGGACAATTTAAAACTCTGTTTTTAAACCTAATTTCAGCCCCTTCACGAGTTTCCTTTAAATCACATTTGATAAATCTAATATTTATTTTGATATCTCAATATGAGCATTTTTACATGTACATCAGCCTCTCTTTCCTTAAACTCAAGCTCAGAATTTACCTCACATCAATCATCACTCACAGTTATACTCTAGTCTATTTCACTCTTTATCAATTTGCAATAACTAATCCTCATTTCAAGATAAATTATGACTCTCTGATCCAAGGCTAGCCCTGGCACAAAGGATGCCTGTATGCATGAGATTTTCTTGGACTCAGCAAAAGCAATCTGAATAAATTTGAGGGGCATTTTATATTTTCCCATGGTCCTCAGCTCCAGTTGTTGAATATTATTCTCCAGTCTTCAGCAAGACATACTACTCACACATAGCATCAGATAGTCTTGTGTTACTCAAAGTGATTCTGATACCAGCACTGGACAAGTTTATTAATCTGCTGAAATTAAGGTTAGGAGTATTTTACATCTATGTATCATACAATACTGTCTAATTCACATAAACTGGATCCTAAAACGTCATATATTAATACTTTGCAACTTCCTGTTTTGAGTCGGTCCTGGAACAGGAGCTGATGGATTGAGCTAACTATTCTAGTGGAACCATTATGTTAGGAAAGTAGAGTTACTGTAAAGGTTGCTTTTCATAAATGGTAGATATTTTGCAAAGAAAGCCAGAAAGCTCACAGCAATAACAAAGAGGAGAGTCGTGGATTTCCCTACTTAGCTGAACATTTGGAGTCGCAGTATATTTAGCAACAATGTTCATACAAGAAGTAAATGTAATTCAAAGAGTAAAAACGTTTTTAAAACAGCACTGTTATCACATTGGTATCGACCAATGCCCAAAGCCTGTGGAAATCGCAAAAAATTTGAAAAAGTTCTTCCTCCAAAAGGTCTTCATACTGCAGAGAACACCAACCGAGTATGCTAGGCTGGGAAATCGAACACAAATGAGGCAGAAAAATGGCTTGTCAACAAAACCAAGCTCATCAACTAAAGTGCATAGAGATTGATTGAATTTTAAGTACAGTGATCCCTTGCCAGTTTTAGTTATTCGCTGATTTTTCAGAAATATATAATATAATAAAAAATTCCGCAAAAATCCACCCCGCAGCAGACGAGAGGCCGCAGCTACCAGCGAAAAGTCAAATGATGACTGACAGCCTCCTGTAAGCAACACGAGAAACGCAGAGGGCCCAGCACTCTAGAATCTGTGTACTGATTGGCTGGGACGCATCACCCAAACATCACAGGATGTTGTGCGCGTTCTCTCACAGCGAAGAAATGTTGTGAGCCAGCCCTGCCCCTTTAAGAAGGTGGCCTTATGGGTAATGGTGTGTGTGTGTCGTGGGACGGCAGAACGAAAACGGGGTTAGATGAAAAGTGGAGTGAGCATAAACAGCAGCCATTACAAGTTCCTGCAGTGCCAGAATAAAGTGCCTGTTCCATGCAGAGAAAACCGGACTGTTTCTTTTGTTGTTGTTAGCTTGTTAGCAGCTAATTACGAGCCAAAAATAGCACAATACCAGGTTTTCTTTACTACGGTTCAGAGACCAGAGGCTGTGAAGGTAACAGAAAAGACCACAGTTGAGCCTTTGTCTTGTTTCGCTGCAGTGCCTCGCTACTTTTTTGCGGTTTTTAAACATATTTTAAACACATTATTTAGGCTCGGGGGCTCCGGCTCCAGTTTGCGGATTTTGATTTTCACGGGGGGGCACCGGTCCCCATTAACCACGAAAAATAAGGGATTACTGTATAACTGGAATGACCTTAATAGAAATCCAGTCCAATCCAATGTCACATTGTGAAATAGATGTTCCTGTGTGTGTATGTGTGTGTGCGTGTGTTTTCCTTTGGTATCTCAGCTGATGCTGTGGCTATGCCATGACAATAATATATTCAATAGACAGTATGTGGGGGAAAAATATACTGTAAGTGGGAAAAAAAAAAAAAATTAATTTGGCTCCTACTGTTTTTCAATATGATCTGCATTAATCAACCGCACCTGAGTGAAGGCAAGCAATCATAATGAAGAGGGGTCTCTAAACTGTGTCAATCACTGTTGACCCTGGTTAGGGAGGACAACCACAATTCATGTGATTACTGCCAGATATAGTACATCATAGCCATTGTTGGACAGAGAGTTTTAGAAGCAGCAACAAGGGAGCAGGAAGATTCTGAAAAATATATTTGTTAAAAAGTCTACTTTCTTCTAAAGGTTTCCAAGTTATGCTTTAACTGGCAGGAGCTAAAAGTCTTCTTTCTGACAATGAATGCAGCGAGGGCTGCAAAAGCAGCCAGAAGAAGAAAATTATTTAAATTGTCTTCTTTGGAGTAATACAAAGCTATGCAAAGCTAAAATCTTGGAATGATACATTTCAGTTATTACTTTTATGTATTGGCTTTAACTTGATGTATCGACATACCACTGATTTGCCTAAAAATAATTTTTACCTGCAAAACAGTTCCCTGAATCACTTTCAGTTTTATAGTAATGAAATTAAGTATTTACAATAGCTAATTGGGAGCTTCTGTTTCTAACTGAATATCATATCATATAAAATACTAGAAAAGCACTCAGAGAGCGCAGACCTCCGCCAAGTGCAAGAATTCCCCCATATAGCGATTTACAGATTGCAATAAAATCCGTGTTCTGGATTAGATCCAGATCAGCTTTTAAAATTTGATACAGGTTCCCATTGTCAATCCCTGAGTCAAATTTCATGAGTTTTGGGCAATAATTAACGTAGATATTGAGAAACAAAATTTTCGTCCCCATTGACCGCAATGTTATTGAAAATTTGAAAGTGATCCAGAATTTCTTCCAGATCCCACCCAAAATGAAATCAGTTCTTCGTTTTCACATTTCTGACAACTTCTGAAAATGTCATCAAAATCCATCCATAACTTTTTGAGTTATCTCGAACACGGACAAACAGACAGACAGATAAACGCCGGCAAAAAACATTACCTCCTTGGCGGAGGTAATATGTGGAAGTCTTCCACAAAAAAAATAAATAAAATATTAGGGTTTTAGATAAGCAGTTCCTCTTATGAAGAAAAAAAAAATCCTGCTACATCTGTCCATCTGCTTCGGGACTGCATTGTAATAAACAAGGTAATTTTAGCCCAATCCAAATGTGGTTATAAATTCAGATGTCATAATTAATGTCCCCGCTCCCATCCTCAGACCCATGGCTTCTTACTCCTGCAACAATGCCCAAACAAGCCCAGTCTCACGCATCCAGTCTCCCAGAATCTAATCCTTCTGCTCATCCCCTCCAGCCAGAGCGCCATCCATGTCTGTCTGACCATTTCACCGTTCCTGTTCAGCCTCCTCTTCCATCCTTCCATCTTTGATCGTGCTGCATATCTGCAGCCCCCAGGCCTGGCATAGGATTTCTGCTCTGACTAAAAGGAGAATCTATTTGCCATCTCTGCAGCCTTAGCTCGTTATCATATCATGATGACTCTCTCGGGTGATGCCCAAGGAGAAGTTTAAGCAAGAATCCATATTTGGACAACTAAATTCCCCCTCCCGTTTATATAGCTTTGGAGCCTTAAGGACGACAAAGCATTTTAAGAATGTACCATGGGCATTTGTAATTTATCTGGTTCATTCATTTAAGTAATCTCTAAGTCTACTACTACAGATGTGATAGTAGAGGAAATCACTTAGAACTGATAATGTAGTTACGTTTTGTATTAAGAGTTCTTATGAACATGGTCTATTTTTATTAAAGTTGTATTTTTAAGTGGCTTTGATCGATTAATGAAATTCAATTTTTCTAAGTATAATAAAGCTCATTTTGATCCATAACTAATAAGAACATGTTTATAGGCTATAGCTATACATGTTTCATGTGTAGATCCAATCAAAGAGCATTTTTAATGAGAAGAAAACAACCAAAATCTCCCTCCACCATCCTTTTCCTATTTTTGCTCTCAATATGAAAATAACTATTTTAAAAAGAGGCATAAATGTCACAGTTTCATGTGTAAAATACCTAGAACTTTATTTAATCTAACTGATAACTGTGGAATTTATTTTATTAACTTTGTAATGTCTGGAATTATTTGATTTAGCAATTTGGTAGCACGGCTGGGAAAGGGAGAACAAAAAAGAAAAAGGGCACTGAACCTCTAATAATCATTATTTTAATAAAATTCCAGAAGATCCATCAGTCCAGCAACAAAACATACGACGGGCTGAAATGATTGGGAAATGAACAGGCTTCCGGAAATGCTGAATTCTACCGATGGAGTATAGGTGTTGATGGCTCTTACCTAGGGTCTAAAAGCATTTCTCTTATTTTGTGTTTGCTGGAAAAGTGGTTGAATGGTAGAAAGTGCCGGCCAGTTGTATTGATCGGGGCTGACTAGCCTCGCAGAGGCGGGCTTGTTCTGCTGTTTCAGTGCTTTCCTGACTTTTACGAGAGGCGCTCATGTGTGATGGGGGTAGGGTGAAGAGTGAGCTTGCATGTGCACTGGAAGGAGTCATGTTTCTGTTGTGGATGGATGGTAAGTAGCCATTAGTAAACTGATCTTTGGATAGGGAAATTTAATGGTTTCCTAACTGTATTTACAAGACATTCAATTTGATAAAGGGTGCGATCTCCAGTGATTCATTACATGCTGCTCCTCTCCTCTGCTGACAATCAAATTTAAGATTTTATCAGTATTGTCATTCATTTATTCATTCAAGCATTTTTTTTTTTTTTACAAATCTCATAAAACAATAAAAGTCAGATCTAATGCTTGCAAAATAATGCCTGTCCAAAACTGTCTTTTCACTACACTGTTTTGTATTTTTGTTAGTCTTATTTAGATCCTCTTGGGAATCCTTTTTAGTCAAATTGCGAAAATATTGTCTTGCTTTCCACTGGGTTTCACATCAAAAGCTCGGGAAAGAAAAATATTAAAATATGGAGATAGAAAGGAGCTCACTGGGGCTACTGATTACCGCACCGATCTTTGTCATCAGAATTAATTTGGTGGTGGCAGATTTAGAAAGGGAGACTTCTGTCTGACTAATAATAATAAAAGCAATGATGATATGTTTCACACTCTCAATTTCTGTGAAACTTGCAATACTTGTTTTATGCATTTGCTTCCGTGTTCATACATATCAACAATTATGGTTTCTTATTTAAAAAAAATCTATATTGATGCTGTTTCTGTTCATTTGCTAAACTGCTGAGATGACTGATAACAGTGTATGTGACACTGACATATCAAATTTCTATGAAATTATTACACATCTGAACCTCTCGATAAGATAAAATGAAAATCAAACAAGTGTGTGTAAATTAAATGCACATCTAATGATGCATTCTGAGTTGAGACCTGATATTTTACTCTTTTGTTTTCAGTTAGGTGGAAAGAGATCAGTATCTTGTACGTTATAAACACGGAAGAGCATTCGGGATTTGATGATAGCTTCTTGATATTATGGAGTATCATTGAGCATGTTTAAACTTTGTGTTGCTATATAAACTATATTGTACTTTTCTTATAATTGGGGATGGATAAAAACATAAAAATACTTTTCAAAATAAAATTTAAATTACAACTATAAATGACTCTGCTAACAGGGGCACAAGAAAACAGCCGGGGACACAAGAAGAACAAGGAAGTAAAACAGAAGAATTAGCAGGGAAAGGATGGTAGATGACATACAGTGTACTTACACACCTGATGGGACACAGGTGCAAACAGATTAGATTCAAGGAGGCTTGGAACATCAAGCACCAACATCCCCTCTTCCAGCTTGATGCAATCCAGGAAATAATAAAATACAACAATACCTCGACCAACCACTAGGGGGAGGCTCCAAAACAGAGTACCTGTAAGTCCCCTTTGACTCCCATATTAAAATGCCTAAATTATTAGCAACCGTATAAGCAATAAAATTTGAAGCTGTCAGCCAATCAAATAGCTTGACATCTTTTGATTGACAGCCCCTGGTACAAGACCAGGACCTCATGACGTTAGCTACTTAGAGCCCAGCTTTATATAGACTTCTGAGCTGAGGATAAAAACCTAACAGACCATAGCCATTCTAAAGGGAGTGGCATCTTTATATATCTATAAATAGATTGCCACAGAAATCACTGATAGATTATTAGTAAAAACCCACTCTGGATATACAAATGGTGTGTCTGATTTTTCCCAAAGAGCATGCGTATGTTAGTGAATTCCAGTTGACTACAGGTTGGAAATACGCTCATTAAGTAGAATAAATCCCATCCAGGGACCACCATATAAGGTGGTATGAAGGTGCAGAACACCCTCTGATGCCCGAGATCTCGAAACCTTCAATTAAACTTGTAAATCCAACAGAGGAGGCAACACGAGCAAGAGCTCTGTATCTAAAACGCTCCTGGTGAGAAACAAAGAAAAGAAAAAACAAATGAAGGAAAACATTTCTCAAAAGCAGCAAAACTCGCTGCTTCAGCTGCATTGTTTCTATTATCTCAGAAGCCTTTATCAGGAATCAACGATGGCTTCATGACACCATCGATGTGCTCCGTAACAGCCCAAGTCACTGTGTGAGTGTCCGTCAGCATATTAAGTCTTATCAATGAACTCATTGACACTTAAAAAAAAAGACAATCTGAAGTATGCAAAATGCCCATCAGTTACTATCAAAGTTTTACATCTCAAATGTATACTTATGTTAAAAGCACTTAAAAGTGTACATTTTGTGAGAATAACAGTCCATACAGAGCAATAACATTGTAAAATCTTAGAGTCACAAGCATGAGTAGGTTTTGTTTGTATCTACGAAAAGTTGAGAACCACTAACACTTTCATGAATCCTGAAACACAAGTGTTGCTCTGCCCACAAACCCATTCTGCTCATATTTCATGAATGAGGCCCACTGTGTTTTGCTGTGGTTGGGTTCATTGTATTAACAGCCAGTCACTGCTGGCTGGCCTGGAAGGGTCTGAGGATGCATCTTAGCTAAGCAGTCATGCTAACCGGGTGTCAGCTAAATGCATTGGTCATTTCTGACGTTGCCACCAAAAGGGCATTTGAAGCGGGAAGTCCTGCTGTGGATGACCGTTGACAGCTCAGCAGCTCCTCCAGCAAAGGGAGCCATAGCTGATCATTTCAGGACCTTCCAAGCAGAAGTATGCTGAGACTCAGTCAATCATCCTGGAACTCGTGGGCTAATGGCGGTAGAATTACCCGACCACAGCTTGCCGGTGGCTAAATGGCCAGAAACCGGTGGCTCACGGCAGGGCTCTGGTAGTCCTTGTTTCATTCCGGCAGTGCTCTTTTCAGTAGCAATAACTGAATGTTTGAACGGATTGGATCGGAGTATATGTATAGTAATATTGATTCTCATCCTGGGTTAACATAAGCTAAGCCAGCCAAGCTAAAATAGCTGTAACTGAACTAAGGGGGCGTCTTTTAGCCAGTACCTCAGCAGAGCTTGTTCTACCCTTTTGCAGCATAGCACCACAAAGTACAAGTGGAGAAGAGACTTCACAATCATTTTGTAGAAAAACCTATACAGTCTATGCTTCACACACATCAGACCTTCAAACTGAAACGGGAAATAAAGCAAGCTCGCTAATATGAAACAGCAGCCAAAGTGATGCAAGAAAACAAGCCTGAAACAGGACAACCCACAACCATTACAGGCTTGGTGGTTGGCACTGTTACTTCACATTTTGATGATGATTGTTTGAATCGTGGCTCGGGAGTTTCCATGTTCCTCTTGTGCTGAATGGTGATGCTAAATTAATCCTAGGAGTGAAAGTGTGGTTTTGTTGCCCTGCAGTGAACTGGAAACCTGTTCAGGGTGTGCCCTACATTTTGCCTTTAAACCACAAAATACATTTGGTATTTGGAATAAGTATTTTACATACATGTATCAACAATACCACCCATCCCTGGTTATTGGTTGGTGATGAAAGTTGCAATTAATACAATTAATACATTTTTTTATTACTGAAATCAATGTTTAAAACCTGTGTATGATATTAAAAGTAGTATAAAAAATATTCAATATTTAAAGCTATTTAATATTTTAGCGTTTTTAAACGTTATAAAGCCAGCAGCTTTGGGGGATACACCAAACACACAGAAAATGTAATTGAAAAAAATGTAGTTGGGAATTTTTATTTATTTATTTTTTTTTTGATCTTGAAGAAACCCATTTGTCGTCTCTGTTTTTTCAGCATCCCCATCGTCGAGTGACCTTTTCCACCACTAATCCTGTGCAGGACCTGCAGGATGCTTCTCAGCACAGCTACTATGACAGCGGCTTGGAGGAATCGGAGACCCCCAGCAGTAAATCATCATCCGGTCCTCGCATTGGACCCCTGACCCTGCCCGAGGACCACTATGAGAGAACCACTCCAGATGGCAGCATCGGGGAAACTGAACACCCAGAAAATGGTACGGTGACAGTCCTCTCCATTCTGGTTTGCTCTTTATGAATATGTATATGCATGTAAATATACCTAATTGGCTCTTGTTATGCGGGCGTGTGTGCGTTTGTGTGTGTGTGTTGGTCACGTCTGTGATGGAAACATTTGTGGGAATTTTGACTACTTCAGTGTAGAGACGGCGCAGCACCTGTGAAGTTCACTCGCTGTGTTTGTCGATGACTGTGTGAAATGTTATTGGTTTTTAAGCAGATCTTTACTCGAGTGTGTGTGTGTGTGTGTGTGTGTGTGCGTGGTATCGGCCTGGAGTAAGCAGTGCCTCCAACCCCCTCATCAGCAAGTCCTCTGTCAGACTTCCTTAATGACCCTCTTTCACAAGTGTGCTAATTAAAAAGCCCAACTAATGGAGCATTTGCCCTCTAAATAAATCTGAACCTTGACATCTGTGCGGACAACACTGTGTTTGCACTAAACATTTCCTTATAAGTGGACGCAGGCTACGCAGCAGCTTATGTCTGCAGGTGCTGTAATTTGAAAGCACCGTCATCCATCCACAGGCTCATGGTCTCAGCAGAGGTCCATTTTTAGGAAAAAAAGTAATAACCAAAACTCTAATTTCCATTCTATGAACTCTTTATCTTAATAAAGGTTTTGCTGCCTCAACATGCAAAACATCATTCATTACCTGTTTTGTACCACGGGGTAGAGACGTGATTCACACGGAGCATTTCCAGTTATCATAGCATTTCACGCTGCACCACTTTCTGAACTAGACATTTTTCCATGGTGGCATTTTGATGCTCACGAAGAACGTCTCAGCCTTCTCGTTATATTTGTATCTCATTAGTCTTTTGCATTAATGTGACATTATCTCAGCAGCGTACGGGGCTTTGCTTTTTATGCAGAAGGTGTGGATTTGAAGGATAAGGCTTTCATAGTCTCATATCGGCGGGGAAATCAGCAGAGCGACCGGTCAGCGATGACACCAACGTTGTCACGCTGTGAGCGAAAATGATGCAAAGTCACCTCCTATCACAGAGACCGTATCGTACGTCAAGGATGCAAAGAGATATCTGGCTTTTTTTTTTTCTTTCTTTACTTTTTTTTTGAAGTGAGGAACAATAAAAACTTATTTTAGGATCAAAGGCCAAAATGTGTCTCCATTGCAACAGCTGATGACAACCTTTTATTGTTTGTGTATCATCTCGCTGCTTGACGGTGGTGTTGGGTTTCATTAGTTCGTTTTTTCATCTCTACTGGAAATGTTGGTTTGTGTCAATTAGTGACTCCTTACTAGAGGAATGGAGTTGATTGTGTTTAAGAGAGGGCAGGTCTAGCCAGGACTCTACCTTTCCCTCAGGCCCTGTCTCCATCAGAGATCCCTTCAGGTTCTGTTAAATGGATACAGTCGTAATTGGCCTGCAATTGCAAAGCACCTTTTAACCTTACTTTGAAAGGTGTTACTCATTCACCATTCCACACGAATGCTCTGATAGCAACTTCTATATGCTGCACAGGAGCTCTATATACAGTTTACAGTGCTTGGCTTCTAAAATCTCACATCGATGAGCATATTTGGGGAATGCGTCAGTTCACTGTCTCGCCCAAGGAAACTTTAACATAAAGAGGACTCAACTGGTGACCTTCTGGTTGGAGGGCGATCACTAACCGCTGAGCCGCTGCTGATGGATTTAGTCATCCCGTATTCATTCTGGTTAGCCACCCAGGAGCCAGTAACTGACCATTTCCATTATCTCCCTGCTCTCCGGATGTGAAATGCATGCATTTTCTCCTCCGTAGTTTCTGTTGCTGAGGCTGTTGTGTTATTTCCGTCTGCCGAGTACTGTTTGTTGGGAGATAGGGCGCTCTTTGTTGTCTGCAGCAGGAGAGCAGCGCTGTGAGTTGAGATGGAGCAGTTAAAGGATCAAAAGGTGGCACAAGATGGAGGAGATGTGCGATTGTGACAGGGAGTGGGAACTAAGAGCCTCTGACAAAGAAGCAAAGCCCACAGGATGAGAACACAGGACAGGGAGATGCAAAGATGAACTGCTAACCTAGGATAGACCTAATTAAAATGTGATTCCCAGTTCAGGGAGATAACAGAGAGCCTACATAAAATGACAGATTAGACAGAAAAATCAAATGAGACAGAGGAATTCCTCCCCAGCTCCTCTTGAATAGTGACATAAAGTTTTTTTTTAAGCATCTGAGTGGCAGGTTGTACTGGTGCACTGCTTTATTCATTGCAGTAAAGATGACTGACAGGCCCAAAAAAAAAAAAAAAATGGAAAAAGTGAGCATGATGTGTCATTCCATTTAAGTTGGATTAAACACAATAGTTGAACCCCAGAGTGTCAACGTTTGCATCACCAGGCCCCGGAAATATCGACATGGATGTGTGTTTTGTCACACAAGTGGAATTTTGACACCATCAAATCTACATTTGGAGGTATTGCCAATGGCTTACTGCAGAATGTGATGTACTGTAGCTATGAATCTACTTTAGTTTGACTGCTTAACTAAATAATATTAGTTACTGGCCCTCGAGATATTAAACTGCTGTTACATCAGCTTCTTGCTTCTTCATCTATGGCACATATCTATTAGAAACTTTGCTATTTGGGGTAATTAGCTGAATACGTTATCAGTTATGAGTTTATCTTTATCTTGTGCTGATTTTCAATGCCCTACATTCGCTTTCATTTGAAGAGTGTTGCGGATTGATAATCATATTATGACCTTGGTTTCTTAGACTAAAAGGAAATGTTTGTGGGTGTGTGTGTGGTCTATAACCATCCCTCAGCTTCATTGAAGTCAACATCAACATATTATGTTATGGTTCTTGGCTTTGGAAGTGAGAGTAAATTCAAACTATGGTCATAAAATTCCTGATATATGATGTGTAGGCTGCCTGATCTGCAGCAATTAATTTCTGGAGTTCCTTTTTGCATGTGCCTGAGCTGCTACTCCCTCCTCCCACTTTTCCTAATTCTTATCTGCAGGCTGTTAGAGAGCACTCTCTTTCAGTTCCGACATGTTTGTTCTCCACTTCTATTTTCAAGCTGGGAACACGAGGAACTGCGTGACCAATGGACGCATCCCTCGATGTGTGTTTGCGTGTTTCTGTTTTTTTTTTTCTCCACACATCCTTATGTACATACATGCAAGTGTTTGTTTGTCGTGGAGGTTGTTGTATCACAACCCAAATCTCTAAATCATTTTGATTACAGTGCTATTTTACTTTAATAGACTGTCATCATAATCAGTGAGCTCTGTAATTCCCTTTAAATTGATTGCTTCACACAGCATGACAAATGCTTATCTTATGTCTGGTTGCTGTCAAGATGTGTGATTTGTCATGCGCAGCGAAATCTGATGAAGACCAGCACCAACCATCTGTCCTTCTACTGTATTTCAGACATTTCTTATCAGATTTTGATTCATAGGGATGTCAGTTTACAGTATTTATTCATCATTTGGTTGCCTTTACATCTACTTCAGACGACTTTAAGACGCCATAAAAGGAAGTCAGTATTTGAAAATATCAGTGAAGCAAGTCGATCAGGAAGCCTCAGTCATATTTAATCCCTGAGTCGACTTGATTTCATTTAATGTCACATATTTTTCCTATTGCTTCAATTTGCATCAATAATGAATCATAAGGAATCGTGTATCAAAAAAAAAAAAAGAAAAAGAATACAACTGTGAGACTTTTGTTAATTTCCCTTTTATGGATCAGTGCTGTTCGCCCAGATCTGTGAGTGAATGTTGGAATCAGTGCACACTCGGATTCACAAAACACACAACAAACGCCACAGAACTCTGCACGACTCATCGGGGACCAATGATGTCTCTTCTCTCTTCTGGGACACAGCAGTCCCTTTAGTCCAATCTCAACATTAATCACTCTTCCGGAGATCAGCAGATACTTATTTTTTTGGCTGTGATGTGAGAGGCGAGCACGGATGCAGGTGGATCGAAGACGGGTCTGAGCATGTACAGATACACACTCAAAGTCAGTCAGCTACAGTTGGAGGAGTTTTGATGTGGCCACTTTCCCCATATGAGGTCTCCCCGTGTCGTATATTTGTTCTCTTTGAACTCGCGTTGGACGTTTTCCTCAGCTTTGGCCATAACAGCATGAGACAGGGTCCGATTAATTTTTCATTTATTAAAACTTTCCTGCGAACATCTGGTTTGCTTGTACAAAGCATGAAAGATCATTTGAAAAAAACAAAAAACTTAGAGAATGACGCTGTACAGAATGAGAGGTAAAGTTAGTGCTGGGCGGTATACCGGTTCATACCGAATAACGGTGTTTATATTTCTTATGAAATGAATTTTTCATATACCGTAATACCGGTGAGTATGTACTGTAGCGTACACAACGTTGGGAACGCCGCGCGGTGGAACGTAAGTGCCGCAGAACATTGTTTGACAGGGGATTGTTTTGCAGTTGCACTGGAGGCGCAACACGCTACTAGTTTATTGTTAAACGGTGATGGCTGCAAACAGCGAAAGTCCCAAAGTGGAAGCTCCAGAACAGCAACATGAGACTGAGGAACTTCTTCCTGAACGAGGAGCCGTGTCTGTCGTGTGGAAGTTCATTGGATTTAAAAAAGACGACGTCCAACAAACTACAATAATCTGCAAATGTTGCCGAGCTAAAGTTGTAGCCACGGGAGGCTACAATTTTCACTCCTCGTGACAGTAAAATTGGTCATTCTAAGCCAATTTACTGCAGCAATTCCTCTCTAAATGATTAGAAAATGTGGTTAACACACAGTTGTGCCTTAAAAAAAAATACCGTGATATACCGTGAAACCGATATAATTTGGAAAAATACCGTGATATAAATTTTTGGTCATACCGCCCAGCACAAGGTCAAGTGTCAACCTAATGGCTGCTGTTTGTCCCAGAGCGCCAGGTTGGGCCAGGTTGGGTCAGGTTGGGTCAGGTTGGGCCAGGTTGGGCCAGGTTGGGCCAGGTTGAGCCAGGTTGGGTCAGGTTGGGTCAGGTTGAGCCAGGTTGGGTCAGCTTGGGTCGGGTTGGGCCAGGTTGGGTCAGGTTGAGCCAGGTTGGGTTAGGTTGGGCCAGGTTGGGTCAGGTTGGGTCAGGTTGGGTCAGGTTGGGCCAGGTTGGGTCAGGTTGGGTCAGGTTGGGCCAGGTTGGGTCAGGTTGGGTCAGGTTGGGTCAGGTTGGGTCAGGTTGGGTCAGGTTGGGCCAGGTTGGGTCAGGTTGGGCCAGGTTGGGCCAGGTTGGGTCAGGTTGGGTCAGGTTGGGCCAGGTTGGGTATGGCTTTCCTCGAACAGACATCCTTGAACCTGTTAGTACTACGGAGTGGAGCAGACCTGTGCCTGAACCAACACCGTGGCCGACAGCAGCCACTTCTGCAGTTGCCACCACCCAGAGTAGAGACTGGTCACAGGACTGGCAGTTTTGTGGAGGCGTCAGTAGAAAAAAAGGTCCATACAAGGGGTCCCCTAAGGCAGTTGTCATGAGTAATGCGCCTGTAATCCAGCGCTCATTCGAGCGCGCGCATTATGCCTTGCTGATATTTGCTTGCTGCTGTTTTTTGCAACCAGATTGTTTGTTGGTTTTGTTTCGATGCAAATAGGTCACTGGAAGAGCCTATCTGGAGCAGAATTAAATTTCTCTAACCTGGATAAAGCGTTCACACCACGGGCAGCGGTAAACTACAGCTCTTTTACAGATTACTTCATGGCACGGTGCAGCTGAATCCAGTGGCACTGATGATGTGTCAACATGGCGTCATTTAGAATGTGTCCCGCTGCCCAATTTGAAATGGAAAATGTGCTTCTCGCTCGTGTGATCACCAACAATGAGAACAAAGCATTCACTCCCAACTTCAGGCACACACATTACAGTGTTTTTCAAATGACGGCAGACAGGCCAGACCTTTGAAATGGCCTCTTTTGACATGTTATCACATCTCAGGCCATTAAGTAAAGCAAAGTATGGAATTGGCTTATTGTCTTTCAGGGTGAACTGGATTATTGTGCGGCAGAGATTGCAGCCACATGTGAAATCGAAATGGAACTAGAGCCGAAGTCCCATTATCCCAATAAATCTACCCCTTGCATTTCATTTCATACCTTCTTTTTACACATGAAAGTGATTTCTCTGCTGTTTCATCACTGTGTCCAGCTGACTTTAAGACTGTTGTAACATCACTGATAAAAGGAAGTTTTTATCTGAACCTGAAATTTATTTTTGGGCTTTCTCGCGGCCTCATTAGCTTTCAGAGCAGTGTTTGAATGATTTTATCTTGATTAATTTTTTCAAGTTTAATTCATATGTCGGCCACATTTTTTTTTAAATCATTATCTTCAGTGCTTCCACTTCTTAGGAAGGTAGATCTTGTTTAGGTGAATAAAAAAGAAGGACATTTTGATTTTTAAAAAAATATTATTTTCTTTTCTAAATATTGAAATTTCAATAGAGGTCTTCAAAAGCTGCTCATGTCCTATTCAGCTGTACATTACGTGATTAAAAACCCAGATAAGTGTCCAGAATTAAAGGCAGAAAGAGAAGTGCATGCACATGATCGTCCATAAGATTCCACAAATAGTGATTTTTAACGCCACACGACCACAGAACATGTCCGGTTTTAGTGCTAAGCTTTTAAAATGAATGAGTTAGCCAGTGTGCCTAAGCCACTGTCCCTAAGCTTTAGATGTGCTCATGTATTACTCTAACAAAAGTGGATGGCTCTCTGTACTTAGGCAAAAATTGGATAGTACGCTGTCTGCTCCTGCCATGCCAGTGAGAGTTGGCAGCAGGATGCTGAAGCAGCAGGTTTGGAGGTGGGTAATGTGTGTGTAAATCTGGACCTGAAAGTACAACTTTATAAAGACACATTGAGTAAAAATTCTTTATCAGCCTGTCACCCACCGGAGATGCCTCTTTTAGCTGAGTGTGTAAAGGCAGGTCCAGGGGATCTTGAGTTTAAACTTTCAGGATAATTACAGAGGCAGAAATAGAAAGAGGAGGTAGAGCTCTGTTGCTCTCACCGGGTCTTACCCGGTCTCACCCCAGATGTGATTCGCGGAGTAGGCAGGGCTTTGTGCAGTGGGGAGGGACTCCTGGCCGGGGGCCAGTTCCACTTCAGCCTCAGATGGCTGGGCGGCTCGAGTCTCGCGTCAGAGGAAGGCCCCGGGGGTCATCTCTCCATCACAGTGTGAGCCGCAGAACCTCCCTCTAACTAGTGTTCTGCCCTTCAATGATGGATGGCACTTGAGGGACTGGAATTGTACTGTACGGGTCTGACATGCATTTCCTTATTTCCGGTGAGTCTCACAGGAATGGAACCGCTCCGGCTTTAAGGCTCCCTCACAGATATCTCACAATTCCCTGCAGTCAAAGGGCCTTACAAACTCAGTGAGGACTAAATCCAGCGAAACTGAAAATGTCCTCTTAAAAACAAAATGGAAAGCAGCAGTACTTTATTATTTTTTTTCTGTTTCCCCCACTTGTGAAAGAATCAATTCTTAATTTGCAGTGTTGTGTTAACATGGTATATCATGCAGTCAATACTCTGCATGCCTTAAGCTAAAAAAAATGATTGAAATTATTCCTGTTTCCCCTCATTGCCAAGCATAACACAATGGTATGCATTTAAGGGTACATAACTGGTATTTTATCCTTCTTCAGTACAGAACCAAAAGTATTTCATTTTATTTAATTGTTTTATTTTTTACAAAAGCTTAAGTGTTTTCTTTTCTTTTTTTTTTATATAAATCAATGTCACATCTCACTGAATAACTCAAGAAATGTCTGGCTTTCATAAACTGAAACCTTGTTGTGAGTTATGCTTTGCTCTCAAGCCAGAAGGAATTGTGAGAGAATATTGAGAATGCAGCTGGGTATCAACCACGTATTTCCGCGGGTCTCTGCTTGAACTAGGCAGCACGTGTGAATTTCACTGTAAAATTTCAGCGGATTTTTTTTTTATACAGTTCTAAACTGCAGACACATGCATTGTCCTGAAATGTATTATAAAGCACCAGATGCCCGATTCTTGCGTTGAATCCATGATTTTCTCTCTTTTTCCTTCGGGTAACTCGCTTTCAGATGGCCGTGTCATGTGCAAGGCCCCGACACTTGTCACTTATCTTGATGAGCTGTCGACTGAAACAGTGTCTAGCCTGGAGATGGGGTACCCATCAAACATACAGCCACTACAGGCACAGAAAAAAACAGATGGTGAGAGAAAGCACTGGAAAAAAAATAAATAAATAAATAAATAAGTGAACGACACAAATTTTTACCCCTGTTACGCATTTGGTTTCCACCCTTACATCTGATCCCACCAGTCCAGCACATCACAGTTAGGATACTCGCACAGCAGAGCCAAACATAATCGTTAAGTGTAATATTGTTAACACATAACATTTAAAAGTCACATCACTTTAGTCAAACTGGGATCCAGACATTTAGACTGACCCAGACAGCTGTTGTGCTTGACCCAGTTTTCATAAAGGTGCATTAAATTTTAATTTTATTATCGTATAATGTGGTTTTTGTCCTTCCCCATGTATGACATTTTCAATAAAATATTCAAATTGCTGCTTTAATGCCCCCGTAATACACAGGACGGCATTAAAGTGCAGGTTTGGTCTCCACTTGGTCAGAAATGCCCAGGGGTTAGTATTGTAATTATTCCCGCCTCTCATACCCATTTCCTTCCGTCTGAGTGAATATTAGATTAGGTTAATGGTGTTTATTGTGCTGAATGACTGTCCTTTGGACCATTTCGACAACACGAATGTTGACCAGTCCTCACCAAATGCTCGCAGCTGAATGCAACAGATCAGTAAGGACGAGCGGTTTCCCGTTAAAATTAGACACTCCACCATGTTTTTGATCCCATCTGCTATTTTTCTCCTTCTCCCAATCAAAGCTGCCTGGCAGAGGGCATGGCGAGCGGAGCAGCACAGGGAGATTGCTGCCGCTTTGTTCCCGTTGCCTCTCTGCTATTCAAAAGACAATTTTTCATATTCCATAATGTCATAAATTTGAATGGTCCTGACCCAAACCCACGGCTGCATTGTTCGCTGTATTGTGGGAAGGGAGCTTTTCCGTCTGACTGCTGCTGACTTTCCCGGAGAATTGTCAGCCGTGCAGCAACTCTTTATCGGCAGTAAATGGTCAAATAAAGCTTTGCCTCTACTGGGTGGTTGTTTAGCTGCTGCATGGGCTGCTTACATGACTTTACAGAACGGATTTTGTGAGATTATGTTGATATTTGTCCATATTGGGCGTGGAAATGATCTGCCTCCTGTGCCTGCATTATCTAAATCTGTTTGTGTATTAATTTTACCGCTCTTATCTTTTTGTGTCACTTGTGCTGATGCATCCGTTTCACGTGCAGTACATCCAGGACGTCCACGGCGCTCCGATATAAATCTGCGCTTGACCACTTGCATGGTGGTTGAAGGATATGATGTATGGCCAAACGATAAAAGCTGTCACGGAACAACCGCGGCCGCAGGCGAGGTTGTGTAGCTCACAAAAAACGTGGAAAATGTTGTCGCTTCAGAGCAGACCAACCCTGTCTATGTTCTTTTCAGAATCCTGTGTAGGTTTAAGCTAATTAGATGCGAATGTTATTTCTCCCAAGTCAACCATGTTTCACACTGCAGACTGCGGAGATCAAAGGCAGAATTAGCAGCGAGATAACGTTTCGATCGAAAGGGGAGGAAGAACAACAAACAGATCTTGGAAGACATCCGTTTAACATGTCAATATGATCAGCCGGTTAAAGATAGCGAGCATGAAAGTCATTCATTGGAATATGCTCTTGGGGGTAAAAAAAACCCAAGAAGGAAAAAAAAATTCTTTGATGGGCAGAGATGGAGACTTGCATTTATTTTCATTTTCAACTCTTAATATCCATTCAGTATATTTCATGTGCTATTTGGTAGTAGCCCTAATACGTATATTTTTTCTTTGAGATAATAAAACAAACTTTAACAGACTTAAGACCTAATGTTCCAAGTTTTCTCTCAGTTTTTGCAAAATCAAACGTGTTCTACGTGCTAGAACAAGGCCATTGAGAGCTGCCATGGTGTCGAAGGACTGCAGAAAGGCCCTAAAGCAGACAGACAGCTTCAAAGGCCGGGAGACAGTCAGGCACGAAGAAGAAGAAACCTTTGGGTGTTACACAAGAACAGACAAGTGCCTCTTCAAGTAAATGTCAGACAACAATCACACATAAAATGTTCTCCTTATTTATCAGAGTCAGATTTCCCATCACGTCAGTCATAAAACTCGCTCAAAAAAAGTGTTTTTGGATTTAATTTTCCTCAGCTCCATCTTCCATTCCACCGTCAGCGCTGCCCAGATTTATTAAGCTTTGCTCTTGCATGTTTTCTGTGAACTAATCTGCAGAAGAAACAGACTTCTGCTGGTCACTGATACAGACATCAGCTTTCTGCTGTGCAGAGGAAAGCAGAGCATTTCAAGCAGTTCTGCTATGGAGAAAAAAAAAAATGTTCTAACATTTTGAAGCCAAGATTGTTTCAAGCCAAAATGTGCTTTCCTTTTCTTTCTTAGCCAGTGCAAAAATGGTAATGGTAATAAAGGGTGGTAAATAAATGAATAAATAGACAAAACACAAAGCTATACAGCATCCAGTTACAGCTCCACTCCACTGAGATTAAGTTTATATTTCCTTCAGCATTACTAATTTAATTACCCACAAAATTGGATGTGAAATACAAGGGACAGGAAGAAGCAAATGGGACTAAATG
Organism: Hirundichthys speculiger; assembly: GCA_018398805.1. Taxonomy (NCBI): domain Eukaryota; kingdom Metazoa; phylum Chordata; class Actinopteri; order Beloniformes; family Exocoetidae; genus Hirundichthys; species Hirundichthys speculiger. The sequence continues at coordinate 3,181,473 of JAGFBZ010000606.1, read as the reverse complement.
CAAATATATTTATATATGTATCAAGCTTTAAAGCTTTCACCCTATTCAGTTGTTGTTTGACATTGTTATAGTGATAAGTAAAACTACCCAATAATAGTCAAAATTAATTTGTGTCAAGGTCTAATGCACTGTGTTTCCAACAATATTTAAGATCTACCTGAAGAACTAAGTGCTTGTTCTGTTGCTACATTTGAATCCCCTTCAGCATCCCTCCATTTAGAACTACAACCTTCATCAGTTGTGCCACTGCCCCCAATAAAGATTTAAATGAACTGCATTAATAAAATACCTGTGTTAGCCTCGGGAATAAATGCAAATTGGTTAATTTAGAGTAACGCACTGCTAGCTAACTAATGCTATTTAGGTTCACCATGCTCATTGAACTTGGAAAGAAACAGGCTCTCAGTTGCCACCACGATAATCCAAAGCAAGCTTTGTGTGCAACAGTACACTGAGATTTTCTTCTCCAAGACATATCTTATTTAATTTTCTAAACAGATATTTATGCGGTGAAACCTCGTAGTATTAGCGTGAGTGAGTCAATTCAAGGGGAACAAATACCATTTGGTTTTGAGCTAAATAGTCTATAAGCAGGGAATTGTAATTTGCTATGATTTCATATTACTGAATCTTTAATGTTTATTGTATATTTATATATATATATATATATACTTTCTGTTTGTTGTTGTTTTTTTCCCCAGAAGCTTTAAACCAATACATTGTTGTGAAGCTTCAGAATGTAATTTTCAGTCAGTAATTGGCATACATCACATATAGCTGCTCTGAGAGGCATGAAGTTGGTTTCCACTCATGCATTTCACAAACACCTATGTGCACTAGCAGTGAAACGATTATATTACCCACAAAAGGAAATATATCATCATTTAGCACACTATACTCACAGCTCTCCTCCGATGTTTTGAATTGCTTTTATCTGAAGACGTCTTGTGCATGTGTCACAGTTTGACAAAGCCTTAGTGCAGGTTGACATATCACACCGCATATCAGCTTCTCAATTGGAGGAGCCGGTGCATAGCGTGATCTGTCAGCAGGTGCTAAGGCTTTGTCAAATGCAGTGATACAAAAGGCAGTCTTCAAATAAAGGAGCTCTAATACAAAATGGTGGATGGTGAAAGATCTGACAGGAGGTGCACTAGCACCCACTGAAGCAGCTCCAGCATCTTTCTCCTGATGTGCCTCTGGCCGACATGTCCACTCATCAGACTTTGTCAGCAAGAGGCTCGCCAGCTCACAAAGCTGGGAATTCAGATCTCACGGAGTCTGTGGGGAGGGGGGGGGGGACTCTGACACTTGAGCTACAAACCAATTTTTATCCTCCCATCACCTTCTGGACAGTTTGATTGAGAATTGATTAACCTGTGTCCAACAAAACATTTAACCTTTTGCAGCTCAGAAAGACAGTATTCCCCTTATGGTTTTATGAAGCGAGACACCGGGTTTTTGTTTTGTTTTCAGGAAATAAATGACATGAGAAAGGCCTGCCTATGACGAATGTTCAGCAAATCACAGGCTTTAGAATAAACACATAGCACTTACTGACAGAATAACACCAGGGTGAAGTCAATCCTTACAGCTCTTTCTTTTGCACATCATTTTCTGCAAAGCTGAGGTGAGAACCTTTCTTACAAGTTCTAATTTTGCTGGCGAGGTGTTAAAGCGAGCGGGGAGATGTTGAAGTGAATGTCCGAGCGAACAAACACCCCCGTTGCTCTTCTGGGTTCCATTACAATGAACAAGGAAAATGTGCACGTCAACACTGTGTTTGTGCACATGTAGCGAGCTTCCTTCTGTTAAAAATCTCCCGTTATAGGAGGAGAAGGAAAGAAAGAAAAAAAAAACTGTGAATGGTAGTTTCTGCTTACTGTGCTTACTGAGAGCAGGACTTGACACGCAACGGCTAAATAATTATAAAACCCTGGTTTCTTGTTGCTGCTCTTCACAGAGGATGGCAACCGCGGAATACATTTACACCCAGTTATTAAACTGATTGTCACCACAGACTCTGCTGTCTGCTCAGATATGGATATTTCATCTTGCGCCTTTTGTTCTTTGGAACTTCTCGAGTTCATGGCACAAACTGTTTGCAGGCGGCGCATGAATGCTATTTATGTCCATCCCGCTACCCCGGAACGCCAAAAAAGCCGTCCCACCCCCTGTTATTCCTACGTGAGCTGCGGGTCCCTCATATTTGTTCACCATCGATCATATTGGTGGAGTGCACGCGCTGGAAAGCAGCCGTTGGGGAGAGGCAGCATTTGCAATCAAACAGAGAGGAGCAGTGTGAAATCTCAGGAAGAGGCAGCTTCCCCCATGCCCGTGGGCAGGGGATCAGACGATGAGGAAGCCTGCCTCAGACACTCAACACCTCCCACTGGCACCCTGATGCAAGCAGCATGCAAACCCACCCCTCACATGTATCTGTCAGCCGGCGGGTTAAGCTCTGCGTGTACCCCCACTCTGCCACCGCACTGTGGAGTGCATGTTATGCTGCTGCGAGCCGCCGATTCGGGGGCTGAAGGTGGGAGATGGTAGAAGTCACTGTTTTCTTTTTAATGATGTTGCTTTAAGCAAGCAGATAGCCCTGACCCCAATAAGAGGAAAAAGGTCCGGGTGCAATCTGTCTCCAAGTCTGCGAGGAAAGAGGAAGCGATGTCATCGAGTCACCGCTCTTCAGAATCAAACCGCAAGCTCTCAGAGTCCAGTGCTGTGGTTTTGTCCATCTGCTTTCCATTGTCCACGCCGGCTCTCCATCCACGTCATGCAAGACTATAAAGTTTAAAGGTTTTGTTCCAGAGTGTGAGCAGATTTATTTCAGATACAGGTGCAGCAGGTTTACAGGGTTGAGTGGATGAGAAAATACCAATTTTCCTCCGGTGCCTTTGGCCGCTCCTTTAACCTGACACTGACTCATTTGCCTCGCAACGTCCACCAAATATTCAAACAATGATCATTTCAGCTTAGTGTGGGAGTATGTTTTTATTTGCAGAGCCGACAGGATTTTGCCGCACACTAAGTGGACTCCACTACAGCTACAGATGGCTAATGGCCACAGAAAAAGGCAGACACAAAAGTATAATTACCAGTATCGATCTTTTTTTTTTTTCTTTTCTGTGGAAATGGATTTGAGCGTGGCAGAAAGGTCCGGGCAAGCAAATGTAAAAAGTTGTGCTTTTATGAAAGATACATCCTATCATAACAGGGTGTCAAAACAACATGATGACCAGTTCCTTATTATCACGTCTTGGAAAACTGCTGCGAGTTGATGTGCAAATGGAAATAACACACTGAAGGATGTTAATGACTGCGTCGCAGCAACGAGGCCGGCTGCAGCTCAGTATAGACTTTTCGTCTTTCAAGAACGTTTCTCTTTGTCAAAGCCACTTTTTCCAATACAAGTCAGGAGAATGTGGATGACACACGAACAGACAGGGTAATGGCCTACTAAAATCTCTGGCGTGAGAGCATCTATGTTCTCACTCGATGATGTGTGATTTGTGCTTTGGCAGTGGTGGAAGAAAATGACATGTCTTTGGCATGCTACTTGTGTATTTAGCTGTCATTCCTGATTTTCTGGCCCTTGGTTATGATGAGCAGGGTTCAAAATGTGCAGTGTGCACGGTATAATTTTTCATAACATGTTTGCTTTGACTTGGCATTCCTTTAAATAAGTCTGCGTTATCTTTTCTAAAGCTCACAGTTAGTCAAAATATGGCATACAGTGTTAAGCTTAAATTCATCTTTTCTTTTGTGGGACTGAAGAGCAAAGAGAGAAGTCATCTATTCCAGGGGACATAATGAATAATTCACACGGAAAAAGTTAACCACATAGTTTTATAGCAGAGGACAGTTTCATGCAATAGGAGAAATATAACAATATGCAGTATTGATTCCAGATAAACCCAACCCCAAACATTACTCGCTCCCTCATGGAGCCATGTATGCCACCCACTAATATGCAAAATTAGTTGTAAAACCTACACATGTATAGACATAGGGCCAATTCCAATTCCTCCCTTAACCCTCAATCTCAACCCTCGCCCTTAAGCCTCAGTCTTGGGCCCTCAATCTTGGCCCTCGAAAGTAACTATAAGGGCTATCTTGCTATCTTGTGACTTAGAAATGGGACACCCCTTGAGTGCAGTTACATCTTCAGACTGTAGGGGGCGGCCTTACACCAAAGCTATGTCCAGTCTGTCAAGAAAACGACGATGACGAAGAAGAAGGAGAAGAAGATGTAGAAGAATAGAATAATATAAATATATATAATGAATATAGTTTCGTAACATTTATATCTTTATTAACTACGAAAATATTTACATTTGAAGCTTGCTTTTTTCGGCGCCATCCTTTTCGAAGACGTTTTGGCCAAAATACGCAATGCCTTCTGGGTAGCCCTTACTTCCAAGGGTGGTGCTGGAGAATCTCAATATTGAGGGGGATACAGCCCTCAAACTTGTCCCTCAACTTGACGTTTCTAAGAATTGTGACAGTGCTGCATTTTTGAGATTGAGGGTTAAGGGAGGAATTGAAATTCACCCATAATATACTGATGAAATCACATATGAAAGACTGCCATTTCTGTCAGGACTTATCAGGTCTGAATTTTACTGTACACAATATTTACTAGCTTTAAAAAGGACAGAAGGTCTGTTAACCTCTGAGTTGCTGTGGAGTAGTAGGCTACATTCCAATATATCCAAGTCCTATTTTCTGGAAGGCCAAACTTTGCCACACAAGGGAGATTTGAACATCAGTTGAAAATATTCTGGTCACTGCTGTGAAAAAGCTGTACCAGCATTCTTTAAGTGATGGGCAAGAACAACAACAAAAAAAGTCAGATTTTTGCCCAGGTAGAAAAAGACTGTGTGGCCCAAACTTGGCCTCTTTTAGCAGTTTTCTTTTCCCCTCATTTGACTGACGGCATTGACATGAGGTGAGTGCAGCTGCCTACACAAGGACATAAATCCACTAGACATGTCCCGTTTCCTTATTTTCTTTGGGCCAGTGGTCATGTGGTCATGTCAATACTAGCTGATGAACTCTGAGCCACATCCGGCTCATACAATGAATGTCGAGGCCCAAGTTTGGCCCAGCTCATGAAATGTGGTGCACGTCTAGCTGTTGCCAGCGCCCAAATGTGTCTGCTGTCATGGAGGAAGGGGCACTGGGCTTGTCACTGCTATCAGATACACCTGAATAGATTTCTTACAGTCAGACTTTTGGAAAAATGCACTTTAAAAGCCCTTTAATGTGTATTAACAAAGGATGAGCACCAATGTCCTCACCCCTTTTTCGGGTGAAAACATCCTTTTGAATTTGACTGGTCCTATATACAACTTTTTGAGGTGCTCGCTAATAAAGAAGTGTTCGTTAAAGAAGGGGGTATTCATTCTACGATGTTGTTTCTCAGCAAAGATCACCAGTGTTACAGAGAAAAAAGTAAAAAAAAACCTTCAGATATCAGGATCGAGTAATGTCCATTCTATCTGCGTCTGTTGACGGTCCCACATAATAATATAGGATACGAGAATATGTTCTACACACTGTCTCTTCAATGAAGCATCACATTTTACTACCATGACTTTTAACATCAGAACCAATTACTTTTTTTTTGACTTGCCTGTGATGAAGTGATTTCCACAAACGTGGCCTATGCGTAACGGCTGGCCGGGTCCCACCGTTTCCCATTACTCCCCTCTCTGCAGATTGACAGCCATCTTTATGTCTTCAGTCTTCCAGTATGAAGACAAACGTCTTCATACTGCACCCCCGGTATCAGGCACGGGGAGGGGCTTTAGATGTGGAGTGTGCTGCTGTGAGCAGATGTTTCAATTTAAAAAAAAAAAAAAGGTCATAAATATGCCTTTGTTTACACGGGCAAACATGTCTTTCATAAGATAAGATAAGGTTTGCTTGTATTCACACACAACCTGATCGCACAAGTCGTTTCAATGCTACTCACTGATTCATAAAGACAAAAACGTGGTCAAATGTTGCATGTAAAGCGCTTCAGAAAGCCTCCCTGAACGGACCATTTTATTTTTCCCAGATCACTGATTTGTAGATGTGAAAGCGCGGCGATTTTAACATGAGGACTCCTCGTGAGGCGTAAACCTCCAGGAAGCCGTGGAGAGGTTTTTAATCAAGTGTGAAATCCTTTTGAGGTAGATGCCTACACGGCTGCACTTCTGCTTAGAAGCTCTCTCCTCAAACCTCTCCCCGACTCTCTTCCCTTGAACATCTTTCTGCAGCACAAGTCCAGTTCGCTGTTATGATGCGTACAGACAATGCTTTTAGTTGAGCCGGAAAAAATGAAACTCAACCTATTGTGCGTGAAGTGCCGTCTTGTATCTTGGTTGCTGGGTTCTGTAAGCTCCGTATTCACCTTTGTTGTTCTAAATTAAGCATAGACGTACAGCACAGTCATTTGAAAATAATCTTTGCTCAGATAGATTGACGTAGCGAACGGAAGAATTTTTGAGTGTCATGATGTAATTAAGCATGAATAAGGCAGCACATTGCTCAATTGTGAAATAAATGCATTAAATAGCCTAAACATCGAGCTATTTAGGATTACAGGAACAATGAGATTAACTGCAACAATAGCTCAGGATATGCATTCTTCTTTCCCCAATTATTATTACTGTAATGAACAATGGGACAATTGTGTATGGATTACTCACGAGAGATAAATAATTACCAGTAAGGATGATGAAATCAAAACAAATAACCGGCCAGTACATCGTATTTAAAGCATTTAAATGTCTCGCTTTGTCTTGTGATTGACTGAAGCCTTGGTGAACCAGATGCAGTTTTTCCAGCCTCAAAGGTTTGACATTTTCTAGGCTAATTATCTCGCCACTGGTCATGAATACAATACTGATGATACGTCTCATAGGCTTACTGTCAAGCTGGCATTCTCTCCATTCACTGTGAGCTCTTACGCCCGCCTCCAAAACACCATCGCAAATGTTTGCATCCTTCACATGCAGCAGCAAGCGTCTTTGCGTTTGTTGTGTTTGTGTGTGTCGCACGCAGCTCTCAGCCCTCTCTGTGAATACATTTGCTCCCATTCACACCCTGTCCTCTTGCCGCTAAAACAAGGCAGAGCGTCCATGATGAACATGCTTTTACGCAGCGTGGACAGCCTCGTGCATTACAGTCGTGCATTTATCACAGCGATCGGAACTTTGCATGTCGGCGACACCGCAGACGCAGATTTTGGCCGTCTGCTCCTCTCACGCATTGATCTGGCCTTCCCAGCTTGAGTCTGGAGGGATAACAAAGATGAATTGAGTGGTATTTCCATTTAATCTGGGATGCATCTTCGGCTTGTCAACAGGTGCGCTGTTTCGCGAGTCTGCTGGCGACCAGCTGCACGTTTCTGGTGGAAAAAAGAACAACAACATAAAAATCAGTTATTTGATGCTTTCAGAGGCATGGGATGTAATGAGTGATAACTTGTTTTTGGAGCTTTCTCAGCTTGTACATTTAAATGAGGTCACTGGGTCATGGACCCATTTATTTAATTAGGAGCAGTTGAATAAAAAATGGATGATAATCAAGGGCAGGGAACTCATTTCATCCCTGTCAATCAATAACTCACTGAGAAATGCTTTTCTCCCAAAGGGATCCAGCTATTCCCTTTCTAACCAAACCGCACGTCTCCAGTTTCTGTGCCTGTTGTCCATTTCTTAAGTCTATTAACATTTACAGGATGCAAGTCAGAAATGTATTGCTACTGAACATATCGACAGGATGATGATGCATCACAAATATACCAGACAAGCTGATGCAGGATGCCTGTAAAGGACAGACACAACACACCATCCCTTGCATCCACACCGGCTCGTGGACGACACACACAGGAGCACTCATTACACAGTGCATAGCGACAGCTACATAGCAACTGCTCCTGACTGCTTAGCAACAGCTGCAAAGACTTCAAGGGGGTTGGGGGGGGGGGGGGGGCTTCATGGAGTGCTTCAGATGACACCATTTTCTGTTTCACAAATGCCATTTTTTTTTAACTACTTTTCCTGGCGAATACTGTTCAAATATTTATGACTGCGAGGCTCTTTCTGATAACACTGTTTCCTCTCACCTGCCCACAGACATCCGCTCCCTCCCTGACGTGGCGATGACCGGAAACTGCACGACCGAGTGCAGCGAGCTGGGCCACTCAGACGCCTGCTGGATGCCCGGGCATCCCTCCCCCGTCCGCAAGACCAGGAACCCCCCGAAGCTCTCCACCTTCGTGCCTTACCAGGAGAGAGGGAGCCTGGGCCGCCTGGCCAACGGGAGCGCCAGAATGGGTGGCGAGGAGCACCGCTCGCGACTCCCGCCCTCCCGCAGTGCCTATTCCAACAGTGGCAACGACGCCAGTCAGGACTGCCCGTTAGAGGAGATGCCCCTGAGCGTGGCCTCTGAGTTTCCGCCCACGTCCCCTTCTGCCCACACCCCAAAACGTGAAATTTACCTGTGAGGAACATAGTCACCTGATTGGTACACAAATGATGAAAAGATACACCCACATCTAAAGGAGAAACAGGCTGTCCAGTGGCTGTTGTGTAGGTAACAATAGGCTGTGACTCATTCAATCACTGGCATGAAGACTTGTTTTTGTCATTTCCAAATTGAATTATTAAGTCATCAGCATATTTATGAATGATTCCACATAGTTAATTGATGCACTCACTCATTTATTTAATCGAAATCTTGAAGGTAACAAATTCAGACAGACAAAAAGGAAATGCTAATGGAAATTGGTACTTTAGTAGTGACTAATTATCGTTGTAGTTAGGCGAGTCCTATTCTGTGAAGTGATCTCTTGAATTTGAAAAGTTGTGATCAGTGCTCTTGTGCCATGACTAGATATAAATGAATAGACAGCCAGTCCGGCCATATCAGAAGGCTTAACACTTTTGACCAAGAATCAAGTTAAGTGGTCGTTCTTAATGTACAGAGCTGTAAATACATTTGAATGGTGTGTTCTACATATATTTTTGTCTGGTATAAGCTGAAAAAAATGCCTCAGAATTTTAGCATATTTAAGCTTTTCTTTACTGCTGCTGTTTAAACTTGATTGAAACCATCTCCCTGAGTGGAGCTCAATATCGTTGGAAGGCATTTATCTGTTCCTCACTATCACACACAGACAAACACACATACACACACACACACACACCTTTGACCCCTAATCATGGTAGAATGGCCTTTACCTCCACTCCCTGTAGAGCTCTGCCACTGGTGGGGAGAACTGTATGGCAGCATTTAATCTGACATTATGTTCCACTGACTCGCAGCACTGTGACCTGCCGTTCGTCATGAAAACGGTTGACTTGGCCGCAGAACCCCCGGGGGTCACGATGACCAAGCACAGACCGCTCACCAGACACATTCTGATTGGCTTCTCACTCCGTCGACGCGATTCTACTGGTGTGCCTGTGTAGAAGGTTCCCCTCTGTTGAGACAATCAGACGGGCTAGATGTGTAACTCGCAATCTGTTCCCCCGCGGCTCGTAGTCCCGTCCCCTCACAACCTACAAAAGCTGATGTAGATGTGATGAATGCCAGAGGAACTCTTTCAAATGAAAGAGCACTTGGGTGCTAAGAGCCACTGGGGAGATTGAGCACTTATGGAAGTTAATATTCTGCTGATGTCAACTACATAGGTGCTCCACATTTAAATTACTATTTTTTCTTAACCATTCAGTGGTGGATTCAGTGGGCTTAAATAAGTTAATTAACAATGTGGATCAAATGACAGAGTAGAAAAGTTATACTTGACATAAATATCCCTTATATTGTGTTCCGATCAAATTTGACCCGTTTTCAACTTTAAGTATCAAAAAGTACCATTTGCTTTTTCTTTAATTGGAACGAGGCTTCATGATATTCCCAGAAACTCGAGGTCTTCAGAACAACCCGAAAACTCGAGGTTCCGACCCGACCCGAATTGGGTCTTGAGTCCATTCACAAGACGTGAATCTGGGTTGGGGTTGGAATCGGTACAGTTAGGTCTCGGGTCCGGTCGGTGCTCTCTGACAGGCTGGGTCTGCGTTTACCCAAGGGAGTAAAGAAATTGGAGGTGGCAGCTGTCACTCAGTCCCCCGTCCCCTTTCATTCAATAGGCTACGAAATGTCAGGTGACAGGTCAAGCAAAAGTAAACAAACAAACTCTAGTTTGGGTTAGCCAATGTCAGGACTTGGGGCAGTTAAATGATTATTTAACATGGCGTGTTTGTCATAAAACAATTGTGTTGCCGTAGCGTGTTATTACCGGTTTGCCCGGCAGCTGTAAAACACAACGGATCGCCAACATGATAACGTTGGATGAGAGAATATGTTCACGACACGTCCTGACCGGTGTAGGCTATTAGCGTTAGCAGTTGCTACAAATAGCATATGTATCCACTAAAAAAATAACGACGTGGATTTATTGTTGTTTACATCACGTAGCCTATGTAGCAACTGAACTGGGTCAGAGAAGACAATGTTTAGGCAAGAAAATCAAGAAAAACTTTTAACATGAGCAACTATGGGCTTGATTGTCTCGGTTCTATTCGGGTAACTCGGGTCAGAAACTAAAGACCCTGGTCGGTTCCAGGTCCAAATATTGCGGGTCCGTTCGGGTTCGGAACCCGGACTTATGATAATAGCTTGGGTCGGGTCGGTTTCGGGTCAAATTTTCACGGGTCCATTCGAGTTTGGGTCCATGAAAGTGGACCCAGTGAAGACCTCTACCAGAAACAGCTATTTTAACACAACAAAAGGAATTTTCACCACTTTCAAAAATTCTGAAGGTGTCTTAAAAGAAAAAAAAGCAACATTTGTGGTGTTATGGGTCAGATATGAAGAATACTGGCAACATTTAAAAGCTGCACACATGGGCACCCTCCCTCACCTCTCTGCCACATGAGCACAAACCTTTACATTTTGACTGAAAATAAGTATTGGCCATCTATCAAAAAGGTTTTGGGTGAGATGTTACCAGTTTTACTCTGCAGCAGCATCAGTCAGCATGAGGAAGAGATTCAGTGTCTATGAGGCTCCTGATCTTATCTTCAGTCATGAGATTGATATTGAGGACAGATAACTAAGCAGAATACAGAAGGATTGTCTGGATGATGATTAGTATGATCCTCAATAAGAAGACACGTGTGATGAAGAGGAGGATCCAGGTGACGCAGGTGCTCCAAGAGAGCTCTTTAAATCCAGAAAAGCGTGACATTTCATGGTCATCAAGCCCTTACGACACCCAGAGCAGAGCGCCGACAGAAAACATGGTCAAAATGGCTTCAGGGTGTAGTAGATAGTGAGGTGCCAGTCCTGACCCCCAACGAAGACAGAAAAACCTGCACCAGTTGCCACACATGTAAGAAACACATCAGTTAGGAGCACACAAGAACAGACGTATACTGGGTTCATGCAGTCGAACAACAAAAGCTCCCACACACGCACACGCATACGCACACGCAAACCATATTGTTTGTGGTTTATTTACAATTTGGCACTTGAACTCTGAGTAATATAAAGTTGGTTTTATGAAAAAGAAATGATTTTTTTTGTCAATTTTGACAGCGTAACACCACAAATGTCGCTACAGTTGATAATGTTAAAGTTAAAAAAAATAATAATCAAAAGCAAATTTTTTTTCTGTAGGTGTGCTCTAGTATTACTCTGTTAGACTTAGATAATAAACTTACCCATTGTTTTCAGTAAAGGAAATAAATGAGTACATTTAAATGTTTTAAATTGAAAACGAGCGTTATATTGGAAGATGAAAGGCCAGTGGGCCAAAAAAAATTACATTTAAAACAATGTCCTGCATGGACATGAATACAGACTAACTTAGCTATGAGGTTAAAAACAATATCGGATTATAACTATAGTTATTTGAGTATTTTGGGCTGAATTAAATCATGGATCAAACTAGCCACTAACACTGAAGATGTGGGAACACATTTGAAGGGATATTGATGTCAGTGACTGATGTTTCCAAATACAACTGCTGAGCTTCAATATTGAGGCCGACCATTGGATTTAGACGCCGCTTGTTAATTATAATTTTCTTTCTATCGAGGACAACATCTCTAATAAGTTACAAGGCATTTTTCCTCCTCTGGCTATTGAACAGAGAATAAAAATAGGGTATGCCTCAGGGATTCATTTATCTTTACAAAGAATTTCCAAGTGAATCTGAAGGATATGTCTGAAGGACACTATGTATTAGTCTGTAATTGGATCTTAATGATGACTCCACTAGCCTGCGTTACAACATCGTAGCGCCAGTCGGTGTCTTTGATTTAAGCATCGATTCGATTAGATTTGTAGATACCTTTCACCTCTGCAGACTATTTCCATGGTGAGAATGTGTCGCTGAGTGAGGGTGGAGCGGCGTAGAATGGACATTTCCTAATTAAGGTGAGTAATGAGTCCTGAGCCGGGGCATGTGTGAGCACACCCCCGGGACGAGGCACCCACCAGATAAATGCAAATCCACCCACAGAGCTACAATCAGTTAAAAGGGGTATTTTTATCAGCACTTACCTCATCGTGCCGCCGCTGAAAAGTATGCTTCGAATAATTAAACTGAAAACACATGGAAACTACTGGAATGGCCATGATTAAATAAGCTTGGCAAATATCCTGCCTTGAGGGGGGGGGGAGAAAGCACATAATGCCATTTTCAGAGCCGTTTAGCAACTGAAGTAAAATTCAAACAAAAAGCCATGATGCACTGTGATTAACCCCCACACACGCCCCCCCCACCACCACCACCCGCACCCATCACAGAGCTGTCAATAGCTCGCTCACCAACTGGATGCAGCGGGTAGGATCACTGACCTGGAATTAATGACAAGTGAGAAAGATAGCGATGAGTGATAAAACCAATGTCACACAGCCTCAATCACGACTTTATCTCTCCGAATGCTTTGACTTGATTTAGATTCACAACGGCTTTGCATCCGGCTTTATCTCTATCTTAACCTGATTCCAGCCTACTTGTCCCTTAAGCAAATCTGGAAAGCATCCTCTGACTCGTCTTTTTGATCCATAAGCCATGACATACACAGAGGTAACTCTCAGCAGTCACATTTGTTGGCTGTTGGTCCAAATAGGAGTTTGATTTAAATTTGATCCAAAACAAAAACAAACCTGGGACCACCCCCCCCCCACCCCCCCACCCCCACCGCCTCCCCTCGTTGTATTCTTTTGCTCCAGCCAATAATGACCTCCTGCTGCTCACTTCTGCAAGAATATATCACCAGGTTTGCCCTTTGTTTTGAATTTGCGCTGAAAGAGGTGTTTACTTCTCTCTCAAACACAGAGCTGTTCTTCTTTATCACAGTAAAGGGGACCTCACAAAGCACCCAGACACACTCCAAAGTGTGTAATGATGTTTAATTTGTACTTAACATTAATTTAATGTTGAATTCACTTGAGTATCTTTTGCCTCTCTGTAGTGTGTATTGTATGGTGATCATTTGTGTGGACAGATGGACAAATTATTGTATTGAAACTGGAAAGGGTTTCTTTTCTTTTTTTAAATTCTATTCACTGATCAAAGACTCTCGGCAAACTGGTTTTGTGAAAATATGAAGAAAATCTGTTGGTGGTATGGTGTACATAGATCTTCACAACCCCGTGTCTGCTGTCCAGCCGGCAGTGATTTTAGCATGAATTCCAAAGATGATTGGTAGAAACTGTTTACTCGTTTTGTTTTTATTTTACTCTCTGAAATGTCAGTGCTGGTTCATAATCAAACGGCCCTCTCCTAAACGGACTGAAATTAACTGATCATTTCACCTTTTTTCCACCGTTCATCTAGAACAAAGACAATTGCCTTGAAAATGTCTTTGCAAGAGAGAATCTAGTTGTTATCCTAATTGTTGGTATATTTATATAGGATAAAATGCTTGTGATGCCATGTTTTTGTACAGTTTTATGTACATACAAGTGAAGCTTTCTAAAAGTTCTGAGAAAAGCCAATGGCATATAAAAATTGTAACATGTTTTTTCTTGAGATGTGCACATCTTGCCTTGGTTGGATTGACCTTTGCTGAGTCAGTGTGAATGTGGCCGTTCTATGCCTGCACTGTAGTCATTCACTGGCTCCCACCTCCTGAGGACTTAATCAGTTTTTATGTTTATTGTGAACAGTGGATTGTCTTATCTTACCAGTTTGTTAAACTCCTGTGTTCTGCTTTGTTCCGTTTCCGCATGTTGGCAAAATCTCTTGTAATACTGTAAGTCCTCATGAACTTTGTAATAAAATCACTTCAGGGGAAAAAAAAAAAAAAAGAATGCAGTCAGTGTTTTCTTTTTATTCCTATTATTATTCATCACTTCTGACTGTTTGGTTGTTACATATTTTAACAGGTTTTACAGCCTTGGAGCTACATTGTGTAAACTGTGTCTCAGTGAAGAGCTCATTAGGAAGAACTAGTATTCTTGTCATGCAGGGACCAGCGCCTCATTTCTGAGTCCAGGGGCCCAAGAATGTTGAGAAAGTAGCAATACAGAGCTTGAAGTAGGAGAGTCCCAGGACCTGTGTTCAGCACTTCAGCGAGGAAAACAATGTACGAGAAGTACACCATCCCATCATGCTCTTAGCTTAATACATGATGTTTCTTCAAAGCACTGATGAGCTGCCCACTAGTGCACCGTTCGTGCAAGGCCTACTTACAAGGCTGCTGTCTTGTGATGTTAATTTTGAGATGTATGTGCATGATTGCTTAAAGCCAGAGAGAACTGAATCTGTTTAATGGTAAATGAGCAACGGTTGAAGGCATTAAACAAAAGAGGAGCCATCTGATGCCTGGACATTTACGCTCAGTGCATTCCTGCTCTATTTGATTTTTTTGGCACATAAACTGGGAACTTAATCGACCTCATCATCATAGCACAGTTACGATGTTAAGTAATTGTGTGAATTACAGTAATGTAACATGAGTGATTAAACTAGTCTTTTTCACCAGTGGCCATGCACCAAATATGAAGTAACGTTTATCCCCTCACTGTTAGACTACATGGTAGTTATGATTTTAATTCTTTGTTTGTTTTACTTTGCAATTTTTAAAGACAGCATTCATTTTAGACCCTCAGAGGTAAATTAAATTCCAAAAAGCAAAACAAAAGAAAGTTGGGAAAAAAAATGCCTTTTCAATGTCATAAATTCACAACAAAACATACAAAAAGAAAAACGTCAAAAGAAGGGTTGGGAAAGGGTGACCTTGCAAAACACAAAACATCCAAATATGTCTGCTAATTAAGGAGACCAGTTGTTGGAGTTCTGGGAGACAAATATTGCCCCAGTCTTGTCTGAAATAGGAATCGAGCTGATCTACAGTCCTGATTCTTCTGTGTTATATTTTATTTGTTTCATAACACACAAAATATGTTTAGTTGGTGAAAGGTCTCGACTGCAGGCAGGCCAGTTCAGCAGTACAAAGCCATGCTTTGGTAATAGATGTAGTATTTGGTTTAGCATTGTCTTGCTGAAGGATGCAAGGCTTTCCCTGAAAAGGACTGAATGGGAGTATATCACTGCTGTGAAACCACATTCTTCTCAGCACGGATGTTCTTTCTTTCAGATATGCAAGCTTCCCATTCAGTAGACACCAATGTACCGCCACACCGTCCAAGACGCAGACTTTTAAACTTAGCGCTGGCATTAAGCCACATAGCCACAGTCACTACTAGGGATGTAACGATATGGAAAATTTGATATTACGATTATAGTGACCAAATTATCACAGTTTATGATATTATCGTGATATTCTTAATTGCTGTACAAATGTCAAAAAAAAAAAAAAACATACATTTTAATAATTTCACAAAATCTTGTGATTTTCTTATCATATTGAAACATTCAGAAGTCAAAAGCTTATCAAAATGAAACTTTCACATTAAACGGAGAAACAACTGGCACAGAAAGACGAATGTTTGTCTCAGAACAACTAGCATGATAGGCTGAATGGGCTGAATGGTCAGCTTCGCCCGCTATTTAACACTAGAGTGATTAAATTTGACTATAGCACATCATTGGGCTTGTTATTTTTGTTATGACAGATGTAAGATAATTTCCCTCAAAATACGATAATTTTGAGTCTCTGGTAAAATAATCCTATATTTCCCACCCGGCAACGCTGAAGCCGGAGTACCCGGAGGAAATCCACGCAAGCACAGGGGGAACATGCAAACTCCACATAGAAAGGCTCCTGCCAAGGTTCGAACCAGGAACCTTCGAACCTTCAAACCTTCAAACCTTCTTGCTGTGAGGCAACCGTGCTGCCCATTGACCGCAATGTTATCGAAAATTTGAAAGTGATCCAGAATCCAGGATTTCTTCCGGATCACACCCAAAATGAAATCAGTTCTTCCTTTTCACATTTCCGACAACTCCTGAAAATTTCATCAAAATGCATCCATAACCTTTTGAGTTATCTTGAACACAGACAGACAAACAGACAGACAGATAAACGCCGGCAAAAACATAACCTCCTTGGCAGAGGTAACAATAATATTCTACCTGTCAATCTCCTAATGGTTGTAAAACCATTTCTAAATCATTAAAGTCCATCATTGTTTTCTCAGTTTATGATAAGAAAGACTATTCACCAGTGGAAAGCAAACGAGAGAGTAGCAAACCTTCCCAAGGTAATAAATAAACACGTGTTTAGTTTTCATGCACCTTTTAGAACCAGGAGACTCTTATTACGTTCGTTTACATCAATCTTTGAATTTAGAAACGGTTAAGATTACGGTTTTGCAACAAACTCAGCTGCTGGCGAGAATACATACATTTTTCACTCTTTGACGTTTTATCTTTAAAGTACTCTTGAATAAACAGAGCATTCGATCCTCCCAACGATTTGGCATCCCTGCAACTTGAAAGTGAGGTTGCAAATCACATGTGAGCACACATAAAATAGTCCGTTTGGTTTCATTGCTGCTGGTCAGAATTCATGGGGTGTACCCGACAATATTGCTTTTCTTTATAAACAGAAATAAACCATAGTTTGGAGAGTTTAACCTGCACAGAAAACCAGAAAAGTCTGCAGTGCGCTTCAGGGCTGCTGGTGTGACGTTCGTCTGACCGGATCACATGTCTGAGCTGTACTGGAGATGGCACTGCTGTATTAACGGCATTTTTCATATCAACAGGAGTTGCCCTTCCTGGCAACAGCTACACTTAATTTGCCAATTAAAATGGATCTTAAATGTGACGCAGCAGAAAAGCTGCGGAGATCACGGCCATGCTCACAGATGTAAGAGGGTGAAAGAAAGACAGCTTCACTGTCATGAATGCTGAAGATAAAAACCCTGCATCTAATCTTTAACCATACACTTTTCTCTTTAGTTTTCTAGTTAGCAGATTTATTTGAGTTTTACATTCACATATATAATTGCTATTCCTCACAGGCCTCACAGATCAGCTTGTTGCAAGTTTTTATTCTTCCATGTCTCTAAATCCTCATTACAAGGAGAGACATATTCACTCTCCTCGCCACCATTTCCTCTTGTATTTGATCCACTTAGACAAGCTGGATATGTTGTTATTGTTGTTAGTGATGGGTCATAAAAAGAAAGCTCTTTTTTTTTGTTGTCTAGTACAGTTGCTATTTCTGATCAGGATTCTGCAAGATAATCTTTGTTTACTTTGTTCTTTGAAAACAAGACCAATTTTTCTGGTGTTTTTTTTTTTTTGTTCTTGTTGCAGTTTTATTGTGTAAGCAGGCGCGTTATCAGTAAAATGTTTTCTTATATCTATTGAAAGCAAAGCTGAAAACATTAACAATCATTGACGATTTAAGGACGATCTGTATTTATGTTTACGTCGCAAATGTCCTCACTATTTTCATTAATGTTAGGTATTAGTTTATTTCTATAACACATTTAAAGCAACCTCAACTGAGCAAAGTGGTTTACAAAATGCTATGCAATCGTACACTCAACAATAAATGAATAGAAATGTTATTTCTGTAGGTGTTTCTGCTTCCACAGGTACGTACTGACCTGCAGTCTGACCCTGTTTGCTGCCGACACCTGGCTATACAGTTGTCTCTGTGGAGCGCGTTAACTAATGATATCCATCATCCATACCCGTTTAGTCCTATCTAGGGTCACGGGGATCTGCTGGAGCCTCTCTTCAGGTGAACGGCAGGGGTCCACCCTGGACAGGTCACCTGTCCATCGCAGGGCCAAATGTAGATGAACAACCACACACACTCACAATCACTCCTACGGGCAGTTTAGAACCGCCAATTAACCTGACATGCATGTCTTTGGACTGTGGGAGGAAGCCGGAGTAGCCAGAGAAAATCTCCAGAGAAATTACCCTGGAGAAACTGCAAACTCCACACAGAAAGGCTCCTGCCGAGGTTTGAACCAGGAACCTTCTTGCTATGAGGCAACAGTGCTGCCCACCTATTGAGTCTAAATACTGAATAAATACATATAACTCTTAGTTCTCCAGGCAGTGTTTCCTTCGTCCTCCTTGTCCTATCTCCATAAACTCTTTTCTTCCATCTGGCCTTTGGCAGGAAGCCCCCCGTCCCTCCATTAACCAAGTCCTGTTCAAGGTTTCTTTCCTCTTACAGGGAGTTTTTCCTTCCCACTGTTTGGCTTAAAGGTTTTCTCCCAGTAGGGGAGTTTTTACTTGCCACCATTTTTTTTTAAAATTCCTTTACAGTTTCCTAATGGCACGGGCAGCTAGTGGATGCTGAGGAGATATTCAGTGAATGTAACAGTGTTGTGGGTTAGAAAGCAAGTAGAATCACTTACCCTATCTTAAATAGGTGTTCTGATCAAACCTTCCCACTCAGTTGCTTGAATTATTATTTTCTTCACAACTTTCCTGAAATCTTATGTCAGAAATTACACACAATGAATATGGGAGAACTGACATGGGAGAAGCTCTCCAATCTCGTTGTACGCCACTGTATAATGACAATAAAGGGCATTCTGATTCTGATTCTGATTCTGATGTATCAAAATATCAGACAATCAAAGAAAAAAAGATGGAATTGTTGTCACGTTGTGCTGATGCATTGTGTTAATATTTAATTTTATGGATTTAATTGGAATGGTTATTTTTCACAGGCATTAGATAAAACAAAGAATAAATGCTGTCAAAAGAAATAAAATGGATAAAATAATTATATTATGTTCTGTACTATAAATCATACTGTGAATGAGATATGCAGGAATGTAACACCCTATGAATATAAAACAAGCATTATGGAACTAGAAAGTGTTGAAAGTGACTCCCAGTAAATTAAAAAAAATATATAAATACAGCCCTATTCAGTATTTGCATTATAAATATCCAACATTTCATTTACATACATACAATGAAATATTAAAGAAAAGAAAGAAAAACGAAAGTATATGAAAATATTAAGGATGTGAGCGAGAGAGGAAATAAAAGAGCATGTGTGGAAAAACTAATACTAAATTCTAATCTCATTTTGTGAAAACAGCCTGCAGATATCGACTATAAAATTCTTTAAATTCTGCAAAACATCCCTGTAAGAGTGGAGTAGACTAATGCTTCCATACAGTATTTATTTCAGAGATCAAACAGACACCCTGAGACCGCTGAACACCGGCACCGGCCAGCAGAGCTGGAGGTATTATCTTCTCTAGAAATAAAGGCTCTCCACTTAATAAGCCTGTTAATCTACTCATTAGTCACATTGTCCTCAGTCATAACTGCCAGTGAACACTGTGGCCCAGTCCTCAGTTCAGTGTAGTTAATAATTATCTGCTTGCTTCTCACATTATCTCAGTGAATATTGGCAAAAACATGACACCAGGTATAAAATGGTTACACAAAAATGACTTATCACATTAAATTGAATCTTACAGGTGTGAAGGACCACGCTTCTCCTTCCGAAAATAATTAGATTCCAAATGCACAAAGTCGCACTTACTTTGACGTTACTGTAGCTCTAGTTGGAGGAGAACTATAATGGCCCTTTCCAGTAAACAGCAAACAACATATTTACATTAAATACAGTGAGAATACAGTGAAGGTTGTCATAGTATCAACAGTGCATAGACCCTTGCTCTGTGAAAAGGCTTAAGTGGTCATTTGCACATAGAGCAATCCCGGCCTTTCACATTTAGGTATCCAGAGACTGTTCTTGGATGTGAGCTCTTGCTCCTGAAAGTCTTATTGGTAGTCGTTAGCGCATTGCTGAGGGATGTGTATCATCAAAAACGATGCACATTAGGGATGTGGGCGGAGGGCTGGCTCAAACCACAGGTCAAACAGAACCTTAGAAAAACCTTGAAAGCTTGCATGGCTTGTCCAGCACAGGGCATGAGCGTAATGCATGTTTTTCTCTAGAAGGATTAAAAGTATCCCAGTGAAGAATCCCAGACTTGAGATAGCTCCCTGAGCTTTTGTATTTGAAGAATGGGTCCTGCCACTGCATGGCAGCACGCCAGTTCAGTCTGATGAGTTTGTTACTTGGATGTCTCAAGAGAGCAAAGGTCTCCTACCCTTAAACCTGATTTCAAAGCAAGTAGTTCTTGTGTCTTAATAGAAAGTAGCTTGAGAGGGATTCAACTAATGGAGTTTAAAAAAAAATGCTGCACATGGAGGAAGCATCAAAATAAACTGTATATGGTTGCTGGTGTTTTCTACCTTTCTGTCTATATTTATGGGGGGACATAAAGAATCTCGCTCAAACTTAAGTTGAGCTCATCTAATTTGTATATATTGTGTACTAAGGTGGAGCTAAAACCGATCCATGAACTTAAAGAACATAATTCGTCTGTTTCAAGGCTCTCCCTCAACCCTCTCCTCGCTAAAAGACATTGCGTGAGTAACTTCTCTGAGTTGATCAGCCCTGATGCCACTCTTCAACCTCCTGCTAATTTTAGTCTTCTCACAGACTGAGAACAAGCCAATATTATCGATAGCATCTAACCTCACAGCTGGTCAGGGGCTGTTATGATAGAATATGAAGGTTTTGATGCTGCATGAATGAGCTGAAGCACAGTGAGTGATGGAACAGAGGTGGGGGGTGTTGGGGGTGTCGGGGGTCGTGGTTCTGCTCTTTTGTCATTTTTAAAATAACAGTGGAGAAAAATGTAATGTTTAACTTTTAAAATCTACCAGCCACTCAGTGTCTTACCAGCTAGCTTTGCTGTCGCTATGTGACCGAGTGTGAAAAATGATGCAGCAAAAGTTCTGATATTCCAGCACATTTAGCCAAATGAAATGTTTTATTTTCATTTAATTTTATTCTTTTTACAACAGTAACAAGAAAGACATTGTCATACAGGCCCCTGTGATGGACTGTTGACCTGTCTAGGGTCCACCCCTGTCTATCACCTGAAGAGAGCTGAGATGGACTCCAGCAGAATCCCTGGATAGGAAAAAGCAGGAATAGACAATGGATGGATGGATGGATGGATGGATGGACATTATCATCCGTACGCTTGAAATAGTCTTCCTTTTTTTCATGATTGCCTGGGTATTTCTCAGCAGCATGGCCATCTCCTCCATCTGTGCTGTCTTCGGGCCCCAGACTGCCTCCATGGCAGCCATTTCCTCTGGCTCTGACTTTCCCTGGACGATTTTTTTTAACATGCATGTAACACTTGGATGACTCGTGCTCTTCATTGCGATACTGAAAACTTCACTATTTACAGTACTTATTTATTTTTTTTTGTCCCAACAATAAAACTGTTTGTTTTAATTGATTACGAAGCGTAAAATGGCACCCCAACAGTCCGGCTTATCTCATCATACACCACCCGTTCGCAATGTTTGACCTTTCTCAGACCATTCTCAAAAAAAAAAGAAATTCTTTTTTTTTATTTCACTTCCCTGCTTTATGCTCTCTTCTGGGTTTTCACTGGCTTCACACATCTGTAAACTCCTGATATGAAACTCCACATTTATTTTATATACAGAGAAAGCGACAGCTCTTTGTGTGTTTTTTTTCAGTTTATGAGGCAAAAAGAAGTTGTGGCATGTTACTGTGTTGCTATGGTAACCCATTGTGTTCCACATTAAATGTCTGGATGAAACAGACTCAGGATGTGAGCTTCGTTGTAAAATATATATATAAAAAAAAAAGCCCAGTTAATAATGATGTGATTTCTGGGAGCTAGCCGAGGCTGACAAGCCTTAGCTGCAATTTGTGCTCACTCTCACCCCGTCTATATTTATTCATTTACTTTTCCAATTACTTCATTTCTTGTTGAGGTGTATTTAAGGAGCAGGGAGAAACTTCCCCACCGATGCAATGCGCCTATTAATGTGTCTTGTCCGCTCTGATTCTAGGAAGGGGATTAAATTATGTCCATTACCCCCAATATCTCTACGTCTGCCTAAAAAGTCGCACGCTTCGATCGGAGCTTAGACGCCTAAACTTCAAGTGTTTTATCAATAAAGAAGCATTTGACGTCTACGTTGCAAGAGACATCCCAGCTGAAATTTTTTTATGTGCCTACCACAGTGGCAGCAAACTGAAACCTGCATCCTGGCATTTATATGAATTTTGTACCCCAATATTTGCAACAAACCTAAAAAATATTTCAGATCAACCACAGCCCGTCAACATGACTGGTTTCTTGAACATAAAGTACAGGTATGGTATGGTACACAACCATTTGTGTGACTGTGAAGGAACACCTCTGCACCTTGGATGTTGAACAGCTGGCTCAGAGTTTCCAGCCATGCTGTCCACTGAGAGAGTTACACCTTTGACACCTGTAAATGTTGCATGTGACATTTATCACCACAGTTTTTGGCAAGTGACAAACATAACACGAATGTATTCATGATGAACTTTAAATTGACACTGCAACAATACCATTTAATATCCCCATAATCCACAGAGTCCAAAGCATGTCCACAATGTCCACAATGTCCAAATGCTGGTCCAAATAATAGGACTGATGGGTGTGTGTGTGTGAAAGAGAGCGAGACTGTATATACAGCTCTGTATATGATATAATATAGTCACATATTGTGGATCCGATCCACTGACCTGCCTCAGTGAGTAGAATCTGTTATCTGCTGAATTTCAACTCGGGATAAGGGACTGCATTTTGTGATTTATAAGTCCGTTAAATCTGTTCAGTATTTCTCTTTGCTGCTGAACTGAAGGATGGCATAACTGGCATCTTGAGGACCCATTTGCGGTTGGGATTTTTTTTTTTTTTTTCCCAGTGGCAGACACTGGTCTACTCAGCATTGTCTTCTACTCTGGCTTTCAGTCATCAATTATTAATGCCTCCATGTTGTTTTGGAGACAGTCTTACTTGAAGGATGTGCTGTCTCAGTATTATGGCTATTATCTGTTTTTTTTTACTCATGGAAGTGTTTTGGGATTCAAGGGGAGTCACCTAGAAATGGCCACGAGAGATCTGAGCACATGTTGTAATTGACAACCCTATAAACATGAAGCCACGAATATGATGAATTGAAGATGCTAAATTGAAATCAATAGCTCTATACATATCTCATGAAGTCCGTGACTCATAATTCAGTTTCACAGATTATATTCACTAAATGGTGACAACTGAAGTACCACTTGAGCTTGTTTTAATGTTAAAAAGTGTAAATATTAAACTGTGGCCTTTCAATGAATTTCACTCATTTGATTTCCAGCACTGATAAACATCTTTCTTTCAGAAAAATCACATATTTGTAACCAGCGTCAAGTGTTATCAACTAAATGTATACACAAGCTGATAAGTATTTGATAAAGCTGGTGGATTTCTCAAAATAATTGAGAAATCAATAAAATTGAACGTAATGAAACACTGCTAGGTATGAAGCCAATTTGGAAACGTATTAATCCATAGCATATCTACGAGCTTTTCCCCACACTCGCTCGATCCTGACTCGTCTTGACTGCAGAGCATCTTTCTCCTCAGAATTTGACAATTCTTTGCACAGATGTAAACATGGATCCTGCAAGGTCAAAGTGTTCCCATAGTGAAGGAGCTTTTCCTTAATCAATGAGGATTTTGAATCATTCCCCTAAGAAAAATTTTGCTGTAGTTCATCCATTACTAACGGATAGGCTAATGCAACACATTGGCTACAGTCTGCCTCTTTTCTCCTTTCCTGCTGGGCATCGTTTGTCCTACTTGGAGCACATGACACACAAGGATTCAAACCATTAAAAGGAAAGAGAGGGCAATTTCTTCATTAAATATATCTTAAAATGATCATTGTGCTCATTTTGTCCTCAAATAAAAGCAAAAGCCTTTATGCACTTCAACCTTTCATGGAGGCATCCCTTAATTTCTGATTCTGTTTTTCTTTTTTTGCCATTTTCTTTCTGTTGAGGTTACATTATTATCTTAAATTACATGCGTGTGTTCACACATATGCACACCCCACACACAAAGCACAATATGTGTACGTGTGTGTGTATATTATATATATTATTGGGTTATTGGATGGTAATTGGGTACCGATTCCCAATAACCATGCCCGACCTCAACACAAAAGCAGCAGACCTGAGAGAGAGAGAATCATGATACCCTGTGGGAGCTCAACTATCTTCAATTTGCCAAAGCTAAACAACGTACAACCAGAATCTCTACTAGAGGATATTAACAGACCTCTACACATATCAGGGCTGAGACTTTAACATATTAATTCCAATTAATCAATCACAGGTAAAAAAAAATAAAAAACACACACACACACACACACATTTAATCGCACTTTTTTCACCTCAGTAACACTGATGCACACACTCCAGCCCAATAGGTGGCAGTATAGAACCAGTGTTGCCAACTTAGCAACTTTGTCAAAGTCATACCCCTCTTTTTTTTTTTCAAAAACTCCAAATACAGTAAACCCTCACAGTTTGCGGTCTCAGCAATCGCAGTCTCAGTACATCATGGAGGTTTAAAAAATATTCATTGAAAAAAAAACAAATATTCGAAAAAAAAATTTTTTTAAAAAGCAAAAAAAAGCAAATGAAGCGCGTGAGGCTAAAGCGAAACACATCACACTGAGAACGACTCTGAGGAAGCAACAAGAGCCTACACGGGATGCCCCATGAAAAAAAATCAAGGCCTGTGATTGGCTGCTACGACGGCCATTACTGTGGTGTCGGTTGTCTGTACGCTGATTGGCTGACACGCGTCCCCGCATCTCACATCTCCTGCTCTCAAGAGACAAAGCTGAGTTTAACGCTGATACACTTGGTGTTTCCGTTCGTCAGTTCTGAATATCGCTTGCATATTTCCGTGATTTAGTGCCGTTTTAAAGTTAACTCATTCACTGCTATTGACATCTACAGACGTCAATTGGGTCTAATCGGTGTCACTCGGGTTGCTAGGCAAAGCGTCAAGATAAATATCAGTTTTGAACATCGTAGTTAGTGTTCCGATCCTCCAGATGGCAGCATCGCCACTCTCTATAAAGGCACCATTTCACCCTTCTCCCCCGGAGGAATTGCGAGTGAAAGAAAAGATGGCGTAGCGTGTTCTAAAGCTGATGACAGAGGAACGGAACGAGGTAGAATCACCCTTTTCTTTTGAAAAAGTGGAACTTCTCACGAAGATGAGGGGCTACTCCAAATCGCATTTTTTCACCATAGGTGGGGGGGGTCACAGCCCCTATTAACCGCAAAGTGTGAGGGTTCACTGTACAATAATAGGCAGGCTGTAATAATCAACTTTTTGTAAACTCACACACTAACCAGTGTACATTTTTACACTGGATGCAGGGGGATGAACATCTCTGCAGGTCCTGCCACCTGAGAGTGCTTTTGGATGGGGGAGGGGCCACTGCAGCAACTTTTTTTTAAAGACCAGAGAATAGGAAAGACATGCAGCAAAGGGTCGCACAGACCGGGAGTCAAACCCGCGACCGCTGTGTTGCAGACGGTAGCCATCTGTATATGGGCCACCTGCCCCAACCACTGCACCACTGAGCGGGCCAACTGCTGCAGCAACTGCTGCTTGTTAAGAAAAGTAACGATACGTCCTCCCACATCACTCTCCTATTACATCAGAAAAAGTAATTTGATTTGTCGGTGATTAGGTCAGTAAGAACAAAAAGCCAACAAAACTAAGTGATAAAGTTAACTTTCGGAGCTTCAGAGAAAACTTCACTTCTTTGTTCCAAGGAGGGATTTTAAGATGAGATAAAAAATAGATTAACACCAGGCAAAAACTACCCTTCATGAACTTTTCTATGCATCAGCAGCATCCGTGTACTTGCTTGCAGACATGCTTGGTGACAGTTCTGCACCGTAAATTTGAATTCTGCAATTTATCACATTTAGGTAGGGTTAGCATTTTTACACAAAATCCAAGCCACAACGTTTTGCACTGGTTCATGGCCCCTATGTAGGAAGTCATCCCAGCAGCCATCAATGAAATCACCATGGAGAAGAAACTCTGAGAACTGATGGTTCACGTACCTCACATATATATATATATATATATATATATATATATATATATATATATATATATATATATATATATATATATATATATATATATATATGTAGTGTGTGTGTGTGTGTGTGTGTGTGTGTGTGTGTGTGATTATTTGACATTTCTCTAACTTGTTCTAATCTCTCTGTTTTCATCTCCCTCTTAATTATATTTTTATTTGATTTCAACCCCATCTTGTTTTGACCAGGATCCTTCCTTCCTGTTCAGCCTGAGTGCTCCTTATATGCTCCTTATATGTCCAATTATACATCCTGTGCTGCTTGTAAATGCTTTTACGAATAATAACTCACTGCAAACCAAATTTACCTGAGGGTATTAAGAAATAAGAAAGCAATGTTGAACCTTTAACCTTGTAGAACGCTATTTAATAAATTCATCAGCTAAATTAAATTTGGATAGTATTACTTTATACTGCAGAACAGATACATAGTATTGTTTCTGTTGGCCTATTTTAATATTTTCTCAAATAAAATTAAAAGTGCACAGTTGTTGTCTGTGTCTTGATGTGACGCTCTTTTGGCCATGCTGCTATTATTTGTTGTTATAGTGTTATAAATCTGTTATATACATACATATTTCATTTGACGACGTCAATGCTATTAATAAGCAAAATAAGTATTTTTAAGACTAAAACTAACTTCAGTTTACCCATTAAAAGCTAAACGGCTATGTAATTATGTATATTGATCATTCTTGGCTGACTTGGGTCTGTATTTTTCCTCAGCTTGTGTGCAGTGGATGACGGTACTGATGCTGGAATGGTGACCATAGATTGCTTATCATGATGCACTGTGGGACACTGTACATTGAGTTGGTAACAATTTGTATTGAGACAGCTCTGCAAAATCAAAAAAACAATGAAGCGTAGAGAACTATGTAGTGCCTATGAGGTGGTTTTGTATGCTGTGTTTTGTTGATGTTTTATATTAAATATCAACAGATGAGACATCATCCGAAAATCACTTACTCTGCCTTTAATGCCTTCAAATGTATTATTTATTTACTTGCTTATTAAATGTCTTTATGTTTTAAAAGGAAATTAGTTTTGAGCAGTATGTGTTAAGATATTAGTTTTAATATCATTTGAAGGAATATTTAATTAGTTTTTCATCACTCGCTCACATGGTCACTGGGCTACAGTCGACATGGTGGATGCAACTGACAGATTCAAAAACATTATACAGGCGGCGAAGACAAGAGAAAGACGGAGCTGGAGACCAAACATGAATAAATCGTAGACAGTGTTGTTCCTGTGTGCAGCTTCAACTGTTTTTTTAACCATTTTATACAAGTTTTTCAACGTGACTTTGTCCGGTAAGTTAAACAGCTACTCAGTGGAAACAGCTGTTGAACAAACTGGATGTCTTTAGAAATCAATAAGTGGAAATGAAGCCTTCAAATTAACATGAGTGTGTCAGTTTTTGTTAGTATGGATAAGGACTTCATGGTGTTCAGATGATACGCTTTGAGGATTAAGAGATGAGGATGCATTACCATTCCAAAGATGTATTATTTTCTGGTACCTGAAGTCTTCATCATCCTCTATCACCCGCCTAATAATTACCTAGTGAAAGCAAATGACCTTCCATTGTGGAAATCGATACTAAAATAACAGTGAGGAGAAAAGAAGACACGTTTAAAAACTGAATTATCTACTAATCAGGCAAGCCTTAGACAGCAAGCCAAGCGAAACAAGTTCATCTATAAGCCAAGTAACATAACTTTACTTTGGAAAAAAAGGTCTTTTTTGTGTTAGTAACAGTGATAGCTTACATGATTTCTTTTTTTTTTTTTATGAGTCAATTATTATGACAGTCCCTAAGGTCTGTTGGAACCATCCAGTAAAGCTCCAGTCATAATAAATTCTGTGTGATCTAGATAAATATTGTTTCATCGAACAAATTTGACAATAGCTTCAAAGGCCTCACCTCACACACTTAATGTTACTTAGTTCAGTCGGGGGAGTTTGAATTTGCTCTATTCGTGATATATAACTGATGCTCACCATTAAATCCAACGTGATCTCAAATAATTATGTGAAATAAATTTCTTCAAAGATTTCTTCACCATAAAAGCAATGCTAATGGAAATTTAAAGAAGCAGCTTTGTTTTTTTTTTTTTTTTTTTGGCACTAGTGGCCTTTATTTCCAGTGAAGAGACAGGAAAGTAGGTCAGGGGGGATAGGGAAGACGTACAGCAAAGGGCTGCAGGCCGGGAGTGGAACCTGCGACCGCTGCAGGACTGGAGCCTCTGGATCTGGGCCGCCTGCTTGAACCAGGTGGGGGGATTTTCCATGTTATCACAAACACAACCTCTGTAGACCTTAAAACACATTTAGGTATCAGAGAAGACTGAGGTGTGGTAGAGATGAGGCACAAAAAAAAAAAAAATAGTTTAGGTTAATGTTGTATGCAGTCCGGTGTCAGCTGAAACGTAACAGTAGAATTAGATTTTTGCTCTCCACCCAAGGTGCACTGTAAATCATTTTTCACAGAAATGGTTGCATCATCACCGTGGCTGTTGGGCTGTGACTGGTCACCTTAGTAACCATGTGAGCGGAGGAGAAGCTCAAGACTCTACTTTACCTTTTTATTACCTGCTGAGATGCAGATTATGTTTCATGAAGTCATGCTTATTTCATATAAGTGTTTGCAGATATCTAACTCCTACTTCTGAAAGCATTGTGGGTATTTTTTTTTCTTTTCTTTTAGTTTCCAGCTTGTATGATCTCACAAGAAATCGGGGTGGGGCACAGAGAGAGTGTTTCAGTTAAAGTGGGAGTGTTACAACACCCACTTTCCACACAGTTGCAATGCCCCTGAGAGATATATCAGTCAGATAACCAGCAAGGGGGGGAAAAAATAAAATAAATAAAATAACTAGCTTGTTTCTTTGTTCAAACCTTAAGACAGCAAGCTTTCAAATCTCTGTCTCAGTAGAGTTACTTTTAAGCTGTGGTACCAGTCTACTTCAGAAGTAGCCTGCACAAGTCTGTGCTTTGGAGGAAAAAAATTGTATCTCTAGTGGATTTTACAGGCCGCAGACTAAAGGTTTACGTGCATTTCTCTTTTTCTTTTAACTCTCAACAGTTTCACAAATGTATCAATTTACTATATAGATATTCAGTGTCGAGCTGCAGGAAGAACTGCAGGGAAACACTGCTCTCCTGTATCCCTTTTCCTCAAGATGAAACCGCTACTCAGCTACCGCTGCTGTTGCCTTGGAAACCTGGTCACTCTCGCTCTTTTACCCACACTCTTCACCACTCGCTTCATTAAGTGCGTTGCTGCTGGCAATTAGAATAAAACCAGCGGCAGGGCTGGCTGACTTGAAATGTAGTCTCCAATTAAATACTTTCAAATGGCAATGTTTCTTCAAGCTACATGTACTCTCTGTATAATAAACCGTGCACCTGGGACCTATATGCTTCTAAAAGACTTCAGTACGGTCGCTATAACGAATAAGTTCAAAAATCTGTCTTTTATAACGATCACTACAATTGTAAAAAGGATCATACTCTCTGTTGTTACTTGTGATGCTTTTTCAGAAGTACTTCGTGTTCAAATAAGCAAAACAAAGGTCCAGGCATTGTCTTTTTTATTTCACAGGGAATGAAAAGAAAATTGTTGTTAAGGCAATACCATCTTCAAAATCAGAGAGCAACAGAGTTCTGTTCTGCTCATTGATTCAAGGCCAGTCTGTATGTGATGGATAAATGAAGCTGGAACGAGTCTCCAGCCGTATATATGTTGAACAGGACTTTTACTTTATCTGAGCACGTTATTTCTGCCTAAGAATGAATGAGGTAAACTTAAGTTATCCGAATGACACGTTTGCTCCTCGTGAAAAAAAAAAAAGTGCCCCGGGAAAAGCACACCTTTTATGTTTCATGTGACACATCATCATTAACTGAATCTTGCCCATCAGCTGCCCTCACGCATCCAGAACTAAAAATAGAGAAGAAAACAAACCATGTCCAAGAGCAGACAAGAAGAGCAGTCACTGCATCAGCGTTTGAAGCTGTGCATCATTCATTTACTACTTTATTACTTCCCACCTGAGCTGACTTTCTGTGAAATCGGACTGGTGTCATAATAAAAGAGCAAAAATGAGAGAGAACAAAAACCACACCAGAGAAGTAAAAAATAAAACTTAAAAACTAAATTGATGTATTTTCATTTGCTCTTCTGATCAGACTTTTGTCCTCGCTGCCAGCTACCTGCTGTCACATTTGTGCATCCTGATTTTTTTGTTAGCATTTCTGACTCAGTGATTAGAAGCAGACCCCCAGTATCTCCATTACTGCAGCGTTTGGTGCAAGTCATTGACAACGCAATGTTTCACTTTCCTGGCTCTTTACTTTGGGCAGCACGGTGTCTCAGTGTTTAACAGGAAGGAGGGTTGCAGGTTCAAGTCCCAACAGGGACCTTCTCTGTGTTTCTGTGTGGAGTTTGCATGTTCTCCCTGTGCCTGCGTGGGTTTTCTCCAGGTACATGGGCTTCCTCCCACAGTCCAAAAACATGCATACCAGATTAACTGGTGATTCTAAATTGTCTGTGGGAATGAGTGTGCGCACGGTTGTTTATCTGCATGTGACCCTGCGGTAGGCCGGAGACCTTTTCAGGATGCCTCTCACCCAAAGAGAGTGCGGACGGGCTCCAGCAGATTCCCAGTGGTCCTGCACAGGAATAACCGGGTATAGGTGATAGATGGGCTTATACTTTCTTTTTTTAAATGTCTAAACCTGGTTATGAAAAAGTATTTATACTAGGGCTGTCAAAGTTAATGCAAATTCTGTTTAACGCCACTATCTTTTTGAACGCGAGATTACGTTTCTGTAAATATGACCCTCGGCCAATAAGTGTATTTACAGTCAAAGTGTGGGACAGACATGGCAACAGAAAAGGGTCTTATGAATGGCATGTTTAGCCTTAAGGTTCTGCCAGATGGGTCTGTTGAAAAGAAAAAGGTTATGTGTATTTACTGTCGCTGTGAATTGAGTTACCACCGCAGGGCGCGGTAAAGTTAGTTTCACATCCAACATTCGCTTTTTTTTTTTTATCTTTAATCTTTGTTTAAAACTGCTGTCGTGGAGTTTAGGGACCATCAGCAAAATACTGATAAAAAAAGCAGATCCCCGTGACCCTGTGTAGAAAAAAATTGGGTATAGATGATGGATGGATGGACAGAACATAAAAAAAAAAAATGTGATTAATCGCGAGTTAACTATGAAAATCTTTCGATTAATCACAATTAAAAATTTTATTTGACTGACAGCCCTAATTTCTACACTATTTTATGTTAATATTTTCTATGGATGAATGTGATTAGAAGGTATTAAGTAGCAACATTGTTTTTTGTGGGATACATTTTCTATTCTAACATCTAATTTCAGTACAGCAGAATGCAGCTTTGGTTGGTTTCCTCAGCCGTTGATATTTTCAGTCAGCCTAAAGGAAGTGTTTAACCGAAGAATTTTTTATTGCCGCTACTGAACATTCAACTCAGTGTGTCAAGTAAGATGAGCAAAAATTATGATGTAAACTCTGGTAATATGGAACAGTTTGATTTACCTCAAACTGACTAAAGCTGTCAGGTTTATCAAGGGTTGGACCCAAAACGGAGGAGAGTGGGAAGCAGGAGCATCCAAAAGAATTTACAAAATAGGAACAAAAACTTAACTGGAGTAATCCACAAAAGCAGAGACAGCAAGGCAGGAACACAAGGAGCCAGAACCAAGGAAGCTAAACAGACAAATGGGATGGATGCAGAAAAAAAGCAGAAACCACAGGATGAACAACAGATGAACCAGCAAGAAAGGCGGGAAAATACAAGACTTAAATAAACCAAGGAACTGACGAGATTCAGGAGCAAACAACCAGGGAGATGAACAGAGAGAAGTACACAGGACTCAACAAGGGAAAGACAGACTTTCAAAGTAAAGCAGGAAGTAAAGTTAGCATCAATGGAAAAGAACAGAAGGAAGACAAGAAAAGCAGACCAAACCAACGAAAACCCTGAAAACACAAATACCAACCCTAAACCATGACTAAAGCAAGATAAATACTACAAAGGTAATCATCCACTTCCAGTCCCAATTCTCTCCTTTTGAACAATCCCACGTAAAAATCCTCATCATCTTGATGGTTCTAAAGATTATCCTATAAGATTTGGTGTGAGATGTGTAAAGAGTGTTAGCAAGAAAGCATTGATTGGATAATATGAGGGCTTTGGATGGTTCACACAGCTCATCCCAAACTGACTGTTAGCATAACGACATTGTATCTCAACAGATTGAATGTGGTTTTGATTGCAGTTCCAGTTTTATTTATGTCTGAACAATCTGGTTGCTCAAAAAGGATTTCAAAGAGCTTTTTGTGTCTTTTGCAGAATGAAAAATAACAAATTGGTCAGATAAACAAAAATGACAGTGGATTCCTCTGTTAGCCTGCCTTAGCGCTCTGTTAGTGAACAGCTAACCTGCCTTGATCATCACCCCGCTGTACTTACAGTACATATCGGTGGAGACAGCTGCCCAAAAGAAAGCACAAAGAAAGGCCCTCCATCTTGGGTGGTTTCTCGTAAGTGTAACTTGTAGAAAAAAAAAATGACACCCTGGCTCTACATTTGCAAAAGCACAATTTGCAAAAGCAGCAAAGCCAGTTCACCGTCCTCATAGGAACCATGTGGATTGGAGAATGTTGGCAAGCACACGCAGATCAGACCTGATCACTTGTAATATAACATAAAAAACAAATAATCAGAAAGAAAAGTCAAAGAAATAAAAAAAAAGGGATCTGGGTTGACAGCGAACATAGACTTAGATCCACATGAACTCCCAGAGCAAACTGGGGATCCTGATTTTCTTCCGCCGCTGAGATGCTCAGGCAGGCACGTCGAAGCAGTTCAGGAGTTAAATCAAATACGCCTTTATTTGTGTATTCATTTATCATTATTTACTTTTAATTGGGGTGGCTGTAGCTCAGTTGGTAGAGCGGGTCATCCAGTCACTGTAAGGTTGTTGGTTCAAACCCGGCTCCAACTGTCTACATGCCAAAGTGTCCTTGGGCAAGACACTGAATCCTAACTTGAGGACAACCCTGATGGTGTGGAGAAAGCGGTATATAAGTGCAATCCATTTACCATCATCTGTTTCCAGCTTGACTACATTAACTTGTGTGCACATAAAGAAAGAAATCATAAAAAGGGATTCGTTAAACAAATTAAACTGTAAACAGAGCAAAACTTCCTCCTTACATTACGCAAATAACATAACATGAGTATAACATCAAAGTCTCAGGTAACATCCTCTGTACCCATTGAATAAATAACAAAATAAAATTAAAAAAACTCACGCAGAGCGGGCTTGGTATGTGGGAATCACCTGTCGTGATAAATCCATATTTCAAGTAGGATTCCTGGTATTGTCTGTTAAAAGCTTCTTTTTCTTGGAAGTCATAGGGTGTTTTCTTCTTTCTCTTCCCTGTCCATTTTCCTCTTCACAAGGAAACTTTCCAAAGATGTCTGTTTCTTACTCATTTTGCTAGCTGGGTTAAATTTTGGCGCTCAAGTGACCGAGATGTAACCGCGAGAATCCGGTCATTTTTCAAAATAAAAGATTTTTCAAAATAAAAACTTGTTCAGACTCATATAAATTTAATAATAAATATAACTTAAATAGCTACTTTTTTTTTGCTCGGCCTGCTGCCAATTAATCCACAGCCCGGTACCGGTCCACGGGGTTGGGGAACACTGGTCTTTATTGTAATTGAAAAAAAGCTGAGAGTTGGGAACCAATTTCAATGAACCAAACAAATACACGTTTACAAGATTACCTCAGTTAGCTACAGGTATAAGCAATAATCAAAAATAGTCAAGTCTTACTTGTCCAGTTGTGTGTGCTGTGAAGTCCAGCTCCCAGATATCTGTGGCTCTCCATCAGCCTGCTCCAGTGAGTTTGGAGTGAGACGATGTGAGTCATGAATGTACCTTTTTTATGGTGCTTTACTGCATCATTTACACCGACTTGCTTCAGGTACCGCCACGGTCACCTGCACGTTCTGCTTTTCCTCTAGTCACTGAGCCGAGCTGACACGGGCCACCTTTCATGCGGAGGGAAAGCAAGACCTCCCACTCAAGGGGCAGAGAGGGTGATCCGCTTCTACGGAAAGCAAGTTTTTTTTAATTCAAAAGGACTCATGAGCCAATGATAATGCTCGCCTGGAAACACACTTGTCAATTCTTGAAGTTTGTGTCAGAACCACAAACAAGGTCGGGCAGCCCAAATAAGAGCTCTGGCAGCTTAACCACAAGGCTGACAGAGAAGGCAAGTTTGATCAGCGAGACAGAAGCAGAGGGAGCTGTGAACAACCAGCAGTTTAAACCATTACACACACACACACAAATAACTTGTCAAATTTTACTTTTAATTTCATCACCATTTTTCTTTTAAGTCTCTCCTCTCAGATACACATATCTCTTTGAGCTTTACTTATATTTACACAAATATGGCTTCATCACTGGTGCTGCTGGACTCCATCAAGTTCTCAGACTGACTTAGATCTAATGGGTCTGATAATTTTAGATAATTTCAACTCTGAAATAAATCACAAAAGTGCATCTCTTCAAGACATATTTGTCTACAGGTGAATATTTTAAAGAACTGTAGGTAAACATTTATACCATCCAAAAGACAAATTCCCTTCTGGCCATTAAGGAGTATCCGAGTACCTCGAAACATGACGTGTAAAGGGGCAGAACTCTTGTTCCTCTGGGGCTTTGCAGCCCTCTATAGCTTCCTCCAGTTGTTCCAGTAGAAGTAGACAGGATCAGCAATTGTCTCGCAGTCAGCATTGATCTGCTCCTTTCCCAATTTTAAGAGAATACAGCCTTGAATTCCTAGTGAGGTTCAGCACGTTGATGTTCTTCCCCATTTTGTCCTCCTTCTGCACCATCCGCATCAGTGAGAGTGTGCATAGTCATTTTCAGCTGGTGCTGCCACCTAGAGGATACCATTTTCACGATGCTGAGGTTTCCTCAATTCGGTTCTAGAAATGTGAACCCAAATTATTTAGCATTCATCATGTGTCTTTAAGAAACCAAAATTGAAGACTTACTATGATGCTGTAGCACTGAGTGAAACTGTAGCTTGATTTAACTTAATATTCCTTTCTGATCACTGTAAAGCTGAACATCCTTTATTCTTCATAGTCTTGTTTTCAAAGATGTCTGAAGCAGATTCCACGCCAAGGTAGTATGTAGCCTGCTCATCTTCAAGATGCTCCCATTACAAAATCCTATCAGTGCTTGACAAGATGATAATCCTGCGTGACACTAATATGTGATATTAAAATAATTCCTATTAACGCTAAAATATACATTTCTTTAGGCGATAATATCAAATAAACCGCCCCTGTCAAGATGAAATTTAACGCATCAGAAACAGGAAACATCGACTGCATCAGTGGGGTTTGTATTATATCCAAATTAGTATTATTACCATTATGCCAGAGGCAGCAAATTCTAATGGTTTATGGCTTTATTGGCACATTAAAACATCATTATGAACAGCGTGTTGTTCCACACGTGATTCCAAGCTAGAAAGCACCACTGTTTTTATACAATTTAATCTATAAAAGTTATATGGACAGCAAAAAGCAACACCGCCTATGATTAATAAAAGATAGCTTTGTTCCTCTGACGTGAGCCGCTTTTAGTTCACATTTCCCAGTGAGCGTCTGCAGCCCTCGCTCTCACACCTGCCGGTTTTCAGGGTCGAGGCTGACAAGTTAATGTGGTTCAGGTGCTGTAATTGAAGATTGCCACCAGCTGGTTGTGGTGTAGCTTGGCCGGGCAGAGAGGAGAGGAGAGGAGAGGAGTTGGCTGTTGGGCTGAACAGGTGAGTGGTGTTTCAGTGCTGCTGGCCTCAGCTCACAACAAGCCCCTTGTTTATGGAGAGCCCTTGTGTCTGCAGGCTCCGCAGGCACATAATGGCTCTAATACAAAATAAAAAGAAAAGAGCGAGTGCTTCATTGAATATTAATTTGAATCTGAATGTACTCCAACATGAAAACCAACTAACCTCTTTAGCATCATCTGTTTGAACATTTAAATTAGAAAGAAAATAGAGCAGAAAACTCAAACAGTATTTCATTGTCTAAATACTGTCTAGGCTCACTGTGGTAACAAATATTCGCTTAGCTTAACGTAAACCGCCCACACACTAAAAGACATGTGGGCCTGTGGTAATCTGCGCTGGATTTCAATCAGCCTAAGATGTTGTTCCAAACTCAACACAAGCTGTCTGCCTGCTGGGGACAACTTGCTTGCTAACTCTTTGTCATTTCAGAGGATCCATTACATTCTCCCATTTGTCTGTATACCTGATAAACATGACATTTATACAGTGGTCTAATAAGCCACAACTACATACGACTAGAAGAGTTTGCATTTGGACAAGGTGAACGATGTCTTCAGATGTTTGAACCATCAATTTCCACCTTCTCTTATTAAGACTAGCTGTCTAACCTGTGGGTTTAGAGGTCACAGGGGTATTAGCATTATTTATTTATTAATATGCAACCGAATCTGTTGCAAACCACAGTTCTTTCTGTCGTTTCATGTCGTTTTACTAGGACTAGATTTTTTTAATCACTTGACAAACAGCTTTAATAACACTTGAAAATTACCCTAAAACATTAATGAGCTTATCAATGACATGCCATATGCAACTGGACCAGTTTGCAATAGACAGTCATACATGAGCGCTGACTGCAAACACATCTTTTTTTCTCATTAGACCATTTTTAGCTGCTTCTGCCAGAGGGACATGGTATATGAGAGCAAAGAGAGAGGAAACATTACCCAATAGGGCTGAAGGAAAATGCTAAAGGGAGAGCAGCTCAGATTATCTTGTTGTGGAATAGTCTGTATACCCCCGTGAGCATCCTCCGCAGCTCTCAAGAAATCTGAAATCGGTCATTGCATTTACACATTGTGGCACCTGGGTGGAGATGGGTGCAAGATAGAATCTAATATGTGTCTCAAATAACTACAGTGGCACTGCACCATGAGAAGCAGCAGTACTTTGGAGATAGACAAGTCAATAAAGACTTACTTAGACCAGCAGATTGTTTGTCAAGTGCAATTACAGGAGGGGGAAGAAAAAAAAATAAAAAAAATCTGAGACTAATGCTATCCAATTCAAAATGGGTACAGAGGGAATAGTAGGAAAGAATTAATGAATAAAGATGGATTAAAATAGGGCTGCAACAACTAATTTAACAGAAAGTAAACCAAAATGAAAAAAGCTGTCTTGCGGATTTTGCTGTCAAGTTTTTTTTTTTCATAATGTATTTCAATTTGTGGTAGCCCTGGCCATTTTTTTTAATTTCTAAGGCCTTTTTTTTTTTTTTTTTTTTTTTTTTTTGCAGAAAAATGCTCATATTCACCCAACTTGTAAATAATTTTATAACAATGTCCGTTAATATAAAATAAAAAAAATAAAAAAAAGATGGAGATACAGTATGTAATTTTTTTAATTACCTTAAATGTTTTAAATGTCATTACTAACATTATTATTGTATTATTGAGTAAGAATATCTTTAGAATGTGTTTGATAAGCATATTTTAGCATATATAATATCATACATAGGCCTTTTCAAACTGCATCAATAATTTACAGATTTATGTGATTCACGGGGGGAGGAGGGAACGTAACCCCCGTGAATAATAAGAGTATACTGTATTTCTTTATGCACAGCACTCCCAAATTCTTTACTTGTGTGACTGCAACATCTTGAAATGTTTTCATTTTCAACCATTCCCTTGTAGATTTGCTGGTGTATTTTGGATCATTGTCCTGTTGCAATATTCAATTTCCCACAGTCCCATGGATGGAAAAACAAGACCAAATCATCAACACCCCCAACCCCCCGTGCTTCCCTTTAAGGACAATGTATCTGTGCTGACATGCAGTTCACTTTGACATGTGTAAGGCCTGCCACCTATCCTGGAAATCTAGACGTACCACCAGCAAAGCTAAATTTGCTCTGCATGTCTGTCTAGCTACCACCCGTCGGAGCTCATTAATTATGACCAAAAGTCATGGGGGGCCAATCGCATCAGTCTATCCCTATAGAGAGTCTGTGGGTGGGCTTAACACAATGAGAACAAAGCTGCAATGTTCCAGCCTAAATGGTAAACAGTGAAGATAGTTGCAGATGAGTCTGAATCAGCTTTGGTATCAACAGTTTTATATAGCAGCTTGTTTTGAGTGGAACTTAGAAATCAACCTTTCAATCCAGGAAGTACACTTTTTAATCACTTCCAATAAACGGCTTCTATCAGCCTTTAAATTCAGGGTTTGATTCCCACTCCTTTTTATACTTTGAGTTTACAATAGACTGAGACATGATGAGCTGGCCAGCTAAACATTAAGCTAATGTCGCACAGTCAAACAAGGTCGGTAATAACTGAAGCTGTGAGAGTTAAATGCTTTTATTTTAGTGCTGTGATTTGAGACAGAAATTTTTATATTTACATCCCGCCCAGGATGAGCCAGCAGTGACTTCAGGCATGCACGATTTGCAGTCTGGACGGGGAGGGGTGAACATCTTCTTCTCCGACTGCAGTTGGACTGCAGCTGAGCGGGGACTGTCTGAGGGGGGGCCAGGCCGTCTGTGAGTGCTTTTGGACAATGGAGGGGGCCACAGCTAAACTGATAGATCAGACCCACGTCGAGGGAGATGTGGACCTGCAAAGCAAATTTAAATTTACTAGCGGTAGGTCTAGATTCCTAGCCTAGCCCAGGGCCGCTGCTCGAGGTGAAAAGTAACAAAAGGTGTTTTCTTGTCAAAGTGTCCAGTAACTCCAGAAAAAGCTACTAGATTTGTACCTAGTTGCTTTTTTTTTCAAAGAAGTTGCTTGAGAGGCCTGGATACTAGCTAAACATACTGATAAAGTCACCTAGCTGGCTCTCCCATTAACTTGTTTTACGTAACTCTGGATACGTCACCTTGCTTGTTGTTCTGATTGGTAGTACCGCTAACCAACTGTGTGCAGTGGCAGTTTGATAAGCAACTGTTGGTGGCACCCCTTGGATGGGAGGCCCTATGGATCATTTTCAGAGCCTACATCTTTCTAGAAGTGGGTTTGATCTATCAGGCTACTTGCCACATGAACCTTGGCACCAAACAAGTGAACCCAGAGACCTCTTGGAAAGGGGAATATCAGTCCACTTGACATTTTCTACATTTCTTTGGTTGTGTCATCAGTCCATCCAATTTTGAAAGGTCAGTGTAAAAGCCAAATAAACCAGTACTTTTCTACTTTCTGTTGGACCAAACATACAAGTGAATGCAGCCTAAGGCCTCCTATACACTGCCTGATGTCTGAAGTTGTATAAGATTATGACATTTCCCACTGTACAATTTGTATTTGTTTAATATTGGGTATGGTGCCAAGAATAGTTTGCACAGGCTGTAGGTTGATGAGCCATCATGAATCGTAGGCCATGACTGAAGTGCTACATCAGTATGCACTGACAGGAAGCAAACAACAGGTGAAAATAAACCCCTTTGTTGTAGCTTTCATACTTCCTGAAAATGCTTTGAAAGAGAAGAATGTGGTCCTGGTCATGGTGACAGAGAAGAGGTCCACTTGGGATCATTTCAAATTGTGTTTTAATCAGCTACCAAGGACTTTTGACACTATCAAAAAATTATATTAGGTAGTATTTCATCACAAAAAAGTGTGAGGTTCATTGTCAAACCACTCACACTGTAGGATGTAGGACAGCCAATTTTGACAAAAGATGAACAATATCCATACAGTTCTTTCACAAGGGGTGATCCTTCATCTGCAACAGGTCCAAACCATGCAGTGCCCAGGGGCCCTAAGACTCAATCAGAACTACAATTTTCTATGATGTCCTAATGCATAACATATGTAAAACTAGTAAAACATTCTTATCTTTCCTCACAGATTTAAACAAACACAGGAATGCATTAATCTTTGCAGGTGGAAGACAGTGCTGGTTTAACATATTTTAACAGGGCTTGGTTTGTATTTGAGTATAACTGGCATTATCTTTCTGTGTTTGTAATTTGGACTGTAAGAATTTTTTTTCCATAAACTTTAATTCATGAAGTTCAATATAGATATAGTCTAACAGTATCTTTTTTTTTTTTTTTCAGTGTCAGTAAAACTACACCTGAAGTTCTCCCTTCGAAGTAAGTTATTCTATTCCCTGTTACGCCTGTGCATCTGCTCTGGAGCAAAAAAAAAGCTGCTTCTACATTTGAAGTGCTTCATTATGTTTAAATAAGAAAAAAAATGTGGGAGGAAGCTTGTTAAGGTTTTTTTCTTTTCCTCTCTCTTTTTGGAGGAATATTAGCTCTCTGTTCATTAGCGCTTGTAACAATTCTTTAAGTGCAGAGTTTTCAGCCCAATCATCTTACACTTAAAACTAATCACCTGCCTTACACAATCTGTCAACCTTTTACACAGGCCTTTAGGTGATGGAGTAATTGGCTATGGTTCACTTTCTTCGAGGAAGGAAATGTTAGTTCCTCTTTGTTCCAAGTGTCTTTTTCTCTCTGGGTATTTTGATTTAGGTGATAGTTAAGTCCTTTGTAAAACAGAGACACCCAGAGACATTTTCATGGAGCGAGTTGACTTTGCTGAGTGGTGAGAGCCCATTGTCATCTTCAGCAGATCCAAATAATTGATTGGCTCATTATCGTAATGCCATGTTTTCTCTGTGTGAGCCTTAACATTATTTTGTTGCAGTAACCTATTATTTCACCAGGCGTTTTATTGCTGAATTAATTTGTGACTGGTTACCAATTTCATAACTAACATAAATTCACAATTGATCATTTGTTCATAATTCAAAAATGGCTTTGAGAGTGGCTGTTGAACCGCAAATCAGAATGTTAACGATAAACACTTTAGGCTGGATAAAATATCCTGGAGGCTCACAGTCTTGAAAATGTTAGCAAACAGTCAAATATTTGTTGACTGGTATTATCTGGGCTGAGAGGCTCTTTCAGTAGAGATCAATATTGGATACAAACAAAGTGAATATTACTTATTGCAGTAAAGCATTCCCAGAGGGAACTGAACAAATTTATTGATGTGATTACATATGAAGGTAAAAAAAAAAAAAATAAAGAAAGAAAAGAAAAGAATTCCACACTTTTTTTTTTTTTCAGCAGCTCATCTTCTTCCTCAAAGTGACAGAATAAATGAGGTAATGAGGTGCCTTCATCTTCTCAGGAAGCGTCGTTATGGACAGCAAATTCACAGAGCACAAGTCTTTTAAGAGGCAGCTAAAAGGGCAGAAGCTTGTTGAAGGGGGGGGGAGGAGGGGAGGCGGGATGCACATCGCTCACGAATGTCAAACCCTTGGAGCTTTGCCTGTTCACTGCTTGATAATTGGTCATCCATCTACCCTCCTGTGATCACCAGTTTAGTTCCAGCTCCGTGACTCGGTCATTTTTTTTTTCTGGTCTCATTGCTGCTTGTTTGTTTCCAGTTGTGTAGTCAGCTGTTTACTTCTGGTCCTAAGATCAGAAATTTATTTCCGGTGCTGCAGTCAGTGGTTTACGACTGGTTTCAGGGACTTTGCAGTGGATGTGTTTTGCCGCAGCCATTTTCTGCTTGATTTTATTAATTGGCTGCAGACTTACTTAATGCAGTGGAAACATTGTGTTTTGGTAATAAATTCTAGCCAGAGAGAGAGAGGGAAAAAAAAGGGAGAGAAACGTGTTTATTCTGTACATCGGGCTGACATATTGGTGTGCGTAGAAGCACTATTGTGTGGATCATTTTCTGCTTTCATGTCAGCAAACAAGCGTGTCGGTGTCCTCCCTCAATAATGCGGGCCCTTTCAAGTGAGAGGGCATTTGGTTGTAAAACATCAACTGAATTGCTACATGTGAAGAGTTCTTTTCATTAAATTTTCATTTATGTATTCATTCATATATTCATTGATTTATACATGTATTTATTTTGCGGTGGCCGAGCCCTTGTCATTAAAGCAGCTTGAGTAGAAGCCTTCGCTTGGAATATTGAATGGAACACGAGGAGCACAGTGGAAACCTGGCAGAATTGGCTCTGAGCACGTAGAGAGATAAATAAGTACGAGCTTACATATTGACTGGAAACTGGGTTGATTTGGAGATGTATGTGGGCGATATCTTGAGGTGATTTGAGCAATCCAGTCAAGAATATGAAGTGCTGGGTGTTCCAGAGCAGTCACATCTCAGGATGTGCAACCTTGCGTATGTTCGTTGTGAATCCTGCCCGTTATCAGTGAAGAGGGCATTGCTTTCTTCTTCCGCTTCGTTTAGCAAGCAAATGTACCAAAACTGCTGCTTCAAAATTACCAGGAGCAAAAATGTCAGTGTTTCATTACAGGTAATGACTGGGTCATCTGAGTTGAACTGAAGTTGTGTCAAAGAAACTGAGAACTTGACTCACTTGACTTCATAGTTCTGAACCACTTCTCCTGAATTCATAAAAACAAATTTCACAACACCCCAAAAGAAGAAGGCACTTTGGTGTTTCCTTGCTGTGATTTTGTTGCAATTTGGGATGGCTATATATATGTGTGTGTTTGTTCAGGTGTGTGTTTGGGAGCTGATCACAAAGAAGGCCTAGTATCTTAAAAACACTACTGCCGACATTTTATTTGAAAAGACCATAGAGATATGTACCAGAGGTGCTAGCAAGACACTTCTTTGCAGGACCAAGTCAAGTCTCGATGTCTTATGGTTGTGTTAAGTGGTGTAATCTTCTGCATGTCATCTGGTCCACTTAGAAGCTTGAAGTGTGATATTTATTTGAATTAAAGCATATATAAGTGTTACTGTGACATCCTATAATCTATTTGATATACCTCCTGCCTCTAAGCCCAGTGTAATTCTAACCTAATGAGCAATAAATGTCGCATAGTCAACAATATATTGGTAACCTGTTAATGTTATTTGGTCTTTCTTTCAATTAAAGTCAACAGGCAACAGATGTTTGGGTCAGAATGGGGATAATTAAGTTACCCAACCATTTTTTTTTTTCAAATTTATTTTCTCATTTAATTACATTTAGCTAAAATGTCACACCAGGAGAACACATGCAGAATCATTTTGCAACTTAAAAAGACAATAAAATGAAGCTCTGTTTGTGCCTGAAATCATGAAATCCCTTAATAACACCTAATAACAATGAAGTCAACTCCTAATCAGAATGAATTTTTAGCCACAAGGGTTTTTTTTGGGTGCTATTCACTGTGTCATACAGACAAAAAAAGACACATCAGTTGTACACTTTTCATGATGCATTGTGGGATTGAGTGCCCTATACAGGGTTTAACAAACATATTTGGACAGCACTCCAGAATGCTGATTATTCTATTAAGTGCACCATTTGTGTGTTGGGGGTGATTTCAGACATACATCAACAGATAGAGTAAGTAGAAATGTAGACAAATGAGCAAATCTAATGAAGCACAAATTTGCTCAAATGTATAGAGCTTTTAAAATGTTAGAGAATAATGCATGCAGTTGTGTGTCTGTGTTTTCTGTGTGTTCTAAGAATTTGTTGCAGTCTTTGAAACATTAATGACGGCACAGGGAGGTCCTCATTTGAAGCTCTGCGGCTAAAGGTCTGCTGCCA
Source organism: Hirundichthys speculiger (assembly GCA_018398805.1). Lineage (NCBI taxonomy): Eukaryota > Metazoa > Chordata > Actinopteri > Beloniformes > Exocoetidae > Hirundichthys > Hirundichthys speculiger. The sequence goes on along the minus strand of JAGFBZ010000606.1, from coordinate 3,137,310 downwards.
TCGTGACTATCATGACTGAGGACAGGGTTCCATTCAGTACCAAGATGTTGTGTGTGTTTGGTCTTCGACTCCAGAGTCGAAGACCAAACACACACCAGAGGAATAAAAGTTTTGCATTTGCATTCAGTTAAGGCAGAACAAGCATAATCTCGGGAACCTGGAGGAGACTACTAAATCTGCTCGTGCCAGTCGTCTTTTAAAAATAAGACGTCTAAACAGCCTTGGCAATAATTTCAGATAAATTAAAGTACTGTGCATGTGACGCGTTATTGAGTACACAGAAAAAATGTACGTTGTCATTCATTGATTCCTTATGTCCCTGAAACTCTCGACCCCAAAACTCCTCCACATGAATATTCAGACAACTCGATATCCGAGTTCTTAATCAATGAACTCCTTGCTTATTTTATTGTGAACTCTGGGAATCTAAAATTAATGCAATGCAAGCATAATAATACTTTATTTTTAATTAATCTACATTATAGGACAAGTAAATCATTCGTCATATGACCAAAAAGAAATAAATACCTTCACAGATCTTATCAATCCAACCAGCTTTTCCAAGATTAGATTCAAAGTTTCAAGATACGAATAAGTATGCTCTGCAGTCAAAGTGCATCCCCCAAAGTGACGGACGTTTTGTGAATATGCACGGTGACCTAGCAACTATGCAAGAGTCCTGTTGCCTCGACACAAGAACGTAAATTAGCTTCACGTTCTTGAGTAATTTCGATGTTATCACAATGGGAGAGGTTCACACGTCATTGCTTTTGGTACGGACAGCGCAAGTATATATGAAATGCATATCATTGTTGATATTGTGAACAAGCTGAATTGTGTGACTCTCAGTGAATGCGTGAGACTTGGCAGCCATTAATCTGTGCAGCATAGAGGCGTGGTGATTAGTGTCGCTAGTCAAAGAAACAAGATTCCTAGTTTTATTGCTTGTTGTGCTGGTAATGAGGGTTTGATTACTGGGAATATGACATGTAAAGGGGCAGAAGTCACATTCATCTGGGGCTTTACAGACATGTCTTTCTCTCTGCTTTGGTTTTCTACTTATTCCAGTAGAAGTAGACAAGGATCACCACTAATCACAGCTGATCTGTTGTTTATCTGTTCCTTGTCGAATTGACAGGAACATAGTCTGGCATTTCTTGTGAGGTTCATCTTGTCAATATTCTTCCCCATTTTTTCCTTACTCTCACGCTAAATGAAAGCCTTCTGAGTCAATTGGAGTTTGCTTATTTGCTTCAAAAGTAAAAGTTTACTTGACACCCACATGCCCCAAATGCAGCAGTAATGACCGGTTTTGACTGGTGCCGCCACACCAGTGGATACCATTTTCACTGTACTCAGGTTTCTCCTATTAACCTGATGCGCCCGACGAGGATGCCGGCGTCCTCATTGTGTAATAATTTTGTCTAAAAATGACTCATACAGAACGATCACTTCATCTGTTATAGCTGTGTTTGGTATCATTGAACTCTGCAGAGTCTCCTCTTTGCAAAGATAATACCGTTTTTCTTCCATCTCTTATATATCTTGCAACAAGAGTTGCCCAAAGACATAAAAGCCGAAAGTCGTGAAAGTTGGCACTTACCGGTTTTCGTCGGTAAAAGCCCCAGAAAACGCGGAGAAACGGTTTGAATCCGGTCCCTGTTTGTTGACAGAGGCTTAGCTTGTCTATAAACAGAAAGATGCTCACTCGAGCGATTTTTGGTTGCTGAGAACAAGCCCTAAACAAGCTTGGTTCTTCATGTACGGTTGAATTCTCGTGATCATTTATTGAGATTTAGTGTCAATAAATGTTATTACTTATAACTAAAGCACTTTTTTGCAATTCAGTACCATATTAGAAGTGTAAAAACGTTTTGTTTGATTTCCGATCGTAGTTTTTCAAGCAGAGGAATCATCTTCCCGAAACGAAGATGGCTTCGTTTGAATTTCCGGTGACTCTCTTTGCAATGCATTTGATTGACAGCTACAAGGCGGACCTTAGATTCGTCATTTCCGCCTTTTAGAGCATAGATCAACCTTTCCAATGACGTATTGCATGTGTAATTTGACTCTATCTGAGCCGTTTTATGCCTGCGCGTAACGGTGCGCCCCCCCAGTCTTGCATGTGCGCATTTACGCAGAGCGCTCAGCGGTGCAAGCAGCAAAATAACTCGCGTAAAATAAGATAACTTACTTCACGGTTAAATGGCTAAAAGTAAGTCAAAAACACGTTTTAGTGTCCAGGAGGCACTGGAGAAGATTTTTGAAGACTCTTCAGACAGTGAACATTATTCCTGCCTCCTCCCTGCTTGACCTTCATGCAATTGAGCCCTCATAACCTCAATACCTTAACTGTAACATATATTTTAAAAAGTATATATGCTCCATATGTAGTCATATATATTTGTAGTCATCAAATATATTATGAATTGGAGGTTTTTACACAGTTATGTAGGTTAGTATGTTATTTATGGTAATACCAAAAACTAGTTGTAAATTTAAAAATGGCAAATTTGTGACTATTTTAACTCAAAATGATGAAAAATACCAAAATGTAAAGGAAAAAGTACCTATTGTCTCAGAATATCATTTTGGTTACCATGTGTTCATTTGGAGTCTCCAAAGGCCTTTTTGGAGCTGCGCCTAGATTTTTTAATGAAAAGACCACTGTAAAATGGTCATATGAGTGTTTCTGACAGTTTTATAAGAAACTACAGAGTGTCTTCTTTATGGAACACTTTAATGCATCCATGTGGACAGAACAGTTTAGAAGTTACAATCATTTTAATTTGGGTATGTCATTTTAGGCATTTTGCTAAAAAAAAGGGGGTCAGGGTTTATCAGGTTAAGGGCTGAAAAGTCATAATCAGTTTAATTTCTAAAAAATAATATTGCTTGTTGTGCTAACAGACCACTGTAACCTGCTATGGGTTGGCCTTAAACAGTTCAGGGGAGAAGGCCTCCAAATGGCTTGTGAGTGCAGGTGGAGAGCTGAAGTGGCAGCCCTGGTTAGCATCCTAGTTAGCATTCTAGCTTAACCTTAACCTTCAGTCATTTTAACTTGAACATCTAGCCTTGTGTCCTAATTGGTGACTCATCAAACTAGCTTAACCTGAGCTATCTAAGCTAAAAAGGTAGCTTTGGTAATGGAGTTAAGTTGGGCAGTTATCTTTATATGATCTCCTATCTTTTTTTCTTTTTTTCTTCTCTTTTATTTATTTATATCTTCTCCATACTGTTACATCTAAACATTAAATTCCCAGAGCCAATCGTTGTTCGTTGTTGAAATTAGGCATTTTCTTTGCCTTCGCCTTTTTCGCTATCTTCACTTCCACATACTGTGGGTGTTTTTATAATTGAAAATAAATTATACATTGGTCAACGGTATAGCATTTCCAATATTTCAGTCATTTTAACTTGAACATCTAGCCTTGTGTCCTAATTGGTGACTCATCAAACTAGCTTAACCTGAGCTATCTAAGCTAAAAAGGTAGCTTTGGTAATGGAGTTAAGTTGGGCAGTTATCTTTATATGATCTCCTATCTTTTTTTTCTTTTTTCTTTTTTTCTTTTCTTTTTCTTTATTTATATCTTCTCCATACTGTTACATCTAAACATTAAATTCCCAGAGCCAATCGTTGTTCGTTGTTGAAATTAGGCATTTTCTTTGCCTTCGCCTTCTTCGCTATCTTCACTTCCACATACTGTGGGTGTTTTTATAATTGAAAATAAATTATACATTGGTCAACGGTATAGCATTTCCAATATTTCAGTCATTTTAACTTGAACATCTAGCCTTGTGTCCTAATTGGTGACTCATCAAACTAGCTTAACCTGAGCTATCCAAGCTAAAAAGGTAGCTTTGGTAATAGAGTTAGGTTGGGCAGTTATCTTTTATATGATCTCCTATCTTTTTTCTTTTTTCTTTTCTTTTATTTATTTATATCTTCTCCATACTGTTACATCTAAACATTAAATTCCCAGAGGCAATATTATATAGCGGCAGGCCCACAGGTCTGAGATGATGTTTTTGTTTTTTGTTTTTTCTGTGACAGCGCCACCTAGTAATTGGATGATCAGTCTATCCAGTGATTGACAGATCAATAAATGCATAATTTTCAATATTCCCACTGGAATACTATTTTCCACTCAAAAACAATTTTCATTCAAATAATTAAAAATGTTTCTGACATGTTGTTCATATAGGGTCCGATGCCCCCACCCCAGTAAGAGCTGCCAGTTGCACGCATTTCGAGCTGTACATTCTGCAGTTGACTGCATGGTAAATGGACTACACTTATATACTGCTTTCTCCACACCATGAAGGTGCCCTCAAAGCGGTTTACAGTGGCCTCTCATTTACCCATTCACACTCACATTCATACACCAGTGGGCAGCTGCTACCATGCAAGGGGGCAAGTTAGGGTTCAGTGTCTTGCCCAATGACACTTTGACATGTGGACAGTTAGAGCCGGGATCGAACCACCAACCTTCCAGTGACTGGACGACCCGCTCTACCAACTAAGCGACAGCCACTTAAGTCTCCCCTCTACGCACCTTTACTTGAGATACACACGGTAGGTGGCGTGACCTCAAAATGTAGACGTTCCCTGTCGATTTCAACTCTTTGCGCATTCTCCCACCGACTTAAGCGCCCTGTCACTTACACGCCTCTGAGGCTGTAGTAAGTCCAGCGTCATCTGTAGGTTAAACATGATATTCCACTTGAAGTTCAGATGCAGTTACAATTTATACCACACGTAGACCTACAGAGAGATGCAAAAAGGTGTCTATCTGTGGAGCAAGAAATTGGCTCTGACCATTAGGAAACACTGGCTGATCAGCCAGCGTTTTGAAAAGATAGCTGTGTTCTTTTATCTGGTGTCAAGAAGAGACATAAAAACAGATTAATACAGGTTTTATTATGTCAAGCGGAATGTTTTCAGCTGAGTTGGTACACTGTTCTTAGGACCATGGTGCTGAAAAGAATGCACACTGAGTCTTGAATTTCTCTCCATTTATAACCACAAAAAGGAGAGGTCTTACCCCCTCGAGTATCTTCGACTCCAAATGGTGGGTCTGATTGCTCTCCCACGTCACAAGTCCAGATATATGTGCGTTTACATTGTCTTGTGCGGGCGGTAAGGATGGTAACAAAATGTGTTTATCTGTAAGAGCCACAAAACAGACCTCTCCCCAGGCATCGGTTACGCCTTATGCACTTCTGGATACAATATCTGCGAAAGATTCCACGCACTACGTAAGAGGTTATATATAGGTTGCCCTAGCCAGAATGAGTCACAGTCTGTCAAAAAAATTGAAGACTGACTTGAATGTTGTGCTGCATGGCTAGCTTCATGTTCACTCTTACAGTTAACTTCACAATATGCAAATTTACAAGTGGATCGCCGGTAATGTCTCCAAATGTATTTTGGGTAAAACAGTGATCAACATCCGTCTATCAGCATCATCATCAGTCACTAGTCAACAGAGTCTATGTGGTGCAGGCTAGGTGGATCATGGATTAATCTAATCATGAGTGGCAGTTCATACAAGCATAAAAGTGGAGCAACAAAATGCAAAGAAGGAAGAAAGAGTGCTGGAAAAGACTAAACTAAAAAAGCTGGATACATATCCTCCTGGAGATGAACCTGACATTGTTGGCAGTGAGTCAAGCCCACCAGAACTGACACCACGGTCAGGGAGCCGGATTCAAAGGTACAATGTCTCACAATCACTGTCACTGAAAACAATATGTGAGTTAGTTGTTGGTCTTTATTAACAGCAATGGAAACACATCAGGCGAAATCGGCACTTGGTACTGAGCAGAATGAATGAATGAATGAATGAATGCTGGTAGCTACTACAACAATAACTGGTGCGTCTCCCATGTGACGTCACAACCGCATACCGCCGAATACATTTTAGACGATATATTATGCCATAATACTACAGGTTTGATTGATTTCAAAATGACATAGTCGCTTTTCATGGTGTTGAACTCTTACTATCAAATGCTTTAAGCTATGTGTTAAAAATGTAGTAATGCTTGTAAGCTCCGCTGTTGCAGTCATGTGTATGTTGTAAAATGATGTAATCACAAGCTTTATTGGGTTTAAAAGGCCCGGTCATGTGCCCCGCCCCCAGCCCGGCAGTGACATGTTCCACTGCTGAGGCACACCTTTGTGATTTCCCGGATGGACTGGTAAACATTAAGTTGTAAGTTGCGCATTTTTTAAAAATCTTTTAACAGGCTACAGGATTATATCATTCTCACTCTTAAGGCAGCCTGTTCAAATTGTAGGTTTGGTTAATATTTTTCACAAATTTCAATACCATTCACGGTGTTCCGGACTGCCACAAATGACATCACGGTTGGGTCTGCTTCCTTTTTTGAATGAATCATCCCTTTTGGTTTAGGACTTACGCAGGTGGGTGTATCTGAAAGCAGGAATGAGAAGCACTTAAGCAGGGGTGCATAATCATCGATTTGCTTGCCGACAGTTGAATCATGCCTGTAAAGAATATAAAATGTTGTTTTATCTCAATTCTTCTTGTGGCAACTGCCAAGTACAATATAGATATTGATGGAAAAGAAGAGGAATTGACAGTTTAATTTGAAATTTAAAAAGTATTACCATAATATATTACTACAGAAAATCATGCAATTATAACAAGAACACAACATGATGGCTTGCATGATCAACTGAAATAGTTTTAATTTGAAACAAAAATATTTTTTTTGCAAACTATTGGTGTAATACTATATATTACTATTATATTAGTCATGCTGCAAACATAACACAATCATGAACTTGTCTTCTGGAGTTTGCTGCACTTCCAGTTCAACGAGTTCAGTGTCAGCATCTGGGTATGTTTTTGCTTTTAGCATGGAAGGTCTTGTTTGAATTCTAAATGCATTTTGGACAAAAAATTAAAAAAAAATAAATAAATGTGAACAGTCTGTACAAAATTGAGCTTTGATCCGATGACTTTCGAATGTGTGCACTGTCAGCTGAGGTCTTTCCTCCTGGGGTAAGGGAGAGGATAGGGCAGCCACTGTGTTGAAACATTTAGAAAATGATATTTGATGTTAAATTACCCAATTTATATTGACGTTTCTCTTCAGTGAGTCTCCTGGTACATATTGTTGTTGTTGACATCATGGAGAAAATTACCAAAAAGGTAACACGTTGTACCCAGTGTGACTGTCGCTTTACCAGATCATCTAGCTTGATTTGATTGGATGCAAAATTAGGGTGCTTGATATCAAAACAATTAAATTGACAGGAAATTCACTTGCTAATGAAACAGACAAAGAAGCTAATCAATTCTTACGTAAATTATTGCTGAAAGTGATGTTATATATTTAAATAGATAGTCCATCTTTTGATTTCCTGGTTTCTTTCAGCTATAATAAAGTTTCTATTTCAGTTGAGTGATCTCACTTTCAAAACCTTTTTTTAATCTTTTTCTATGTCCAAATATACCTAATTAGACTTCACAACCTCTCACTGTTGCCCCTTGTCTAATTAAAAGTCTCTCATTCTTCCTGTCACATTGTGTGTCTCGTACTCCTCAAATAAAGGTCTCACCTTTCTCTTTTTCTTCTCTGCTCGCAGCCTAAGGAGCCACTTTCCATTCTTTTCCCAGAGTATTCGTGTGTTGTAAATCAGTAATTGCACATCGTTTCCCCGCTCTTTGCTTTCGGCATTCTTCAACATACATATCACCCCAGCACTATGCCAACTGTTTTTCTTTTCTTTTTTTTTTTCTTCTTTTGCTTGTTTACTTCCATGTGTCAACTCTACACCTTTTTCATTTATTTATTTTTATTCTTTTTTTTTCTGGAATTTATTCCTTTAGGTCTTTTAAGATCTCAACATCTTGTCTGTTCCCTCCATCACTGCTGAATGTTCTGGTTGCCTCTCAGGAGGTCTCTCTTTTGTTGCCCTAGACATATGGGATGCAAATCTGTTCGACAAAGAAAACTGAAGCACCACATCTTATCTTCTCCAAAGTTTTTCCCCAGCTGAATATCCACCACAACAACAGAGTGAATGGAAAATGTTTTTCTTTCAATATTAAATATTGTGAAATTGTGCAATTGTAAAAGTCTGCTGCAGATTTAGCTTTACATGTCCACTGAATGTAAGATGAATGTAAAACGAAAAAAAAGTTTCATTTTTTTCTATGTGATCTTTATATATGAAAAGGTTTTAGAACAGAATACACAAAAGCAACTTGACATCATATATGACTGTGGTGTCAAATATAAAAAAGCATGCAAAAGATTGTATTATCTCCTTTGAGATAAGAGGGCTTAATTATCAAATTTTAATGTGACCAAACCATCAGTAATGCATGTGCTGGTAATTACTGTAACTGTGGAATTATTTCAGATTTGCTAAAGTTCCAGTTTTGAATTTGGATTTTTATGCACTGTAAAAATAAAAACAAGACAAAAATTAAGTCATAACATCTTTTAAAGTATAATATATTATCTTTATGCTAAAATGAAATAAGAAAAAAAAATGTGTGACAAAAGATATTTCATCCTCTTATCTTATAACTTACCAAACTGAAAAGTGACTACAGTGGTACCTCTACTTACGTACGTATCTATTAACCCTTGTGCGATGTTAGGGTCTTTTGGACCCATTTTCAATCTTTACTAAAATAAAAATCATACAAGTAATACTTTTTTCAACTTGAAAATCATTGTCCTTGGCTTATTTTATGTGAGGGGCATGGAGGATAACTTTTTTGGGGGAAGCTCCCACTCTACACCCCCCCTTCACATTTACATCACTCTCAGGGTGTTTGGGTCCAAAGGACCCCAATGTAAAACAATAGGGCAGGAGTCTACTCTACAGCTTTAGTGTGAACATTGGAATAGAACCATATAGATTGTTGCATACCTTTACTTGCCTTCCTTCTACCAGAGACTAGAATACCTGAACAGAGGGTGGAGTGGGGAATATATTTTACCCAATCAAACTTGACCCAAGGGGGCGGGGCTTCGCTACCACGCCATTATGCAACAGGAATCCTACATCCCAGCCCCTGTGTGTGCTAGAGACCTGATGCATGCACCAGGGGGTCAACAGGGACAGCCCTGAGTGCACCTCACTGTCCCACAACCACCCTTGATCAAAAGGGGCGGGGTTTCGCTACCACACCACCCGCAACACAAATCCCACAATCAAGCCACTGTGTGAAATCAATTCCATGCAATAAATATCAATAGTACTGAAGGCCTGCTTTCCTTTATTTATAAGCAAGTTGACTGCAGTATTGATCATAACTGTTTTACGGTATGTGATGTATTTATAGATAATATAGAAGAGGTCAAGGTACATGGTACCTGATATGGTCTAATAATAGTATCAATAATGACTTGGAGGTCAGACTCCACCCCCTTGGACCAATGTAGATTGGGGACTGGTCAGAAACCACCCACAAGCAACACCCTGGTGAAGACAGTGTGTCTTTGGCCCTCACAAGGGCTAAGTTGTGGGATTTGTTGCATGCATGATGGCAAAACTCCGCCCCCCAAGGTGACAGTCAGTACAGGGAAGGTCAGTGACATCACAGCAATGCACCAGTAACCCTCCAGTGAAGATAGCATGTCTCTAGCCCACACAGAGGCTGAGAAGTGGGATTTGTGGCGTGCGTGATGGAGAAACTCCGCCCCCAAAGGTCGAGGTCATCATAGGGAGGGTCAGTGATGTCAAGGCTACCCACCAGTAACCCACTAGTGAAAATAGCATGTCTCTAGCCCACACAGAGGCTGAGAAGTGGGATTTGTGGCGTGCGTGATGGTGAAACTCCACCCCCAAAGGTCGAGGTCATCATAGTGAGGGTCAGTGATGTCACAGCTTCCCACCAGTGACCCTCCAGTGAAGACAGTGTGTCTCTAGCCCACACAGAGGCTGAGAAGTGGGGCTGGTGGCGTGGAAAAAAGCGTTTCGAATAGGCTCCGCCCCCTCAAGTTGGAGAAACCTAGTGGTAGGCCAGTGACCTAAAGGACATCCTCAAGTTTCCTCTGGTGAAAACAGAATGCCTCTAGCCTGCACAGGAGCTAAGTTATGGTATGAAACCCCAAGGGGTCCAAAGGGACCCCTTAACACCCCGAGAGTGCAGAAAATCCTAACATCACACAAGGGTTAACAAAATTTCAAGCTAACAAAGGCCTCTTGGGAAAAATATTGCATCCATATACGAAAGAAATTCCAGGTTATGAAGGCAGAAAATTCTTAAAAGACGTTCTGCAACTCACAGCTCCCAGAGTCCACCGAAGGTAAACATATTTGCCGGCTCCTGTATCTCTGAAAGCAGCGCGTTCAAGCTGCTCTGCCATTGGCTAATGCTCAGCATCTTCCTGGCATCCCATTGGCTAGGAGGGCCCCTTGTCTGTATGAACGTAACCCAGCAACACAGGTAAATGAACAATTTTTATTCTTTAATGTACTTTATTCTTTGTTCTTTATTTTTTACATTATGTATAATTGTGCAATAATCTAATTTTAACATGTATTTCTAACAGGTTTTTATGTCATTTCATGTATTAATAATTTATAAAAAATTATGTCCAACTTTTGGGCACCTTGGAACGGATTAGGCCATTTATAGGGTAAAATGCGTTTCTAATTACATAATTTTCTGTTTAGGAAACGACTTTCAGAATGAATTAATTTTGTAAGTTGAGGTAGCACTGTACTTTTGCTTTTGTCATGCACTACAATATGGTATTCAATTCACAAATGGCACTATACATTTCACTCTGCAAAAAACAAACAAACAAAAAACTTTATGTAACTTTTTCCAGTCAGTGTTGACATCTCTGGGCTTTGGGTTGGGATGGACCACCTGTTGTATGAAAACTGCATTTTGAGGCCTTATTGTATAATGCTGATTCATAAGTCTGTGACTTTTCCACTAGATTCTGGCCTGTTGAGGGCCATCGCTTCTGATTATCATTTTGGCTCCAACAAGTCGCTAAGTTTTACACGTAGGCGTCTGAACAATTATCTCAAGGTCCTCCTGTGTTCATGTGATGGTTTAAAGATGGCTGTCCCTTACTGAAAATTGTCATTATCCTGCATTCTGTGATGTGGGTGAATGATCTCTCTAAAACTTGTATACAACTTGGAGAATAAATGCACCTCTGTCGTAGTCAGTGTAATTGTTTAACTGCCAATTGGTTGTCTCTCTAGAACACTATATATATTACTTCAAAAGTAAGATAGACCAAAAATCTTAAAATTACACCACCACAAAGTGGAAGTGGAGGATGTGGGCGCCGTGTTTTCTGGACCAAAGACAAAAAGGACCAATCTGAAAGTCACTGCCAACACTTCAAAAAGCCAGGCCCTTTGATGGTTCATAGTTGTATCAGTGATCTTGGCAAAGACGATCTACACATCTGTGATAGCAGCACTTTTATTGACAGGTACACTGTGATTTTAGAGCAGTATACACTGCCTTTAAGATACCTCCCTGATGGATTAGTGGCCATGCTGTTGTCTACCATGTGAGAGGTTCCAGATTTAAATCCCGGTCGTGTCAGGAAGGGCATCCGGTGTAAAACTTGAGACAAACTTCCCATGCAGATCACTCCACTGTGGCGACCGTGAACAGGGAGCAGCCAAGCCAGACGTATATCCTGCCTTCAAGATCGACACAGTTGAAATGATTTTAAAAACACTGTTAAAAAAAAAAAAAAAATGCACAACCATTTTTTTCCTCCCACTTCCTGACATTAAGTCAGTTGGGATGACCAAATTTATTTGAATTTGCTAAATGCCAGAATTAATGAAAGTTAGATACATTTCCTGATTATTTGGTAGTGTTGCCTTTTTTTTGCATTTTTTTTTTTTTGTTTTGTTTTCTTTTGCAAGCTTCTCACAAGAGTTTGTTAGAATTTTGGTCCATTCTTCCTGACAGAACCAATCTAACCGAGTCAGGTTTGTAGGCAGCTGCGCTCTCTCACACCTTTTCAGCAGAATTTTGTAATGGCCACTCCAAAACATTGACGTTGTTGTCCTTAATCCATTTAATCTGGCGGCATGCTTACGGTCATTTACCATTTAAAGAGCCATTTGTGCCCAAGCTTTAACTTTGTACATTTCTACAAAATGTTCTTTCCTCATGATGCCATCTGTTTTGTGAAGTGCACCAGTCCCTCCTGCAGCCAAACGCCCCCACAACAATGGTCATTATAGCCAATATTATTTTTGTCAGACCGCAAGACATGTCTCCAAAAATTAAGAACTTGTCTCTGTGTGCATTTATTAACGATAATCTGGGTTTTTCTGTGTTGCTTTTGGAGTAATGGCTTCTTCTTCACTGAATGCCCTTTCAGCCCATCTCGGTACAGGACTGGTTTCACTGTGGATAATCACACTCTCCTACCTGTTTCAGCCAGCTTTTTCATCTCTGGGACACAGAATCTTCCTTCCTGAGTGGTATGATGGCTAATGCCATGCACCTGTTGACCAGTGATGGGACACAACGTAAAAAAAAAAAACAAAAAAGAAAAAACAGGCATCTCATCCTCCTGATCCCCAAACCCATACAACAAACTGTGAGCAAGTGTAGTAGAGGGATTTGAGTTATTTACAGATTTTAGAAGGTGACAAAGTGAAGCAAAAGAAACCTCAGGGTGAAACAACAAAACATCCTGCCTTTAAAACCCAGCGCTTCCTTTCCTCCCCAAAACAAAACTGGGAAATTAAATGACAGAAACTCACCCTAGACTAAAATAAACAAGAGAAAAAGAAAAAAAACAAGACAAAGTAAACAGGCAGTTCACCCCTATGGCTTCACTACAAATACAAAAGTCACTTTTAAGGGTTTTGGTGACGAGAGCTGAGATGTCGCCGCTGTCAGGGAGGGGCCACCAGGGTCAGACACAGAGGACTTAAATTGAGGCCCCTCAATCCGACCAATGGTGGAGTCACGGAGCACTAATTAGGAGGAATCTGAAAAATAAAAACAGACACTGGACAAAGCAAATATTTGCTCCATATACTTCAGAGTACGTCCAGGGCCGTAACACATGGGGTTTATACATGCTTCTAATTGCTTGAGCAGATGGACGTGGCACCTTCAGGCATCAGTCCACAAGGTCCACAATTCTCTTCCTGATATCTCGTCTGACTTTGTTTGATTTTTTTTTATTTTTTCCCATGATGTCACACAAGAAAGTAGCATGTTTGAGGTGTCCCTTCAAATACATCCATAGGTGTGGCTCCAGTTAACTTGGATGTTTCCAGTTAACCAATGCCGTGAAATCATCACCTAGCATTTCTTAAATTGTTTAACAGCATCGCTACATTATTTGCAAACTTCTGACTTTGATAACAGTAATAAAACATTATCTGAAATACTCTCATTGTTCTGGCATTTAGCAAATATCAATAATTTTGGTAATCCTGACTGACCTAAACAGGAAAAGCTAGAGAAGTCTGGTTTAATGTCAGACGATGAAGCAGGGAAAAAAAAAAATGCATTTTTATATAGTGTATGTAAACTTCTGGTTTCAGCTGTAATTTCCGGGACATCAAATTTTAAACTACACTGAAAAAAATGACTCATAAGATTTACTTAAAAAATATATATCATAAGTATTTGCACGCAAATTATTTAAGTAAAATCTAATGATGCAATATCAAGTAATACTCACTTCAGTATCAAGTAAAATTTACTTATCATAAAACACAACAGTTGTGATAGTATTAAGTAACATTTACTTAAATACACTCAAGTTTTAGGTTAGATTTATTTGTACAAAATAAGTAAATTCTATTTGTTTTTCATAGACAGGAACATAATTTTCTTCAAAATTTTAAGTAAATTTTATTTATCTGTAGTATTTGCTATACTACTGTAATTTAGTAAATTTTAATTATTTTCTTGTGCTTGGCATTTTAATTTACTTGGTTGCATTCAATTACATTACTCACTAAAATTAGGTAATCATTGCTAGTTTCTTTTGATAAATGTTACTGATTAAATTTAACCAATACTCTATGTATTTAATCATCACATACTCCACAAAGAAATTACGATGCAATTAAAGTGTTTATTTTTCTTTTTCTTTTGTATCCAAAATAGATCTGGTAACAGTGACATCTCGAATATACAATTAAAATCTTATCAACATACACTCAAACAGTAACTTCAACATTTAAACAAGTTCACTGTGAAATAAAATCAACAGAAGCAATTAAAATGAACAGCTTAAGGTGTCTAACAATAGTAGATTAAAAAAAATCTTAATGTAATTAACAGACACCTTTATTTAAGAAAAAAAAAATTGTGACGGGTAACTTTCCACAAGTAAACCAATATCACCTGGAACTCATTTCTTTAGAAGGGTCCATGCATAATGGTAGACTCTCAACAAGGGTCCTGAGTCCACATTTTTCTCCTCTGGATGACAAAGTCATTAAACGCATTTATGAAAACAACTTCAGCTTCAAGCTGTTTACTTTTGGGGACAGTTTAAATCCATCCAGCTCCAGCAAGAGTTTTTGGAAGACTTCGAATGTGTAGCGTAAAGTGGGAGGGTATGCCAAGTTAAGGGCATAAATTAGTCCCATGAGCAATGAGCAAGCTTTCACAGTACTTTTACATCCTGGCAAAATCTCATGGCCTTCAACAGGGATGGAGACATCAGCACCATGAATGACAAGTATGTAGAGGATGTGGCAGCTGACATCACTCCGGCTGTCCTCCTGCATACAACGTACAACAAAAAAGAAGAATGTTATAGAGAAACAAATATATAATTTATAAATTATTCAAAGTGACTTCACTATCAGGGAAGAATGAATACACAAATATCTCTCTCCCTTTGTTCTTTCCTCTTAATGTGAACATTAGGTTAACTTGAGTCATTCAATTTATTTAAAATCAATTTATTAAAATCATGTTATACCAAGCAGTCTTCAAAAAGTTCCTCTTCCTTCTCACCAAGGTACTGCGGATGACGGTTTCACATCTCATCTCAATGCTGAAAGTATGAGACTTGTGCTGTATGGATGGATATGAGTGTGAGTGAGAAAACAAAAGTTGGCCCATCTTCCTGTAACAAAGTTATGAACAAACAAAACAAGCACACCTGAGTCAGCCTGTCCAGGTGTGGTCTCATCTTGATCCCCACAGCACCTCCCTTGGCTTTCATCAGCACAATAAGTTTTAGTGTGTACAGATTGCACATTGGGGTTTGCTTTGGGTGGATAGTTGTTATTATCCTGAATTATTCCTTAATCTGAATGAACAAATGATTTACAAGTACATCAATTTTTTTAAATAGAAATGTAAATGTTCAAAAATAAAATAAATTAGTACATTAGAATATTCATTCATTAATCGTTATAGCTCAATAAAGCAAGTAAAATGTAAAGCTTTATCGACTTGCGGACTTCAGTTTCACAAAACAAAGCAGGTCATCTCTCTGAAGTTGAAAATTTATACAATTTACAGTCATGGAAAAAAATTTGAGACCACCATTTTTTCTTCACTTTCTTGTTCATTTTAATACCTGGTACCACTAAACGTCATCATGTGACTAAAACAGACAGAAACGAAAACACTGAATGCATAAAAGCAGTGTTTTTGGCAGTACAACGCCATAGCTATTGATGTAAAAACTTAAGTGATTTAGGTTATAATCAAGAAAACCATAGAAAATGGTAAGATATCAGCTCTTAAATAAAACTCTTATGAGCAATCTTTGTGGCTATCGTTATGTTTGTCCAAACAAATGTACCTTTAGTTGTACCAGGCATTAAAATGAACAAGAAACTGAAGAAAACAAGGGTGGTCTAATAATTTTTTCCATGACTGTATTATGCATACTAAAATGGACACATTTGGTATCGAATGTCTCTGTCACGAATTTGCTGTGGGATACACAACGCACAGCACAGCCATGCTACGACCCGTGCTAACTAGCTCCTTGTCGGACAAAGAAAAAAAAAAAGAAAGAAAACTTCCAGCAAAGTCTATGTATTAGCAAGCTGGTGTTCTCAAAGAACTCTGTTTACTTTTACCGGGAAGAACTGCAACCCTTCAACTTACAGCCCGGACTAATGTGGCATAATGTTGACTTTAAATGAACTTACGAACAGTAACATATCTTGCGTCAAACTATCAAAATACATGCCGACCTATATGCTATCACAAATTTAAAATGAAATGGTAATCACTTACCTGCAAAATGGCTCCTGCTCGTGCTACACCTGCTCTGTGATCTTGTAACGGTCGAGGAGCAGAGCCAGTCCTGTTGTATTGTGCGCATGCGCTGTTCATGTGTTTTAAAAGGCTATACTTAGAGTAAAGTTTATGTAATATTTCTAGGTTTAGGTACAACTACAAAACACAACTACTAAACATTTAATAAATAGTATGAAGAAAAGAAAAGTAAAACTTACTCTTCCCCCATAGTTCATATATTATTATAATACAATGTTTAATTTTACTTAACCTTTCTGTCGTGTTCGGGTCAAATCTGACCAATTTCCTACTTTCATCAATCATAAATATAGTGTTTTACATTTGATTGTCTCAGGACCTTATGATATCCTCCACACTAGGCATTTGAACATAATTGCTGATCACCACTTTCTCTGAATTTTGAGTAGTTTATTCAACTTTACACCTGTGGTGTTCCCGGTCAAAAATGACCGCCATAGGAAATTAATGGGTGACACTGGATTGTGTTCATCCATCAGATTGTACACAACCACAAATACACCACTACACACACACATACACACACACGCAAACCACCCCACGTAAACCCCTTTCAGAATGAACAAATAGGTGTCTCCTCTTCCCACTTCATTCCCGTGCTTATGTGCCCCCCCACGAACCACACTTTCCAAACTAAATGTATAACACTAACACTTGTTCCACATGTCAAAGTCAACAATTAGGTGTTTGTTATGAGAATCGTCTCTTTCCCAGGCTTATGTGCCCATCCCCCCACTCAAACCGCACTTTCTGATACAAAATGTATCATATCTTCTCAGAGACCCCCTATATATAGTTTTTTTTTGTGTGTGTGTGTGTGTGTGTGCGCCTTTCCCCTTATTTTACTATGAACACATTGACTAGATGCCCGATCAGACGATTTCTTGTCAGAGAGGCTCTGGACCTTTTAACCTGATGAAGAGCGGAATGAAGTTCAACCAGAAATAGAGGAGGATGTCTCAGAAATAGAAGACAATAATTGATCCTGATTTTGATCCAGACCATTGTGAGACCGACCAGTCAACAGATGGCGAGGAAGAGGCTCCAGAGGAAGACACACCTGAGGAAGAGGCACCTGTGGTATTCCAGTCCAAGGATGGCAATTTGCTCTGGTATTCATCCACCCCCCACCCCCCCCCACCCCACACACACATACAAATGATAGGCTCATGTTGATGTTGTGTGAATTTGGTCGCTGTTTTGATTTTTGTTACTTTTTTTTTACAATAAATTGATAATTTTGGAATACAATTTATTACTTCTGTGTCTATTTTATGTATATTCACTGCAGTTATTCATGTAAACCAGTGGTCTGAGACATTGTTTACAGCTTAAAAAGGAGTTAAATGAAATTTGGTGATGATCAGTGGTTTTTCTGTTAATGTAGGAGCAGTTAAAACAGGCCGGTCAAATTTGACTGGGAGCACTAAAGTAAGGGGGGAGAAACGAACACGACACAAAGGTAAAAAAACTCTAGTTCTCACTGAATCTTAAAAATACTAGGTAGAAATAATGACAGTTACTCTAATAGAGTAACTGCAGTTTTACTACACTAAAAAGTCACTTTTTTCAGTGTAGGCATTAAAAGAAACCAAAAAGAAAAAAACAAACAAAAAACAACATTCTATACACATGACGCAGACATGGCCGAGGAGGAAAAGAGTACATGCACTGGACTGGCTTGCTTTCAGTCTTGACATGTTCACAGTGGAGAATGTGTGGAGAATTTCACATGTTTTCAGGAACACGGGGGAAAAAAAACACTTTCATGGTTTGTATCCTGAATGTCAACATTTCTTAAGTTTGTCTGTTGACTGTGTTACGCCATATGGAATGCATTGCAGGCCTGAAATTAAAAATGCATGAATATTAATAAAGAATGAAGTTGATAAACAAAAAAAGAAACATCTTGGGTTTATATCGTCTGTTTGCAAGAAACGTAAAAGTCATTGTGCATCGTACTTTTTTTTTTCATTTGGGATATCATATTTACATCCCAGGTTTTGAGTGGCTGTTATCTGACTCTTGGTTCCAGGCGAAGATACTCTGGCCAAAAGTTCCATCTAATACATAGTTTGACTCATGAACTTTTGAGCATTCCCTTGAAGTTTGCTTGTCATGCTGTGCAGGTGCAAGTGGAAGGTGGTGGTGGGGGGTAGCTCTGTTTATAGTGCAGTCAGGATTTAATGTTGGGTTGCAGCACCTGCACATATCCTCCAGTCTGGCTGTTTATCTCCTGCTGTGCAAAAGGTTTTTCAGAGAAGTCATGCAGTCTGTGTGATTACAAAAAAAAAAAAACATTACTTTACATTTCCTCGTGATAGATTTACTTATGACTACGTTTTTTTTTTGTTTTGTTTTGTTGTTTCTATAACCTAATGAGCCTGAATGAAGTTCCTGAGTTCCTGCTCGTGCATTCATACTGCTTATTTCACCAAAGATAATTTGAATAGAACTTTCTTTAAACATTTGGAGTATATGTCTGAAAACACACTTTAAAAAATTCACCATGCGCTAAAGCTCTGAAACTCAGTGTTTCTGAAAATGAAACCCAGAATTTTCGAATCACATGAGATTTTGGGAATAATGCAGTAACGTGATTTATGACTCAATACACAGTAATTAAGACAGTAATGAAATGTGAGTTTTGCTGAAAAGTTTGTTTTTACGGATTAGGTTTTCAGTAGAAAATGCTAAAATCAGATGCTTGAGCTCTTATTTGCCTCATTAGCTATAAAATTGTGGTTCTGGTCTGCTGTCACAATAAAATCGGACCTACATCAGTAAATGTAGTCAGCATGGAAACAAATGATCTTTCCTGTTGGAAATTCTGATCCTGATTCTGTTTATCTGCTGCTGAAAAGTCAAATCCACATTAGTCAGAATTATTATTATGCCACACCTGAATAGGTAGTTTATACCACATTGTCCACCTGTGCCTTCAGACTTATTATTTGTTAATTCATTTATTAATTTTGTTGTGAGCACTGGCAGAACTCTGGACACTACATACATTGGTGGACTCTAAAAAGAGCTTGTTTAGTTATTAAAGGCTTATAAGACACTTAGAAGTAATTTATTAGCATATATTTATTAAGTTAATACTTTGAAATTGGCCCACGATCAGAAGATAAGGAAATAGGAACTAAATGTCACAATCAGATTTAATTTGGATGTTGGTCTATGTGTAGCAGGCTGACCAGATGTGACACTACAGAGCAACAAAGATGGACTGAGTCTGAGCACAGACCTTTTCAACCAGTAAATGTGGCAGATATATGTATTATAACCACAAAACTGTGGCAAAAAAGTCAAAACTTGGTGGTGACGACCAAAGAAGAAAGTTCTCTATAATTACTTATGGTAAGATTGGGACAGCAGTCATTTCTAAATGCACGTTGTGCTTTATACTGCATTCTGTTAGTGCAGTCCTTCTCAAATAGTGGGGCGAAACCCCTTGGGGGGGCACTGTGCGATGCCATGGGGGCGTGTGTGACCCCAGGGAACATGCTTTTTTTGCTGTACTAGAATAAAGTGTCATTGCACATATACTACAGTAGGTGGCAGTGGCGTCATTGTCACAGTGTGCGCAGGGAGTACAGTGGTACCTCAACTTATGAAATTAATTCATTCTGAAAGTAATTTCGTAAACTGAAAATTTCATTATTAAAAATGCATTTTACCCTATAAATGGCCTAAAGGCACTAAAAAGTCAGACATAATTTTTTATAAATTATAAATAATACATGAAATGACCTGTGAGAAATACATGTTAGAATTAGATCATTGCACAATTGTACTAATGTAAAGAATAAAGTACATTAAAGAATAAAAATTGTTCATTTACCTGGTTTGCTGGGTTATGCTCATACAGACAAGGGGCGCTCCTAGCCAATGGGATGCCTGGAAGATGCTGAGCGATAGCCAATGGCAGAGCAGCTTGGATGCGCCGCTTTCAAACCGAGATACAGAGCCGACAGCTGTGTTTATGTTCGATAAAGAGCTGCAAGTAGCAGCGCGTCTTTTGAAATTTTTCGCCTTTGTAACCTGGAATTTCTTTCGTACATGGATGCAAAATTATTCCGAAGAGGCCTTTCGTTAGATGGAAATTTTGTTAATAGATACGTTCGTAAGTAGAGGTACCACTGTATTAGCTATTGTGTCGGTTTTATTGTTGTTGTTTTTTGCAAGGACATGGGTGCACACAGCACAGAGCAGGAGATATGAAATGAACAACCGTCAAGAGACACCACCGTGGAAAAATATTTAACAGGGATTAAAAGAAAGCTGAGAGAGATGAAGATAATGAGACAAAAAAAAGTCACCAGAAAGTTAAGACGAGGAAATATGACGATGCTGATGTAGCGCTTGGCTTCACTGTGACTACGGTGGGATTGATCCACTTTAAATCTTTACAGACTAAAAGGCAATTTCAATAAAGTTATTCTTTGTTATAAGTTGATGTCTTTCTTACTTTTTTGTTTCCCTTAATGTTAATAGGGATACAGTCTTATGCGGAGGTGTACTTATAACAATTTTATAGACAAATGATACTATTTATAGTCACAGTGAAGGGTGGGTGGGGCGGGGTGGTTGGGGGTGCGGGGGGGGGGGGGTGCAAAATGTTTTCTTCCCCCTGGGTGGGGGTCCAGCAGAAAATAATTGAGAAATACTGTCAGTTTACTCAGTCCTGGGTTTTTTTTTTTGTTGTTTTTTTTCCACGGTATGTCACAGCTAGTATGTGTTTGTTTATGTGTTTTTTTGGACTACAATCTATTCTTCAGTGGGAGCATTTTGGGTTCAAGTAAAGGACACTATTTTCTTCCTCCTGATCGCTGGCATTCTGCATCCTATTCTTACAAACCTGACAGTTAGTAAAAAGAAATTGCTTTTCAATGCAAATAAATGCACACAGAAAATAATAGAACTTGTTTTTCCACATAAGAAGATTATGGCAAACAGGGCTAATATTTGTTGGTACCAAATGTAAAATGTATACTGTTATGTATACTGGTCCAGTTTATGCTTTAGTCTTACTGATTTTGACTTTGAATAGAGTAGAATATGTACTTAATATTCCATTTCATATGTACTTAAACCCCTATGGCTCCTTACAGATCTGCCATGTTAGGAACTTTTGAATATTTCTTCATAAAGACAGCATATAGTTTGGATTAAACAAAGCAGGACAAAGGAATTATAAGTGCCCCAATAATATTCCTGGAAGATCTTTCCTCATCAACCACAGCCTGGTGTTATATCTGCGGTAGAAAAGGTTCCCATTCCATGCAAGAGGGCTGTGCAGCAAGCTGCAGATGATGGTAAAAATACCCCAGAAATTAGATAGCACAATGGATTTAAGCAAGATAGAGAGACAAACGAGGAGAACGGCAAAAGGACAGTAGTGTCCAGGCTTGTTCCTTTACATATTAAGAGCCCATGAAGCTCCTGGGGAAGTAGGTGTTTTGCCTGTCAGGAGTGGACAGCTGAACCAAACTATATTTGCTGTTCTGTCTTAGTTATGAAGATGAAAAAAAAAAAACCCATATATAAATTCATCCTTTCTTTCACAATATCCTCATCTCTGCTCAATGTGCCAGATGTTACCTCATTTGGACTGTGTGTTGTCTATTTTCTTTAAATAATTGGCATAAATAATTCGCAAAAGATGAAATGTTTCTGTCTTTCAGGCTGCCTTTTCCTTCCTTCCATTGTAGAGAATCTCATACTGCAGTTAATTAGTTAAATATTTAAAGTTTGAGCAAAGCAGAAAAAGATGTGCAACCTGAGTTTGCCACAGAGTGTGTTATTAACCACCAAGCCATTCACAGATGATTAAAACTATTGCCAAAAATATAAAATTAAGTTTCAGACCCACAAGAGCATGAGCAGTATTCTCAGCTCTGCAACACTGGATGTGTGAATGCTGAGGGCACTGATTGACAGATCTCAAATCAGCTTAAATGAACCACGCTAACGGGGCAAACACAGGGGAGTTCTTTTTAACTGAAGCTAACTGCTTAACCCATTCAGACCTCGGGCCTGCTATGAAAATGCTCTCTCAAATCTGAGCATTTTCTGGACTTTTAAGACTGTCTACTAAGCTGTTTTATCTACGTCTCTGCAGAAACTACAACAACAACAAAAAGATCCATTTCAAATGAGAAACCCTCTCGTTTTGTTGTAAATGACTGACTTTTCCCCTTGTGTACATTTAATTTTCTAAATATAATAGCTTGAGAGTCTTGAAAATTTGTGTGACTTGAGCTTTGCTCCAGGCATGGCAAGTTAATGCTGTTGTGTTGCATCAGTTCATAATGAGTTCTATGTGAAAACACGAACACGCTGCAGACGTGAAATATTTCAGTAAACCAGATGCAGGCTAAGTTAATGACATTGTTAAACTGTGAAAATGATATTGCATTCAATGGGTATTGCTTGCCACAATGCACTCAGAGTATCAGCTGATGGAGCACACTAACAGAAAGGTGGCAGTTAATCTGTGGTAACAGGGTATCCTTTAATTCCAGCTGTTTCAAATAAGTTTGTTCAACTGTAAGTAAAAAATCTTGGCAGGTACTGTCAATGATTGCAGTTCCATGATTGTAATTCTTCACAAATTACGGTAATTTAAGTGCCCACCGACCACAATGTTATTGGGTCTTTTAGTGTGTGGCATAGTCCTGTACTCAGTATGTGTATGTAAAATATTGTAACAGACATGGATCTATATCAGTGCTTCTCAATTATTTTCTGCTTTCCCCAAGGAAGAAGAAAACATTTGCCCCTCCCCCCCACCACGACTATAAATAGTATCATTTGTCTATAACATTTTTATAAGTACACCTCTGCATAATGCTGTATCCCTATTAACATTAAGAGAAACAAAAAAGAAAGAAATATAGATCAACTTATAACATATAATAACTTTATTAACCTTGTTTTTTAGTCTGTAAAGATTTAAAGTGCATCAATCCCACCGTAGTCACAGTGAAGTCATAGTTCCTCATCTTAACTTTGTGGTGACTTTTGTTTGTCTCATTATCCCCTGTCTCTCTCTCTGCCTTTCTTCTCATCCCTGTTAAATATTTTTCCTGTGGTGTCTGTTGAGGGTTTGTCCACTTCATATCTCCTGCTCTGGGCTGTGTACGCACATGCATACGCAAAAAACCCCGACACAGTATAGCTAATACTGCCTGCACACTGTGATAATGTAGCGCCACTGCCCCCTATGTGCAATTACACATTATTCCAGTACGGAAAACAAAAAAAAGGCTTGTTCCCTGTTTCCCTCGGTCACCACCCCCCCACCCCCCGGGCATCGCACCGCGCCTCCCAAAGGAGTTGCGCCCCACTATTTGAGAAGGACTGATCTAGATTGTTAGTATGACCTTTCAGTTTACTAAGTGATCTATAAATTGTCTCTCCGACATCTGCAGTTATTCCTCTGCAATTTCCACTGGCTGGCCAAGTTTTGAAAATTCTGACATTCAAGGAAAACCTATTTATGTAATGATGGCAGCACATTTAGATAGCTAGTTGCCAGATACAGAGCAAGATTGGATAGTGTGCCTTATTTATAAAAGGACGGCCTTAGGACCAACTTTTGCTTGCATTAAAGACCTACTATAGTGCATCATGGAACCCTGATTTCATACCTGCTGTGAAAATCCTAAACAGAAAATATATGTGAATGTTTTTAAAAGGCTGACTCCACAATTCAGTACGGTCTTTTAACATGTTTTAAGTAAATACTCTAACAAATGAATGGAGTAAGTCAGATTGTAAATCTAAAGAAATATATATGAATTCTCATATGGGTTAAAATCATATATAAAATGTTTGATTTTGTATTTTCTCTGTGAGAATACGATTCAAATAGTTACAACCTTAAAAGATTATGAATACGAGGTATCAGATTGCGGTTGCGGTTTCTTCATTATGAATACAAAGATACAAGAATTCACTGTCAAAAATACATCATGGGGTCACAGCTCAACTTGACAAAGACCAAGGAACTGGTTGTGGATCTGAGGAGGATCAAAGAGCTGGTTGCCACTGTTTACATCCAGGGGAGTGGTGTAGACGAGTGATTTTCAACCCTGGTCCTCGAGGCACCCTATCCAGCAGGTTTTAGATGTTTCCCCTTCTTCTTCACATCATGATACAAGTGGCTGTGTCATCAACAGACTTGTGCAGACTTTGAGGACAACCTGATAATGACCATTAATTAATTAGCAGGTGTGTTGAAGCTGGGAAACCTCTAAAACCTGCTGGATAGGGTGCCTCGAGGACCAGGGTTGAAAAATCACTGGTGTAGACAATGTGAAGGATTAGAGATATCTGGGGGCCTACACTGAGAACAAACTGGACTGGAGAAAGAACACTAACATCCTCTACAGGAAGGGCCAGAGCTACACTATATTGCCAAAAGTATTCCCTCACCTGCCTTGACTCACATACGAGCTTTTGTTCATCCCATTTTTAATCGATATGACGTGGGTCCACCCTTTGCAGCTAGAACAGCTTCAACTCTTCTGGGAAGGCTGTCCACAAGGTTTGGGACGTTTTTATGGGGATTTTTGACCATTCTTCCAGAAGAACATTTGTGAGGTCAAACACTGATGTTGGACCAGAAGGTCTGGTTTTCAGTCTCTGCTCTAATTCATCCCAAAGGTGTACTATCTGGTTAAGGTCAGGACTCTGTGCAGGTCAGTCAGGTTCATCCACACCAGGCTCTTCCATCCATCTCTTTATGGACCTTGCTTTGTGCACTGGTGCACAGTCATGTTGGAAAAGGAAGGGGACCAGCTCCAAACTGTTCCCACAAAGTTGGGAGCATGGAATTGTCCAAAACGACTTGATCTGCTTAAGGATTCAGAGTTCCTTTCACTGGAACTAAGGGGCCAAGCCCAGCTCCTGAAAAACAACCCCACACCACAATCCCCCCTCCCCCCCTCCACCAAACTTTACAGAGAGGCCCCTTGGATCAAATGCCCAGTCAGACAAGTACCGTTCTCCTGGCAACCACCAAACCCAGACTCTTCCATCAGATTACCAGATGGAGAAGTGTGATTCTTCCCTCCAGAGAACGTTCCTCCACTGCTCTAGAGTCCAGTGGTGGCTGCTTTACTCCACTGCATCTGACGCTTTGCATTGTTCTTGGTGATGTCTGGCTTGGATGCAGCTGCGTCACCATGGAAACCCATTCATGAAGCTTCTGTGCACTGTTGTTGAGCTAATCTGAAGGCCACATGAAGTTTGGAGGTCTGTAGTGATTGACTCTGCAAAAAGTTGGTGACATCTTTGCACTATGCATATTTAGGAGCGAGCAAATTTCACGACTGGATTTGTTGCACAGGTGTCATCCTATCACAGTTCCACGCTGGAATTCACTGAGCTCCTGAGAGCGACCCATTCTTTTGCAAATGTTTGTAAAAACAGTCTGCCTGTCTAGGTGCTTAATTTTATACAACTGTGGCCATGGAAGTGACTGGAACACCTGATTCCCATAATATGGATGGGTGAGCAAATACTTTTGGCAATATACTGTATCTATTTTCTGAGGAAGCTAAGGTCCTTCAACATCTGGGGGATTATGCTTGGGATTTTCTATGAATCTGTGGTTTCTATGAATGAATTAATTTAGCCAGTGCCATCCTTTTTGCTGTAGTGTCCTGGGGCAGCAGGATGAAGGTTGTGGATGCCAAGAGATTTAACGTACTGATCCGCAAGGCCCGTGACATCGTGGGGATGAAGCTAGACTGCCTGACGGTGGTGTCAGAGTGGAGGATGATATCCAAGCTTTAAGTAATCCAAGCTTTCACCCTGGACAAGTTGGACCACCCACTCTACAATGTACTGGTCAGATACTGCGATGCTCCACCGAGAGCCACAAGAAATCATTCCTGCCTGTGCGGCCATCAAGCTGTCCAACTCTGTAATCTGACTGAAAAATACAGTGAGTAAACTCACCTTGTTGTCTTGTGTGCAATAATATTCTGGTCCTGGCTGGTCCCTCTGCTTTGAAACACATGGTGCAGCGCGGATTCTGATCCCGGAGGCACCATTGTATACAACTGTTGTCGAAAGTCTTTGAGTTCAGCTGACTTTGAACCAATGCCCAGTTTGAGGAATCGATGTATCCTTTATTTATGCACAACTTTAGATGAATATGCACAAATTCCACCTTGTACGTGTACACTGTTTTTGACTTGTCTTTTATCCATACGCATGGTCTGTTCACATGCATATGTTAGAAGTTGCTTTCTCCAGGCTGCAGTCATCTCAACCCAGTCCTTACACTGATTCTGCTGTTATCACACCATAAGTGAAATCTTGTTGCATGCATGTCACATACCACACAGCCAAAGGGAACATTTTTAATTTCATCACCACATTATTTAAAATGTCACCAATTTTTCAGAAAGAAATTAATAACTAGACAGTGGGTGAGTGTTGTTAATTATTACTTGCCATGTTTTTTTTTTTTTTTGAATAATGTACTAAATCCTAAAACTCGTCAGTCCAGTAGCTTCCAATATCACATATTTCACTTCCATAATGAGACGTTTTTTTCACACTCAAGTAAACCTGTATTTCCCCCAATATTGTTATAGATGGAGGCCTTTCTGCTCTCTCTGGCCATCACACTAACTGAGAAGAAGATTTGACAAGCATGGCAGGTTTCTGCCTCTCAGCCTAGAAATGAAAGGCAGGAAAGCTGCAACTTCTGAAGCCAATTACTTAAGTTTTGCCTGTTTTCTTTCATTCTCTTCTTACAAGAAAGGATTAACTAAAAAAACTTTCCCACAGCCTTCTTATCACATAGTAATAATTTACCATGTTTCCACATGTTATGACATGCCAAGTCATCTTCACATCATTTATATTGTCTTTATTTTGCACTGCATTCTAATCTCTCCTCATAAGAAAGGTTCTTAGAGAATCCTTCTGAAGAATGGCTGTTTTCATTGCTGTTGAAATGTGCCAACAGGGTACATTTACTCAGATTATTTTCAGTATTTGGATAAGACTTTGGATGCTTGTATAAATCAGATGCATGTCTGCGGGAGTGTGAGAGGACAGTGATGCAGCCAGTGATGCAGGCAGTGATGCAAAGCTGTGATACCTCTTTGCCAAAATGAATGGGTGAATGGGTATTAAAAAAAAAAAAGAAGAATTTATCCATATCCAGTAAAATCTTCGATGAAAAATAATTGTGTTGAAAAATAAATGAATGGGTACATTAAAAAAAAAAAAGAAATAAAAAGCAGCAAGGAAGGACTGACAAACAGAGAACCCAAGAAGACAGAAGTCTGACTTCTGAATATATCAAATGAAAAAATGCTTCATTCCTGAGTGTACTTTCCCAAGACAGAGAGAAAATATTTAAACTCAAAATTAAAAATCTATGTGTTAAATTGAAAATCAAATCAATGCCTTTAGGCATTAATGCTAAATAACTGATACTCATTGATAGTGTCTTGAAAAATATATGCTGATTTAAAAATGGAAAAAGGTATGGAAACTGCCTACCTTTCTTTTTATTAAAAAATAAAATCACTTTGTCTTTGGAGTGCAAAAAAAGAGAACTGGTGTTTGAGGCTTTATAATGAGATGTTTTACCTTCGAGGTCTGTGACTCTGTCAGAGGGCTAAAGTTAAAATGACCCTTTTCTCATTCTGTTTGTGTTGGCGTGTTGTTGGCATAGCCAGGGGGGATGCAGCGAACGAACACAGGAGGAAGAGGCGGCTGCGTATCATCCATCCATGTTTTCTAGTGTTGTAACAAATGTTCTCTCATGTTCTGTGAGAGTAATCAAAAAAGCAAGATTCAAATGAACAGAAAATCTGATGATCACACAGACAGTTATAATAGATTGCATCAGCTGATTACAGTCTATGCATCCTGAAATATGATTCCATACGTTATCATCATGTTTCCTTATTAGGCATGCACTTATAAATAAATGACAAAGTCCTGAACAAAGAGCTGGTGAGATCGTAAGGACAAACGATGAAAGCAGAAGACTCTAGATCTAATTAAAGGCAGGGTAAGTCATTCTACATAATTTCTTTTTTTTTTTTTTTTTGTCACATTCAGTTAAAGGTGGAGTAGGTGTTGTTTGAAAAACGGTTCCAGCAATCCAACTCAAGTGAGATTTTGAAAATATACACTCCCTCCCTCCTCCCAAAGGCTCCGCCTCCTCCTCTTCAGCTCACCCCTCGAAACCACGCCTTCACATGATTCACGACTGCATGAACCATAGGGAGGGAGGGAGCGAGGGGTGATATTTGATGGATGTATTAGGCAGCCAATCAAAATAGTGATGATCACTTTTTTGATTGGTCAGAGTTTTTCTCTGATTATACCTTCTAGACTGGACCAAAATGTTTAGTTTTTTTTGCAAACATTTTATTTCAGTGGGTGCAATGGAAATGTGAAAAGGTTTTCAGGCAATATTGTAAAAAGTGTTGCAAAAAAACAACACCCACCCCACCTTTAAGGAAATATTCCTGGAGATGCTGGAATGTATCAATACTGAATCAGATGGAAAAAAAAAACAACAATTTTTTTTTCAAAAGAGACCATCCATCCCATCCTATTATCCATACCCATTTAGTCCTATGTAGGGTCACAGGGATCTGCTAGAGCCTACCCCACCCCTCTTCGGGTGAAAGGCAGGGGTACACCCTGCCAGGTTGCCAGTCCTTCGCAGGATCCGGTCAAAGAGCCACAGCTGCCCTGTTTGTAACCGTTTCTTGTTACAACCTGCCCTAACCACTGCACTACCGGGGCAGCAAGAGACTTTCAATGCACCAAAATGTGCAAAAAAATATTCCATT
Organism: Hirundichthys speculiger; assembly: GCA_018398805.1. NCBI lineage: Eukaryota > Metazoa > Chordata > Actinopteri > Beloniformes > Exocoetidae > Hirundichthys > Hirundichthys speculiger. The sequence goes on along the minus strand of JAGFBZ010000606.1, from coordinate 3,108,197 downwards.
TGTGACTCATTTTACTTGTCTCAAACTGACAATGTAATAAGTAGAACTCTCCAAGACTTCTCAATAACGAAAACCTCTATGTTCTCTTCAGGATTGCTGGAGCCTTCCCAGATGTGTAAGCTGTCCTCTCCACAGACACTAATGCAACCCCGTACCATCAGAGATGCAGGCTTTTGAACTGTCCGCTGATAACAAGCTGGCTGGTCCCTCTCCTCTTTGGTCTGCAGGACACGGCGTCCCAAGTTTCCAAAAAGAATTTCAAATTTACTTAATTTGAGCACAGAACAGTTTTCTATTTTGCCTCAGACCATTTTAGATGAGCTTTGTGCCCAGAGGAGGCGGCGGCAGTGTTTCTGGTTCATTTTCACATATGGCTTCTTCTTTGCATGATACAACTTTAACTTGCATGTGTGGATTGTACAGAAAACTGTGTTCACTGAAGGTAATTTCTGGAATTGTTAGCGAGCCCATGCAGCGATGTCCAGTAGAGAATCATCTCTTTTTAATGCAGTTCACTGACTCTTCTCTTGATTATCTGAATCTTTTGATGATTTTTTTTTTTTTAAACAAAGATGGTGGGGTCTTTTATGTTTTATTTTTCTGACATTGTTCCACAATTTCTTGATGCAGCTTGTCTCAGATTGGTGAACCTCTGCCCACCGTTACACCTGAGAGGCTCTGCCTCTCTGAAATGCTCCTTTAATATTCATATTACTGACCTGTTGCCAGTTGACCTAATTAGTTGTCAAATGTTCCTCCATTAGTTTTTGATTTCCATCAGTTACTTTCCCTGCTTTTTGTTGACCCTATTCCAACTTTTTTGAGATCTGTTGCGCTCATCAAAGTCGATGTTCTTCATGTTTTATTGAGAATGAAAAAAATGTGTTTATGAGATTTGCAAATAATTGCATTTTGCTTTTATTTAGGTTTTACACACTCTTTTCTTTTTAAATTTTTTATGAGTTTTAAATATTCTATGACTTATTGATCCAGCGAAGGAAACACTTTGGATGCAGTAACAAGCTGCTATTCTTACAGCACCATCTCACCATCAAAGGTGGTCTGTTGTGTTTAAATGCAAGAGGTTTTGTGTGACTTTCAGTGTTCCAGATGGGACTCTGAATGAAATCTTTTACTGTCTGTCGTACCTGTCTTGATCATATTGCAGCACTCCACATAGCATTGGAACAGCATTATGATTTTTTTTTTTTTTTTTATCTTTTAGTGCAGTGGTTCTCAAACTTTTAATGCTGCGTACCACCTGAGAAACTATTGAGCTCTCTGAGTACCACCATGATGACTAATTTTAAAATATAGCCATATATGCATTCTTAATTACCTTTAAACACAAAGGAGGAGATGTTTATTCCTTATTGTGGTTATTAATTGTTACCTGAATTTCATTTGAAACATTGTATTTATAACCCACTGTCATACATTGACAAGTCATGATGTCCCCCCGCGTACCACCAGAGAGCGCTCGCGTACTACCAGTGGTATGCGTACCACAGTTTGCGCACCACTGTTTTAGTGTGAGTTACATAGTTTAGGTTTAGGATTCAAAACTACTTTGTCGTCTGACTACTTTGTTCCTTAAAGGACAAAAACACATCTTAAACATAATTGCAAATTAAATTAAAAAGTACATTTTTGTAAAAGTGTTTCCAACTAAGTTGAAATGGAGAGATACGTGTCAATGACACAAATGAAAATTAGACACACACTGTGTTATTTCAAATTACTCCGGCCTGTAATGGACAACCGTTACATGTCCAGGTACCGCCGATGGTTTGATTAATTTGTCCTCATAATAAATGATTAATTAGAAATATGTATTGCACAACTGAGAAATACTATCTGACAAAATACCAAATGAGACTGGGACATACTTGTACTTGAAAATGTGCAGCTGCATCGCTCGACGAGTTTGATGAGTCACAACACATACCACGGTGTCTGTTTTCTCATAAAGATGTCTGTAAAACTTTGTTCACATTGACTGATGGGTGGCACTAATAGCGTTACAGTCCGCTCTCTTTTTGATCACTCTGTCTCACATCTTGTCATTTTAATTTCGACTCTCTCCCCAGTGACCTGTCAGAGCTATAATTTGGTAGCCAATGCCTCCTGTGCTGTGAGAATGCAGATCACTAAAATCCTCGCTATCTTTGTCTTTATCCATCTTTATCTTTTTTTTTTCTAATTCCAACAGTCTCTTAGAATATCATGAAAAAGAGTAGGTAGATGCTATGTTGAATTATTAGAAATGAAATTATCAAAGTATATCACTGCAGTGTACCGTGTATGTGCTTCTTAAAAGAGTGCTAGTGTGGGTATAATTGCTTTGAAATCATAAAAGAGGACAAAGGGGCCAGTCAGTGAATGGAAAGGAGAGCTGCAGTCATTATGAAATCTTGTAAAGTGCTGTTACATGTACTGTAAGGGCATTTGTTATTGAAGAGGCAGCAAGACGAAGTCAGATAAACTGTCTCAATTGATATCACCTGAGTCAAGTTAGAAAAAGAAATAAATTGGATATAGAACTCGAAAAGGTTTGAGCTCATCGGACCTCTGCAGCCCACTCGTCATATCTGCTCTGAGCTAGTAAGTTGAGGATGGACTGGCCTTGACTTCGATCAGTATTCTTTTTCTTTTTCCGCTGGCAGTGTGTTACTACTTTCTCTCTTTTTTTTCTTCTTTTTCTTCCGAACCTTCTTTGGAAAGCAACAATCTCACAGCTACAGGTAGCAGCCTGGTTTGACATACACAGGGACACAAAAAGGGTATAAAGATCTGTTTACAGTATGTGTTGCCAAAGAGGGATGTTTGTACACCCTGGACAACCAGAAATATGTGACTGGTTTAAAAAAAAAAAAATGGAAAAAAAAAAGTCATGTAGTTGTTTCTTTTTCTATCCATAAATGTTCCTGGCTGCAGACGAACCATCGGCTGGCACTGAAGCAGCTCTCAGAAGATGGTTCTGGCAATGTCAGACTGCTTAATAACTCCTGAATCCTAAATAGAAATGGTGGTGACTGAAATTAAAAAGAAAGGACAACGTTTGTCCTCATTGATTTGGATGTTAAAAAAAAAAAAAAAAACAGCCACTTTAGACTCCAACAAGTAATGCAATGCAAAATCGATGAAGAGCTCTTAATAATGGGATAAGCATTCATGGTGAAGGATTATTTGATTCTGCAGTCAGTGTTTATGTCCTGGCTTTGTTGCTCTTTTATTAGATATTTTTTTTAACCACAGTATATTCATTTTACTTGTAAACCAAATCTGCATTTAAACACTAAAATATATCATGTCAAGTCAAGTAGCATTTTGTTCCCAGGCTTGTTTTATGAGTCATGCGTGGGGTGTACCAAACCTGCTGTTTGACATGCACTGAAGCTGCTCCTTTTGATACTTTTTTTTTTTTTTTTTGGGGGGGGGGTGACTATGCTCATTCTTTCAGTCTGTTTCCGTGTTGACAGTTACGGTTACTGCTCTGAAGATTCTGAATATTCTTGTCAGGCTTGACTCTGACGGCTACAGCAGACAAAAAAAAAAAAAAGAACAACTTACTACCTAACCTCCCCAGAACTCAGAATATGCTCTGTCAACTTGATCCTGAGCGGGGGAAAAAAAAAGATTTTATAAACAAAGTGTTCAGTTTCAGAGCTTAATAAACCCTGTTTGTGACATTTTCAAAAGGGCCAGTCATTTGATTATAGACAGACAGCTTGTAACTATTCCGACACAGTCACTAACCTTTTGTCGAACAAGTAGACACAAATCATGTTTTTGACCTTTCCTTCATTTCAAACATTCTGACAGACAGAGCTTTATACTGTCAATATTTAGTTTGAATCGGACAGTTTTGGATTGCTCTTTGCAAATTAATCCACGCGAAGTCTCTTCCTCCACCAAACGCCCTTATGTGTATCAGTTCAATAAAGCTGTCTGCCTTTGTTTAGGAGTTCTGCTTTTGTGTTTGATATTACTGATTTTGCATCTGCTACCCTTCCAGTTGAATTCCACAGACTCGTCTGTGATCACACATTTGAAAACAAAAGCAATGGAAATGTAAAAGCTGTTCCTGAAATAATACATTGTAGTCAGACATCAGACACCTTTTTGAACGAAAAAAAAAAAAAAAATAGATACCTGGTTTCGTCTTTCAGTCAGATGATTGTTGAACCTCATCACGAAGAACATTTGTTTACACAAATAGATGCTTCCAAACATGCTCGGCACACAGGAAGCCTGAAGGCGGAGTTGTGGCATTGTGTCTGAGATGAAAGGGGCAAATTCTTTCGCCTCAGGAGATTCTAACTTGGTCCTCACTGGGCTGTTCCACTATAATTCATTCAGTTATACGCATCTTGTTTTTTTTTTTTTTTTTTTTGCAACAGCAATTGGATGTCTAAAACTTTCAAAAGTTTTTTTCCTGTAAAGTTTTTTGAATCTTATCTTTCAAAATGTGTACTTATTCTGAAGCGTTTTGAGTGAATGCTACATTGTTCCCCACATTGTATTCTTTTGCAGCAGCGTACATCTTCATCACTTCCAATGCTTTTGTCCTTCCAGTCTCACATTCAGTTTGTCGCTGGGCGCCTAAATACTACGTTACATCACAGAAAGGAAGCGTCTCTGCAGTTTTCATCCTCAAGCAACGCAACAACATTTCTCTTGCTGGGACTGAAACAGGTAATTTCCTCACTCACCTCCCAGAATCTTAGCTCCCCGCTTTGCTTCATCGCTAACTTTGTCACAGCGTTTTTATTTGTTTTAACTTTGTTGAGGCGACATGTATACTGTAGCTTTCTCCGTTTTTAATGGTCTCCTGTTGATGTGCAACGAGGCTGAGAGGCTGTTTGGCAGAGGAAACGCGCAGAGAAGAGGAAAAAGAAAAAAAACTTGCCACTGCTGCAGACACCTACAATGGGCTCAGTCCCCTGCTGCGGTTGTGTTCACTGATGGGAAACCAATGAGGAATTGTGTCTTTGTAGATTTGTTGCCTCGTGGGTGCGAAGTCTGGGTGGGAGGTCAAATTCACTACAGTGCATTTTAGTGTTGCTCACTGTACGCTGCAAAAAAGCAAACCTGTGTGTGCATCATGCAGCTGCCCACACACCTTCTCCAGGTGGACAGCAGAGACACACAGCGCTGAAAATCATCCACAAATTTCTGCCAGACTTTACTCCACCTGTGTTTAGCATTAGAAAAGTCTAATTACACCAAAAGCTTATTGACAATAAAAGATTTCTGCAATTAATTTGTGCATCCATATAATCACGTCAATCAAAAGCTTAATGTAAAAAAAATCATCTGATGTTAGTGAGATGCTGGGGGGGGGGGTGACTAAATGCACATGTGTACGCCTTAACGGCAGTGAAGCGTCCATGTCTAATAGTCCTGCAGTGTTGATTTTGGCACAGCAGCAGCACAAACATGTTGCTGCAGAAGAGGCTACTTCCAGTCTAATGTATTTACCGTCTAATTTGTGTCTCAGTGAGAGGCCATATATCCTGTTTAGGGAGTGACACCTCTCCTCCTCCACTTTATGGAGCGGTGCAGGCATTTGATGGGACCTGGGCATGCTGTGCTGATGGATGAGCTTGTCAAGGCAGCCCCATGGATGCTCTCCTCCCCACAGAATGCACAGGACTGGAGAGCCTCAAATAGAAAGTCATGGCTTGAAACATAGTTAATAAGTCATTCAAAACACCTGAAAATAATCCTCTTAACAGGATAAGCATAATGTATCAGGAATGTTTTCTTCTTCTTCAGTCAGTTATCTGTCAGCTCTGATACTCAGGTTAAAAAAAAATGACAGTTGTCAAAAAGATTAAAAAATCGAATATATTGTGTTGTGACACCTTGCTTATTTACCTAATAACGATGCCTTACGTTGATGGCATATATCCGAAAACAAGATTTTCTTTTTGATTTTTTATTTTTTTTTGTCTTCACTACAGTCTGCCAGTACACAGCATTCAACACCGGGCCTTTAATGTCAGAGATTCAGCGGAAGACTGAGAGTTTGATTCCCCGAGGCGGGAGGTTGGATTTGCTGACAGGTGTTTCAAAGTGTTGAAATTTGTGGATGTTCTAAAACCAATTCTTGAAACACTCTGCTTTAATATGTCTCTTTGAGTAACTTTCAGTCCTATTTCTGTGCCTCTATTTTTGCTCTCTGATTTTTTTTTCCCTCTAAGTGTGTGAAATTCCAATCAACAGTGTTCCTAAGTGAGAACTAACTCACTGCGTAAGTAACAAGTAGCACCTTAAACTATAACCGTACTGCCTGTTACGCTGTGCTGCGACTGCTACTGTAAATATTTGAATCCATATATACAGTAGAATCGTCCACCAGATTCACTGTAAAAATTACTTGCATGACTGCATGTCATCCTGAGGAAACGGAGGCAGGACACATCGGTCTGCACTCAAAGGTAACTGTAAGGTACCTTTGAGACTGAGCCTCATATATGGTTGTTGAAAATATGGATTGCAGGCGAATGATGCTCCAAGCCAAGCCTGGACGTAAACAAAGCATCCTCTATCGGGGCTGCACAAAACTTTTCCCTGTTGCCTTATGTTGTTTTCCACAGACAATGACCAACAGCATTCATGTACGCTTCAGTAACTTGCAAACAAAGCTAAAATTAAAGGTGGGGTAGGTGTTCTTTGAAAAAAGGTTCCAGCAATCCAACTCAAGTAAGATTTTGAAAATATACACTGATATTTTATGGACTGATGCATTGATATTTGATGGACGTATTAGGCAGCCAATTAAAGTAAAGATGATCAGTAAATTGATTGGTCAGAGTTTTTTCTGATTATACCCTCTAGACTGGACCAAAACGTTTAGTTTTTTTTTGCAAACATTTTATTTCAGTGGGTGCAATGGGAATGTGAAAAGGTTTTCAGGCAATATTGTAAAAAATGCTGCAAAAAAGAACACCTACCCCACCTTTAAGCAAATATTTATATTTCTGTAGCTTCTTTGCGTTCATTTCAAAGAGTTAAATTGAATTCAACCTGGATCAGCAAGGATTTTCTACTTGTCTTAAATATTACTGTACATCAAACCAAGGTTATTATCGCTAACGAAAATGAATGAAATAACGAAAACTAGAATTGACAAAACATTTTCGTTAACTGAAATAAAATAAAAACGAGTTTTTAAAAAAAACAATAACTAACTGAAACTGTATTATGTGTTTATAAACGAACTAAAATTAACTATAATAAAGTCAAGAACGTCCTTCCTTTTTTATATTTGTAATTTTTTTCTTATAAACGTTTGAACTCTATTAACTTTGCTCCGCTGTACAACAACAACCGAAAAAAAAAAAAAAAAAAGTGATCAGCAGTGATGGCTGCGGCAAAAGTTGGAAGAAAGCGGCATAGTCCTATTTGGGATTTCTTTGACTATGACTGTGTTAACGATAAAAATAAGCTTTGTTGTAGAAGCAGGTGATACAATGTGTGGAATACTTCTCAAGGGGAAAAAAACCCACGAATCTGAAAATCCATTTGAAAAGCTCGCACAAGAAGGCTAACCAAGAATACCTGGATAAGCTAGCCTAAGCTAGCCCCCTGGAAAGAAGGCTAACCAAGACTAGCTGGATAAGCTAGCCTAAGCTAGCCCCCTGGAAAGAGAAGCTACAGCTGCAGGCCAGTCAGCGTTGGGAAGGAACGGGAGAAAACAGCAACTATAATGGACTGTTTCCATGGAGACCAGATAGCTGCTGGTCAGTAAATACGCAGGAACACTACACACGGGAAGATGCATTGATAAATATGTTTATTGAGACCGGAATGTAAACACGACTATGTGATTTGATAGCCTTCAAAAAGTTCAGTGCTTCACTCAAACCAAAATTACAACACTAATTTACAAAATAAAACTAAAACTAACACTGAAACTAAAGAAAAACTATACTAAAACTAAGTATTTAAAAACAAAAATAAATAAAAACTAGCAAAACTGCCCTTAAAACGAATTACAACTAACTGAATTTGAAAAACTAAACTAAACACTAAATAAAAACTAAAACTAATGGAAAATCCAAACTTTTATAACCCTGCATCAAATGTTCCTGACAGTCTTTCTGATTTCTTTACATTTTAAAAAAGTTTTTAATATATTTTGGTTTGATGTGAGTACCAAATCAAAAACTGCAGTCCAACAGAACCCTTAAGTTTTGTTTGTAGGCTGTCTGCATCTGGAAAAAATATCATGGGTCAACCAGTTCTGATTTGCAGGAACTGTGATGTCACACTAGTGACATCACAGACCCAACTTAGTCACAGTAGGTAGGCGGAAGGTACCTCTGAAGTGGTCGGTCCGCAGCTGTAGCACCACCTTCAAAAACGGCACAAACCTCTGGAAGAGGGAGAGAAGCTAAGAGGCAAACTACTCTGGCTGGGCAGCAAATTAATTTTATCAATTAATATGAATTAATAGTTTGAGGCAAGTGTTTAAAAATTCAAATCAGTTTTCACATTCATTTCCATAATTCTGAAATGGCACCACCACTGCTTTGCTCAAAGTTCTCTCCAGATGTGAACAAATGCATGATGTACCAGCGTATGCTGTTTGAAAGTGACTATTTTTCTCAAGTGTTCTCAAAAGAGAGTTACTTCTGTGCCCTAGAAGCCGGTTTTGTGTTTGCAGTGTCTGATGCCGTGCTGTAAAGTTTGTCTTAGTGAGAACTAAGTCAACTAAAAGCAGCAGCACAACTCATTTATTTTATCATTTTGAACGAGGTGGAGACTCACTGCAAGCTGCACAAGACAGGAGCAGCTTTGAAACACCCAGGCAACACCAGCAGCATCATTTCCTCACAGTCTGCCGTGTGATAAGAAGACTCGGTGGAAAGACAATAGAGAGGAGGCGATGTTTCACATCCTGAAAAATACAGTTCCTATTTACAGTGAAAGCCTGGCTCCATCCACATGGTGAATACAATCAGCCGCAGATACGATACTTCCCTTTGTTTTGGAATTAATTTTGAATTAAAATTAAGGTTGCACTACTGAAAGTCATCTTTTGTCAGTTATTTTCATAGATAAAATTTTTACTTGTATAGCACTTTCCACAGAAAATACAATAACCTTCCAACTTGTACCATCAAAATGAACACAATCACACACATAGGCACACATGTTATACAGACACGCACGTAGACAGGAGAAAATGATTTTTAGAGAGGAAAGAATAAAATTAATTTAAAATAAATTGAAGATAAATTTAATAGATAAATATACATTTGAAGTATTCTTTTTTTGACGAGATAATTGGATTAAAACTAAACATTAATGTAAATCATAAATGTGTGTTAGTGTGTATGTATGCATGTATATGTATTTTTTTCCTTTTTTTTTTTTTTTTTTTAATTGACGGCATGATGCCCAACTCTAACTCCACCCCCTAAAATCAGCTGCTATGAATGGAGCTGAGAAGACGTGGTTGAAAAGGGTGCTTTTGTCTCCATCCCAGTGGTATTTGGATCGAACCAAGTCTCAGACATTCCAAGAGCTCAGGAAATTTAACCAACATTTATCTCTCCAAAGTCATTATAACGACTGTTTCAAAGTCCTTCTTACACATACAGTGAACATTATTACCAGAATGTAAATTCTTTTTTTTTTATTTTCATCCGAGCGTTACAGCCTTTGGGATAAGATGCATTATTATGTCTCAAGGCTAAATAACTCTGCATGCAGAATAACAGAATACCAGTGGAATATCATAGCCGTGTCATATCAGTCACTGCAAGATTATGCACACATGAAACATTCAAGGTCTCAAATGTTTGACAGTGGATATGTCTTGAACGGCTTTCATTTAACCTGAAGTCACTTGAGTGTTGCTACACTCACATTCATCACACGCTGCCCCACAGCACTACCCTGATCAACATCATAATATCTTATATTTTAAACTAGGGCTGGGCAAGTTAACGCGTTATCACGTTAACACATTAATTTATTAACGGCGACATTTATTTTATCACGCATTAACGCATGTTGCTCACATACTTTTGTTTTGAAAAGTCTGTTACTGGCTGCTGCGGAACCGGAAGACAATTTCCAGGTAAACATAAGGAAAAGCTAAAACAGACATGGAGAACGGTAAAAATCCGTGAACTTTACAGTTCATGTAGCAACTCAGGTAGCAATATTAACAATTCTGTCTCAAAAAGAAAATTCTGGACAGCAGCAAAAACTTTCGCGTCATTCCTTCATGTTACATCAGATCTGTTCCATGTGTTCACTGTCCTGCTGTTCTCTAGCTGGTTACTGCAGTGCGGCTCCATCTAGTGGCACAGATGTGTAATGACAACAGAAAGTCCAGTCCTCGATTATAAAATAAATTCAGTTCTGTGGCCCGTTTTTTAATTTCATATTTTGGATCCAAGTCTAAAATTGAAATATTAAAAAGACAGGCTTTTTTTTTAGATTAAAAAACAAAAACATAATAAAATGTCACTTTTTAATTTTTTTAATTTTTGATTGATAATTGAAAATGGAAAAAATGAATGATACATGAATTAATAAAGACACTGAATTTTAACATGGATATTTTCATTTTAAAGTTCTCCCAGATAGAGGATTTGACAGAAACAAGGTTATCTGTAACAACTTCCAAGTTGAACTCCCCGTTAAAAGTTTCTGCTGTTACCTCAGAAATTGCCTGTTTTAATGTTCTGATTGTGCTGAGCCACAATCATTTCGTTTGTAGACTTTTTTTTTATTTTTTATAAAAGCAGGATGACAATGCCCTGGCAGTGGCAATAAAGCTTTATTTTATTTTACATTTTTTAAGATGAGATTTACACTAAATATGTGTTACTGACAAGTGCTGATGTTAAAAGTGTTTCAACAACAAATGTTATGGCACTTTAGTTCATTTGGCAGCAGAACATTTCAATAAAAGTGCATTTTATACAACTTTTGAATTCATTATTTGATTTTGCGTATACAATGCGATTAATCGTGATTAATCAGAGAAATAATGCGATTAAAAAATTTTAATCATTGCCCAGCCCTATTTTAAACCTATGATTCCAACACTAGTACTACAATTTAATAGTTAACATTTTTTTTAAAAAAGGTAGTTGTAGAGATTAAATTTGTTTTACCTGGAAACTGACAGGTTAGAATTTAAAACTTGTAACTTGCCAGTAATTGTGTGAAAAGTGGTGTAATTCATTGTTTACTGCAATTCTGACAGCTGACAATCAAATTGTGAAATATTACATGTTTCTGTCAAACACCTTATACCAACCTTCTTCCTGTGTTCCCTTTGAATGCTAGCGTTGTTTCCTGTTTTGTCAAACATTTTCATTCTACATGGATCTATTTTATCTGCAAAGTTTTCTTAGAAAAATCATTTCACCGAATGATGAGCCTTGATATGCATGAAATCCTACTCCTCTGCAAGACAACACTGTAATAAAAATAACATAGTCTCACAGCAATTTCTCAAAAATACAGAACCCGTTCACTTTTGAAATACAGTCATGTTCAAAATAATAGCAGTGTGTTTAAAAATGTGAGTAAAGCTCAACATCCCTACAATAGCTTATATTTCCAGACACGCAAATGTATTCGGAACAGAGTACGTTCTATTCTAGACATGAAGAAATATTTATCAAATTTGTTATTACCTTGTAAATTGAGATAAAGGAAATATTGGGCAATGTGGAGTTAAATTATTGAGGTCATTCATTCTGTGAAAAACAGGTGTCAAGGACATGGTTTTAATTTAAGAATGCAAATGTACATTCTGGTTATGGTGCATTTCTCTGAAAAATCTGAGTAAAATGGGTTCTTCCAGACATTGTTCAGTTGAACAGTGTACTTTGATTAAAAAGGCAATTTGGATATATAAAAAACATATAAAATAGTGCAGGAAAAGAGGCTGCTCAGCTAAAATGACCTCAAATGCTTTAAAATGGCAACGAGAACAAGGAAGGACGTGGATCATTTGAATGGATGGAAGAATAGCCAAAACAGCAAAGAGTCTAGGCTGATCGAAGAAGATCTAAAGGTACCTGCGAGTCCTGTAACTATTAGAGGACACCTATGTGAAGCCAAGATATTGGAAAGAAGTCTCCCGCTGGAAAAAAAAAAAAACAAAAAAAACCCTCATGTGCTGAAGAGGTTACAATTTGCCAAAGAACATGTTGACTGACATAAAGAGAAACAGCCAAATTGTGTTGGTGGATGAACACAAGACTGTTCTTTTTGGGTCTTGGGGCCAAAGGCAGTTTTGTCAGACGACCTCCAAACACTGAATTCAAGTCATGGTACACTGTGAAGACAGTGAAACACGGTGGATCAAGCATCATGATATGGATATGTTTCTCAAACTATGATGGTGTCAGGCCATATAATCACATACCAGAGATCATGGATCAGTTTGAACACATCAAAATACTTGGACGAGGTCATGTCGATTCATAACCAAGAGAAACTCCAACCCCACGTAGATTAGCAAGCTGCAGTGGGTCCTGGAAGGTCCTCGTTTGCTTATTCAGGTGGGTCAGTAAAAGTCTCTCCAGGACTTTCATGATGTGGGATGTTAGTGTAACGGGAGAATATAAGATCATTTAGCGACAGGAAGAGTGCAGGATGTCTTCAACAGCACCGGAACCTTCTACTGGCTCAGACGGATGTTGAAGAGGTGCTGTAGAATCCCACATAGGTGGTCCGCACAGGCTTTCAAGTGTTGGGCCACCATGTGTTATAATTATAAAGAAAGGCCTGGCATCCAGCAAAGCCTGACACCACATGGTGGTTTGAGACAAAGAAATCTAAAAATGATTCAAACCCCCAGCATGCTTTCAAGGAGTTTATGATTTATCAGCCAGGTGTAAAAATGATGCCACTGGCTTGTCATTCCAACAGAGGTCCCTGCTGATAAGCAGCCCCTCTGGCCAGAGTATTAGTAACAGGGGTCTCCCTCTGACCACCCTCGGACCCTCTCAAGCAGAAGTGCCTCTGGTGACCTGTAAGAACCGCAGCTTTCATGCTGACCATCTAAACTACAAAGCATGGCCTCCAGTGACCAAGCTCTCTGTCTTCTGTGAACTGTGGAGGTTCACAGAAGATCTCTCCACTGTCCCAGTTCCTCCTTGGAAGTGAAGGGTCTGCATTTCCCATCACAGTGTCTGAAGTGTCGTTGGTTGCCAGGGACAACCACCCGTCAGGCCCGTCAGGCCCCAACGTCAACGGAGTGACTTGCAGATGCAGACACGCCTTTCCTGGCCATCAGCAGGGCGCGTGTTTGAACCCTGACCTGTCCACACAAGCCTAAATCATCAGCACAGTTCTCCGTGGACATCACAACGCTACTGATCACACCTGGAGCAATCTACGGAAGATGCTCTTGGGTCTGGGCAGAGTTTAGTCTTGTTTTGAAAGTTTCCTTTTCTTGGTCCCGCTGCAACTGTGAGTTCAAGTGAATTGAATTTTTTTTTTTCCATTGCAGAAAGCAACTTAAATCTCTGAAGCAATGAAGTTGGCTTCACATTGGTGCGTCGGTGGGGAAGTGACAGAGTAGCTGTTGCTGGTAGTGAAAAAATATTCTAGCTTTGTCAATTTTACTTTCTGTTCTCTTCTCTTACTAACCACATGAAGCAATCCTTCTTGGTCATAAGGCCCCAAGATCTATTTTGGTTATTTTTTGTGCTCATCTGCTCAAGATGTGACACAATCACACACATGAGCTCACCTGCCATTTTTGTAGTCCACCACCACCATGTGGATTGGAAACCATCTTGTTCCACACACACACACTTTGACAGATATGTATATATGTTGACATTTTTATCATATTTCATGCTTTTTTGCTTTTGTTGGTTTAGTTGCCATATAGTTTAGTAGATATCATAATCTTGATTTAAATTTTTTTTTCATCTTTAATATTTGTGTTAAAAAAATTTGATATGTTCTAATGACAGATGTCATTTGCGGTTATTTTGCACGTGTTTGTAACATTTGCTGGTTGAAAAGCTCTGTGCTTGGACTCATTTCTTCTCTGTGGCTCTATATGTCATGGGGGTGCAGAGGAAATAGAGGACCCAAATGCAGGAGGTCAAAAGAAAGGGTATTTATTAAACAAAGAAACCAAGTCAAAACTTAATTAAAATTCTAAAAGGTAATCCAAAACGATGATGACGGGGACGATTGTGCAGACAATCAAGATTACAAAAGGAAGGAAGCAAAGCAGAAACCAACGAAGACAAGACAGACCTTTCAAAGTAAAACAGGAAACAGAGTTGACGAGGGACAAGGAGGAGTCACACCAACTTAACACATAAGAAAAGAAACCAAAAGTGCCTGCCATGGCTGCCCAAACCATGACACAATATAGCACCACACCTGGTCACAGGCTGGCACGCATGGGACAACAGACATTTTGAGACTGATTGTGTCATTTAGTCTTTGTTTCCTGATTATCAGCTGGTGCCCAGTTTTTAATGTATTCATTTTGGTAATGCATCTCTTGTATTATTAATAACTGTCTCAGAACACTTATTAATAAGGCTGTCAAAGTTAACGCATTAATAACGCGTTAACGCAAATTTTGTTTAACGCCACTATTTTCTTTAACACGAGATTAACACACACACGTTTCTGTAAATATGACCCTCAGACAATAATTGTATTTACAGTCAACGTGTGGGACAGACATGGTGACAGAAAAGGGTCTTATGAATGTCAAGTTGAGCATTAAGGTGCTGCCAGATGGGTCTGTTGACAATAAAAGGTTATTTGTACTTATTGTCGCTGTGAATTAAGTTACCACCGCGGGGTGCGGTAAAGTTAGTTTCATATCCGACATTTGCCTGTTTTTTTTCTCAAAACTTTATTAGCGTCATAAAAACGGCACCGTTTTCATCCAGGTTGGTATCATTTTGTAGATATAAGTATGCCGGACATTTCAGAAGTGTCATCAACCCTCCAAGCTCAGTGAGTGTGGCAAAAACTCTAAGTACCTCGCTGCTGCCGTGGAGTTTAGGGACTGTCATCAAATTACTGCGGTTAAGCAGCAGCCCCGACAAAATACACAAAGAAGCTGATGAATTAAGCCCCAAAAAAGTACGGCAGCATTGGTGGACTTCCGGTTTTCAAACTGACGGCTTAAAAAAAACAAAAAACAGATCCCTGTGACCCTGTATAGGACAAAATGGGTATAGATGATGGATGGATGGATGGATGGATAAACAGAACATTAAAAAAAATCTAATTAATGTGCGATTAATCTCAAGTTAACTATGAAAATCTTTTGATTAATCGTGATTAACCCTAGAACACCATTGCCGGGTGGTTTTCACCCGAGCAAATACATTTATGTGATTTTCATTATGCTGCGTTTATCTGAGTGTCATGGGTCTCTGGGTAGCTTCAGCATTGTCTTTGACATCTTTGATGGCATGGGTGTTTTCCTAATCCAAAACACACTTTTTCCTACAGGCACATGTTTGGGTGATTTTCACCCAGCAATAGTGATAGAAGGTAAAGTAGGTTTTGGGTGGATTCTACCCAGGGAAAGTGTTAGTGTATAAAATCAGGCAATCTTGCCCCCTTTCAAGGTTGACAACATTCGAGACTGCCACATTTACATGGCCTACTTTAACTACAGCTTTGCTCCTGTCGCAGAGTTGGTGTCTCTGGCATCCCAGCAAGTGAGTAACACATAACTAAGGTTGATTTACCTTAGCAATTGTTAGCTAATTAAATTTTTTTAGTTAGCTAGAGATGACAACTACCTGCAGAGAAGGCCTTATATGCAGGCTCTGGCACTCATCAAACCATGGGGAGAGCAGAGGCTCCCCTCTTCAAATCTGTCACGTCAACTCAGAATCCTGATCTGTACCGTGCTCGACATCCCTAACCCTGGTACTCTTGGCAGTGAGGGAGGACCAGTGGCAGCAGAAAGCAGTGGTCCCTTAGTGAGGTGTGCTGACTGCCCCTCAGGGTCGGACAGGAAGACACAATGTGTCCACGCCGTTACTACCCCGCGTTGTACCGATTGCATGTAAGTAAGAGTGGTCCTGGAATTGCATGTTGTCTTTATTTAGTGCAGTGGTTATGAATAACTATCACAATGTGGGGATTTCCAGGAGAATTCATATTATGATAAAGTTATTTTAGTCAGCTAGTCATTTTTACCCATTCAAAATATGACATATTTTGTTCCTCTCTCCTGCAGCTATTTGTGTGCCAAGGACACTGAGCCTTCACCAGGGAAGTCTCAAATATCTCAGGAATGGGTGGACCAAAAATCAAGTTTCCATCTTCATTATTTTTTTTTTTAGAAATTTTTTGTTCCCAAATTCCTAATTTTTCAGTAATTTTGGAGCATTTTTATATGGTCCCCTAATGATGCTTTTCTTTCATTTTGTTAGACATGACACAGTTTAAAATAAAAGAACACTACTCAAATTTGTCACGTATTGTCATGTTTTGATATATTTTGATGAAAAGTACTTTTTATTGGGTGTATTATCTCGGGTGAAAATCACCCGGCGTTAGTGATAGTGTTTTGAATTTGAGCGATAGTGTTCTAGGGTTAAAAAATGTAATCGACTGACAGCCCTACTTATTAACAATCGCTTTATAACTAAATGAGCACTTTGTATCTCTAACACAGGACTCTGGGGCTGACACCATCTGGACCTGCAGTCTTGTTCCTTCCAGCTGCCTCTTCACCTGACTGCTGGAGACAAACTGGGGTGGGGGAGGTGGAGGGGGGCCCCAGCATCTCCTGATGCGGTAGGAAACAACAATGGAGTCGCAGCGAGACCCATGACTGAGGTGGAAGATGAGACAGCTGATATGTGGCAGAGAAGCTGTGGGTCAAAGGAAGGTGGGAGGTCTGCTTGGCTGGGGGCAGGAGAGGAGGATGCTGAGCTTATATCTGAACTGAACCTGTTGAAGAATGTGTTCAGTTCATTTTCTCTGTTCAGACTTCCATCTATTTGATCCTCCTTGTGCTTGAAGTCTGTGATCTCCTTCATCCCTGACCACACATCGCATACATTATCCTGCTGGAGCTCGTTCTCCAGCTTTCTCCTGTACACCTCCCCGTCGTCTTTAAGCTTGACTTTTCAGTTGTTATTGTACAGACCTCAGTAATTTACTGTTTGTTGAGGAGTTTTTTTCAGGTCACTGGTGGTCCAGGGTTTATTACTGGGGACGCACCCCCTGTCCTGGTGGGGATGGTTTGACCGTAACACAGCCAGTCATATCACTGATGTCATCTCCATTTGGCTCATCCCAGTCTGTAGCCTCAAAACACCCCTGCAGAGTTCCTTCAGCTACCTGTGACCACCTCCTCACAGTTCTTTTGTTCACAGGTTGCCTCTGGACAATGGGTTTATAGGTTGCGGAGAGATAAACCAGATTATGATCTGCCTTGCCCAAAGCAGGTTGTGTAGAAGAGTTGCATGCATCTCTAGCGTTTGTGCAAAACAAGTCCAAGGTTTTGTTCTCTCTGGTCACAGAGGGAGAGACATGGTTGAAATCACCAATGACGGCTAGGAATGAGCTGGGTTGTTGTGTCTGTAGCTTAGCAACAGCAGAGCTGATGACATCATGTGCAGCATCGGCTCCAGCTGATGGTGGGATGTAAGCTGTCACTACGATAACACGGTAAATAATGAGGACGGAAACTCACAGCTAACAGTTCAATATCTGGGCTGCAGGAACGTTGTTTCACACCGGCATGTCCTGGATTCCACTATCTGTCGTTGACGAGCACTGCAGTTCCACCACCTTTGCTTCTTCTGCTCCACTTCATATCTCTTTCCGCCCTTATTGTCTAAAACCCGGGCAGAGAGGTGCTGGAGTCGGGGCTGTGCTCCTGCAGCCACATCGAAATGAAACACAATGAACTGCTTTGCGAAACTCCAGGTTTGTCTTCATCAGTGCTTCAAGCTTCGACCGTCTTGTTTACGAGAGATCTTGTGTTCCCCATTATGAAGGACTGAAGACTGGTTTTAACGTCCTCTCTCTCTGTCTCTCTCTCTCCACTTTGCCCCTGCCCTGCATCCACAGCATGTCCTCTTCAACTTGTGGGTAATTTCAGGTCTCTGTCTGGGTATAATTTGGCTTCTGGATATTTCAATTGGCTGCTCTTGCTTTTATACAAGTCTCTTGTTCCTATGGAAGTAAAAAAAAAAAAAAACAAAAAGGAAAAGTAACCAAGAAAAATCCCTCTGCACAGCAACTAAACTACAAACCGAACTGTTCAAAATCCAATGTAATTAATGATGATGACTTTGTTCAAAAGCTCAAAAATATGCAAAATGCTAGCAAAAATTGTCAGAGCTACTGCAACAAGCTGTCAGCGTGAATGGTGCTATTCTACAATAGCTCTGAACGAAGAAAATGCTGCCTTATTCACAGGTCGGCACCAAAGTTCCAAGAATTGAGAATATTGGGTCTTGTTTGAGTTAAAAATGCTTGTCCACTATCAAAGAACTGCAGCGGTTCTCATGAATAATGTTCTGGCTTTTTTCAAGTGTTTCACTGTTGGTGGAGAGCCTCTCGCTGCTTTTGAAAGTGCGTGATAGCCTCCTCAAAGACTGTGGTCTATGGCAGTACGATACTGTGAAAGTATTAACACAGTACGACCAACACGAGCATCAGAGCCATTCGATGCACACTTGTACTGATCCATCTGTTACATATGTAACAGATGGAGCTGAAGATGAGCTCCCTAAAGATATACAATACACTCCTGGGTTCACCCTGTTCTATGAAAATATGTCTGAGACATTTTGTGACACTTGCACACAAAACTGCAAGTTTTTCTGACAAGATGTCTTACACAAGAATGACACATCTGGAATAAACATGCTCATAGTGTACAAGTTCAGGAGTCATTCTTGACTTCTTCACTTGATTGGCAGTACACGATGACTGATTTGTCTGTGTGCAATGTTTTTGACTATTTCTGTTTTCCACCGCAGCGTTACCCTTTTGCTCTGCAAAATACGACTAAGACAACAGCCTCCTCCTGAATTTGTAACAAGGCGTGCGAGAGGAGTGAGGGCAGTCCACTCCTGGATGCTTTTTAATGCCGTTCCAAGCCTGCAAGAGCTCGAGGTGTTATGTAAAATGTGCTGCTCAAAGAATATGCAGCGATCGAGATAACAAAATCAGTAGAGTTACAGACAATCAGTCAAACAGTTGATTCTGTTCTGAAGATGATAGAGAATATAATTATATTGTAGAAATTTTCCAAAATTGCTCTGATT
Organism: Hirundichthys speculiger; assembly: GCA_018398805.1. Taxonomy (NCBI): domain Eukaryota; kingdom Metazoa; phylum Chordata; class Actinopteri; order Beloniformes; family Exocoetidae; genus Hirundichthys; species Hirundichthys speculiger. Next base: position 3,088,917 of record JAGFBZ010000606.1, on the reverse strand, counting down.
TAAAGTGAAATGTCCTGGCAGACTTTTTTTTTTTTTTTTTTTTTTTCAGATTTTGTTCCATGGAGTCTTCAAAACACACCATAAATGTTTATTAAATCAGACAAGCTGAAAATACAGGTGGCTCTAGAGTCCTCTCTGCTTATGTGACTTTGATACGCGCTCTCCGGTTCTTATCATATCCACTGTAAGATTTGCTTGTCCGTGCCTGATGTTTTCAAAAGGGTGAGCAGGATCGCTATTGGCTCCCAGCAAAAGGACTCCCTTATCTCCTCAAACATGAACTGTGTTTGAACCTTGCATGACTGGAGTGAGTCCTAAGAGGGGTAACGGGTTTGTGTTTTTGTTTTTTTCTCTTAGTAGGGTAACCACGGCCACGATGTGTAATTTTTTTTTTTAACTGCAGCATGAATGGCTGCAAATTCTGCACCCTTCTTTGAACACATTGTTTCTATAGAGCCCCCCCCCCAAAAAAAAGAGATTACAATCAGTGTGGCTGATTAGAAGACTAAACTATATTTCTGAGCAAAATTTGGAAAGAAAAATTGTCATTAGTCCATTGATCACATAAACAGACAAAAACAGAGTTCTTATGGGGCCACACATTTATTTGAAAAAAAAAAAAAACAGGAAATCCAAGCCTCAGTCTCAAAATAAAAAAAAGCATAATTTGAATTATATTATTCGTCATCTAACTAAAATGAAGACCATCTGCAAACACAGATCTGAGCATTTCTGATATTCTGATGTTGCTATTTTCCTGTGACCCCTGACCTCACTTCCCGTTTTCACTCTGAGCCAAACACTCTCCACGCTGACATTTGTATCCTTTAAGTGAGATGCCAGCATTGCAAAATGTGGTACATCAATCCAAAAATCTGACCACATCATTCACAAAAGTACATAGCTCAATAAAATGACAACCCACACAAGCCACACATAAGACAAAGATAACCCGAAGGAAGAGAGAAGAAGAAAAAAGGGCCGTGATATAAATCTGTTCATCCAGCTGAGGCTCAGGAGGGAGAATAAGACTTTGAACAGATGTGTGACCTTTAGACAGAAGATTGTTAAAGGTTTTAAAAGCCATTCCAGAAAATTAGGAAAACTCTGTAAGTCAAGTTTTTCACAATAACTATCAGGGATAGCTGACATGCCAACATTTTATTGCTTTTTATTTATTTTTTTTTTTATTGAGTGCATACTCTTAGAGATTGTATTCACATGATGTCACAACTTTCAGGGAACATGCGTTCCACCTTTTAAGTTCCAGCGATTCATTCATAAATACTGTCTGCATTGTTTGTATTGAAAGAGTTTCTAACACTCAACCGAGCTTGCTGAGGCTGAAATAGTAATTAAAATCTATAAAATGCATGCCATACATGCATTCCAGATCAGTGAACCAAGATTTCTACAATTCAGTTCAACTTTATCTGTATAGCCTCTATTACAGGAAAAATTGTCTCTAGGCCCTTTTCAGAGACCCAGAGCATGACGCCCAAGCAAATATTATCATGTATAAGTAATGTTCTAAAATGAAGATTCAAAAGAAGTCCGCAGATGTTGGTGAGAAACGTACATGGCGCAAGTAAACCACAAAGACTTTGTTCCCACGGATTATTATAAAGTGTTTTCTGAAAATTTCATTGAAGGTAAGACAAATAATATCTGTGCCTATAATTTTGTTTCTAAATGTAATGTTTCTTGAATCAAATTGGGAAAGATTACCAGACATTGACATCACTACCTGGCCAAGCCTACTTAATCCAGTATTAATTTCATTAAGTAAACATTCACAACTGATCAGAGTTGTCTTTTAAATTACATGAGATGACCAACATTTGAAATTAAAAGGATCCCATTCAAAAACCTGAAGATTGGTAGGATTACCATGACAACCATAGATGGACATCAGTCATTTCTCCTGATAGTTTAGATGATACTGACTCATGTATTGATGAAACATTTTTGGGGGAATTTAGAAACAATCGGCATCCTCAAACTGTAAAATGATTTTAAACAAACCTTCCCTCCATTTCCTGTTGATCAAATGTAGTCCACATCCTTCACCCAGCTACACAAACTGATTTTAAGCCTCCAGAGACACGTAGGTCTTCAGTTACTTCAAGGTTTAGGCACTTTTATCATGAAAAATGCAATTATCAATGTCAGGGTATGACACACTGTGGAAGTCCTTCGGATCATGTGTACAATCCGTTTCAGCCGTCTGTACTGGTCAATTCCACCATTTGCTGCTATTTTCTTTCATTGTGAGTTTTAGATTGGGCACCAAGCGTTTCCTTGCACTTCCGCTTTTTTCTTTTGTCTTCTGATGTTAATTGGGCATCATTATCTGATGATTTGTACCCATTTCTGATGACTAATGTTAAAAACTTGTGAACACAAGACTGCAAAAACGTGGATGGATAAGTGGCTCTGTACTATGAGCCTGACATAGAACTTTGGTATGTTGGGTCAAAATACGAGGATGTTTGACATCCTCGTATTTTGTTAATACGGAGTAAATACGGATGTCAAACATCATCTTTCTTCTGTGGTTGTGCCTCTTTTGAGATCAGTGCTACAGTTAACTAAATACTACTAACTACTTGGAAGGCTCATGTTGTGCATATTTTCAGACCTAAATGTGAAATGTGAAAGGATTTTCTTTTGTCAGAGTTTCTGATTAGTCGTTGCTTCAAGTACCCAAACTCAGACACAAAGCAGTCACAAGCCAGTTTTCTCATAGTTCCATGCCCAAACCAAGATGAGAGGGGAGGGCAGTGATGTAAAACCTGATATAAATCTATTCCAAATCATTTATGGAACATTTAAATCCACTGTTGTGCATAAGCCTTCCCAGCCATCCTGCTTATTTTCCTCTTTGATACAATTAGTCTGTTTCTTCTGGGTTCAACTTTAACCTCCACGTGGCAGTATCATCAGATGCAGAAGAAACTGCCTCTAGGCACCACTAGTTAAGCATTCAATCTATTAGAGAAACGAAGCATGTGACTCAAACAAAGAGAAAACATATGCACAAATATGCACAAAAGAATATCAAAAATGGCGTGCAGTAGTGTAGCAATGAATGACTGTTATTTGTTATTTGAATATCTGTTAATTGTTTTGCAGTTAAAAAGCTGTTATTATTATTATTATTAAAAATTCTGTTGGCTGAAATTCTTGGCTGTTTTGAACACTGGCTCCTAGACGCTCTCAGATGAGTCATCACATTAAGCCCGGTTTGGTACATTTTGAATAAGTAGAAATGGCTGCGAATGGGAGACTATGGGACCCATTACACAAGAGAGAGTGTTAGTGAAGTGAACAGGTACTGTTAGCCAGGCTAGTGGCAAAAAGGAACACCTAAAAGAAGTTGTATTAGTTTTCCAAATAGCTGCCAACAGGCACTGAAAATTCTATTTATACCTTTAACTGTACGTTTCTGCATACATGTTGTTGCATGGACAGAATGCATCAGTGTGAGGCCCCGATCGTACACTTCCCCTTACCCATGAACACTAGCCGCCACCCGCAAATTGCGGGTATAGGAACCTCTGCTAACCGCTAATGCAACCTTCCGCTCGCTAAAGCTGCTACCAGTTATACCGACTCATTTACTCACTTTGTAGGTGTGGCAATGGCCATGTCTTCTGCCCTGTCTGCAAACTCTGTATCTTGCGATCGCGGGTTTAGGGTAACCCGCATGTCGGCGCATACAAGAGCGCGTCCAAATGGCATCATTGTGCATCCACCTGGTCACATGTGGACGAGCACAAACGGCTCTGCCTCTCGAATTAACTCTTGTATAAAAAGCGTGCTTTGGCCTCAGCTGAACCCCTGAGATCGTCTTAAACGGCTTGCTCGTCAGTTAAACCATAGACGGTGCTAGAGCGTGTTTACTGGGAGCGCACCAACTATCTGGGACTTTCAGGTAGCCGATAGGAAAAATATTTATATGTATATATCAGTGCAGAGGAGGAGGAGGAGGAAGGAAGAGGAGGAAGCTCTATAGCATTCTGTGAAGTATGAACTAATGCAACCAATTATATTGTTGGATTCAGTAACACCCTTTGCTTACTTGGTCCACCATCTGTATTAGCTGTTCATTTACATATCAGGAACAATATTTCATTATACTACAGTTATTATCTCATACATCCTGCCCTAGATCAACAGCAAGCTCCCAGCACTTCATTAAAGTGTGCACAGTAATTGGCAACATTCACCTCTTTTCATCAGTGGTGCATTTCACTTCACAAAGCAATAAAATGACTGGTTGTGATAATACTCATGTTGATATTTTTGGTCAGAAAAGGAGACATCAGGACTGAGCACATCAGCACACAGGTATTGATCCACCAATTTTAACACTCTGAGGGGGTTTAAAATCAATCTCGGAGATAACCCATAGATTTAGACGTGTTTACACTTATATTCACACATACGCATCGTCTAGTTTCCAGTTGAGCTGAACGGCGTGTCTTCGGAGAGTTGAAGGAAAATAGCAGACCTTGGGGGACAAACAGAGCAAATGAACAAAATACAAAAGAAGCTGCAGATTTTAAAGCCATCTGTGCTGAGGAAACAATGCTTAGCACAGGAAGATGATTTGGTTTATTATAAAAAGATAGATTATGTTGACATATACAGTGATTAGGCAAATGACAAATCCCTAATGAATATTTGTCATGCACAGAATTGTACAATATACATAAAATAAAACCACGAATACTTCGCTGCTGACCCTTATACAATACAGACTTGCCCTCCAGTTTCTTTCCAATTCATTAGCAGCTAAATTGTTCCATCATCATTGTTCTTCGTGCAATCATGTCCTCAATCAAAGCATAATACCGTGTGCTTCATTTCAATTCGCATAACGCTTTTGTGGAAGGTGAAAAAAAAAAAAGTCAGAGAGAACATCATTCCAGTTCATTCCTTACACCACTGAGCACAGAATAACAGGATCAGGAAACAACCAAGCCCAACTTGTCAGTAATTCAATGTCTTCATTAAAGGATCATGATCTGTTCTATGATTCATGATGGCCATGCAGGAAAGTCATGTAATTGGAGAGTATGAAAAGCGATGATTCTCTCAACAGGATTTCATCTCTGTTGTCAGACTGGTTATCATCGCAGTGTCACTTCTTCTTTCCCTTTCGAGCTGCACATCATCTACACATCAAAGTCATATTCCAGTAGTGCACTGCAGTAATGAATGCCCCACATTTCCGTGATTTAAATTTGATGGCGTGCTATTGGATTCTTCTTTTCCCACAAGTTCTTCAAATTCAAATTCCATCAGGTTTCTGAATATATAAAATAACCATGTTTGAACTCCTATCTAAAATCTTATAGATTTCTGAGATGAAAAGAAATGCTTTGTTGTTCATCAGTAATCCTGTCAACAATAAATTCATTTTGTCACTCAGGAATAAAAAGAGTCACTTGTTAATAGGTGTTTTCACTGACTTTCTATTATACATCATGTTCTCCTTTCTTTTTAAAGTACGCAGCATTTACATGAATAAAATACATAAGATTAATAACAAGCTATGTATGTGTTATCGCGTTAATGCATTAATTTATTAACGCCAATATTTATTTTATTGCACGTTAACGTGTACTTTGCAGTTCGGGTAGTAACTCAGGTAGCAATATTAACAATTCTGTCTGAAAAAAAAAAAATTCTGGACTGACACAAAACTTTTAAACCCCTTTATTCAAGACGATCGCGTCATTCCTCCATTTATCATCAGATCTGCTCCATGTGTTCTCTGTCCTGCTGTTCTCTAGCTGGTTACTTCAGTGCAGCTCCATCTAGTGGCACAGATGTGTAACGACGACAGAAAATCTAGTCCTGTATTATAAAATGACCCCCATTTTAATATCGTCCTATACTGTTTTTGAGTCTATACGGTAGTTTGATAAAGGACTTATTAAGCAATAGATGGGCAATGCTCGGAAATGAGTGTCAGAAGATTCTGTGCTCGTCATGATCTGAGAAAAAGACTTATGTCAGACGCAGAGCTGGAGAACACTCTGGTTCGATCTATATATAAGCTGAGTTTCATTCAGATTTTCACAATATTGCAAATATTATAGTATGTGATTCCAGCGCCGCCATGCTACTTGAACTAAAAATGCAAATATACTTTATTGATCCCCCAAATTCAAGTTTTGAGTACACCAGACGCTACAGTCTGGTGTACTTGTCCAGCGCCCAGCGCTCCTTCTTCATGTCCCGGTCCTGTGGTCCGAGTGTTAACTCCAGTTAACAGCCGTTAAAACCAGTATACCTCCACAATGGTAAATCGAGTGAGATATCTCCAGGTCAGAGGAGGAAACACCGATGAACCAAACTCCGGAACTGTCTCCTCTGAGAAGACCGAGCTCCCTCAGTCCGGCGAGCGATGGAGCCGACCGTCCCAGAGCCCGGTTCATCATGCGGACCGGTTGCTGGCGTTACCCCTGGCGTTGCCGGGCCCACCAGGTCCTCAGATGGCCACGGCCAGGTCAGCTGACCCACCCGGCGTGTAGACTGCTGGATAGTGGAAGCATGCCGCCGCTGCCACGTCAGGGGCTTCCGTCCCGGTTCAGCTGCAGCCCGGATCCAGTGGCGGTGGTTGCCGCGGGTAGCAGTTCAGGATTAGCTTCAACGAACCGGTCCCCAGCGACACCGTCCATGTCCGCGGCGGCACGTCTCCACCAGCCAAGAGGACCGGTCCGCACCCGCAGACAGCATGTCGACATCCGACCGCAAAATCACCACACACTGGGCACAAACTGGAGCATCCAGCGTCGCAGGGATAAGTCCCTCGGAGCAGAGTAGCCTCCATGCCAGGCATCGTCCGGGCAACGACCAGAATGCAGTTTCCAGAATAAAGTCGAAATGCAGTTTCCAGAATAAAGTCGATATGCAGTTTCAAGAATAAAGACGAAATGTCGAGAATAAAGTCGAAATGTTGAGAATAAAGTTGAAATGTTGAGAATAAAGTCGAAATGCAGTTTCCAGAGTTCCAGAATCGGTATAGTTTCTTTTTCTGAATAGGCGCAATTTCTGACACAATCTCTTCAAAGTACGAATACTTATTATAATACTGTGTCTATGTGATAAAAGCACATAGACACAGACATTATGTTGGTAGAGTAAAGCTGGTTTGAATAAATCTTTAAGACAACTTTATTGTGGAAAAGGCATTTCGACTTTATTCTCACCATTTCGACTTTATTCTGGAAATTGCATTTCGACTTTATTCTTGACATTTTGACTTTCTTCTCATAAGTGAGGAATGAAAAAAAAAAATCATTGCCCACAATTTTGATGTGTAATTTAGAGTCTAATGTAACTGGTCATGATGAAATTAAAGAATGATCATATATTATCATGAATTATAATTATATACAGTGTGCTTGCTTTTTAAATTTTAACATGTTGCATATAAATTAAAAACAAATTCTTTCAACCAAGAATAAAGAAGTCACATTATGACTGATACCAATTGAGAGCAGATAACAGATTTTCAAAGAGGAAGTCACAGTGTTAGAGGGGAAAGTTTTAAATTGTAAAACTTCTTAAACATGTAGCTTTTACATTTTAACCATTTTGAGCAAAGTGCCTCCACTTTCAGAGGTCCAAAGCAAGGTTATTATAGTTTTGAAATTTTCTTTAGCTTTTATTTTTATTTAGTTTTCCAGTTTGCTTTTTTATTTCAGTTTAGTTTTAGTTAGTTCAACAAGTAATTTAGTAGTTTTAGTTTAGTTTTTATTTTGAGGAATTGACTAGTTTCAGTTTAGTTTTTATTTAGTTTTAGTCTTAGTTTTAGTTTTTCTTCTTCTTGCAGTATGCAGCAGTTTATACACCTTTTCGACTTGAAAATTGTGGACATGCGCCCCCTAGTGGCCCCGCCATAACTGGAGGGTGCGGTGCTCCACCAACTAACCCAAACACAGCAGCGTGGAGGATCTGTTACTGATAACGCAGACATGTCTTGGATTGATGATGTTAGGCAGTGCCCTCCAGTTACAGATGAAGGTAGTTTATCGCTGTTTTTAATGATTGGTTATGGAAATAGAATGATCTATTCCCATAATCAAACACTAAAAACTGTGGAACGCTGGCTATAATTAACGTCAACAAGCCATAAAGATTATGCTACTGTAATGTTAACGCGAGCGGTAAATTAGGCTATGTGTTAATGTTATATTTAATTTATTTTATCATTCTCCTAAGTCATTCATTCATTCATTAATTAATTCATTCATTCATTCATTTATAGGCTTGTGCTAGTGCCGAGGGCTACAGTAGCCTCATACTGCTGTTCTTTCGGCCAGAATCTTCCGGGACTCTCAGCGAGACTATGAATAGTACGAGATTAAATGTTAACGAAAACTCACCCGGCTGTATTCATTTGGAACAAAGTCCTTTCTGTTGATATTTTTCACCCACGTCTTCCTAACTTCTTGTTCTGCAAACAAGGCAGTCTTCGTGCATACTTTCTTCTTCCATTGTCGAATTTTCACACCATTGTTGGCACAGTTTATGACGGAACATTATTCCCACTCGACCGACTCGACATTATAAAAATATATATTTGTAGAAAGAGAAAAACACTGGTTAATCTGCGAGCCGGTGAAAGTGTCGCTCTGTAGCACAACCCAGAAATGGCGGACGGGGTACTTCCGGGGGGCTGGCCCGAAAAGGTCTATATCCGCTATGCTGCCCCCTCTCTGGAGGGGGCAGCATAGCGGCTGCTGCAGGACAGGCAGTAATCTCTATGGCAGTGATCGAGGGAGAAAACGAAACGACAACGAAAACGAAGCTGAATTTATCTACAATTCAGTTTAGTTTTAGTTAGTTTTACATCCTTCATTGTAGTTTTTATTTAGTTTTCGTTTTTTTTTTAATTGTAGTTTTTATTTTTATTTCAGTTAACTGAAATATTTTTTCATTACTAGTTTTAGTTTTAGTCTTAGTTTTCGTTAACTATAATAACCCTGGTCCAAAGGTATTTTGACAGCTGACTAAATAGAAGTTAAAATGCTGCTTTAGGACAAATTCAGTTTATAAAATGAGCCTATTGTGGGTTACATAAACTCACCGGCCTCTTTATAAGGTAAACCTGTCCAACTGCTCGTTAACGCAAATTTCTAATTCAGCCAATCACATGGCAGCAAGTCAATCCATTTAGGCATGTAGACATGGTCAAGACGATCTGCTGCAGTTCAAACCAGCATCATCAGAATGGGGAAGAAAGGTGATTTAAGTGATTTGGATCGTGGCATATAGTTGTTGGTGCCAGACAGGCTGGTCTGAGTATTTCAGAAACTGCTGATCTACTGTGATTTTCACCACAACCATCTCTAGGGTTTACAGAGAATGGTCCAAAAAAGAAAAAATACCCAGTGAGCGGCAGTTCTGTGGGCATAATGCCTTGTTGATGCCAGAGGTCAGACGAGAATGGCCAGACTTGTTCAAGCTGACAGAAAGGCAACTGACCCTTCGGGAAGCACTGCCCCCCTCCCCCTTTTCCCTGGTTACTGTTGCTAGGTCGGACACTCTTACTGCTCCTGCATTAAGGACTGTGTTAATTAGCTATAATATGATTTAGACGCGAAAATGTCTCTCTGTTAGCATTAGCTCTGGTCCATAGTGGAGAAGTCATTGACACTATGGACCATTTTCAAGGGCTTCATTGTCTAAATACTTCTGAACTTAACAGTTTGATCCAAAGTCCTTCTTCTCCTTGATGCAAGCACTAGAAGCCAACGACTTTCAATGCAATTCACACAAATGTAAATAAAGACTACTAAAGTAGTCATTTCTGGCTGAGTAAAAGGAAAAAAACTCCTCTTGAAAAAATTGATTAAAACATGAATTCTAAAATGTCATGCATTTTTATGGAACAACATTGTGGGTGTAAAGTTTATCATCATAAATCTTTCACATTTCATTAATTACATGACATACCAGTTATTCTTTAGTCATTATATATCTTTTCCATATTATGAATGAGGATGAAAATAATACATTACCTAATTGCATGTTACTGATTTGCATCATGAAAAAAAAAGTATCATTCTATTTTCAGTGTTGAAAAAAGAGAAATTTTGAAATTACTAATGCATTGTGGCCTGTGGGGTTTTGCCTCACAGCATTTTGTAAACAAATGATCATTAATATGATTCCAAGCAGAATAAAGCAAACCAGAATTTTTTTACTTTATAATAATAATAATAATTATAACAACATCAACAACAACAATAATAATTTTTCTTCTCCTTTTTTTATTATTATTGTTATCATCATGATCCAAATTATTTGGGTTTAGCGTTCAGTTTTTAGTTTTCTTCGGCTCCCTTCTACAGTCCGAAGACATGCATGTTAAGTTCAGTGGTGGTTCTAAATTGCCTGTACGAGTGATTGTGAGTGTGCATTGTTCGTTTACATGTGGCCCTGTGATGGGCTGGCAACCTGTCCAGGGTGGACCCCTGCCTTTTCCTTGCTCCAGCAGATCCCCGTGACCCAGCATAGAACTACACGGATATGGATGAGGGATGGATAATAATTCATAGATTCTTTATGCATCAAATCATTTTTAAGCTTTAGTTGAAACAAGTGTGTCCTCAGCAATAACCAGACTATAGCCAAGTTTTATGTCCCTGTAATTTCTATTCAGTTGCCGTCTGTGACTCTGCCAGCAGATACAGCAGGACTAAGAGCCATCTATTAAGATCAAGGGTAACATCAGCCAGTGATCAGTGATTTGCTTTAATGCTCATGCTTCATCTCTGCAGTCTGATTGCAGCGTAAATGTGGAGAGCCTGTGGTCGCCCCTCTGTTTTGTTGTACAGGTGAAAATTATTTTACAGACTTATTCATCTCATATAAAGGGGACCATAATTGGACATGTTTGCTGCTACTGCACATGAATTCATTTTCTAGCTTGTGGCTGAGTGTGCATATACTGTAGATTCCTCCGCAGATCACTTTAAAGTCTTTGAGCCAGAGCCATATGGCACAATACATTGCAAGTAGTTTATTATAATTTGCAGACTTTCTTGCATGGTGCTTTGCTGTGACACTGTCAGTTTGGTTTTAATGGTTTTAACAATAATGCCACAACTTTAATAATTAGCCCTTGTCCCCCAAGGATGACATTGTTCATGTGATGAAAAGTTCACTTCTAAGGCTGCGTTACCTTCAAGGGACAAACATGCCATTCCTGGACTGAAAGTCAACCATGAAGTAGGCTACCACATCAGATGAAATTATATTAAGATGACCAATTAGATGACCGGACCACATCTGATGTTGTTTGATTGATAGGTAGCCATTGGCTCTGCTGGTCTGATGCGCTGGTCTGATGTGGGAGCTCTCAGTCGGCACATGGCTGAAGTAGCCACAGAAAATCGCTTCAGGACTCTTCCAGGCCAAATGTGCCGGGACCTGCAGTCAGTGATTGCAATTGGCTCCTTTGTGTGGAGCTGCACGAGCTGGAGCTGGAGCTGGTCGCGGCTTCTGCAGCCGCTGTCAGCGTGAGACTAAAATATTACCAGTTTTTAAGAAAAATGTACCTCTCAGTGTTGCGTATAGAAACCATGAAACATTAAAATAGTCTTTTCAAAAGTTCAGCCTTTGAGTTTATCCAACACAGAATATTTATTTTTCTTAACCTAAGCCAAATAAGATCAGCATCTGCTCTACCTTAAATCACTGCAGTTTTTCTTTCTGTTAACTTTGCATTTAACATTAATTGCTGTCAATCATTACAGATGCTTGAAAGGTTTTCAAAAGTGATGTTGACATGGTTGTCATAATTGCTACGGTGCATTTGTGTTGGATTTTGAGATTTGAAGATCTGATTCACAGCTATTTCCACCACTACAGAACACACCGATCCAAACACAACGAAGGGTGGGAGGAGGTTATATGCAATGACTCATTTAGGAGGATCCAAACAAGATGGTGGAAAATTTTCAAATAACAGGTGGTATCAACCAGTTTTTACTGCACAGTCAAAAACAGTAATTCACCATTGTCTTCTGCTAATATTAATCTGGTTGCTTCTCTGCCAGTGTCCCATGCTTTGTTTCTCTGATTGGTTGTATGGATATCCAATGGCTTCCAGAGGCAGTCTCTTCTGCATCTGTTAGTGCTGTCCTTTGGAAATCAAAGTTGAATACAGAGGAATCTGACCAGGCCACATCTTGCCTGCAGTGGCCAGTGGGCAATGCACTGTGGAATCAGAAAGAGTTCATTGAAGTTGCTACATGTATTATTTACACATTGAAATAGAAATAAAAATGCAAATATATAGAAAACCTCAATGTATTAACAGTCAGACACATAGATCTGCTAAAGAACACTGTGCTGGTGAGTGGGGGTGGTCCAGTAAGGTTCGTAATACCACTATTACCACTTGAAATACCAATTCAGAGTCTTTAATGCCAGAGATTGACACATTAACTTTTTCGTGATATGCTGCCCTCATTTGGTCAGGAGTGGTATTGCTTCATACTGTGGCTTTAAGGGTTGATCCAATCTAAAAGCTACTCAGAGTTGGTTTTAATGTAAATGTTAATGTCCCCACTGGAAGATCTTAAATTTAATTGTGGTTAAAAGTCAAGGATTAGAATTACTTTGCAGCTATTTAATTTGTCAAATGTAATGCTAATTAATCACAAATGGGCAAGTAAAAATAAACACATACATGTATGCACATAGTAAAAAAAAAATAGAATTTTAACATATTTGATGTAATGGATCACTCCTTCATTCAATTTAGTTGGGAAGAACAACACTTAACAATTTTCTCCTGAGCCATCCTCTAAAATTGGAAGTGGCATGCCCATATGCTGCATCAGGTCTTAAAAGTTTTTACAAATGCATTGTTTGAGGTACACTACATTTTTTAGATATATTTACCTACTAACCTATTTCTAAATTTTCTTCCACAAGGTAATGCAAGAGTTTGAGAGAGCTCTTTAAAAGAAAGTGAATTGACGTCCCAAGATGATGCGTTTTGCTGATGGGATATGCTCTAAATCCACTCTATCCCATGATACTTGATATACTTTTGAAATATTTCTAAAGCGATATGTGCAATTTCAGGGAAACAAAACTTGTTAAAACAGTGGGATTCAAAAGGGTGAGATATTAAACAAACAGTAACTTTAGGAAAGTATACAGCAGTTGCACATCATTGTGAAAACTGGGGAATGTCGTACCTTATACTGCAATAACCAGTTTTACAATAAGGAATGTGTATGAAATACATATTACAAAGAAGCAAATAGGGAATGTATTTGATAGTTAATGCCTCAATTATAAATACTTATTGAATTGTTTAATTATCTATGTAAGGAGATCATGAAAAAGAAAAAAAAAACTGGCAATGAAATACTATTAGTGATTCATCAATGATCAATTATCCTGAAGTAGATCACATCCCACCTTTCCTTAAGAATTGTTCCTTTTTTTACTCTGATCTGAACACTGACCTGCTCAAAATGGTAACAACTCATTTAGGTTAGATTACTCCAACCTTACTCACTCTATTTATGTCCCCTTAAGTAAAGTAAGTAATTACACAGTAGTTTCTAATTATGCCAGGATTATAATACCTTTTACCATCTCTGTCCTGCCGCTGAATTCCTCCCCAGGAGATTAAGTATTATTTCTGATTCTGATTATAATTTCTGATTCCCCCCCAAAAAAATAAAGCAAAAAAAAAAATAAAATAAAATAAAATAAAAAAATAGAAGTGTGACACAAATTAGTTACTCAGGAGTGATTCATCAAGGATGGCATCATTTTTATCAAACATCAAACAGCAGAGCTTAACATTTGGTGACTTGTAGAAACAAACATAGTAATATCCATGGCAAATCCTGTCACAATTTGTTATAAATCAGGACTGCTGATCACAACTAATCACTGAGTGGATTTTACCTGTAAATAAGAAATAAAAACCATGGAAAGCTCAGTTAAGTCATGGGTCCCCGTCCCAGGGGACCGGCCCAGTACCGGTCTGTGGGTCATAAAATAAATGAAATATTATATAAAATTAAACAATAAATGACTTCCAAAAATTTCGTTTGATTTATTATCTGAGTCTAAATGATGTCTTTTTTAAATTTTTTTAAATGACCAGTTTCCCTCCATTACACCTGTCTATGACTTACTCTTGACACATGACAAGACTACAAGACCCGTGTCTCGGTCATGGGGCAAAATGAGTAAAAAACAAACATCTTCAGAAAGCTTCAGACGCTCCTAATAAAGTTGCACGTGAATACACAGGGTATTTACGTTTATTAGAATATATATAAAATACCACAGTTTTCATTTAATTTTGTTGTATTTATCTGCGGCACATTTTACAGACTGGTCCGTGAAAATACTGCCTGACATTAAATCGGTGCGTGGTGCAAAAAAGGTTGGGGACCACTGTGCTAAGTGATTCTATGTGGCATCTTTTTTCATATTCAGTGAATATCTCCTCGCCATCTGCTCACTGCCTGTCTGGTGAGCTCTGGCTCTGTAAAACGAAGAGAAACAGAGTCGGGGGCAGCTCCCCCAGCCAAACCACAACAAACATAGCTCGGGCCAACCACTGATGGGGGTAGGGTTCATACTAATGCACATAAAATGGGGGGGGGGGGGACGCTCCATGTTTTGTTGATGTTTTGTTTAAATATCAACAGATGCAATGTCATCCAATATTCACTCACCCTACCTTTAAAGAGCTTGTAACTAAACTTTGTAAATCACTTGAAACTTGTTGCATATTGCCACCTGCCCATTACCTTAAAGCAGCCTTTCTCAACCTTTTTTCAGTCACGACACCTTTCAAAAGTGAATAAAATCTCACGACACCCCAGAGTAAAATATAATCCAAAGCCACACTGCATGGCTCTGACTGTAAATGCATACGTACCGTTTATTTTGTTGAAATAACCTGAACACGATAACTTCATCAGAGTAGAAAAAGCTTCTTTTCATCCGTGATGTGCTTGCTTCCATCCATCATCCTTGTATTGCCTCTTTTTAGCCTTATCGCTAGCAACTACCTTTGCGACCTATGGTGCAGATTTAGAGCTGGTGGATGAAGGCTTGCATGAAGAAGTCGGCTTCTCTGTGATGTTCCGTTCCTTTTTAGAAAACGATCCATGATGCTGCGAAAAAGTTCTCTTTGCTATCTGTGAAATAAAATTCCAGTGGTTAAATATTATGACGTAAGCTAACTGGGCAGTCACGTTGACCTTGCGCTGACCCTGTACTGACGTTGACATTGGGAAATGGGCATGTGAGACATATTTTTATTATTAATTTCATGTCCAATTATGTATCTTATTTATTTATTTATTCATTCATTCAGAGGCAAAAAGTATGTATTTATGTATGCATTCATATATTTATACAGTGCTACCTCTACTTACAAAAATAATTGGTTCTGGAAGTAGTTTCGTAACCTGAAAATTTCTTAGTAGAGACACGTTTTCCATGTAAATGCCCTAATCTGTTCTTAGCCCCCCAAAATTCGAACCTTAATTTTTTTATATAAATTATAAATAATACATAAAATGACATAAAAAACCTGTGAGAAATACATGTTAGAACTACAAAAGCACTCAGAGAGCGCAGACTGCCACTAAACGCAACAATTATTGAAAATTTGATAGTGAGCCAGAATCTAGGATTTCTTCCAGATCACACCCAAAAAGAAATCAGTTCTTCCTTTTCACATTTCTGACAACTCCTGAAAATTTCATTAAAATCCATCCATAACGTTTTGAGTTATCTTGTACACAGACAGACAGACAGATAAACGCCAGCAAAAACATAACCTCCTTGGCGGAGGTAAAACTTATTTGTTTACCTGGGTTGCTAGGTAACGTTCATACAGACAAGGGGCCCTCCTAGCCAATGGGATACCAGGAAGATGCTATGCTAAGCGATAGCCAATAGCAGAGCGGCTCGGACGCACCGCTTTCAAACCAAGATACAGCTATGTTTATGTTCGGTAAACTCTGGGAGCTGCGAGTAGCAGTGCGTACTGTATTTTTGCCTTTCGTATCCTGAAATTTCTTCCGTAACGAGAGGCAATATTTTCTCTTTGTGGTGTTTCGTAACCTGAAAATTTCGTATGTAGAAACGTTCGTAAGTAGAGGTACTACTGTATATGAAATGTCAGAATAGGACATTTTTTTGACGACACCCCTGAAGCAGTCAGATGACACCCCAGTGTCATCCGATTGAGAAAGGCTGCCTAAAAGTGATGCACGCACCAGCTGAACTTTGAATTTTGATAACTGAAAGCCAAACCCAAAAAAATCCTTCAGATTTTATTCAGTCCAAAAATGATATATTTAAATTTTACAACACAGTGTGCAACATTTACCTTATTTGACGGTGAAGTTTATAGAATTACCCATATTGCCTCAACTCCACTGTAATTACACACCTAGTGAGGTCTGGCTATAAATATCATGATAATTGGTGTCATGAGCATATGAAAACTACTTTGTTATAAACCCAAACCCACAGCTGTGAACAGTAAGTGTCCAAGTGTGCAGTGAGATTTTGTTTTTTTTTTTTTTACCTTAACTTCAGGCTTTCGAACATCTCAACCTATTAGACTGTAAAGATCTGATAAAAAATGCTCACTGCGTGTTTTAGTCACTTAGACCTCATAAAAAATTTCCCAGAGTGCAATGAAGCGATCAAATGAGGCAAGTGGATGACTTCTTCCATGCCTGGCCAGCGCTCTCACATTCGACAGCCCATCAACAGGCACATTTGCGCAGGGGGGGAACACTAATGGTGTGATTAGGCTGGAGGAGATTCTCAAGGCCTTAGAAGGCGGTATACATCTTGGCAACAAAAGCCGGTGGAGGTGCTCAACCTGCTGTTTTGCTGACTTTTGTAATAAACACAGAAGTAGAGCGGGGCTTTTTCTTTTCCAAATAAACAAAAGAAACAAAAACATACCAACACTGGAATCTCAGCTACATTTAACATAAGCAGCATTTCTTGAAAGTAAGAAAGCCATGAGGCAAATCTTTTAATCCTTTAGAATCAGGGCAACAATGTAAGCCAATGGACAAAAGGATGGATGAGGCAGTGTTTCATCCATTAGGGTTCGAAGGTCCAGTCCAAGCTGAACACAGTAAAGCTATAATTTTTGCTTTCTGGAAGTTAGAATGAGAAGACTATTGGAAAAAATAAAATAAAATATAAAATAAAAAAATAGAAGTACAGTAATCCCTTATTTTTTCATGGTTAATGGGGACCGGCGTCCCCTTGCGAAAATCAAAATCCGCGAACTGGAGCTGGAGCCCCCCGAGCCTAAATAATATGTTTAAAATATGTTTAAAAACTGCAAAAACGTAGCGAGGCGCTGCAGCGAAACAAGACAAAGGCTCAACTGTGGTCTTTCTGTTACCTTCACAGCCTCTGGTCTCTGAACCGTAGTAAAGAAACCGCTGGTATTGTGCTATTTATGGCTCGTAATTAGCGGATAACACGCTAACAACAACAAAAGAAAAAGCATTGTTTTCTCTGCATGGAACAGGTACATTATTCTGGCACTGCAGGAACTTGTAACATCTCACAGGTTGTATTGTTTGGCTCCTGTCGGTTAACAGAGAATGTAAATCTATACACGCTGGGCTGCTGTTAATGCTCACTCCACTTTTCATCTAACCCCTTTTTCTTTCTGCCATCCCACAACACACACACTCCATTGCCCATAAGGCTACCTTCTTAAAGGGGCCAGGCTGGCTCACAGCATTTCTTCACTGTGAGAGAACGCACACAACATCCTGTGATGTTTCCGCAATTTTTTATTATATTATATATTTCTGAAAAGTCCGCCAATAACTAAAACCGCGGAACTTCGGCAAGGGATTACTGTACAGAAGAGTATACTGTATTAGTATTTAAGTATATTTCATGAAACCCCTCACTGTTAAATCCAATGTTCTGTATGAGTTTCTGTCAGTTTTAAAAATATCAAAGGTGATCCATTCAAAATGCTCATCCAATCCGGTACAAAAATCTGTCAGAGTCCAATGTAATTTCCATTTTTGCAAAAAAAACAAAACAAAACAAAACAAAAAAAAACATTAGCACCCACCTCTTAGATTGGCCTTTAAAAAGAAATCATTTTAAAATTTCTGTGATAACTTTAATTTTACATTGTAAATAAACATCTGTTTAAAGCTTACAGAGGTCACTGTAGAAGTAATAAATCCTTTTTCTGACATTTTACTCCTGTTACTGACAAAATATACACAGAGAATCATCAGATGACAATTGACATTAGTTCTGGTTGGAAAATAACAGTTTATAACAAATATTTGACTTTAGAACATACCATTGTCATCCAGTAATTCATTTGTAGTTCCCATTTTAATATACAGGCGGCCGTTATGATATTACTCTACTTTATAGTCATGGTCCTAGTAATTCTACTGTAACTCTCAGTGCAATTCTGCATTTTAAAATGCACCTAAACCACAGAAAACAAAAACCCAGGCGACATATTTACCGGCAGTCATTTCTACAGTCCTGTTGTGCTTTATTGTTGCGTGACAAAAGTAAGCTTTTCTAAGATCTAAGTAGGTCTTCTGTTCCTTTTCCTTACTGAGCTACGTCTTTCCTTTTATTTCTCAGGTATCATTGTTTCCATGAGGAAAAGGCAGGTAGGTTTCCAGTTGTTTTTAGAAATCACGGTGCACCACAAATGCTGTCGACAGCACTTTCATACAATAGCAGCTATGGGGAAGGGGAGAAATGGATGCAAGTTGCCACACATGTCTTTGTCCATTGTACTCACTTTTCGCTCCCCCATGGGCCCTCCACAGTTGCTGGCATGTGGGACGAAATCTTGGCTGGAGACAGAGACTAACTGGAGGAAAGCACTTTGATGACAATCCAAGTGTTACTTGAGAGGAATCACTCCTTGAATATCGTTTTCCAACTATCTCCCTTCACAGTAAAGTGTGTGCGATGCTTTGTTTGAGTAAAAACAATCATGTAAAAGAAAAACAGTCGTGGGGAGAAGCTGTCCTTCAACCATGCATGGTGCAGCAGTGGTCAGCATTAAAAACAAAGCCTGTGCTTGAAAAGGTGATGCTGCTTCGGTTGCAGGAAATCTGGACAGAAAGTTGATAAGGGAGTGACCTCACAGCTGTCGTCCATCTTGGCTAAAATGCCTCCGAGCAGGGCATGAAACAAACTGCTGTAGTAGATCTGTTCTGAGGCCAACAAGACAAGGCTGTAGCATTTCTACACAAAGACTCCTAAGCTGTGACAGTGGATCCACATAGCCTCAAAGCTATTGCTTTAAATAGGGAAGTATTTTTAGGAAACATGCCTCGTTAAATCACAGATAGAATCGTGGTATATCGAACACTGCTTCTGTGACACTATACTTCTACAGTATCTTAAAGATGGATGCCTCCCTGCTCTCTGGGTGGTCTATTTTTTTTTTTTTTTTTTTTTTTTTTTTTGTGTATGTAAGCCATAAACACAAGTTTAGTCAGCGGTCTTGTAAATTTTTGCATAATAGGGAATGTCACCATCCCAACATCTTGTGCTCTGCAGGAAGTAACTTGGCTCCCTGGTGCTGGTCTTGTTTAGTTTCCATGCTGGCATGCAATCTAATGAAAGATATGCTTGTAGTTTTTCCCTCATGAGCTAGTCTAATGGCAGGCATATATTTGTGCAATGAAATACTTCGACTGACTGTGTGGGAGGACGAGACGGAGAGGAAAGGGAGAAGGGGTAATTGTTTCAGAGCTTGTTATACCATCACTGAGTAATAATTGCTGTAATTAGAGAGAACGTACATCCATCTCCTTCAGATCTGCTGATGGAAAAAGGGATGAATTTGACAATAGGGCAAACAGATTGTTTTGTTGCAAAGATTATTTAGAGTTTCAAATCAGATGTGGGGCAAATCTCCTTGGTATTCAAGCAGTCTGTGATAAGAGTCTCTGGCGATCCATAATGTTTGTCTGCAGTAATTAACTCGAGGTGGAGATTATGGGATATTTCTTCTGCAGTGTGTGCACATCATGCAGAATTCATATTCTGACCTAAGCCCAAAACAATGAGCCTCCATTTAAAGCTTCTGCTCCAGCTGATGGAGAAGGAGTTTGACAGCTATCAAAACTGAACACTAATCTACCCAGCTGGCACTTGTCATTGATATGTATTTATGGCACCGAACATTTTAATGCTCTTTTACACTACAGAACAAGAGAGGAAAGAAAATAAGAACCAGACTCAAAGAAAAGGTCGTTCTATTGACTACCGATGTTCAGGTGATCAGAGCATATGGGGGTTTCAAAGCCAGCATCTCTTCAAAGGCTTGTGTAGCATTGTCATCATTCTGTTCCTGTACTGTGTCGGGCTTTAACAACAGCATTTGCATGTGAAAGGATGTATATAAAGTTCACACTTTAGCGCCTTTAAAATTTCAACAAAATGAACATTTGAAACAGGCAACAACATGAAGAGAAGGAAGTGTGATTTATTTCATATCATCTGCACCAGCCACTTCATCAGTTACACCTCGCTGAGGTTAGACCCCTTCCTGCCTTAAGAATTATCTCAGCTTTTCATAGCAGCGGTCCAATCAGGTGCTGGAGAGATTCTTGAGCGATGCGGGTTCACGCTGACATGATAGTGTCACAAAGTTGCTCCAGATCTGCGAGCAGCACCAGTCCATCTCATCACAAAGGAGCTCTGTTCTACCGGACTGACATCTGGTGACTGCGTGGAGGTTTTTTTTGGGTGCAGAGACCTCTCTGTCACGTTCATCAGGTCAGCCGGAGATTATATAAGAATCGTGATGTGATGTGTTGTGCTGCTGAGCTTAGCCATTAGAAGATGAGAACACTGTGATTATAAAGTGACTGACATGGACTCAGGTGCGGCATGCACAATCGGAGCTCAATGTGCCAAAAATCAAAACAAAAAAAAACAGCAAATCCTAAACATTTTCTGTCAGCACTCAGAGAATCAGCAAAATGCTATTGTAAAATAATGCTATTGCTATTGTAAAATAAAAACCTATTGTATGAGTATCTTGCAACTGGTTTAATTTATGCTTAAAACTTGAAATCTATTGTCCAGAATCAACATCACAATAGTCAGATAGATATAAGCAGGACTTGCAGTCTAGCTAACACAGCTGTGTTGCATCCTCCACCATCTGTGGAAGAGAAACACTTTAATTTCTTGCTTATCTCTTCTTGTGTGTCGAGGGTTTTGGGGAGTTGTGCCTGTCTTCTAAGAGAGCATGGGTAATCGTTTACTGGAGCAGTTTATAAACCCCAAGGAGACACTGTATGTGATATTTCACAATACAAATAATCTGGAGTTGTCAAAAAGCTTGTGATTTTTTAACACTTTGGAGGTTTTGATTTTTTCAAGCAGCGCTGGCCTGGAAGAGATGCAGTCGAAGCAGGAATGAAAAGCATTCAGATGTAAATATAGAGGTCCAAGTCCTCCATGATTGAACCCTAGCAGCTTTGGAGAACAATTGTAAGTTGTGTGTGCCACTTTCCAGTTAATCCATTATAGATCCATCAGCCACCTTACAGAGGCCACCTCTCGTGTTCACTAAGCGCTGCCCAAGCTAGTGAAAGGGTTAGACTGTAGAAGCTTGTGCTATTAACAGAATTAACTCCAGCTAGGAGCACAGCTCAGGGAGAACACACCAATTCCATTATCTCAGCTGGACTGAGGCCATTCCCTCTCTGCCACTGCAGCCAAGTGCTCCAAGCATGGACCGTTCCACAGCAACTGTACAGAGACACAACATGCACCAACTCTAAAATGCACTCCATCAAAGACCTCCTGCTTGAAATATTCATCTAGTTAGAAAACCACATTTAGATCTTTAGAAGAAAAATAAATTAAAAAGGTACAAATCTTTAATTCATTTCTTTCTCCTTTTACCGTGTGAATAAAGTGAACTATGGTGAACCCAGAAATGTTGCTACACTTTAAATTACATCAATACCTTTCCCCTGGACATTTTTTGTTTTCTTGTCAGCTGTGCTTACTGCAGAATAAATAGAAAAAGCAGTCTGGATAGACAGCAGTTTGGAAAATTAAATTAAAAGAAAATATTGTAGTAAATAATTGATAGCCCTCAGCTTCATACCTCAATGATAGTACATTAATGGGGAGACCATTAGAGAAGTAGGTCATATGATAATGACTGTGAGGATATTTGGATTATTAAAGGTCACAGACTATTAAAAGGGGCAAAATGTGAAGACAATAATTGAATTAAATAATCAATAAAGGCATATTATGTTGCTGGGCTTTAAATGAAGAGCATCACTCAATTAAAATTAAAATCAGTTGACAAACTTTTAGAAACTCTGAAGAGAGAGACAGGGAGGCACATTCAGGTATATGTAACTTGACAGTAGTTTCTTGGTACACAAATATGTTCAATATCCAGGGTGCAGAAATGCTCCTTCACAGTGTTGTGTTCATGCAGTACTCAAGAAAAGTAATGTTTCCTTGTTACTTGCTACACTTTGCAAAAATACTATTTGTACTTTGCTCATAATTCTATGACAAAATTCATTTGTTATATTACTCAATACATAACCTTCTTTTGCACCCGCAACATTTTGAATAAAGTCAAATTTACGATTATTATGAGAGTAGCAAGTTCACGAAACCACAGTTTCAGAATATCTATTAGAGAATGTCTCTATGTGGTACTACTAGTCCTGAGAGGATAGGATTTCATGCTTAAGACTAGAGGGTTTGTTTCTTTTTTGTTTGCTTGTTTTTAAACATCATCCCGAGAATACGTTTATAGTTAGTAATCCAGAAATCAGCTATAGACACATAGTCCAGCAAAGAGTCCTATATATACAGCAGTCATTCCCAAACTTCAGAATACCAAGGCCAAATTTGAAATGTGAAAAATCTCTGCGGCCCATGCAAACCTTTAAACTTGTCACTTGTCATATTAAGTTGACAGTAGAATAACACTCAATCGGTTTGTTTTGTTATTTCTAAATATTTTTAAATCATGTAATACATATTTAACAGTAATTAACAAAATATTTAAAAAAATTGGGAATTTAAAACATATTTGTTTTTTCATGACCTCTCACAGCCCACCTGCAGTACCACGATGGCCCACGGCCCACACTTTGGGGATCACTAAAGTACAGTTTACATATGCACCACTTGTACTTGACAGTAGCATTCCTGTCATCTTTTTTTTTTCCCCTGACAAAATCAAAGTAACAGGCTTATTTCCAACCAATAATTGTGAGTCTTTCTGTCTCTTTGTTTAAAGCTAGCATGCCTTGTTCATATATGCACTTTACAGCACATCATGTTAAGTAATTAAATAAGTTCATTACTTTACATCATGTAAAGTAATTAACTTATTTAATTTCATAGTAACCATAATGTTGTTGCTGAAATTTTGTTAGCAAACGATAACACTAATCGTTAGTGAAAAATATCACATTATTACAGTAATGCATTACTAACATTCCATAGTAATATACTGTTTCTGTAACATGTAACGCATTACTGTCCAACACTGATACTGTATTTCTGATATTCCAACCTCAGCCTCATACTGTGTTCAGATGCAGGCACACTCATTCTGCCTCCTGCTTTTCATTTGCCATTTTATCTGCAAAAAAACACCAGCTAAAATGCAAGAAGTAAACACAGAATTCTAGATGGGAATGAGTCAATAGTAGTAATTATCTGACCATGCAGCAAGATATTTTTGTTTGGCAAAAAATCTTTTTTCCAGTTAAAATCTGGTAGGTGTTTTTTTTTTTTTTCCAAACAAACAAAAGAAAAAGTTAAATTTATTTAAACGTACAGACCATGATATGGTGCAGTAACAAGTGAAAGACACTGAAAATGATCCATAATTCTTGGTCCCTGAAACACGTAAAATAAAAAATAAAAATAAAACTAAGAAATGAAGTAAAATAGATGCATAATATATTTTAGATTGAAACATAAATAAATACATGAATAAATTCAAAAGAAAAAAAACTAGAAATTTTACTAGAATTGTCATTTGTCATTTTCATGTAGAATTTAGTGTTTATTACTTGCATTTTAGAGAATAAAAAAGGTTCTTAAATCAAAGTGGATATTAAATAATATTAGCAGAGTGTGTGTATGTGAGTACTCGAAACTAGATTTTTAATGTGAAAGAGAAAGTTAAAAACTTAAACTGTTTTTTTTTTCTTGTTGTTGTTTTAAACAGTACATTACTAAATTTTTGATTTCCTGGCTATTTTAAGAATAAAAGACATATCCATGATACATTTAAGAGTTTACCATGGACTTTGATAAGTAACTCATATTCGAGAAGAGGTAAACAAAATAATATTTCTAGATTTTCTCTCGGAAAAGAGTTCATTGTACCTCAACGGGACCGGTTAAAAAAAGGCTTAATAATAAAAGATTTTAAATCTTGGCAAGAACAAAACAACTTGCAGTGTTGCTCACATACCCCTTGACAGTGAGACCAAAAAAAAAGAAAGAAAAATTCTCCTGTTTGCTCTGTGTTTTGTTGCTGTCCTTGGTCCTTGGTATTGCCTCTTTTTCTTGTTTGGATTTTTGAGGTCTTATTCCAGATATTACTTGGGCTGCAGAGGCTTAATCAGCTGCTTTCACATGTAAACCATTTTCCTGCTGCGATTACTCATCATTGCAGTTGCTGACTGTTAAGTGCAGCTTTACTGGCATAAACAGCCAAGCAGCTCAGGATTTGAATTAACATGAGGAATGTTTTTTTTTTCTTTTTCATAAAAATAGGCTGAGTCAAAAATCAGGCAGGTATAAAGAAAGACAAAATGATAAAAGACGCTGCAGGCTACAATTAGTATGATGCCGTTTTTCAGTACAATAGACACCAAAACGAGGGAAACCATAATATAGCATGACCATAATTGTGGAGGAAGCTAATAATAATGTCAAATTTTCCCAAATTTGTATTGGACAATTCTGTAGTAACATTCACTAAAACTATTCAGCAGTCAATAAAGTACACCGATCTTTATTTACACTACATCTTCACTCTTAGTGTATTTATAGACAAGGTTGCAACTCAAAGTGCAATCAAGTGCCTTTTTATTCTGAGTAAGAAATAAATCTCTCCAAGATGAATCTATCTATCTATCTATCTATCTATCTATCTATCTATCTATCTATATATCTATCTATCTATCTATCTATCTATCTATCTATCTATCTATCTATCTATCTATCTATCCTATTCCTGCACTGATGTTCTTACTTTGTGTGTTCAGGTCAGATGTTCAGTTTCGTCTTCCTGTAGACCCAAACACACGCTTGTTCTCATTTGTAAAGCTATTCTTGGTCTTTTTCCAACTTATCAGCAGACCTACATCCTTCCAAAAAGTACAGGAAGTTATTGTTCTCATTCCAAAGACTTATTCCTTTTATCTACCCCCAGTGCCTCGCACTGAATTGGGAGAAAAAGGCACGTAAATATGCTTGTCTCTCCCTTCAGTCTGCTACACCTGAATCTTATGGAATGGGTTTAAATCAAAGATTTCTCCACATTTTTGAGGTTTTGTTTTTTCAGCATTATATATTTTAAATTGATATGTTTAATACGTTCTATTTATGACATTGATGTCTATATATATTGTGTAAATAAATAGAGACAGCTTTCTTCTCATACAAAAATGTCATGGGACATACTGTATGTATTATCACTGTGCACCTGGCACAAACTTTGTGCATTAAGAAAGGTGTTAAACATGTTCACAAGACTGCTTTGCCTTGAAAAATGTAACTATGTACCAAGCTGACAAGAGCTGCAGCAAATGAGACTGGTCCACCAGGTAGCATTATATCTCCTTCAATGCAAGGAAAGGATAGAAAGAGATTGCTGTGATGTCGGTATAAAATTACTATTGCTCAAAATGTCTCAGCTTCATTGCCATGTCTGAGGAGGCAAACAAAAGGAAGCTCAAAATACAAGCCACAGCGCTGCAGAAAAGCACCTGCACAGCCACGTAACATTTGGTTGTGTAATTACAGAGCTCCACAAACCGCACCGTTGAAGCATAAATGCCAACGACAACGTAGGTCCCATGTGTCGGCTATGTGCATCGAAGCATAACTCGCACTTAAGTCTCTGGTTTCATTGTCTCACCTCCAAAGAGTTATGAAACAGCAATAACCCAGGCTGACGTAGCTGGCTGTCAGTAAAGCAAGGTAGTACTTAGGACACTGTATTCTCACGCTTTCTATTCACCCTGTACATATCAGAATTCCACTTGGAGTCCTGTCATCTGCAGAAATAGGGACTCGGGTGACTTTGCTGACTTGGAGTGTTTCAGTGAAGAACAAGAGGCAGAGCACAGAGAACTGGTTCCCAACTATATATGTGGCACTGTAAATGATAGGAGGACCAGGAATAAGCTGAAGAGGTGGAGATGATGGATTGATGGAGCACACATATGTGGGTGTTTTACTGGGACTGGATATGAAATTTAACAGTGAGGCTGTTTACAAGAAGAGACAGAAGTCCCTACTTTCTGAAGAAGCTTTGATTCTTTATAGTTTTCAGCAAGATGACCTGGAGGACCTGGAGATATGCAGACAGGTTCTCAGCCAACCCATCTTTTCCTGGACACAAACTTTTTCAAACCCTCCCCTCTGGAAAGAGGCTCCGGTCCATCAGGACCAGGCCCTGATGCCACAAAATCAGCTTTTTCCTGTGGGGCTCAGCCTGCTGAAGAGTGCTCCAGCAATTTCTTTCTATATGACGTTATCAGTCTCTTTCAGTTTTGTGAAGGAACTCTTCTTTACATTCACTACTACAGTTCATTGAGGCTGGTGGGCATTTGCTTATGCACAGCCCTGCAAAGGTCTTGAGACATCATTTATTTGGGTTTAGGCACTTTGACTTCACTTTTTCTTAGATCTTATTTTCCAGCCATTCTGTTCTTGATATGCTGGTGTTTTTAGGATCATTATGCCATTGCAATTTGAGATCTTTAGCTGTTGAAAGAGATGGCCTCACGTTTGCTGTAACGATACTTTGGTATACTCAGGAGTTCATTGACAATTCAATAAGGGCAAAGTGCCCAGATTTCCTGGCTTCAAAAAAAACCCAAATCATTACCCTTTCATCACCACGCTTTACAGTTGCTATGAGGTGTTTGTGCTGATATGCTGTGTTTGGATTTTGTTAAACATGGTGCTGTGCATAATGGCCCCATCTCTGTTTGGGTTGGTTCGTTCTGTCCAAAGGATATTATTCCAAAGGTCTTGTTTTTTTGTTTTTTTTTTGATTGCAACTTTACAAACGCATGGGAATTTTAGAATGATCCATTCATTGCTTGTGAATGACCATTTAACCCTTCACTAATAAATGGACAGAAAAGATCAAAGATCAATCAAGTGCGGTTGAAAGGCAGCACCTTCCTGCTACTGCTCTTAATTCCTGTGAAAGTAGCCAGGGTGATTGTCACTGTTCTCTTACACGAGACGCTCGAGAGACAAAGACATCAGGGGAGCTACTTTTATCACAAAATGCATAATGCTACTCAAACCATTATCATATCTTCTTACTCAGCATTATATAGGCCAATATACTACATTTGCAAGAAATGAGAAGCACAGCATTAGTGCTTATGTGAATGGCCGAATGAAAAACACACTGTAAAACTCTTTATGGAACCAAGAAAAGGTTCAAATGACCTATAAGTGCAGACCATTTGCCATTTACTACAACCATAATACAGCAATTCTAACAAAAAAGAAAAAAAAAAATCTTACAGCTGGGATGAACAACCAGGCACGTGTTTCTTGGTCTTTCTTCATATGATATTCCTACTTTGATGTTGCATTCGTATTTGCTTCTTTTCTTATGAGCCATACAAAGTAGCTGCAGCAAACTTTATTATGCTGCATGAGGCTTACGAGCCACTCAATGAGTAACATGGTTTCCTCAATTCTTTACACACTGTTTCTCAACTTTAATAGTTTTTTGTTAAATAAACAGTGAAATAGTGTATAATATCAGTTTATTGTGGTTACCCTGGGGTTGTATTTATCTTGTTTTAAAAGGTTGTCCATGAGAGTCTCGGGAGTCCATGAGATTTTGAAAACATATGAACAAGTACAGCATCCTTCCTTCAGACTGTTCTCTAAGCTACAGCAAAGAACAGGAATGGCCAGTGTCTGTTTGGCGGACAAGCCTGATTGTATGGTGTTTTTTTAAAGTACAGCTGCTTTCACAGGTGATTTGTATACTTTAGTATTGATGTGAGAGTATTTACTCATTTGTTTGCTATCAATTTCAGATAATTTAGAAAAGAGAAAGCCAGGCTTCAGGAAAAAAAATATATTCTCCCCAACCTTTAAGACCCAATAAAAACCAGATGATTTTTCATTATCTCCCACTAAGTAAAACCTTATAACTGAAATAGGGTGTACTTTTATTTTCACTTGACTGTACACAATATACTAATCAAAGAATACATTATCTTTACTCATGAAAAATCCACTAATAATATGTTACATAAGAGTACAGTCATGATCTGTAATAGGATTAAATAGATCTTTTAGTCCCCACCCACTTTATTCCCACTCACACAGTTTGAACTGATTTTATGCTGTAGTTGCATGCAGTACATGAAGAACTGCACAATCTGCACTATGTGTTCTGACTTGGAGAGTATGCATGCTCCGGGCTAACTTTTTGTGCAGATACTTTTGCATTTGTTGCAGACAACTTGGGCCTGTTTCAGAGAGGAGGTTAAACAAACCTGATGCTCATAAAACGTCATCGTGGTGTCATGGCTGGTTTGACTGCAGTAAACTATTTGGATCTTCGATATACTTTCCCAAATGAAATTTTGCAGATGTCTCCAAAATGTGCCTTATACATATGATCAATTGTGTGACAACATTAAACCTGTTTCGGATTCATAAAGGAGAAGAGACAGAGAGAAACTCAGGGTATGTGCAAACCTGCTCCTGACCAGTCAGTTACCATGGTAACAGATGACCTTTGTTTCTAAAACTGCCTTAACTGAACTCTCTGCTCGGGGTTAAGTTACCTCACTTTGTGAAATGGAAAACTCAGTTTCCCTGAGTTCAGGTTCAGCATACTCAGAGTTTCTACATGACCCGCTTTCTGAAACGGACCCCTGATAATTCTTTCAGATACATTTTCTCACCTGGTAAACACGACCTCATCTCTCTCATGATCATTTCACCTCATTTCTCAGGGGTGTAACACAATAAGGACAGACACAGAGGTCAGTTCTGCCCACTGCAACAGCATTGCATAATGACTTTTTGGCCCAGGACTGCTGCTTTAAGCTTAAAAGTCCAATGCGCTATATCTGCCTTCTTTTTATTTATTGATTTGGTTTTGTTTTGTGTGTTCGTTTGGTTGCTTTTTAAGTTAAATAGTACACATTTTCCCAAATATCATGTAAAATTAATATAAGTATTGTTCTATGTCATTACATTGTCTTTTTTTATATTTGTAAAGGGTTTTCCAGTGTATCTTACCAGAAAAGAGAGAGAGTAAGATAGGAAGCACTGAAACATTTATTGAACATTTATACAATTCAGCCATGGCTTATCATGGCTGCCACTTCCTTCTAGGTCATTTCACCCCGTTAAGAATCTTCCAAGGTAAAAATAAGAAAAAGAAAATCTACTCAACCAAGACCCTGCACTTTCCTACCTTCCTACACACCTGTTTCCACTTCGCTAGTCAGTGTCCTCGTGTATCACTGATTCGCTGATCATGCTTCCAGACTTTACAAAGTTTGATTTTGTTCTGTTTTACCCAAGGTAAACTTAAACCAAACTAAACTACCACTTGGTTTTAGATGTCTGTCTGTTTTTTTCCCTCTGACCCACTATCCCCCACTTGTCTTTAGAAAATTTAGAGGTTTTTTTTTTTTGTGTTTATTTTCAAGTTATATAATTCTTGATTCCAGACAAAAAAAAAAGCATTTCACATAATAATCGGCTGTCAGTTTCTCTGACAGTGAAATATGAACAAATGGCAACATTTCCATATATTGTCAATAAATCACGCATTTTCCAACAACTGATGCAAGAGTGCACTCCAAGCCAAGACAACACCATTGTGATTTACTGAAGACTGTGCTGGAATTTGCATTTTGTTGATTTCTACCATCTGATCAGAAAAGTTCATGTCATGACCAACTTTTGTGGATGTTGTCAAAACATGAATATTTCTGAATATCTACGTTATGTGCCTCAGGCTGTGTCTGTTGAGGATTCTTTATCATTTGTCATTATACAGTTTATGAATATCATTGAATGGAAATGTCACATTTAAAAGATGCTGTACAGAGCAGATAATAAATTTTATGAGCTAAGTAGCAGTGTTTCAACTTCAGATGGATGACAACTTAAAAGGAAAATAAGATTTTGGAAAATACTAATGCAAATGCTTCCACTCAGGTGCACTGCATGGTGCAATTAAGCAGTTTCTATCCACTGAATCTCTGTGGCAGGTATAAAAATGCTGGCCAGATGATTCTCATTTGTATCAGGATGGGAAAAGAAAAAGGAAAATAGTGACTTAATGATTAGAATTATTTTTATTTTATTAGTTATTTTACAAGCTTCAGGTTAAATGTGACAGGAGCTTTATTACAAAAACCACTGAAGTTATACAAGATTATCAGGACTCAAAAGCACAAGACAGCAGTCCAGCAGAGTAAAATCCAAGAATTGTGTTTTAGAATGACCTAGGTTTGTACATAATCACTCCAAACAAAGCTAACAAATTCAGAAAGGAAGTTCAAGAGGGTTTGCAACCAGGTTAGAATGGAACATGGTCACCATTGGACAGGCAGGGTCCAAACAAAACAGAGAAGCATGAAGAAGAAATGCTGGAAAGCTAGCATGGCTAAAGCAAGGAATCGGGCACCAGGAGATGGGAGAACGGAGCCTAACAGTGGATTCACATTCATGTCTTGCGTGCATCATCTGCGTCCATCTCCATAGACTTTGAATGGGGTGATGTCATCCATTGCCAAACTGAATTGTGGGCTCCATGCGTCTCGTTGATCATGTTGCCTCTGGCAAAAGTTGGGGGATTTTCAACTGTTCCCTCTTTGACGCATGTATCAGTCAGTTGAGTTGTGGTTTCACAGCTAGAGCTAGTCAATGAAGTTGTACAAGAAAGCGGGTCAAATTCAAAGTATGGAGCTTATTAGTGTAGCAAGCAGCAAGAAATTTGAATGGTTGTTATTGGTATGACAAAGAAAAATCAGAAACAACACTTCTTCTGCATTGCCACAATGGTGCTGTGTGAATCTACCATTTGACTGTTTTCAAAACTGTTTTTAGCATACATTGTACTGCACACTTGTGAGACAGTTGTTGTTAGTACATAGTATGCAGCTATTAATGCAGCTTCGGCTGTAGTGCTGCATTGCATAATGGGATATATACACATAGTACAGATTGTCCATTTGCTTGCATATATGATGACATATACTACATTTTGGCAAAACCTGTGTACCCTAGCAATATAATATAATATGTGAGTTTCAAAATGGCCTAAACTCTGAGCAAGCGTAATAAGTTATAAGTGTAGGTCAGTGGTCTCCAATCTCGGTCCTCGAAGGGCTGGTGTCCTGCAGGTTTAAGATGTTTTTGTTCTTCTACACACCCTGATACAAGTGACTGTGTCGTTAACAGACATATGCTGACCTTAAAGACAAAATTAGGATCAGGTGTGTTAAAGCAGGAAAACATGCAAAACCTGCAGGTCACCGGCCCTCGGGGACCGAGATTGGAGACCCCTGATGTAAGTCCTGAGTGCAGCTGAAGCAGACAAGCAATCAGGGATAATGGAGAAATGGGTCAATCTGGTAGAAGAGTGAAGACAATGACACAATAGCCATTTCTCAATTCCAAGAACGCAAAGTCTGGACTTCTGCGCTTTGAGGTTCATTCTTCCTAGTTGTACTTGTCGAGTATTTTTCTGAGGACTGAAGGATATGGTCCTTTAATGCGACTCAGAATGGACTCCTGGCAAAAGCATCTGTAACTGTTACTTTATATGTTTTTAATAGGTTTAAAATATATAAATATATAACGTTTGTCATAGGTGAAAAGAAAAAAAAAAATCAGAAGACGTCAAGGAAATTTTTCTAATGGCCTTCCCCCAAAATCTGAAAAACTGAACTCATGGTCATATTTTAAAAATAATCTTTTCTTGTGCTTGTGTTGATAGTACAAAGGGAACACTGTGACTGACTGTGGTTGGTCTGGAAGATCCTGTGTATAAAGGACAGAGCTTAGCTTTACCATGCTAACCATGGGAGTCATTTCATGTCTCCACCAAAGCAACATTGGAGACCAGACGTCCCACTACACGTTTCACCTCAGTTCAAACTGGAAGAGTCCTGAAATGATTTCCATTAACAGTTTAACTTAGCCACATGGAGCTGTTGGCAAAAGTGAAGCCCGGAGTGTCTTCAGCCGAGTCGGGGAACAACTCCACGTTGGACGGGCAGCACCACATGGCTAACAAGTTGAACTGCTCATGGTAAATTCTGTCAGGACTCTTTGAAGCGGAATTATGCAGGAACCTGGCTGGTCTCGCTACGGCAAAGCCCATGGTGGACTGCGGCTTTTGCTTATGGTAAAAAATAAATGAATATAAAGTAATATGTCATCCTGGACTAGCAGAAGCTAAACGAGCCAAGCTAAAAACCGCTAACTGATGGGCATGTTCCAGCTGGCTTCTCTTGCCTCTTTGTAACATGGCACTAAGCAGTTCAAGAAAAAACAAGCTTCAAATGCTTTCTGTATTGGTCACGAGACTGGAATGTTGTGTCCAGTATTTACAGTGAATGATACAGACAAGTGGCCCTAATAGAAAAAGGTTATTAAATGTGGGCTTCACACAGCAGCGGAATACCAACACTCCAGCTTTTGATGTGCCTTTGTTATTACCAAAAACAACCAATTAGATTTCTTCCTGCTATCTACTCAAATAAGTTGGGTTCTGTGAAACATTTCCTCCATCATGCATTACAGTTCCATTGGGTAGAATTAGTTGTGTAATCGCAATGTGACTGGCTGACGCTCATGTTGAAGAGTGAAACATTGAAAATTCCCCAACTTTTGACAGAAGCAGCACTGCCACCATAAGGCACAAAATCAGAAATTTATTTTGGTGATGCTTGTTGCCACCCCATTCAAAGGTAAACAGACAATGATGTCATTTTGGTGATTCAAAAGAAAAATAAATACTTTAGAAAATACCTTTTTTATATCAGCAGGTCACATGATCTAGCATAGAATCACAATTACTTTCCAAAGGAACTTGTTTCCCTGAGCATAATGTAACAGGCACATAAAGGAGTTAAATGTTTGTATAACTCAACAAAGGTTTCTATGAGTCAGGCTGAAATTTTTAATTTACTTCTCCTTTGTGAACTTGTGGACAATGGCCTTTCAGTTTAGTGTGGGTTTCAATGTCGAGTTATTGTAGAAATAAAAATTAAAGCAGTTCTGGACATGCGTTGCCATTATTCTTGGAAGGGTTTATAGTGAAAAGACAAAACATAGCTTTTCATGTGAAAAGCTATTAGAAACATGTGACTGGATCAAATCACATTCCAGCTGAGTTGCACTGACATTTTCAAATACCACTTAAGATGTTGTGCCAAACCTACAATAAAAAAAACGCAGCTAGTGGCCTGGGAATTCACCGTGACGGTTGTTTCTATCAATGGGAAATAAGTCCATACAAATCAATACCTTATACTAATGTTAAAGATGTTGTTACATTGACGCTTAGACCATAAATCAAATAAAATAAATCATGGCTGAATCCTGGATTTAAAATCCACCTAGCTTTTGCTGAAGATCCTAAATTGTCATACCATAATTTCTGCATCAACATCAGAGTGGGTCCACTCTACTATTGCACATATGTTTGATGTGCACCAGTTGAGTGGGATCTGCACACCATTTTAACAGCATCAGCCTGACTGCAGGATGGTGTATTCACCCGTTATATTGCTCGTGGAGAAAAATGCAAAATGTCCAACAGCTGATGCTGACAGTTTATAATGCACATTGAATCAAGTGTGTGGAAATCATTAGAGCTTTATAAGACAGAAGGGACAAAAATCAATAATGCATTGATTAAGTACATTGGACACACAAAATATCTTAACACTCATCTAGTGAGATGTCATGAGTCTGTGCATACTAATACAGATGGCACAATCCAGAACATTAACATACACGGTAAAGACACTTTTTACTCTCATAACATAGCGACAGCTCGGTCAAAGGTCATTCCAGCATCTACTGGCGGGTTTCATGCTAAAGATGAATCCCTTTGGTGGTGCGATACAGTACATACACCAGAGCCTACAATGATGAAAAGATACCAACAGATAAATGATGTTCTAAAAGACAGCAACTGTAAATTTTTCCTGAGAAAATGCATTTATTTGATAGTTGTTGTTTAAAGTCATTCTTTGATAAAACAAAAAAGGAAATGCTGGTTCGGGCAGGCATCTTGAGGAGCATTTTATCTTCGTTCTCACCCTAATGCATGGTTTATTTGAATTACTTCATCCTTATCGTAGGTCTTTTTAAAGAGCAGAAGATATTTGTCTCTTACAGGGCCTTTTGATGTCTCTCATCCACCTCTCTGCCACTGTTAAAATCCCACCTCCTCCTCAGCTTCAACCTTTGCGTTCTCATTCTAATGGATTGAGTTATGTTCATTACCCTCAATGTATCTATATACGCCTTATAAGTAGTGATTGATTAGATCAGAGGCTAGACATGAAAATACAAGTGATTACTTACCGAAAAAGCATTTTGTCTTCAATTGCTGCCTAATGGAAATATTCATATTTAAATTTAGCCAATCTCTAAAAAATAAAGGCATGGAAATATAATGTAAAATGTATGTGAATATAGTTGTATCATAAGGCAGAAATACTCCTCTTCTCATAAATGGAGAACACAGATATATTGGTAAAATAAAAGCGCAACTCTTAAACAGGTAACCTCAGTTGACCGTACTGTGTAAACAAAAACAGTTGGTCAACAGTTCAGGATAATATGATTGCAGTACATAAACACTTAATTAGAAAGATGAATGCACATAAAATTAATGATGCAAAAACCATAAAAACTGGAAGGCAGGAAAAAGTGATACGGTCAGTTGAGTCATCCTTCATCATATTCTCTACAAGTGGCTGAGTATTTGTGCCGCTTACAGTACAGTTTGGGGACGGCAGGGTGCTGAGTCCTCCGCCCCTCACAGTGATGGGCTCTGATGTTCTGCTTTGCTGTTGGCATTTCACTGGCAGTGTTTTCGGTCCACTTGTCCCTTTAGAGGGATAAGAATCAGTGAATACAATAGAAAGTTATTCTGCATGATCTCCTTCATCCAGTAATGAAACATTTGAAAACTGATGGGAGTGGACTTAATTATGATGCCCCAAACGAAAAGGAGCTATGGGTCACTGAGTGGTTTGATGAATATGTAAATGATGTGAATAATGATCTCTGGCCTTTTCAGTTAACAGCTTTCAACCCAGTCAAAGACCTGTGGAAGTTTCCGGAAATGTTTGTTTGGCACCAAAATGTCAACATTTTTGGATAAATAATCTTTCCAGTTTCTGGTAGATAATGAAAGACCTGCAATTGCCAAGCTGCAATAATACTTTCCTGGATGTGACCTAACACCTTTTCTAGCTATTTCTCTTGTAGTTCATCTATCGCTAGATTTGTGGCTTTGGGACCCACCCACCATTTACCCACCATGTAAATACATTTACAACACATTAGTCCGTCAAATGGCAAACCTTTGCACTATATTCATGGAGCGTGTTGCATCCTTGTTGCCGTGCAACAGATCTTCAGCATGCTTTAATACGTAATATTCGCGTCCAGTTTTAATGTTTGAACTCATTACAAAAGCAGCATATTTACTTTTGCTCCTGGCTGTTGTTAAAACATAAACAGTTTTTAAAAAATAGAGCCCACAGGCAAGGCGAGAAGAAGGGAGAGACAATCAGGTAAGCAATATAAATCTGGGTTATAATGAAGCATGATCACATACAATTCACCATTAGCAGTTCAGGAGTGTTTTAAACAACTCTGCCTTCTGGCTACAACAGCTATGTAAAAGATATCTGCTCTCCTAACATTTTCCATTTGCGGGAATGAAAAACAAAAACTTTTTGGTGAAAAGTAGTAAAGCCGAGGAAATACTGGAAAAAGCTCAGTGTT
The DNA here is from genome assembly GCA_018398805.1 of Hirundichthys speculiger. Classification (NCBI taxonomy): domain Eukaryota; kingdom Metazoa; phylum Chordata; class Actinopteri; order Beloniformes; family Exocoetidae; genus Hirundichthys; species Hirundichthys speculiger. Next base: position 3,052,563 of record JAGFBZ010000606.1, on the reverse strand, counting down.
GCTGTGATATTGTGACTTGTTTACAATATGCTGGAATAAGACACAAATTTATTATCACTTGTTTGACACATTGCAAGTGTTGCTCGTCGCGACACTGAGAGGAAAATAAGCATTCGAAAGTATTTTCTGAAAATACAGAACGAAATAATGTCTTTGTTTCTTTTTTCAGAGCAGGCATCAAAGCGAGAAACAGACATGCGAGCCAGGCAACGAGAAGAGAGAGCAGCTTAGACTGCAGCCTTTGAACTGCATTGTTATTTAATACAGCACACTCCTTTGACATTCTCTGGAACATACATGGGTAATTCAGCCAGAGCAAGATCAAAACAATAAACTAAGTTGTCAGAGAATCATTTTGAGGTTGCCACTGCAGGTGTCCCTAGGGGAAACAGAGGAAGATCCAGAGAGGAGAAAAAAAAGGACAGCCTTATAGAGAATCAGTGACCAACAAGCTCATATTGCCAGATAGATCATTTTAAATGTGATTACTTCTGAACCCTATCTCTCAATGGGGAAAAAAGTCCTAATCTGGTGACAAAAAACATTAAGAATACTTCTTTTTGAAGTTTAGAAGTGCATCTCCAATAAACGCCTTGCTGTTGGGAAGCTGATATCTTGTATAAGAAGTAATGATCTCATTATTTCCAGGGGCCAAATGTTTGATCTTTACCTCACTCAATGCAGTCACCCTATTTGTGAACAATTTACCAAATATTATAGAAGAGTTAAACTGTAATAGAGTCTTTGATAGTGGCAGAAAAACGAGAATAGTCCCTAATGAGGCACACTTAAGTAGTCCAAAAGTCTGCGCTTTGTAATATTGTCTTTAATGTTTTCAAATCAGCAAACTTAAAAAAGGAAAGAAAAAAAAACAAAAAGCACTAGCATCCACAATATATAATCAGAGTTCACGTGCAAGGGAGAATAGGTTTTCTTTTACAAAATCCCAGTCTTACTGGCAGCAAGTTATATGTTTAAACATGTGGATGTACATTATTTTAGTTGGACAAACTGTGATTGTTGCATGTCCCAAAATGGATTGGCAACCTGCTCCAGTGGGCCCTTATGAGCCTGGATGAAGCGTATGGATGGATGGATGGATGAATGGATGGATGGATGAATCATGTCATCACAGATCAAACGTTTAACAGATTTACACTTGGTTCACACTACAAGCAAAATTCCACTGCAATTTTGACTTGGAAAAGATCTGAGTTGGAAATTTAGGTTCACATAAACAGCTACTGTTGTCTTGTGTCAGACTTTCATGTGAATGCAACAGTCCTCCGAAACAGAGTGCATGTGCACAACATACCTGCAGAGTGTGTCACTTCTATCAACGGCGAAACACGTCATATTTATGAGACCATTTTGAAGGAGAATTGATTGAAGCAGAATACAAACAGTTCAGAATGAAAGTGATCACCGCCGTTAGTGGTGACATTTATCTCCAGAGGACAGGAAAGTCTTTCCCAGCTATATGGGAAAAGTTCAACGGGAAGAAGATTGATTTTTTTTTTTTTTTAATTGTGCATACTTGCCTAAAAGGCACAACTCTAGTTTTCAGTTTTGCACGCAGCAAAAATGTAAACTAGTCAACATTGAAATGTCCTTGCGCAAATGTAGAACTCTTTTTCAATTGTCTGAAAAGTCTACTAAATACAATCATCAAGAACATAAGCCCTCATTCGCATTAAGAGCTTTAATCTTTTGTGATTAATGGACTTCCAATCCTTCATGAAGTCCAGCAAACATGTGAATGTTGCACTGTCAAACTGCGCATGTTGTTGCGATGAATAAAGCATTTCTCAACAGGCATGTAGAACTGAGAGCAGCACCTTTGCAGGTAAAAAACAACGGCATTCATAGAATGTGTCTTGGGTAAAAAGCTGCATGGATGCTGGTAAGCCTGTTCTTATTCACCTCACATGACCACATATTGGAAATACACTGTATCTGACACAATATGACTCTGAAAATTGGAATTAATGATCGAATGTTGGATCCACACAGCCCTTAAAACAAACAAACAAACAAACAAACAAACAAAAAAAAACAGATATAGGTCATAACAGCAAAAAAAGATTGGATGTGGATAACTTCAGGTTGGTAGCCTGAACGTGGGGTAAGAGAGTGCTGGGTGAAAGTGTGTGTGTGGATGGGTGAATGTGGGTTCTTTTTACTTCCCGATCATCTGCAGCAGTCAGCAGTACATTTAGAGTTCAAAGAATAGAGGGTTTTCACCTACGTCACGTTTTGGTCAGGGACCCGGATGTGCCGCCATCTTGGAGGTACTCAGATGTAAACACACCGCTGGATCAATGCAAACTACCGTGGATAAAGGATGGATAAACCACAGAAAAGCTCTTCAAAAGGCGTTACAGACGCAAAAACATACAGAGAAGGACTTGGTCCACGGGAAAGGGAACGATATTCTGAAAAGTCACAGTTTGTCGGTGGTGCCGATCCGTATGAGTTAGCTCCCTCGTCTTGGAGCAATGACGAGCTGGAGAGCCTCCCTTCGATTGCATATCCCGACATCGTAAACTACCTGGTTTTCTTGCCAAGCCCATACACAGCAGAAGATCTTAAATCTTACAAAAGTTTGGAGGCCTTTTGATAAAGGTCAGACCTTTTACCCGGAATACAATGAGAAATATAGCACATTGTAGCTCTACATTTTAAGAACTGTGTGCTAGTGTAGCTAGGTGGTAGCTTGATATTATCATTAGACTAGAAATTAAGAGCTTTTTTTTTTGATAATTGTTCATGTGTGAAATTAAAAGCTAACAACATTTCACTTAACTTAGCTGACACGAAATGGGCCGAACAAATTTGGATGTTGTCCAGATTTTTGCCACGCAGGTCTTGGTTTAGCTTTGCTAACCACAAGCGCCTCCTTTCCTAACCGGAGATGCTGCTTTTAATCTCATTGTACTTATGTACAGTGACAATAAAGGATTCTATTCTATTCTTTTCTTTGACAACTTCTGGCATTGTTCTCCCTGATTTTTAATAACCTTTGGAAGTCTATAAAACTCCAAGTGTCGCTCACGGTCTGTCCGGTTGGTACAGCCGAAAACACAGCAATAATTTACCATTTTCAATGAAGACGTCCAATTTACTCCAGTGTGTGCGCTGTTTACGTTGCTGCGTGCCTCCAAGATGGCGACTTCCGATTGGATGACGCGCTGATGACGCTCCGTGAAAACCAACTATAGGGAAAACCCAAGTACTGTGAAAATGGTATCCTCTGGGTGGCAGCACTGGTCTAAACCTGTCGTTACTGCTGCATTTAGGGTTTTTGCTTATCGAGTTAACTGTAACTGTGTATCGAGAAGCTGGACTTCACAAGAAATTCCTGGCTATGTTCCCGTTAATTCGGCAAGGAACAGAAAAGTGGTGATACTGTCTACTTCTACTGGAATGACTGGTGGAAGGAGATGAAGACGTGTCTGCAAAGCCCCAGATGAATGTGAGTTCTGCCTCCTTAAGGCCCATTTTTACTTCACGTTTGAAATGGATACGGGCAGAGTCTTCTGTCCGTCTACTGCGTTGATTTGTCCATGTTTTGGTATGTAGCCTCGATGCTTGATGTTATGGACAAATGGAGCAATACAAGCGGAAGTTGTGGGGGTGGTAGTAAGCTTAGTGAGTCAGCTGTCAATTAAATACAAGAAAATTAAAATGAGAGAAAACTTTAAGAAGCAGCTGTGAAAGCTTGTCTGGAATTATATGTTACAACTCTGAGGCACCGTGATAAGTATCGCATTCAAAACAGTTGGGACGACTGTCAGTTTCGCGGGTGGGCATATTAGAGAATGTACTGACTCTCATTTTAGTGATCCCTCACTCTACTGCTGTTTTCGCTTTCTCTGACCCCCGAGTGGCCCTATATTGCAACCTCCTCAACATTTCCCATGTTTGCTGACGTCAGTAACTTGATTCGTCACTGCCCCCTGATGGATGCAGTGGGAAACAACCATACAAACGCTAATAATCCACGGAGACCACGTTTGGAGCGGACGGATTTACAAATATAAGAAAGTGGAGTATAAATGGGCCTTTGTGTGTGATATTCTAGGGTAGTGTGGTTGAGTCTGTTACACTGGATCAAACACATACTCTGCATTAACCTTTTTCGTGTTGTGAGTCTCACTTGTCAAAAACATGTTTAGGCTAACTGGAAATACTAAATCCCACCTAGCCTTCATGTACATTAACTATAATATAATTTGATTTCTAGAAGTATTTTTAGTCGGGATGCACGATAACTATTGGGCCGATAATTATCGGGCCGATAACAGTAAATTATGACGTCATCCCGATAAGTCCGATATCATGATGAATAACCCCGATAACATATATATTTTTGTCAACACGACAGTGCCTCGCTCCCTCTGAGCCTTGAATGACCAGCAGTGAAATTTATGTTCAAGTTACGTCGGCATTATCAGAAAAACGATTACTCAATAAAGAAAATCAAGAATACCCCCTCATGCCAGAAAAAACCTTGTTAACTCGATCATAATTTTGGTAGTTGCTAACTTGAATTGATATTCGCAGTATTTTACCACGTTACACATTAAAAAAAAAAAAATAGAAAAGGCTGAAAGAATGTCTAGCAAACGAAGGAACGTGGGAATTTACATTACATCTTGAATGCAGCATGCAGCACAGCGTGTTGATCAGAACAAACATGGTGGTGATGGTATGGACTTCATTAAAGTTTCAGAAGAAGATAGTGGGGTGATTATTTGTGACAAATGCTCCAAGGAAATTCCAATGAGGCGGGAAGCACAAGCTTTAATACGTCAAACCTGATCAGCCACCTTAAACGTAACCATCACTTCCATGGAGTTTTGAAATCCCGCTAACGTGAGCTAACGCTAACGTGAGCTAACGCTAACGTGAGCAAGCCAGCGGCAAGTCTCCCCTCCCCTCTTCTCTCCCTCATCTCTCATCTCAAGCTTCCATGAGATTAAAAAAAAAACAAAAAACTACTGAACCTCTTTTACTTTGATTAAAGGTATTCATTTAAATGGAAATACAAGCCAAAATCCTTTAAATATAAATCTTTTTCATTTAGTAATTCTGATGCATGTATTTCCATCAGTTCAAGGAGTCTTTATTTTTTTATATCAGTCAGTAATGCACCTTATTTAAGTTGATGTGAGATATCAAATAGGTTTGTTTGATAGCTTTACGAAAATGTTTGAGAGGCTTGACAATAGTTTTTCATAGAAAAAAAAAAATACCTGTTCATTTAAAGAGTCAAAACTATTTTTGATTTTGTCCACAGTATTGATGTAATGATCTTAGGTATATGTGTGTATCGGGTTTTAAAAAACTGTTATCGTGCATCCCTAATTTTTAGGGGTAATTCTGTCTAATAAATAAATCAATCTAATTTATGCGTGTGTATATAAGGGAGAATGCGTGTGACAGTGAGAGAAAGCTGCTTGCTTTGTAAAAGTACCTTGAGTGGTTCTTGGACTAGAAAGGTACTATATAAGCACATGGTTGTTGTTGTAGTTGTGATCTGAGTTTCTTCTCCTTCCACTTGTTCACTAACTATCATGACGGTGAAACTTTCTCTTCCTTTGTGTTCTTTTCCGAGCAACCAGAATTGGAGTTAGACAAACATATATTCTATATATTCTATTCTATCTATTAATTTTTGCAAGCCGTTCAAATGCATTTGCAGTTGCTTCATTTGATTCATGGTTAATTCCAGTGAATGTGATTGCCCAGTCACATGTTTTGGAGAGCAGCCGGCAAGAACTGAGCTGATTCCCAAAGGTAGGTAGAAATAATTGTTTTGGCTCTGAACCCTCGTTTTGTGTTAGCACATTTGGTGGTACACTTTGATCTGTATAGAGTAGCCCATCGTACAACTGCTAGACATTGATATATTATCAGTTTCTGCTTTGTTGAGCAGAGTCATACATTACATAAATGTTTAAATTTGCAATAAGAAGTTCCTTGGAAATGCTGGAGATAGTGCTTAGACATTTTCTGGGAAAGGTTTGTTAGCCTTTTGGAATTTCAAGATTTCAATGATGTGAGTATTCAGTCATATTTTGCATACTCTTCTTATCACAGTAAGGTATGATCAGTGCCTTATCAAATATTGATCTGTCCATCACAGTTGAGACAACATTGAGTTTCCACACAGATTGTAGTTGTCTGTCATTGGGACCTATATCAAGATCAGCAAAATTTATTGAACAAACAATCTTTAGAATTTGCTAATTTCAGCAGCTTTCTTCACACTTTTTTCCATATCAAGTTTTTGCATTTGTTTGAATAGTAGAGCATACAAAAAAATGCATTGAGATGTATATAATCACTTGTAGAAAGCAAAATACACATCGCATCTCGGGCAAGTTCAGTTTGTATGTCCTGAAATACATTCAGGCAATCTTTTTATCCACGAGTACAACTTCAACACTCAGAGAAGCCCTTTGTGATTTTGATTAGAGCTTAATTATAAATTTCTTGGCACAGAGTTCTGGCAAAACCATAAATTATATGTGTGTGATGGGACAAAGATTTTCCAATGTCAAAGTTTTCAAATTTGTGAATGTTATAACTGAAACTTGAGCAGTTTGCTTTGGTGAGTGGCAGCACATTTTTGAGCATTGCTCTGCTTTTTCCCCGTTCGGTCCCACAGTCCAAAAGTATGCATTCCAGGTTAATATATTGATTTAAAATTTGGCCATATGTGTTAGCATAAGTGGGTGAAATTGACTTTTTCTCTCACCTGATGACAGCTGGCACAGGCTCCAGCCCCTAGCAACCCTGCAGCAGGTGTAAAAATGGATTAAGGAATACCAGGAGCAGGAGGTGGTTCTGGTAGATGTTTATGTTGCTTTTCAGGTTGCTCTTTCCTATTTAACTGGCCCCATTCTTCTATGTGTTCATTAAAGTAGTCTTACAGCTATTCATTACTGTATGCTATTTACTAGAAATCTGTTCACTTCTCTGCCATGCTCCTGCATTACCTCTGTTCTAATCTCTTTAAATATCTTAATCCTCAACACCGGAAGCAGAACAAAAATTCATCATCTGTGTTGTTTTTACTGCAGAACCACTATGCTACTTTGATGTAAAATATTACTGCGTGTCCTCAATATGTAATGTCCTCATATTACATTATATTATCCCAGATTAAACCTCTGTCCATTATGTGCAGTGTGGAACACCAGCCTGGTCAGTTATTAATGACTTCCCGCTTACCCAGCATTTGCTGGCCCTTGGGTTTCTACAAGCACAGCTCAATTTCAGCATTCATCCTCTCTGTCACCGAAACCTGTTGGAACCATTAATTCAGAGAGACTTTTATCTATATAGGGAAAAAAAAGAGAAGGAAAAAAAAGAGAAAAGCCTTGCGATAGTGACCTGTCCCTGCTTTTCACCCAAAGTGAGCTGGGATAGGCTCCAGCAGATCCCTGTGACCCTGCACAGGAATAAGTGGGTATAGATAATGGATGGAAAAATAAAAACATAAAATGAGAATTAAAACACTTTTTTGCAAACTGGAACGACAGTACAATAATGGAATAATTTCAATTCAATTTTCAATTCAATTTTATTTGTATAGCATCTGTTACAATGTCAGTTGTCTCTAGGCGCTTTACAGAGACTCAGAGCATGACCCCCGAGCAAATACCATTAACTAAAAAATAACATTGAATCCTAAACAAGGATAATGGCAGGTAAAAAACTCCCACAGAGGGAGAAAAAAAACCTTTAAGCCAAACAGTGGCAAGGAAAAACTCCACTTTAAGAGGAAGAAATCTTGAGCAGGACCTGGCTCATATGGGGGGACCTTCCTGCCGAAGGCCAGCCGGGTAAAGAAAGAAACGAGGGGAGACAGGACAGAGAGAGGATGTAGGACAGAGAGAGGAGAGCACACAAATGACTAAATATAATGACCATATAAACATAAACATAAACAGATGCAGGTAGCAGCACTGAGATGAGATGGTCAGAGGACCAGGTCGCCGATCACCACGACAGTCGGCACCCCGAACACATCCACGCACACAAGTGGAGGCAAACCCTGGGATGGCCAAAGGATGGAACTGCAAGTCAGCATGCAACCCAGGAAACTCTGGGTTGCAATACACAGAGAAAAAAAAGGGGGGGGGGCAAAACAACACAACAAACCACAGGAAAGTAAAGAATATGGAGGTGCTCCCAATTAATTATGAATGAGCTGGAGGAGGAGGAAAGGGAAGGGACGGTGGAAGAGCAGTAGAGATACCACTCAGTAGATCATGTTGGTGTCCCCCTGCAGCGCAGGCCTATAGCAGCATAACTATGACGAAGCTGTGATTAAGACGAGCCTACTAAGCCTAATTTAAAGTTATGCATCCAAGCAAGATTAATGCATTCACTTTTGCACAGCTCTTTTAAGGTATTTCAGTTGAGATGACATCTAGACCTCAACTAGGTCATCCCAACACCTCAACTCTTTCAGTTTTCAGTTGTTGTGATGAAGACTTGCTTCTATGCTGATTATTACGCTGTGGGATTACTCAGTTTCAGTCAAGCTTTAGCTTTTAGGCAGAGGGCCTCACATTTGCCTCTGGAATACTCAAGTGTACAGAGGAGTTCATAGTCAACTCAGTGACTGCAACTCCAAATCATCATCCCCCCACCACCATACTTGACAATACTATGAGGCATTTCTGCTGAAATTGTACATTTGGGGCCAATTCCAATTCCTCCCTTAACCCCCAATCTCAACCCTCGCCCTTAACCCACAATTTTTGGCCCTCAATTTTAAACCTCGAAAGTGAGTGTAAGGGCTATCTTGTGATTTAGAAATGGGACACCCCTTGAGTGCAGTTACGTCTTCAGACTGAAATGTATCAGAGCTCGTGTTGTCTCTGTATTCCCTGAATTGACACAGGGATAACATTGAAAAGAGCGCCGTATATTTTTTAAATAATATTAGCAAATAACACAATAGAGGATACATTATTCAGTCCTCCATCGCTACACAACAAGGTATACAAATAACGTGAAGCCGGCCGGGACCACCGGTCCAGCAGCCAACATTGTAAAGTAAAAAAATTAATGTTATGCAACAACGATGTTAATCCATGAAAAAAGTCTCAAACAAAGACAATAAGATGGTTTTGTAACATTTATATCTTTAAGAACTAGGAAGATACTTACATTTGTAGTTAGCTTTTTGTGTCGCCATCCTTTTTGAAGATGTCTTGACAAAATTACCCAGTGCCTTCTGGGTAGCCCTTACTTTCAAGGGTGGTGTCAGAGAATCTCAATTTTGAGGGCGATAGAGCCCTCAAACTTGTCCCTCAATTTGACATTCTTAGAATCAGGACAGCACTTGCACTTAGCGGGAGCGCGCATTTTTGAGATTGAGGGTTGAGACTGAGGGTTAAAGGAGGAATTGGAATTCACCCTTGGTTTTCACCAAATACGATGAATCATGAAACACTGGACGTGATGGTATACTGTCCTTTGTGCCAATAGATGGTATTTCACATGAGGTTAGCCTTGATGTTGAGAGTGGCATGGGAGCTGTACCTCATGGTTGGGATGGGAAAGATGTAAATTTGGGACACATCGTCAGTAGTATTCCAAGGAATCACAGGGTGTTTCGGCCTTTAATCACTAGACACCCTCATCGATGGCGGCCAGCGACAGGTTGATCACGCCCGCGCTTGTGCCCCATGCCCAATCAAAGGTGGTGTAGGTGGTGCAGCCCATGGGACTATGCAAGGCAGGGGCGTCCTATTCCCTGAGTCAGGCCTAGTGCTGACCGCATACCTTGTAAGCCCTCATCGTGGAGGGCTCTGCCCTGGGTTCTCAAGTGGGGGGTGGCGGAGATTAATAGTGGAAGGGGGGGGGGGGGGGGGGGTCATATTGCTGATCTAGGAGCCCAGCAAGGGTCCTTCCTCTTCATCCAGATCCACTGGCTGCTTCTTTCGGCCGCTTCAGAGAGTGATCTGACTGTCTGCCGCAGAGCCTGTCCGTGGATACCCAGGTCTTTCAGCAGCTTGATGGTGGACGAAGCCACAAACCCTCTGCATCCAACTTCAACGGGGTAGATCTTGGCTTTCCAGCCTCGCTGTTGTGCGTCCGCCGCCAGTTCTGTGTAGCGTAGCTTCTTGCGCTCATAGGCCTCTTCAACTGCATTTTCCCATGGAACTGTGAGCTCTGCTATGTAGACAGACTTCAGTGAAGGGGACCAGAGCACCAAGTCTGGCCTTAGGGTTGTGGCTGCAATCTCTGCTGGGAAGATTAATTGCTGACCTATGTCGACCAGCATCTTCCAATCCCGGGCCATGGTTAGTTGTCCAACTTCTGGCTTGAGAGGAGGATGGTTTGGCTTTTTCTGTCCCTCTCGGATGAATGTTGGTGGTGCTGTGGTGGAAGTGGTGGCTTTCATGGGCAAGGAGTTGATGGTATTTCTCTTGCTTTCAAGCACTGCTGCCAACCTCTTGAGGACCTGGTTGTGCCTCCAGGTGTAGCGGCCTTGTGTGAGGCTGGTCTTACAACCGGTCAGGATGTGTTTGAGAGTTGCTGGCGTTGGGCAGAGGGCACAGGTTGGATCTTCGCCATACCACTGGTGGAGGTTTTTTGGAGATGGGAGCATGTCATTGGTAACTCTGATGAGGAAGCTGATGTTGCTAGCCTCCATTTCCCAGAGATCCCTCCAGCCGAGCTTTCTCTTCTCCAGGCCTTCCCACCTCATCCACTGTCCCTGCTTGGCAAGCGAGACAGCCTTTGCAGTTCTTTCAGCCTCCTCCTGGCGGCGCACTTCCTCCACCACCATTTTCCTTCTCTCCGACGTTGAGGCCTTACACCAAGTTGGTTTGCTTGTTGTAAGGCCAAAGCCTCCTCTTCCCCTCTGGACGTGTCCCACGATATCGCTGTGCCTCAGGGCTGCCGTGGCATGCTGCACTGCACCGGATGGTGTCCATTTCCGTCCAGTTGACAGGGGTGGTGCGGCATCACTGATGGTACGGTCTCTGGAGTCTGTCAGAGTCATCTGGAGCCTCACTTTAGAGCACTTGTACTCTTCAGTGAGGCTTGTGATGGGCAGCTCGAGGACCCCTTTGCCATAGAGGCTGATGTTAGTCAGACAGCGTGGGACACCAAGCCACTGTTTCACTGGTTTTCACCAAATACGATGTAGTTCATTAAGGTCAAAAACACAGCATTGGTGGTCATTATTCCAGTAGTCTTGAGGTCTGTTCAGAAGCAGTTCAGCTGCTTCCATTTTCTCCTTTAGACAGAAGCTGTTTTGCTTTTTTGTTTTTTCCTGTGTGCTTCAATTTAACATTTAACCATTTAACGTGCATGTAAATTATTACTATTTTTTTTTTCTTTTAGTTTTTCTTGAATACTTTTCTACTTGTAAATAATGTTTTTTTTCTGTTTTGAGTGCTGAACTCAAACCCTTTCCAGATTGGTGTACAGCCAAAACAGCTTCGTTAAGGCCATTGCTTATGTCTTTCCCTCTTTTTATTAATTTAACACACACCTGAATGCTCCAAACCAGCCAATGGTCAAAACATCTGCTTTTACAGAATTATGCAAAACTGCTGATGATAAATTCTTCACATTGATCAACAGCTGGAAGCAATCTCCCACTTAAATCTTGTGGAAGAAGCAAGGGGGTACTTGGTATTGAACTTTTCTTTGCACTGTGGACAAAAAAATAAAATGGGAGGTATTTACATTTACATATGACTGTAACTAAACTCTTTCATTTTTGTCAAACTTTAAACAGTAACAAAAGACCAATGACAGAGCATAAATTATGGTGCTAAATGCCTCTACTGCTATGCACTCATTTTTTAGGGACTCAGCAGTTAAATACAACGTATAGAACAGCAGACGAATCCTCAATAATGCTTGAGTTTGCAATACATTTGCATCAAAGAAGCCATTAAATAACGAAAACACAAACCACACACACAAAAAAAACACACATTCTTAACCTTGTTTATTCATCAGAGTGAAGTCATAATAATTCTAATACAGTATCAGCATGCAGCTTTAAATTAGTTTAAAATTACTCTTAGTTTTCAAAATTCTAGTGGCAGAAAGGTTGGAGCACAATTTTACACTCTAATTCCTTGTCTATCTCTATATTATAAAACCATCCAATAAAAAGAAAAAGCAAAACTGAGTGGAACGAAACACATTTAATAGCAATAACAGAAATCTTTTATGGACTGCCTGGTATATCACAAATGAGAAATGTCTGACCTATATTATTGGAGATTGTATTATAGGCTTGAGAATTCAAAGGACTGCATCAGGTTTTCGATCTTTAATTGTGTGCTGCACTACAAAGAGACCATCTCATCAGACTCATTAAGAGCCTCGTAATTGAATTTGCCTTAGAAGTCCTCCAAACCAAGTCACACACAACTGATCATAATACAATCCTGCGAGTACAACTCTAAATGGAGCAAATAAATGTTCGGTTTAAGAAATTCGTTTTTGAAAGTGTTGCCTTTATGCTTCTGTTCAGCATTTAACTTATTCCCTAACCATGGACTCATGTGGGCACATTCCCATTCTCTTAATCTCTGCCTAAGATTGGAAGCTGCTGTTATACTTTTTTTTTTTTTTTTTTTTTTTTGGGGGGGGGGGAGTGTATCTACAGTGTATACAAGCTTTATAAATGAGCCCTCCGAGATCCACGTCTATGATCTGTGATGTCACATTGATGTACAGCCTGGAGCTGTTCTTCTACTTCAATGGTTATGAAACTGGCTGGGTGGATTTTTTAACCATTATTTATCCAGTGAATCCTGGATAAGAACACATGCTACTGTTCTGCAGTGACTGTACATGAATCCCAGCTCTCCGGATCAAATGTAGCGTGGTTCTATCGATCGGACAACCTCTGCACTAAAGCGCTGTAATATAAAATTTGTAATTCAAATGCTAGCAAAACGACTGACCCAGTAGTAAATGCCAAAACCTAACAACCAGATATCTCTGGCATATTGATTTACTTGTCATTTAAAGTGTGCATATTGTGAAAAAGGTAGAGTTAAAACACATAGAAGTAAAAAAAAATATTATACAATCATGCCACTGTTTGTGGCCACCTAAGTCTTAAAATATGTCACTGAGTGATCCGTTCAGATTTGAACGGTACTGTGACATCACAGACCCAGAGTTGAGACAAATTATTTAATTTCTACATCTTGAACTTACTTTGCTACATGAAGCATCCTAAGTATCTAGGAAGTGTATAATGCAAATATGTGAAACTGATTTCAAAGGAGACGCGCTGCAGAAGGAGGTGGAGGAACTGGCTGCAATGAGCAGAGGTGAAAATATTACTGAAAAGTGTACTTTTGTACTTGATCTTGAAGGAATTGTGACCAAAGCATGGCACAGATATGTCTTTAAAGAAGCAGTGGCATGCTTTTCTGTTTGAATGCTTCCAGTTCAGTTAAAAAAAGAGATGGATGAGGTGTTGAGTACTTCTATGCAAAATAAACATGGTCCATCCAAGTCTTGCAAACTCTGGTGTCAGACTCTATCTGAGGACTTCAGCATACACTATATTGCCAAAGGTATTTTCTCACCTGTTCCAAATGATCAGAATCAGGTGTTCCAATCACTTCCATGGCCACGGGTGTATAAAATTAAGCACCTAAGCATGCAGACTGTTTTTACATTTTGTGAAAGAATGGGTCTCTCAGGAGCTCAGAGAATTCCACCAGGGAACTATGATAGGATGCCACCTGTGCAACAAATCCAGTCCTGAAATTTTCCCGCTCCTAAATATTCCACAGTCAACTGTCAGCTGTATTATAAAGAAATGGAAGTGTTTGGGAACAACAGCGACCGATGGAGCGCGTCAGCAGATGCTGAAGGGCATAGTGTGAAGAGGTCGCCAACCTTCTGCAGAGTCGATCACTACAGACCTCCAAACTTAATGTGGCCTTCGGATTAGCTCAACAACAGAGCAGAGAGCTTCATGAATGGGTTTCCATGGTGGAGCAGCTGCTTCCAAGCCATACATCACCAAGTACAATGCAAAGGGTCGGATGCAATGGTGTAAAGCAGCCACCACTGGACTCTAGAGCAGTGGAGGAATGTACTCTGGAGAGACGAATCATGGAGTTGCTTCTCCATCTGGTAATCTGATGAAAGAGTCTGGGTTTGGTGGTTACCAGGAGAACGGTACTTGTCTGACTGCTTTGATCCAAGTGTAAAGTTTGGTGGAGGGTGGGTTATGGTGTGGGGTTGTTTTTCAAGAGCTGGGCTTGGCTCCTTAGTTCCAGTGAAAGGAGCTCTGAATGCTTCAGCATATTAGGATATTTTGGACAATTCCATGCTCTCAACTTTGTAGGAACAGTTTGGAGCTGGAACCTTCCTCTTCCAACATGACTGTGCACCAGTGCACAAAGCAAGGTCCATAAAGACATGGATGGCAGAGTCTGGTGTGGATGAACTTGACTGGCCTGCACAGAGTCCTGACCTGAACCTGGTAGAACACCTTTGGGATGAATTAGAGCAGAGACTGAGAGCCAGGCCTTCTGGTCCAAAATCAGTGTTTGACCTCACAAATGTTCTTCCGGAAGAATGGTCAAAAATCCCCATAAAAACGTCCCAAAACCTTGTGGACAGCCTTTCCAGAAGAGTTGAAGCTGTTCTAGCTACAATGAGTGGACCCACGTCATATCAATTAGAAATGGGGATGAACTAAAGCTCGTATGTGAGTCAAGGCAGGTAAGCAAATACTTTTGGCAATATAGTGTAGCTCTGGCCCTTCCTGTAGAGCAGGGGTGTCAAACTCATTCCTGAAAGGGCCATGTGGCTGCAGGTTTTTGTTCCAACCAGCAGAAACACAGCTGACTTGTTTCATTCAATCAACTGAACTGGTTCAGACCTTCAGTGAAGACAACTAGTTGATTGACTAAAACAAGTCAGCTGTGCTGCTGCATGGTTGGAACAAAAACCTGCAGCCACACGGCCCTTTCAGGAATGAGTTTGACACCCCTGCTGTAGAGGATGTCAGTGTTCTTTGTCCAGTCCAGTTTGTTGTCAGTGTAGGCCCCCAGGTATCTCGAATCCTTCACAATGTCTAGGCCACACCACTGGATGTAAACAGTGGCGACTAGCTCTTTGATCCTTCTCAGATCCACAACCACTTCCTTGGTCTTTGTCAAGTTGAGCTATGACCCCTGATGTATTTTTGACAGTGAATTCTTGTACTTTTGTATTTATAATGAAGTAACCGCAACTGCAAAATTGTACCTCGTATTCATAATCTTTTAATCTTGTAACTATTTGAATCGTATTCTCACAGACAAAATACAAAAATAAACATTTTATATATGATTTTACCCATATGAGAATTCATATACATTTCTTTAGATTTACAATCTGACTAACTCCATTCATGTGTTAGAGTATTTACTTAAAACATGTCAAAAGACCGTACTGAATTGTGGAGTCAGCCTTTTAAAAACATTCACATATATTTTCTGTTCAGGATTTTCACAGCAGGTATAAAATCAGGGTTTCATGATGCACTATAGTAGGTCTTTAATGCAAGCAAAAGTTGGTCCTAAGGCTGTCATGTTATGAATAAAGCACACTATGCAATCTTGCTCTGTATCTGACAACTAGCAATCTAAATGTGCTGCCATCATTACATAAATAGGTTTTCCTTGAATGTCAGAATTTTCAAAACTTGGCCAGCCAGTGGAAATTGCAGAGGAATAACACTGCAAATGTCGGAGAGGCAACTTATAGATTACTTAGTAAACTGAAAGGTCAGAAATGTTTGGGATGGGGTGGAATGGGATGTCACTAAAGCTCATATGTGAGTCAAGGCAGGTGAACGAATACTTTTGGCAATATAGTGTATGTACATCCTAAGGTGGGGCTTGACCCGGCTGGCCAGACACTACCATAGACTAAAAGGCTGTGTTATGATGTCATCTGTCCAGACAATGAAAAACGCTGACACAGCTTTAACAGTGTTAACAGTGTTCTTCAGTCCAGGTCCTGGGACCCTGATATTCTGCATGTTAAAGATGTTTTGCTGCTCCAATGCAACTGGTTCTGACTGATAAATTTTTGACAGAATTGTGCTGACCTTTATAACAAAGCTGATGATGATCCATTCATTAGAATCAGGTGTGTTGCAACAGAAAAACATCTAAAAAATGCAGGGCAATGAGTTCTGCAGAACTAGGTTGAGGAGCATAAAACATTCATAAAAGTGAAAACTTTCAGGAGGAACACCAAGAAAGGAGTGATCTGCTTCTTATGAACCGTTTTGTTTTTGCTTCTATTATGTCTTGGAAGAAACATGTATTTGGTTATGAGGATGAAACATCCATCCCATCCCAAAGGTTTGTGTATAGTCTGATGACACCGTCTCCGGTCCTAGCTTACCGCTTACAGTTGAATTTTTGGACTTGCCTTTGCTAAAAGTAGCCTCTCAAAGTAATCTTTGTGTAATCCCTCAATGTTTTTGCTCAAACATCTGGAGCCCTGGGTTCCATTCCTGACCAGCACAGGAGTTGGCACAGAAGAGGTTACTGAAATTCGACCAATCAGAAGACACTTAAGACAATATCTCCTTCTGCAAGAAAGTAGCATTACTTGTGGCATTTTTCATTACCACTCTAAACTATTTACAAACTGCTTCAAAGTGTAATGGGTAGAAGTACCCTCAATAAGACAAGAATGACCATCTGATGACTTCTTGGGGATATGATGTCCCCCCAGTAAAATGAAGGTTAGAGCATAAACTATAAAGCTGAAACAGCTAGCCCATTAAATCAGAATTTTTAAACTATTTGTTGGTTACTATCTAGCTAATTGGTTCTCTTCAGAATTACATTTGTAAAATATGTCCAAAGCAGCAGGCTGACCTTAAGCATGAAAATACTGTTCTGGTTATGTCACTGTTTCTTTTTCTGTCTTTTTCCAAATCAATTATACATCAGTGTGGCAGATTGACACTGAAATGAAAAAAAAAAAAAAGAATAATATATATATATATATATATATATATATATATATATATATATATATATATATATATATATATATATATATATATATACATGCAACACAATCCACTGACTAATGATGAAACCGTCCAAGAGCAAATTCACAGGTCATCCCCTGGAACTTCCAAATTTGAATTCACTGACATGGAGCCAGGCCAAGCATGTTTAATAGACATCTAGGATTCAATGAACTGCTGATTTCACAAAAAAATATAAAAATGATTCAGAAAATGAAAGAGAAATATGCAAGTTAAATGTCACATAGCGATTTCTGCTCCCATGTAGACCAAAAAGGTTAAAGGTTTTTCATCCATGAGGAAAAATGTTCTCCCCATGCATTTATTTATACTCTGGCTGTTATGGCTTTTTTCAAGTGTCCCTACAGGGCTGTCTGCATTTCCAGCACCTCTCGACTCTGATGCACTTCCCCTGGTAGAGCTTGACTGCACTGTTGAGCATGTAAGGCTCGTCTCAGAGCACTCTTCCTTCTGCCTGGGGAACGACACCCTCAGAAAACACCTACATGAAAATGCAATTAAAAGCTCCTTTCTCTGAATAGTACAGGCTGTTTTAAAGGACAGTGGCAGGAAACGTTGAGAGAGAAACATGGTCCTGGATGGACAAAGAATGAGAGGCTGAGGTGCGGAGGAGTGTGCCATCTGCATTCTCCATCTAAAGCACTCATCTTACATCCATCATTTCAGCACTCAGTCTTAATTTAAATGTTTTTATCTCATGAAATACACTCATGAGTGCACACGCCCCGCCTATTTGTAGCATGGCTTAGCAGAGTGAATGCACAAGGCTGCTACATCTTCTGAAATTTTCTAATATAACTTTTTTTTTTATTGCGAGCTATTTAAAGTTTTTCATCATTTAACAAATGAAAACTATTCAGTATGGAACATAAAATCTCAGCATAATTTCTGTTTTTGTCTATATGTCTATATCTAAATGCAGTCTCACATATCACCAAGTAATGAAAAGTCACAGTTAATAAATCATCAAGTAATAAATACACACATCAAATTAATTGAAACTCAAATATAAAATTATGAAGACAGATTTAACTGAATAAAACACTTCCCTTTTCAATATATTGTTCTTTTACTAAATGTTTGCTTGTTCCTTTTAAAATGTGTTCTTCATTAAATGGAGAACATTTAGTTACTTCACATGTTGTTTCCTTATTTCTTCATTATTTCATGTGCTTGTTCGTTATTCGATGTGTTGTTTCATTACTTGGTGTCTGCTGGGCCTGTCAGTCAAACCTGTTGCTAAGCAACATCTGTAGCTGGGCCTTCACGTCCATGGCAGGAAAGGTGATGACTGAGAAAATTACTTAGTCAATTAGTTTTTAAGTGTGCGTCACACAGAGAGTTCCATATAGACGGCGATGTTATTTGTGCAGTTTAAAGTATGTCTCGTTTTGATGACAGTTAGCTTGTAGCTTATTCTCTGTGTCAGTTGTTGGACAGAGACAACAGTTATGCTTTTACACCTCTTCATTTCATTTTGTGTTGACTTCATCCAGTCAACACAAAACAATAAGAAGTTCTTCAGATGTTACACCACCCTGGACCTGGTTCGTTGTACCCCCCTGGATACAATGACAATAAAGACATTTCTATTTCTATTTCTATTTCAGTAGATTGACCAGTTAATATCAAACTTATTGACTAAGTTATTTTAGCCGGTCAAAGCTTTTCCTGCAATGAACGTCAATGCCAAGATACCCAGGTTGCTTTGCAACAGGTTTGATTGACAGGTCTAGCAGACACCAAGTAATAAAACAACACATCGAAAGACGAAAGTGCACATTGAACAAGTAATGTGGACGTCAAATAACGAACAAGCACGTGAAATAATGAAGTGATGCATCAAATAGGAAAATAACATGTGAAATAACTAAATATTCTTCATTTAATGAAGAACAGAGCTTAAAATGAACAAGCAAACATTAAGATAAAACAGTATATTAAAAAGGGAAGTGTTTTATTTAATTAAATGTGTGTTCATTATTTCATACAGTATATGAGTTTTAAATAATTTGATTTGTGTATTTACTACTTGATGATTTATTAACTATGACTTTTCATTATTTGGTGATATTTTTTATGGTAATTTATTAATTGAAGAGTTAGTTTTAGTCATTAGACAATATGATTTATTACTTTTTTATGACAAAAAAAATCTTCTATAGTTCAGTCGCATTAAAGTGCTTTATGAAAAAATGTTATATACTGATAAACAAGTGTGAATATCTCCATAAAAGCAACAATTTTAGGGTTTGCTCTTGACTATTCAAGTGTATATTAACACAGTGCCAGGAAGGTACAATATCAGCAATGATCCTCAAGATTTTTTTTTTTTTTTTCAAATTTCCTTTTTTCCTTTTCCTTTTTTCATTCTGTTTGAATTATTATTAATTACGTTATTGATTAACTGATGAGATTTTGAATTTCCCCCTTGGGGGATGAATAAAGTACATCTAATCTAATCTAAAATGTCATTATTACAGACCTGATATGTCTGATATGTTAACAGGCCCTTATAGATCTTTGTTAAAAGGCTGTTTCCTGGGAGTGGACATCGTCATTCCCCCTGAGGTAAGATGGTTTTAAGCAAAATAAGTAAATAAATAGAAAAATAAAGTTCCTGATCATGCAGTTAGAAAAGAAAGAAAGTGTGACTTGTTTGGAAGGATTGCTAGAAGAAAACCTTTTCTTCCTAAAAAGAAATAATGGTAGCACAGTTTGGATTTGAAAACAAAGCTGAACAAAGCAAAATACTTCTGGAACAATACATTTTAGATTAAATGAAAATGACTGGCCATAATGTTGTGTTTAACAAACATATAACACAGTGTGACAGCAGAGGTACCTACCGCAGACTGTCAAGGATGACACCAGAGGGCTAATGATATGGGCTTGTTTTGAAGTCATACAGCCTGGCCATTTTCCTGTCACTGAATAAATGATGAACTTATTTGTATACCAAAGTGCCCAAAAACAAGTTAAAACACATATCTGTAAAGAGAATGCTTCCGCAATCTGTCCACAATGATATGAGAAATAAATAATATCTTACAGAAAATAACTATATTAAGTTGGTGCTGCAAAAGGTGGTTCTACAAATGATTGAATCATGGGATGTTTTATCCATTCATCCATTTTAGTCAGGAAACCCAGTCCATCACAGCGCCACACAGCAACCGTGCTCATCCCTGCAGATAATTTATAAACTTGCCTGCTTTTGGACTGTTAGAAGAAGTCAGAGTAGCAGAAGAAGAAACATCCTAAATGAAAACTTGAAAAAAGGAAGGATAGAAACCAGCAATGATCTTGCTGTGAATCGACAGTGCCAACCGAAACATTTTGGTTTTGTTGTTTAATAAGTAATCCTGTGGCAGGATCTGCCCTGTATTATTCTTCATTTGAGGTTGTATGTACTTGATTTTAGGAGCCAGGTGATTTTTGTTTTTCATTGTGTTCTTATACATAGGGCTTTAGAGTTGAAAGGGGGTTCACTTTCCTTTACACATGAACGTATGCCACGCCTTGAATCTGCATTTTGATTGATCTAAAAGCTGCAGAGATTTTTTTTTTAATGAAAGTACTACCTGCACAGTGTGCATACTGCCTAAGGAAAGCTGACTATGTGAGTCAAATATTTAATTATAACTTTTCTGTCAAGGATTAATCTTCTAAGAACTCTTGGAAGGATGTTTCAGCCATGTGTAGTTCACCCTGTGCAGTAGATATTAAGCAATATCTAATGTTCTCCCGGAGTGTCTGGCTTTAATGAAGCAGATACTGGCAGTACATATACAATAGGTTAATCTGTGTTTTTAATGACTGGACTTATCAAAAGACCTGATAGCTGATATTCTGTAATTGTTGAAAGTAAAAGGATGACTTTGAATTTTATGGCTGTTTCTCATATAATACAGCCAAATGTGCCACAAACCAGCACAAAAGGTATAACAAGGAGCAAAGCTTGTGCAAAAACCAAAACAAACTAGAATTAAGAAGAGGATCTACAAATCAGCAACTATGCATTGCAGAATTCAAAGTGGAGGTGATTGAGAAAGAAGCCCAGGTGAACAAAAATGCTGGGCCCTTCCTTGCTCAGATTGGCTGGGACAACATCCAAGACATTGGGTCAGGTAAGGATTCATATTTATTCCTCTCACAACTGTTTATTGAGATGAAAACCTTTCTGGTTTATGGACGATGTGCAGATGCAGTTTAATTAGACAAGATGCTGCAGGCGAAGTCATGTCTTCACATAAGTGCAGGTATAGAGCTGCCTTCTAAGGATCCATAAGAACATTCCTACCGAGAAATTTTACTCTGGCACTAAATAAGGAGTGTTATAGAAAGTATACATTAGTGAGCACAGATGTCTTTTGGCCAGTGACCCCTGACATGCAGATTTCACAAATTATCACGCATTTTGATGCTGCTTCTCTCTTGCCTGCAACAGCTTGATTTTAAACTCAGAGGCTGTGTTGCAGAGATAAAATTTGCAGTTCAGACAGCTGTTAACGTTTGGTAGCAAATGACTTGAAGCTCAAGACTCGCCTAAAGTGCTGCACCAGCGTTTTAACAAGGGGTTTGCAGCTGGTCAAGAAAACAGATTGCTGTTACGGGAGCAGCTGGGTCAAAATGTTATTTACTCTAGTAAACCAAAAAGCTGGCAGTCACATGTATCCATGTGTTTTTTTTAATGAATTCAGGTTTTGTTTGCTGAATCAAAACTTATCAAAACAACAGAGCAGCTTTGCTATGGACTGTTTGAGCTCCGTAGGAAGGCTATCAAAAAAAGCAATTATCAGCAATACAGCATGAAATGTTTTGTTTTAAATGCAATACAGGAAACATGTTGAAAGCTGTAATTATTCAGAAATTATCATTACAAAGGTCTTTTTCTTACATTGTAGTTGCAATCCTAAAAAAAAAGGCACTAAAAGTTTGACAGAGGATTAATTTGACATCTTATTTTTCTGAGGAAATGTCTCCCTTTCTTTTATACAATAAATCTGTGTATCATCAGTGTAAACAAGACTCATCTGGCATCCGAGTCTCAATATTATGTGAAAGAGCGGTTTTCTTTTTCCCCCTCATGCATAATTTTAAATACAGATTACACACAGAAGACATAATAAGATAAAGTCTTATTTGCAGGGTGTAATTTAATTGAAAGTCACAGTAAGCACAACGAAAAATACTTTATGATTACAAAATATATCAAGGAAGATGACAAAAGAATAAAAAGAGTTGCGGTTGGTTTGACAAACCATACAGGGTTTTTTAAAATACTACCTCATATTTTCTACATTTCCCACATTTTACTGTTTGTGGACACCCATGGTGCGGTATTCTACACTTTTGCATAAAATATTATCTTTTCCTTTTCTGCTACTCTCTACCACAAATTAGATGCCTGTATTTTTAGTTGTGTGTTTGCCCTCTTGATGCAACCATTCCTCTGCACAGCATGCTTTCAACCTAAGTTCAAATATCCTTGACTGAAAATTACCATGGGCTTCTTCTCTTCTCTAATTGCTTAACATGGTAATTGGACTGTGGAAATGGCCTCCCGAGTTTCATTTAGGAATCCCACAACCTGAATTCAAAAATAAGAAGCAAAAAGGTTTTCCAATTGGCAAAAGACATCTGGATTGCCTTGCCCTGAAAGCATATTCATAATTAATACACAAAGCGTGATGGAAGGTGGCTTTTTTTTTTTTTTTTTGATTGAAGGGTCTCTCTGAATTACTCAAGCTAAATATGAACAGAAGGCGTAAATTCAGCATGCAGGGATATAACATTTGAATTAGAAACAAGCAGCATGCCGCATTAGAAATAAAATATAGAGTCCAGATGTAATTTCTCTTTGCACAGTCGTGTCACTAAAAGTAAGGGACACAAAGCCAATAGTGCATGATCATCAAACCTCATTAGAAAAATGAGGTTTCATTGTACAGCCGTCTATCTCACACCACAGTATAAAGACTACTGAAACGTGTGTAAATTAGGTTGTCCAACATTATGTATAAAATAGTTATCTCATCTAATGGACATACTATAGGGCTAATTTCCACACCATGATGTCAGCCAAGCTGCAGGGATGGGCAAGAATAAAGCACATTATATTTTCAAAATAAAATGCAAAATACCCTTCAACAAAACACAGGGCTTTCTACATGTGTCAAACTAAAATACCATATTTTTGGATTTTAAAAAAACAATAAAAGGAAAAGTGTTTTCCCCTAGGAGTTTCTATATTCAGTTAAACTGACTAATTAAAGCCACTGTAAGTAACAATACCACATCTGACCACATGGCGGCATATAGATCTGCTGTGATGACAAAATAGCCACTGACTATGTTGTGCTAATGAGTGGGGATGGTCTGACACATTTTGTAATACCACTTTGTTCCACAAAGGGTACACTTGGTTGTGTCTTATGCCAGGGGATGACTCATGAACCTTCTTGTGATGTGCTGCCTCCATGTGGTGAGGAGAGACACTTCTACATAGAGGCATTTGAGGCATGAATTTGATCAGACATAAATCTGACATGTACAACATGAAACCACATCATACAGCAACTACTTTCAAATTAATTGATTAAATTTTTTAAGTAAAACGTATTTTCAACAAATGCACATGTGCGTAACTGAATTATGCTAAAAGTTAGCAAGGGGTCCAAATTTCTCTCACTCCTCCTCGCATTTAAAATGTTTTATGACTCCAGTAAAACAAAGGGATACTCATCTGCAGCGATACTGAATGTCGTCAGTAGGTTGAGGTAGCGACGTGGTTATGTGTGTAACTGGTGCTGTAACTCCTGCGTAGCAGGAAGCGAAGCCAGTGTAAAAGAAGAGGAGCTGCGTTAGCAGCCTGAACAGTTTGTGCTCATTTTGGAGTGTTTTGTGCGATATTTTGCAGTCACGACATTCATTGAACCGAAAAGTCTCCATATAAAGAATGTGGAACAAAATCACTTTTTTTTAAATATAATTGCATGGATTTAAATTGTAGTAAGGTAGCTGCCTGGGATAACTCATATTTTCTAGTGATGGACTTAAGTTAGTCTGCTTTGTAAAGACCCACTTACTTGTGCTAAAACAATTTATTTTCATCCACCAGGCAAATTCTGAACAATTCAGAGGATGCGTGTGTTGTTTTTTCCAATTATGTTGTTGTCTTATGAGAGATTTCTTATCAGTCATCTTTTTAGACATAACTATGTCTATAACCATGTCTAATATCTTATCTAATAAGATATTAGACATGGTTATGTCAGCTTGTAGACATCTAAAAAATCATATTATTAAATTATAAAATACAAGGATAGAAGTATTTTGATGCAAAATACAACATCTTTTTCAGTGCTAAATACATTTTGCATTTGAAATATGCAATTTAAATGTATGTAGCTTATTATAAATGCTGCCAAGGTTATTAATGATTTTCTAAATACTGTAATGGCCCGAAAATAGGACGATATTTTATTCTAGAAATCATATTCTCAAAAATGGGGGTTGTTTTATAATCGAGGACTAAACCTTTCTATTGTCGTTACACATCTGCACCACTAGATGGAGCCGCACCGAAGTAACCAGTAAGGGAACGGAGCTTCACGGTGGATGCATGCGAGCAGGATCTGATTCAAAATCGAGGAACCACGCGACCGACTCCAGCAAAGGGGTTTGAAAGTTTTGCTACAGTCAAGAAATTCGTTTTTACAGACTGAATTATTAATGTTGTTCTTGAAACCAAATATAACTCGACTTTGATGGCTATGCAGTTATTGACATCATTAATGCAGTTAAACTACATACATTAAACTACATGGTTGTTGCTTATTTACTGAGTCATAGTCTCAGATTTTAAGAGAATAAAGTTTAATAAATAGAACTATACCTTAAATAACATGGAAACCTGACACGTACATTACCTTAAGTATGGTACCATTCTTCCTAAAAAAGATTAAAACATTAAAATGTTTAGCAGTGCAGCAGAATGTTATCTCTGTGTGATTGTTTTATAGAGCAATTGTACAATAAAAGTTATTTTATGAATAACCTAATCGTCTTCATCATATTTTTATTTTTCCCAAAATGATATTTGAAAAATAGGAGTCTGATCCAATATTCGGGCCAAAACCGTATATTTCTAAAGTCTAAATGCTTAAATCCTATACAAAGCAATACAGAGAGTTTCTTTTTTAAATCTTTTTTTTTTCTGCTTTTGAAATTATAAAGTGATGAAGCCAGGAAGGAATTAAAGAATGTGTCAGTAGTAAAGTGTTTCATTTGAATGCCGATAGAAGTGCTGCCTTAGACATAAAGGTCATATAATGTCGAGCTGCCGTCATTACGTTTTGAAAAGTGCGGCGATCGGAAAGCGATGACTGTCTTGAAAGGCTATGTTACAGAAAGGTAAGGCACCTAATGGAGACAAGCTCTTTCCATTACAGCACCATCTGTTCCAGTGAACAGTACTGCTGGCAGCTAGACTTCAAAACCACACAGAGCCCCCATGAACTGTGACGACCTGACAGAGACAGCTATTTTATGACAAAGACTTTAATTAGCTGATCTGATCAGTGGAAATCCTTTCATTCATCTTAATGCTGATGAACAGCCATTTTAGACGCTCTTATGTTGGGTTTGATTGACAGATTTTGGGTATCAAAGACGGCAAGCAGTGGCAGAATAATATTTTTTCCTAGCATGATGATGTGATTAACCACAGCAAATGCAGGATTTTTAGATGAATGCGTACTGTAAAACTTGGAAGCTGGTCACTGCAGTTCTATAAAATAAATGAAACCAGTAAACAGAGGCTGTTGATTTGGTCAGAGGGATTCACTGTGAAGCCATCCTTAGACATGAAACATTTATTTCTCCTAATTCTCTTTGCAGAACCTTTGAGTGGTAATAACATGTTTCTTTCCGCTTGGTCGTGCCAGACGAGCGACAGGAAGACTGTAGGCCATAATTATCCTGTTTGTTCAGAGGCCCAGTGCTTTTTATTATTTAAATCTCCTAGGGCTGTGAAAGTGCTGGGAGGCAATTCTTTCTCCCATTTTTCGCCATGCTGTGTTAGTCGGTGTTAATGCGGCCCTGTAATTTTTTGATGTTCTGTTTGCACAGTGTTCATCAAGAATGTGAAAGATGCCTTAAACAAGAAAAAGAAGTGGCATGACAGTGTAAACAAATAACTTGAACAAATTGCTTCATGCAGACATGAAAACTGATGATAAAAGACTTCAAATATTTCTAGTTTTATGGGGAATCAAATTCTGCAGTGGATGTTAATATAAAAATAAAATGGATTCCCTTTAACAGGATGAATGGTGTCCAAAAGTGGGATATTTTTCTTCTGTTTTTCTCCTATATGCCAAAAAAACACGTCTTTGGTAAATTAAAGCTCCAGCAACGGTATGCAGTCTAATAATGCTCTCTTTATTATATGGTGGTCCGATTTGAGCACAATTCTTTTTTATATATTTCATTTCATGGCTCAGAGTTGGAGAATGAATTGGGTTCAAATTAATGAATGCATTTTGTAAAAATAGCGCTTGAGTTAAAATGACTATACTACAATGGTTAAAGGACATCTCGTACTGATTAAACTATCGTATTGACTCAAATATAGGACGATATTTTATTCTAGAAATCATATTCTGAAAAATGGGGGTTGTCTTATAATCGAGGTCGAGACTTTTCTATTGTCATTTTACAGACTGAATTATTAATATTGTTCTTGAAATTGAATATAACTTGACTTTGATGGTTATACAGTTATTGACATCATTAATTCAGTTATTGAACTACATGGTTGTTGCTTATTCACTGAGTTCTAGTCTCATATTTTAAGAGAATAAAGTTTATTAAATAGTATTATACCTTGATCTTGTATGGTACCATACTTCCTAAAAAAAGATGAGATCATTAAAATGTTTACTAATACAGAAGAATGTTAATTCTGTGTGAGTTTTTCTATAATAATTGTACAATAAAAAGTTATTTAATGGATAACCTTATTGTCTTTCAACATATTTTTATTTTCCCAAAATTATATTTGGAAAAAAATGGGTCGTCTTATAATCAAGTCCGTCCCATATTCAGGCCAATAGAGTAATAAACAATTGGTTAACGTTAAAGGGGAGAAAAAAAGGTGATCATCATATGTACGTCAAGGAAATCTACCCACATCTGTGTTGACTATACTTCTGCATAAGAAAGTAACTTCTAAGTTAATGGACCTGGAGATCGACAGGCAGACTGGTGCAGCATCTCCAGTCAAGCAGACATCTATACCAGTCTGTTGTGGTGAAGAGGGAATTCAACCAAAAGATGAGGCTCTTTATTCACTCCTCTATGTTCCTACCTCACCTTTGGACACTGACTGTGGATAGTGACTAAAAGAATAAGACCAATGCAATGAGTATCTGCAGGGTGGCTGTACTCTCCAATAGATCTGGGATGAAAAGCTCTAGTAGGGACTCCTCTACATCAAGAGGAGTGGTTTTAAGAGGTTTGGACATCTAGTTGGGATGCAGCTCAACCGAGTACCTCGGTATTCCTTTAGAAGAACAGGAGGTGGATGGGGAAAGATAAATATGGGCATCTTTGCTTAGGTTGCTACTACTGTAGCACAGGTATAGATAAGGGGACATTGATGTATGGATGGATGGATGGAATGGAGATGTGTTTGCCCTGCGGTACTTTCAGAACAGGAATCAAAATCTAAAATTTACTGATATGGTTAAGAAAGTGTCACATGGCAGACAGAAAGGACCTTAGTGAGGGCCTTGAGATTGTTTATGGTCATTTGGAGAGAAATTATATAAAAATCATGTCTTGTGCACAAAAGGACGAAATACTGTTTCCTACCCCATGAGTGATAAATCAACAGAGACCTCTTCAACAGAAGAGGTCTCAAACAACACGCAGAGCAATATCTTAACAACTAGAAGCATCTCACACTCTTGCTATAGTTGCCATAGTTCACAACAGGGCTTTTATGTTTAGCACTGCTCCTTCACATCTTGAAAGTTCCTAGTTTATATCCTGGAAAACCAAGACTTGTTAGTATGTTATCTGCCATATGTAGCCTTGTGTATCTCTGCAACACAATTCATTCATTCTTTAACATAATGTCAAAACTGTTATTCCTCACATTTAGGACTCTTGCTGGCTCTTCATAATTAAAGCTAAGTCTGTCTCTTGGCTGTTTTTTGGTTGTCAGAGAGAAGAAAGAGATGATTCACCAGAGATCTATTCCCAGAAGTGGTGGCTGGTAGTTGAAAGAAAGAATGAGAAAAAGAAAGAGAAATTGAACCTTTGGAAGGGGCATGTTCCCTTGGAATAACCTTTGAACAATAAGGTCTTAGATGTTGAGCTCCAATGAATAAATTCCATGGTGGAACGTAATCAGTTCCTCAAGTACTGCCCTAAATTAGCAAACGTTGCTCAATTATTTTCAATAGGCTTTAATAGTTGTCTACATTTAAGAAGAAAATGTAATGCATTTTTTTTCTGAGTTTAATTTATGAAGCCAGCCCCCGGATAGTAGTGAGGCCCATACATACACTCTGAACCGGTGGAGTTTGGCACTCTGCCCTGCCTGGGGGTGGGTTGTGGCCCCCCGCCAGGCAGCCAGACTCCTGGGTGTAGCAGGGGGGCAAATCTGTTTTTTTTTTTTGTTGTTGTTGTTTTTTTTCTTTTTGTAAAGCACTTCGTGCTGCATTTTTATGTACAAAAAGTGCTTTATAAATAAAGCTTGATTCATTGATTGATAATTCATACATATATATATATTCCAGCACAAATCATGTATGAAGCTTGTGCAAGCCTTTATAATAAACACACACAAAAAAAGAGATGTATTTCAGGTTGGGCCTATGGTATGACATGTCAGAGGTCTTCTCCACCCACACTGTTCACTGTGTTCTTGAGTAAATAGTGAAATTTAAATGTGATCAATGTTATTCGGTGTCTGTATTTTGCATTTGCTTTGCTAAGAGGTACATCTGATGCCAGATCTTGGGAAAATATGCAGCTCCGACAAAGAAAGTCTTCAAACAAAGAGCTTTCTCTGGATGTGTGGGGTCTGAAAAAGACATTTTAAATGTCAGAATGTTCAGAAGATGTTTTTGGCTTGCCTAAAACGGGTCTGATATTTCCCTCAGGGGCTTAACCTGTGTTCACATTCAATATCTGAGTTTATGTTCAAATACTGCTTTGGAATCAGGAGACTCAAGTCTTGCTGCTGGACTCCTAAAGGGGTTTTATCCCAGCGGGATAAAAAAAAAAACACATGCTGGCGATACAGATACATCTCTTTTATGAACAGTCCCTGTTATAAATAAAGCTTAAATTCTTGCTTGATCAGCCAAAATGTAATTATATACTGTATTTTATAATAATATATGTAAGCTTTTAAAAGGTGGACTTTACTCAAGGGACTGAATCTTTTTACATCAAAAAGGGTACAAAAAGGCTCATGTGTCTTATGTTCCTAATTTAAATGATTTTATCTCTTAGGACCTGTCCAGGGTGTACTCCGCCTCTCGCCCACTGATTGCTCCAGCCCCCTTACAACCCTGTAGGATGGTGTACAGACAATAAATGGATGGATTATCCCTTAAAAAAAAAAAAAAAAAAAAGCAAATGCCCTACAGCTGCCGGTGTCCATAAACTGTGCACTGATACGGCTAAGAAACAAGACTGTTTTCCTTTTCTTTTTTTATAATGTTCCATTGTTTTCTTACAATATTCATAATACCCCATTAAAATATTTCCTTAATCTCTATCAAATCCCCCACAGGCTGTCTATGAAAATTACTTTGGACAGTTGCGCTGACAGCACACACTCATGCAAGACAAGCAAGACAATGGGAAGAAAAAGAAGCGAGAGCCAGGGAGACCTTGAAGATTTGTCGAGCCTGAATAAAGCCTCCGTGTGCGTTATGGTGCTTGGAATGAGACCCCAGCAGCGCGGCGCTGTATCCTCTGTTAACTCAGCTGTGCACCAGGAAGGGAGTTCAGCATAAAAGGTGTACTGGTTAAGCCCTCCCTGACATTTCTAGTCATGTGTGTCTTCCTAAGACTCGGAGCGCAGATTTAGCCTCTCCAGACAACACTTTGCCTAACTTTTTAGCAAACTGATTCCAGCACTTATTCGGCCGTGAAAGGAATTTATGCTTTGATGCCCTTCATTAAGGGCTCTTCTAATGTCTCTTGTCGTTATCAGCATCTTACCAGTATCAGCATTTTATTATGCAATAGTCAATTAGTGTTCCTGAAGTTTCCCTTAACATAGAAATAATAAAACCTGTTATTAAATTGCTTTTTTTTTTCTGACATTATGAAATTTCTCCCTCCTGATTTTTCTGTTCAACTAAAGAGATAGAATGAAGATAAGTGTGCACTTTGAGCACTCTTTAGACACCTGTGTTGAGATTTTCTTTCCTTTTCATTTTTAATATTGGGACTTGGTTATCTGATTTAATCAGTATTTAATTATGATGTTCGATAATTTATAATTTCAAATTTTCTGTGATTATGAACATAATCACAGAAAAGCAAAAAATGATTTTCTGATCTGCCATCTAGAGGTTGAATATGACAGCACAAATAATATTGTTCAGCCCCATCTGTGAAATGTAAATAAGAAAAGAAGGCAATGATTTGAAAATCTCATCAACCCATATTTTATTCACAATCGAAGCCTCTCCTTTTTATAATAGTGCATGTCAGTCTAGGAACTCACAAGACTAACTTCTGGTGTTTTGTGAAAGAAATTGGTCCAAATTATTTTCTTATATTGTATTCTATCTCCTCAACTGTCCCTTTTTTTCCATAAAATACAGAATGTTTTCAGATGGTGAAAAGTCTGGACTGCAGGCAGACCAGTTCAGCACATGGACTCTTCTACTATGAAACCATGCTGTTAGTAAATATAGCTTAGCAGTAGCATGCAGTTTAGTGTTGTCTTGCCCAGGGATGCAAGACCAACCCTGAAACGAGACGTGTTGCTCTAAAACTTGAACAGCATATCTTTCAGCGCTGATGCGTCCTTTCCAAATGTGCAGGCTGCCCGGTCCGTAGGCACTGATGCAACCCCATACCATCAGAGATGCAGGCTTTTGAACTGAGAGCTGATAATGAGCCAGATGGTCCCACTCCTCTTTAGTCCAGACAGCGCCAGCGTCCATGTTTTCTAAAAAGAATTCCAAATGTCATCTGACCACAGAACAGTTTTCCACTTTGCCTTAGTCCATTTTAAATGAACCTTCCCATTTCTGGATCAAATTCACATAAATATGTCCCTTTTTATTTATAATAAAGGATCTATTATGCTTCTGTAGATGCCACAGTGAACTGTTTCTCTGATTTCTGTACATTTTTTCCAGAGCTCATGGCACTGATTTCCATGACAGAATGATGCCTGTTTTTAATATGTTTAGTGCTGCCTGATGGCCAGAAGATCACAAGCATCCAATACTGAATTTTAGCAGCAGCACACAGAAAGTTCTTTCTTTGAACACTTTGATGATACTGTGTACTGTAGATGATGGAATTGTAAAAGCCACTTTTATGTTGTGGAAAATGATTCTGAATTTTTTTTACAATTTGCAGATGCATTTCTTTCGCAGATTGGTGAACCACTATCCAACTTTTTTGTAATGTGTGGCTGCCATAAAACCGTCAAATGTCTGTTTAACATTATGTGTGTGTGTGTGTGAGCCGGAGCCCCCCGAGCCTCAATAATGTGTTTAAAAGTATGTTTTAAAACCCCAAAAAAGTAGCGAGGCACTGCAGCGAAACAAGACAAAGGCTCAACTGTGGTCTTTCTGTTACCTTCACAGCCTCTGGTCTCTGAACCGTAGTAAACAAACTGCTGGTATTGTGCTATTTTTGACTCGTAGGCTAATAAGCGGCTAACACGCTAACAACAACAAAAGAAACAGTCCAGTTTTCTCTGCATGGAACAAGCACTTTATTCTGGCTCTGCAGGAACTTGTAACATCACACAGGTTGTATTGTTTGGCTCCTGTCAGGTTAACAGAGAATGTAAATCTATACACGCTGGGCTGCTGTTTTCTTCTGCCGTCCCACGACACACACACTCCATTACCCATAAGGCCACATCATTACCCATAAGGCTACCTTCTAAAAGGGGCCAGGCTGGCTCACAACATTTCTTCACTGTGAGAGAATGCGCACAAATCCTGTGATGTTTCCGATATTTTTTTTTAATTTTTTTAAATGATATTATTTCTGAAAAAAATCAGCAAATAACTAAAACCACAGAACTTAAACCGCAAAGTGGCAAGGGATCACTGTATATATATATATATAGTAAAACATGGATTTGTGAGATTTGCAAATGACATTACATTTTCATTTACATTTGGTGCAGCCTCTCAACTTTCTTTTCATATTGGGTACATTCAAAAATAAAATATAACAATAACTATGTGTAATTATATGACACACAACATGTGTTAGTGTAAATATTCTGGGTGTAACAGCTAAAAAATTGTATATCTTATTTTACCTTTAATATGATGGTTTCTAGTGAGACAGTTTAAACAACAGTAAATATAAACACTTGGCAATGACTGGAATGGAAGGTGAATTTAATCTCTATTTCTATACAAACAGGAGATGGTCATTAACTCACATCACCTAACGAGCTGATGCCGGAATGACAGCAAGAAGCTAAGACACAATCACTTTAAAAAGATGTCTGAACAAACAACAGAGCCTTGAGATAACGCTGTCCCAAACTCATCCGATGATGGAGCCTGTAATATCTGGAATGACGATATTTCACATTCCAGAGAAGTGTCATGGCTGTATGGAACTCAACATAATTAAAACAAATAGATCTTGCTGACCTGTGGACTGTAAGGTGCCACTTTTCCTTAATATGGGAAGAGAAAAGAAATTTTTTTAAAAAAAAATCACTTTTTTGGCTTAAACTAGAACCAAGAATGTCAGCTTCATCTCCATCACAGCAAAATGATGTCATCCTGTCTTCTGGAACCTTTTCCTTATATGTTCCTCTAAAACTGCCTGTAAAATATTCTATTTATTTATAGCCTCTGCACACCGTTTGGCAGCCCACCATTTATTAATGAGATGTGTTTGTCAGCATCACCAGGCCATACCTGACATGTCAGATAAATAACCCTTGAAAGATTCAGCCATGTCTGTAAAACTGAGCTGTGATCATTGCGATGTGAAGTCAGAGTTAAAGACGCTACCATTTTCTTGCAGACTTCTTAAGCGGGCTCGGTCAAGCTGCTTGAATCATGTTCTCCATGTTCAGCACCTTTGACATATTTCTGCCTGATGCACGAACAAAGAGGATGGATGCCATCCAGGTGCCTCTGATATCATGGATCAAGGACTACTTTGTCAGTTATCCTTAGCATGTGCACCTTCAAAACTGTGTGGCAGACTGTACTTAGCTACCACAGATATCCTGCTAACACTGAAGTCGGCGGATAGCATTACAAACGAGCGTGAGCTCGACTGATGCTCCCACTTAGAATCGCCAGCTGCATCATGCATGGGTCGTTCATTCCTCTGCCGATTCTCTGCTTCTTCCGTTGACGTGACACCGTTCCTCTCTGAGGCAGAAGAGTCTCATTTACTTGAAACTGGCTGGGAGAGGCAAATTTAAGTGGCTGTTTTTTTCTAGATCAGTATAGAAATAAAACAAAAAAAGGTGTATAAACCTTGCAGTTCTTGGCAAAAGAGGCCACGTTGTCTATTGAAGTGTTTACAGTTCCCAGTTACAAATATTTTATGAGTCTGTATTGAACAGTGCCAATTCCTGAGACGTGGTCTGCTATGAGGCAAAGGCCTTTGGGTGGACATCACTAAAAGACGCTACAGACTCATTCAGAAGGCCAGCTTGGTCCTCGGGGAGAGCTGGACAATCCACATGCACTAGTGGAGCAGAGGATGATGTCAAAACTCCTCTCCATCACGGGGAAAGTCTCCCACACAGAGTTTTGGTTAGCCAGAGGAGCATGTTGAGCCAAGACTAATTATGACTCAATGGCCTCCTGAATGTCATAGTTCATGCCCTCCTGTGGCCATAGTTGCACAATTATTCTCCTTACTGGTGAAGCTATACAGTTTCAAAATCTCTGCAATATTGAGTTGTTTTTTTCTGTTTTTTATTTCTCAAGGTTTATAATAAAACTAGCATTGGTCTTCAAATAAATTAGGAACCATCACAGCACTAATGAATGTAGATATGTGTTTTCCACTGATACAACAGTAGCAGCACAATTTTGAACTCCTGCAACACTAACTTACAGTATGACATTAAAGTAGAAGACCTAAGGAAAGCACTGTCCTTTGGTAAATGCTGAGGAGGCACAATAACATCCCTTTCCCTCCAATTCTGGTTGTTTACAGCGGGCTGTGTAGTGGAGTTCGGGATTTATAGGCGGTTGTGATATGAGCGAACACAAAGACATGAAAATGTCACAGTTTGTCAAACGGCTTGTGACGTGGAAGGAAAAAAAAAAAAAAAAAAACAACACAAAGCTGTGCGAGTCAGTATAGTATACAGCCGGAAGAGAAGTCAATATAAAGCAAACGAAACATCCTGAAGATCTGAAATGCTTCGTTAAAACTCTGATTAGTTCCACAGCATTCATGTGAATAGCTGCTCATCAGTACAGAAAATACTTTTCTCTGAGAAAGTGACTTTGCCGGATTTGTGTAGGCAGTCCAATCATTTAACTGTAACTTCAAACAAACTAACAAAGAGATTAATATTCAACGAAGAACGTGAGAAGGTCAATTGAATCTGAGATGTTTGGGTGATTTTTCAATGTAGAAGTTTTTTTTCATTAGCAATTTGATTAAATATCTTTACAAATGTAATATACAAACAGAAAGTGATGATTTGTGTTTAATATGCTTTTTATTACTTGAGACTTCATCACTGTACGCCAGTTTGACTCCACAGTGCTGTTCCTTTTTTTTAAACACAAATTCAACAAAAACAAGATGGAAACTTGAATTATCATCTTTTTTTTCCTTCGAAAGTGCTTAAACACTTCAGTTTAACAAATAACCTCACACTGCTGTCATAGCTGTGCATAATTCTTCATTTACTTGTTGTGAGCCAATACGGATAATGACTGGCAGAATGGGCTAAGCTAAGGGACCAGCTGTGCAAATCTTCACATTTAATTGCTGATTGTTTTGATTGTTTTTCTTCTTTTTAAAGTGTGAAGCGACACTGTGTGATGCAAATATTGAACCATAGGGTATAGTTTTACGTCAGATGTGTGATGAAATGCCGTGACTGCAGCATAAAACTTCAGTGACACGGAAATCTGCAGCGATGGTGGATGTCAGGAAGAAATGCCACCTGGCAGCAAGTGGCATCTATATGTCTGCAAAACAGCACTTTGATATACATTTTCAAAGCACCCTGAGTCAACAGATAAAGACACCCAAATCATCACAGGCCAAGCTGAGGGAGAGCCGGCCCACCTGTAGTGCTTTCATAAACTGTTTGTTATCTTGTCTGCCTCCATGTATCACCACGGTATATTACGAACAGTTTTAATAGAGCAATATTTTCTGTTGTCAAAGCCATTTGCTCTCTCCCTCCATCCCCTCATCCTCACATCTAAACTAATTACCTTGTGTGCCCCACTTGAGATTTGAGGCAATTAAATGTCAAGAAATGTTCACAAAACAACCAGCAACATAGTTATGAATGTGCGACGCCGCCCTCAAGGGGAACCTGTTTGTTTTGTTGGATTTATTCCTGCTTGTCAAAAGCCTTAACCGCACGTGTCTAGTGCAGTGATGCATGTGGAAAAAAAAAAAAAAAAAAAAAACTCAGTCAACTTTACATAGCTGAGTCTAATAAGAATAACATTTCACTGTCTTGCTCGTCGTATTGAGGCGATGCTCGCTTTGCATGAAGAAAACAATGTCAATCTGGAGGATTTTTGTTTTCCTGTTCCTTACTTTCATAACTAATACAATTTATCTGCAATTTTTGATGTGTTTATGCCGAGAGCAATCAACACATTCATATTTTTTCTTTATAAATTTGATGCTTGTAAGTCTGACTGGTTATGCCTTGTGAGGTCAGAGCAGAGGCGATGAGGGTTACCAAAGTTACCAAATAATTCAAACCTGTGGGCAGCAGAAGTGCACAATTCGAAGCTCGAAGCAGAAATGCTGCAAGGTTTGGCAATGTTTTTCATTTCCCAAGTAAACAGTGCTTCTACCATGAGACTCAATCTGCCTCAGAGCCTCAGAGCTTAACTGCTAGCAGGACTGGAAATATTACGTTTAAAGATGGGGCTGTGATCTGAGAGTGGGATGAGAAAAGCCAACAGTTAATTTGGATATTCAAACACCGAAAATGAAGAGGTGAGAAAATGTCACTGCTGAGTAAAAGTTGGTTCTTGCACTTAAAATGGATTTGTTACCCTAGACTAACTCTAAATTCAAAGCAGCCACTGCTGAATCCATTGTTTCTTTAATCAACCAAAATTAACATAGTTCTATTCAAGACATGCTGACAATGAATATTTTTCAAAGGTACATCTTTTCATTTTTGTTCCTTAATATAGCACAATCAGGGTGGTATTAAATGTAGTATTTTTTTTTTTTAATGTAATGGGTTATTGACTCCAGGAGATGGCAGCAAAACTTGTCCATGCGCCACCTCAGGATTCAACCTCTCTAACTGGTTGTTATGAGGGATTATCCTTCCAATGATTTTTCCATTTATTGTTAATTATAACAGATGCTCACAATTCAGAATTCAGAGCTGAAAGCGCAGTCAAAGACTAACATATTTTAAAGGCTCATCTCCACCCCAAATTAAATCAGAACATCTTCATGCCACAGCAACCCAGAGATGTGCCTTGGTCCTTTCCTCCACATTTCACCCTGCCCTTCATCTAACAGTATTCCCTCTTTAGCTTAACTCTATTCCCAAAACAGTTTGGCAAAGATGTCCTCCTTTTCAGTTTGCTTAAAGCTGCCATTATGAGTCCAAATAAATTGTCAGTTGCCTCTTCTGGGGTAATAAATAAATAAATAAATAAAATGCAGTGGGTGTGATGAGCACTGAGACCTGGCTCCAGGAATCATGACGTTAACATGTGGAGAGGCTCCTCAACACAAAAGTAATACTTTTCACCACTTGATGGCAGTATAACTGTGGACATCTGCACTTGAGTAGATGAAAGAGGCAAACTGACTTTGCTCTGTAGAAAATCTCAGGGCAGGTTTCATGTTGGCAGTCGTTTGACGTAAGGACCAACGACACGCTGTGGTCATTCTGAACGTGATATCACGATGGACCAACATAAGGAGACAACTGGGGCCCAGTGGCTCTAAAAGAAACATCTATCTACTGTATCAATAATTAGAGAGACACAGCAAAATGTGAGGTGTTCTGACTCTTTAAAATTTAGAGGAAAAATGATTTAAGAAAAATCTCTCCACAGAAGACGAGCAGAAAGATAATGAATAAATAAGTACAGCGTCTTTAAGTTTGTATGCTCGCCCATTGTGCCTCTGACTGTGCATGCGCTGGTGAGGTACTGCTTATTTCATGATAAACAAAAACGAATTGCTTTGGAGTTGTCAGATGCTGTATAGTTATACACTCTCATGGCATCATATATGAAGCCTTTTTTCATTCAGTGGAGCACTAAGAAATCCAGCTGACAGCACTGTTTGAAATGGTAAACAGCATCTTGCGATCAAGTCACCGTCAGTGTTTCAAACCAGGGGCTGCCTGCTGGCAAAGTTTTAATGTTAAATACGGCTCTCTGTGCTGTGCGGAGATGAATATTTCATTGTAAATGCCATAGCATGCGGTGATGTGACCTCAGCACAGTATAAAATGACCAGCATTCCAGCACTGTTGGTGCAGTGCTTTGGCAGGGATAATTAGATGAATGTACGCCCTGAAGATACCGAGCTGTTCTGGGTCGAGGTGTGGTCCAGTCTGGTGCGAGATGAATGTAATATCCTGTAATAATGTACATGGATATACAACCAGGAAAGGTTTATTTACAGCTAGCCGGTGCTCGAGCCCATACAGCGCAGCACGTTACTGTTCGATCCCAAATCCTTTTTTTACAGCAGCAAGATGCAAACTGACCAAGAAAACAGACCTTCATTCCAGTGAAAATACTTGTTGTGTTTTATTCTCATATTATGATGCATTTAGGTAGAGGATTTACAGTGTGGTTAGAAATATAACTGCAAAAGAACTTTTCTTCAAACTCTCCGTGACAGTTCAAGTTAGGGCGCCTTGGCTGTCATTCAGCCGGGAATGTGGTTGAGGTTGTACAAGGTGTGTCAGCGAGATACAGCAGAGTCCAAAGCCCACAGCGCAGCGTGTATTAAGGTTAATTTGAACTGATTAGATTAAGCAGTGCGGCGGTGGCTGTGGGGAGCGAGAACGTTGTGGTGTTTCCTGCTGTGAAGGGTGTGTGGTGGGCTTCATCCTCTGCTTTAAATAAGTGTATAAGGGTGACACTTTATGCTAAGGGATAGCAAGTCACATTACTTCAACTCCTCGATGGCGCATATCCATCAGCTTTTCACGCTTGATGGGAGAGTGAAATTGGCAGCGTCTGCAACAAAGAAACTCACTCTGGAGCCAGTTTGTGAATGCAGTTTTTTTTTTTTTTTTTTTTTGTTCTAGCAAACTTCTTTAATTTTCAACTCTGTGGCGCTGCAGCAAAGGTCAGCGCCATAATACCATCACCACCGAGTCTCACAGATGGAAAAAGGTTCTAACATGAAAAATGGGCTGTTTCCCATTCTCTAAATATTATACTCTCTTTTAAAAAACAGAGTTTGGTCTCCTCAGTCCATTGCACATTCTTCAGGCAGCCCTCTGCCTTGTCTGTATGATTTCTAGCAAACTGTCAATGTGCAGCAATGCTTCTTTTTCTTTTTTTCTTAAGATCAATTGCTTTCTCCTTGCATTTCTGCCGTGCATACCTATTGTTTTGTATCCTCTTGACCTGATGGTGGACTTCTGATCAATATCGTTAGTTCGTGTAAGAGAGGCCGTTAGTTGCTTAGAAGTGACCCTTTTGTTTTTTTGTGACCTTGCAGAGAGCTAGATTCATTGCCTCTGGTTTTATCATTTGTTATTGTACAATTCCGTCTATGGATCGTTGGACTCTTTAAACGTGATTTTAGGACTCCAAACTCTTGAGACATGACTTTATAACCTTTTCCAGTTTAATGATCATCGTGAAGACTTTTTCAAAGGCACTTTGATGAGAGTGCTGGAAAGACCAAAACTTTGGCAATCTCTGCCCACACAGTAAAACAGGCCACCCCCCGCCCCACCTCACCCCCCCGATTGTCATCTTATTGGTTTGAAATACCTTACTTTATATTAATCTATAAAGTAACTGCTAATCCTGAAGATTTACATCATCTTTCCAGTCATACTAATTTAATATTGAATGGGTTTCCTTCAATAATTAAACACCAAAGTCCATCTCATTTCTCATTTAACTCATTTAATTCTCTTTCATCATCATTGTCCGACTTGTGTCAAAATATGGAGGCGTTTCAATAAAATCTTTGTCAAAATACGGAAATCTCAAAGGGTTCATGGGTAATGTCAAGATTTTTTTTTTTTTTTTTTCATTTCTAGGTTCCTGTGCTTCTGAAATTGAAAATCAGTTTTCCATTTTTCCTGCTTCAATATTGCAGCCACAATCGGTTTGTTGCTGAAGAAAAATGTTTTTTGTTGTTTGTCCCTGAGTTTTCTGACATCTTAATTTTACCAATTACACAGTAAGAGCATTTTAGAAACCCAGGTTGGAACTACCACTGGCCCTAATATACCACAAGGGGTACAAAATACTTGAGTAGGAAATAAATTTGTCAGAGAGTGAAAGTAGTTCTGAGGGTTGTTAGATCTTCTGTCAGGCTGTATTTATAGGCATCACAGTGTTTTGAGCCCTAAATAGCAAAAATACGCTTCGACACTAAACTGAGATCATTGTCACGATCTCAGTTTAGTGTACCTCATCATTGAGCATATTAAGCAAAAACTGCAGTTTTGGGGCCCGATCTTTCGCCAGATCTCCTAAAGCCGCTATTTAGGGATAGCGGGTAGCAGGAGGGGCGTTTCCCCACAATGAACGCAATCTTCCACCTTCCTAAACCCGCTATCCCACCTGCGCTACCCGCTACATTATGCATAGGAGTGGTTAGGGCGTTCCACCTGTTAAACCAATCAGTGCGTCAGTAGCCATTGCCTTTAAGAGCAGGTTGCGCTACCCGCAAACCGTTACCCGCAAACAGCTATCCTTAAACTGCTATGGTACTCTGCTGTGGAGCTTCCTTCTCTTCTTTCCTCCTCCTCCTCCTCTGCACTGATATATACATAAAAATATTCTTACTCAGACAATACCTATCGGCTACCTGAAAGTCCTAGATAGTTGGTGCACTCCCAGTAAACATGTTCTGGTCATCTATGGTTTAACTGGCACGCAAGCAGTTTCAGACGATCTCTGCCATTTTCTCAGGGGTTCAACTGAGGCCAAACCATGCTTTTTATACAAAAGACGCACATTGATGCCATTTGGACGCGCTCTTGTACACGCCGACATGCGGGTTGATCGCGGGTCCTAAGCCTGCGGTCGCAAGATACCGAGTTTGCGGAAAGGGCAAAAGACACGCCCATTGCCACACCTACAAAGTGAATAAGGGAGTCAGCATAACGGGTAGCGGCTTTAGGGAGCGGAAGATTGCATTAGTGGTTAGCGGAGGTTTCCTATACCCGCAATTTGCGGGTAGCGGCTAGTGGGTAGTGGCTAGCGGGAAGTTTTCGATCGGGCCATTGGTGTTTTGATATGGGAATGGAAAATTAACCAGGTTTACTGGGATGAAAATGGAGAAAAAAATGATGGGCTATTTGGTTAATTTGCGAGGTCTTGAATCTACCTTTGCTGCTGTTTAGATTTTCAGATTTCTGGATAATGATGATCAGCTTTAAAAGAAGATTTAATTTCCTGCCAGAACTGCAACAGTTGTTTGTCTTAGCTTCGTCCATCCTGAAAAACACCGGTAATATCAGAGGATGCTGGGTGGAGTATCCAAGCATGCTCCAGTCTGTTTGTTAATATGAGTTTAAAATCATTGTCTATTCTTGTTATTGAACAGTTTTAGTGTAAATGGAGATTGTCTGTCTGATATAAAGCTGATCTAATCTAATCTGTTGCAACCTGAGTGGGAGTACTCTGAGACTATTGCAGTTTATTATGTACAGACACTGCAAGAATTTCCTTCAGTATCATTTTTATTTGAAGGAGCGTTTCCTTACTTTTGGGGAGAGTTGTCAGCTGCCTGTCACTGACTCCCTGTCTACTATTGGCAAAAACCAGCCAAAGTAACTTTGGACTCCTGTCCAAAAGTCTCTCGCTTCCAGATGTCCCTTGCTACAACTGTGCATCACTTCTGTGACTACTAAACTCAACAGTGATGATGGAT
The DNA here is from genome assembly GCA_018398805.1 of Hirundichthys speculiger. Classification (NCBI taxonomy): domain Eukaryota; kingdom Metazoa; phylum Chordata; class Actinopteri; order Beloniformes; family Exocoetidae; genus Hirundichthys; species Hirundichthys speculiger. Next base: position 3,010,937 of record JAGFBZ010000606.1, on the reverse strand, counting down.
TTGTTATAAAAGTGGCTTAACCTCCACACCTGTAGGGGGACCCACAGAGGTGAAAATTGCAAAATCTCCTTTGTGCTACTTTAAATAAGTTAGGCTCAGTAGCATATTGACAGTAAGCACTCACTCTTATCCAGCTGTAATGGAAGATCTCAACATAGAATGCTAATTTAGAGTTGGTTAAAGGAGCCGTTTGTAAGATTATGGGCAAAACTGGTACTGCAGTCACTTTCAAATTACTGTTGAGCGGCGTGTACCCTCCCCCTCCTCCCCGACCAGAGGTTGCCAGGTCGGCTGCAGAATGCAGCAGGAACGTAGGCTGCCATGGCAAGCGACGAGTCCTACACAGTAAGTTTATCTTCTGTTAATTATATTTAATGCTTTATGAAAGATCTTTTCTTTCTTTGATCTTTCGTAACTAGAGGAAATATTTTCCCGTTGAGGCGTTTCGTAACCTGAAAGTTTCGTATGTAGAGGCGTTCGTAACTAGAGGTACCACTGTTACCTTGTCCAAGTAAATTAGCGTTAGCCAAACATTTAGCTATGAATCTTACCTGTCCAGGAGAAAATCAGCAACGTTGGCGTCTGTCTTCAAATTCTTCTCCGCTTTCAGCCGTCTCCATCTATCAAAAGCATCTCCTATACAAATCCTTGTTTTATTTCGGACCTTGTCACGACGTAACTCGGATTCATAACGAGGTCTTTTAGATTTTGGAAAGCTAGACATTTTTTCATCCAACACGTTCGTAGCGGCTGCTGCGATAATTAGAGCCGAGTTGGCAACCCGGATGCCGAAACACTACTGACTTGGTGATTGGGAGATAGGTGGAGGGTGGCGCTTCAGGCCAAAACAAAAAATGACAACATCAACATCAGTTGAGGGCTGCAACTCCTCTTTTTAAACGGGAATATCCTGGCTTGAGTGCTGTTGTCAGTGACATAAGTATTTGAATTGAACATGATTTTTAAATGTCTGTTGACATATCGGGGTCATTTTATGATTCGTTTTATTAGATCTCTTACATACGGCTCCTTTAAGAATGACTTATAAACTGTAAATCAAGAGTCAATGTGCTGTTTTTTTACATAGTGACTCCTATGGCCCTGTGACTGAGAGCCATGGGAAGCCAATTTGAGTGTGAGTGATGCAGAGAACCTTATTTTTTTCCTTCCCAGTCTAGCAGGGGTGCTGTGACACCTGTTATTCCAACAGTTCTGCAGCGCCTCCATTTCCCACAGCTATGCAGTGATTGGCTTTGAATGTGGGCTTCGGAGAGGAAGCAGCTCTCGTTTTTCCAGACAGACAATCCTGTCCGAGAATAATTTACTGGAATTGTAGTTCTGGGCCTTAATTTCAACCGTAATTATGAATGAAGATAATACAGCGAACTCTGCTGATTAAAAGACTGGAGACAGATGTTATTAGGAAAAACAGAATTTAACAAATAAACATTTAGTATGCAATCCAAACTGTAGATACACACTTTTTTTGAATACTCTGCAACCAACATTTGAGTACTTATACTCTTCCAGCTTCAGGTGCAGATATGAACATTCACAATGTATTTTGATTGGTTAAGTCACTAAATGTTTATTCTGAACAATTTTAATGCCATTAATATCCTGGATAAAATAAAATGAGCAACTTCTTCTTTTTTTTTTTCTTTAAATGGAGACTACTATGTTCAGCACCCTATCTGACGTCACGTAACTTCACACCCTCGGTTCATCCTCAGTTCAACATCCGTTCATGTTACGCTGATTGGGTTTTCATTTTATGCAAGTAGATTGCAGTTGCAGATACATAATGAGAATTTAGTAATTCAGGACTGTTCAAATATATTTATATGGTTAGAGAAAATTGAATATTATGAAGACATGGATGGTACACTGGTAACATCAGCCAGCAATGAAAGTGTCTATATCTCCTTTCGAATTAAGCTCATTTTACTGCATATTAGGTTCTTGACTTAAGCTGCAGGCAGCAGAGATGGCTTTCCTTTCATTGGCATGCAGCATGAGTGAAGAATTAACTAAACCTTACAAAATGTAGTTTTTGGAACAAAAATTACATATTGCTGCCACAGGCTCTATCTGTAAGCTGCTTTGAGTCTCGCTGACATCTTAGCTTTTCTTTAATAGCGTTGGCTGCTGTAAATATTCAGAAGAGCAGCGCTCTGCCTCTCTTTGTAACTCATCTATGTACATTCGATGCAACCTTTTGAACTGCAACTTTAAGATGACACCCTACGCTTGCCCTCCTAGTGAGTGGGTTGTGTGTTTCGTCCACCACATGGAGGTTATATGATTATAAGAAGTCAGTGTGATATACAGCACATATTCTTCAAATATGGCTTTCAGTCTTAAGGTTTAACAATGATGAATGTTCAAAAAATTCAAAAAAGTACCTGTGATAACACAACAATAATTGTTGAATTTTCTTTCCTGTAAAATATATCACCAGGAGATGATAATACAATGGGTGAGTATTTCCTCTTCCCGAGGACTCTTGCGAATCTCGCATCGCTTTCTGAAAAATCTAAGAATAGGCTGATTTCCCTGGTAGATGTGCAGTGAGCAGTGCCGTCTCCTGGGAATGAATGCAAATATGTTGAATATATTCCTTTGAATCGTTCCCCGTCTCAAGAATACCAGCTACTGTCTATTATGTATCAGATTTTCTCCTGTCGGCTTGAAACGCAAAACAATAGCAAAGAATCAGTCACTGCTGAAGGGCTGAAAATATCTCTCATCTCTTGTTTTGCACACCACATGCGTTGGATTAAAATACAATTCTGCATATATTATTTGGACATTTTCCAAAACTTCAGCATCTATTTGACCAGGAAAAAGCGGCTGGTGATCACACATTACTGAAGCTCAGTTTAAAGGTACCACCCTGGCAGGAACAGGAACAGTTTGCTGGTCTTTAGCATTTAGGTGTATGTGAATGTAATGAAGAGAGAAGAAAGTGTAGCTGCAGATTAATCTGGAGAGAGTTAGGAAACCATTTTCAAACAGGCTGGAGCTCACCGTCTGACAGTGAGAAGGATTATTCACAAGTGTAATAGTCTTTAAGTAAATTTGCCCCAAGGTCAGGTAATGTTCAGAAAATTACAAAAAGAAGAACTGGCATTGAGGAGAAGAAAATTCCAGTGATAGAAGCATTTTTACTCTGATGCTTTTGACAGACAGAAGAAACACAAAGAAGCTCACTGGCTCAGGAACTCTTAGAGACCTTCATGGTAAATGCGAAGTGAAAAGAAACTCTTCAGACCACGAACAAAATTACAGGAATAAACAAAGTTTCAGAAACCAGAACTGTGTTTCCACTGATGTGAAGTTGTAAACCTTATTTCAAGCAGCACAAAGGAACTTTTGCAATTTTTTTTTTTTTTAAATCATGTCCCCTTGATAGCTTGGAGGTCAAGTTACTGTTTCAGCACTCTCTTATTTTAGAGTGCATAGTGTCGCAGTCATCTCAGTCAGGATGTCCACTGTAGCTGGATGAGCCAGTTTCATTGCGGCTGATGAGTCACATGGTGCTGTAAAGCGATACAAGGTTCCCGGGACGGGAGCCAAAGTTACTTTGGCTGGTGTTTGCCAGTAAAAGGAACAGGAGATGGCATAAACTACACCACACTACCTGGAAGTAATTAAATTTTCCTTCGTATAAGAATTTAAACAGATATTCTAACATGAAAAAAAAAAATCCCTTTGTGCTGCTTAGCATCTACTGCTACAATATTCTAAGATGGAAATTGTTGCTTAAGCTATCCACTTTTCTTCCACACTGAGAAGAAGTGGGCTGGCCTTGGATATATACGTTTAATTGAAGGTATTTATATGAAAGTCAACCATAAGAGGCTTGAAAAAAAATTAATAAATAAAATAAAAAAAATCACAACAACTGAAGGAGAATACAGACCATCCGTAATAGCCCACAGATGTGAATGCAGTGATTTCGTCTTAAGAAGTGTCATCATACATCTGCACAGGGTCTTTTGTCATAACACACAAATGTTATTCAAAACATAGAAATGCAGTCCTTCATACCAGAACCTAGAAATTAGAATGAATGCAGGATGCTTATTTTCTCCCCCTACTTTTCCACGTGTTGTCAGGAGTAATCACAGGAGCATCCTGCAGGCTGTTGGTACTGTGAGCCAAAAAGAAGCAATATTATTACGTCCTGGACCAAAATGGCAAGTCACACACTTTTACCACCTGTCTCATAAACTGTGAAAGAAAAATGGGAAAAGTCCTCTTTGAACACTCATAAATGCCATATGTGAATGTGTTGTATTGCAGACTAGGTAAAAATGTAATGAAGAGTGGCAGTACCTAGAAATTGTAGTAAATTTAGCTAAATTCCTGGATGGAAATGATTTTTCATGCTATGCGCTAAAGGGAAAAGAGTGGCAATTGTCCGTATTCATAAATTGGCACCATTCGTTAAAAAGAACAGTTTTGCAATCCATCCATCCATCCATCCATCCATCCATCCATCCTTTCCATAAATGCATCCTTGTTTGGGTTCATTTTGACTTCATTTTCATTTTGACTTCAGCGTCATGGCGCTCTGATGGAGTCTGTCTGATACACCCTGGGCAGGTCACCAGTCCATCACCGGTCTGGCTGCTTTTGCAGAGAAGCTGATGTTACCACACAGCCTCTCATGCAAAGCATATGTTGTAGAAAATAAAGATTTTTACATCATACAACCTTTATTTACATCTATATATTAGCTATGTCCTCTTCTTCCCAGCAGGATCATACATGTCTGCTTCAGGCTTTCCCAAATATGGAAGTGTATCAATTAGGGCTGGGCAAGTTAACACGTTATTATCACGTTAACTCATTAATTTCTTAACATTGATATTTATTTTATCATGCTTAACCCATGTTGCTCACATGCTTTTGTTTTGAAAAGTCTGTTACTGGCTGCTGCAGAACCGGAAGATAATTGGCAGGTAAACATGGAAAAACTAAAACAGACATGGAGAACGGTAAAGAATCTGTGTACTTTACAGTTCAGGTAGCAACTCAGGCAGCAATATTAACAAATCTGTCAGAAGACGAAAATTCTGGACTGCAACAAAACTTTTCACGTCATTCCTCCATGTTACATCAGATCTGCTCCATGTGTTCACTGTCGTGCTGTTCTCTAGCTGGTTACTTCAGTGCGGCTCCATCTAGTGGCACATATGTGTAATGACAACAGAAAGTCCAGTCCTCCGATTATAAAACAAATTCAGTTCTGTGGCCCGTTTTTTCATTTCATATTTTTGATCCAAGTCTAAAATTGAAATAAAAATAGGCTTTTTTTTTTTTCATTTTTTGTGTTAGATTAAAAAACGAAAAACATAATAAAATGTCACTTTTTATTTTTTTTTAAATTGAAAATGGAAAGAAGTGAATGATACACGGATTGGTAAAGTTACTGAACTTTAACATAAAAATTTTCATTTTAAAGTTCTCCCAGGTGGAGGATTTGACAGAAACAGGGTTATTTGTAACAACTGACAAGTTGAACTCCCCGTTTTAAAAGTTTTTGCTGTTACCTCAGAAATTACCATGTTTTAATGTTCTGATTGTGCTGAGCCACAATCATTTTGTTGGATTTTTTTGTAGACTTTTTTTTTTTTTTTTTTTTATAAAAACAAGATGACATTAATGCCCTGGCAGTGGCAATAAGCTTTATTTTATTTTATATTTTTTAAGATGAGGTTTACATTAAATATGTGGTACTGACAAGTGCTGATGTTAAAAGTGTTTGAACAACAAATGTTATGACACTTTAGTTAATATGGCAGCAGAACATTTTAATAAAAGTGCATTTTACACTACTTTTGAATGCATTATTTGATTTTCCGTATACAATGCGATTAATCGTGATTAATCAGGGAAATAATGTAGTTAATCGCGATTAAAAATTTTAATTGTTGCCCAGCCCTGGTATCAATGTATAACTGAACAGTATGTATAAAAGTCTTGAATTTATATGTTTCTCGAGTCTATAAATGTTGGGAAATGAAAGATTTCAGTGTACAGCATTACATTTAACAGATAGCCCTCAGGTTTTCAAGGGCTGTATTAAATAAGGCCTAAATAAGGTCGTAATGGGTTAATGAAGCAACAAAACAGTATAATCTCAGGAAGCAAACTACTCCTAAACCCTCATCCCTGACAAAAATACACACACAGAATTATGTCACGTACAAATGAACACTCTTACGTAGAGAAAATAAGTACATGGAAAACTCTCATTTGCTACAATAATTCAATCATGCAACATTTAATGCCGTGTACAGTATTAGGGATGACATGTTACATTAACTACACTTGACAGTTCTCTCTAGCGGTGTTGAAGCTTCTTCTGACATTCAGTACGAGGACATCTCTGTAGCTACTTCCACCATTAAATATGGAAAATGAAGCTATAATAATTGCTCTGGATGTCTTGGCAGCAAAGATTCATATCAATAATTGTGCTTCACATTTTGACATTCTGTGTACACATGTGGAAAGAGTTTTGTGAAAATTAATATTATATTAATTAAATATTATCTCTCTAATTCAAAATTTCTAACTAATTTAACCACAAATAATGATAATCTCCTTGAATACTGATCACTTAAAAAAAAAACTTCACAGGTCTCTATAGAGTGTTTGTCCTCCTGTCAACCTTCCATTAAGGCCTGTTGGTGTACATCAAGGACAGAAAGTTGTCCAGATCCAAGGGGCAATAAGAAGAATTATGGTAAGTTAAAGTCAGAAATTGGCCCTTGACACTTTTTGAAATGTGGTGGGAGATCAGGATCTTATTTGACAGGTACAACATTGCTGTTATAAGTTAATATATTTAAGAACTTGTAGTCCAGGAATGATTTACACCATTCTGTCCTTTCTTTTAATTTCTGTGAACAAATTTAATTTTGATCTTTAATTGTTCTATGAATTTATATGGGGAAGGTTTCATGGGCCAAAGAGGTTTAGAGTTTGACTGAAAGAAATCATGTGACCTCCTAAAAGCCATTGAACACGTAGTTTCTTCTGCTAACCAAGGCTGGTTTGATCTCAATTGCTGTGTTCTCAAAAGAAAATCACAAAAAACATAATGTCTAGAAGTCTCTTTTCCTGTTTACTTGACCTTGACACAGTTAAGTTTTAACTCAAGTCATTTGTGTTAAAATAGTTTCTTTGACACGCATAGGCCTCTATCTCACCCTACACTCTCATTTTGTTAATATTTACCTTCAATTAATTCCATGCAGGCTTCTGCTTCTAAATTAAAGCCCAAGAGGAAAATACATATTTACAGTGCATTTTTTATTCTGTAGGATCATTACACAGTGTGGAAAACACACATGCACACGCACAGAAAACGATATTAATGGAAGGCTGTCGCTGCCCTGAGTGTCTTCTATTACCAACAGAATATTTGGCAGGAGCAGAGACGCCGCCTAGCTTACTGGCTCCAGGTACCACGCAGCGCTTATTTGGTCTCTGAGCGCATTTTGGGACTGCGATCAGAGAACGTGCAGTTAAAGTGGTCTGTCAGGATTCTTTCATGTACCCGCAATACTCTGGAGGAGACTGGTGTTGCACCAAATCACAAAATGGCTTGTGGGCATTGCTGTAGTTTGCAGGTCTCGCCGTCTTCAGCAATAACTCTTATGGTCTCTTTCCAAACTCATTTTATTTGTGCGTCAGTCAGTTAAGCTTCACCTGGATGTACGTACCTCAAACTTGAATTACACCTGTCCATAGACTGTCTGATGCTTGATTTCATCTCATTCTGCTCATGGGCAGAGGGGCCACCACACATCTTTTAGCCTTTGCTGATGATAAATTTTGCCAAATCTTTTTAAGTGTAGTGTTTTTGTTTCATCTCTTAAGAAGGCTACTAGGATGTCCTTTCATATCTTGTCAGACTGTGTGACTTACATGGCCCTGAAAGTTTCAGTGCATGCCAACACTTTTGACTCAAGCAGAATCCAGACTAAGCGCTAAGATGGTTGAGATCAAATCATCACGTCAGATCCCTTTCGAACACTTTAATTATGACAGGATTGAATTGACGTCCTGGCATTATTACGGTGAATAAATGGCTGTGACAGTGCGGTCACGTTCAGCTCGGAGCGCAACTGCAGGTTAAATTCAAAAACGTTGTGGTTTTAGGTTTTACCGTGTTAAACTGCAGCTAAGTTAGTCACATGTTGATGCCACAGTTCGCATGCCCCCAAAGGTTTGTCCTGCTGTCTGGAGGTATGAGAAGTGCTCTGGGCTGGCCTCAAACATTTTCAGAGGTTTCAGATCCGGTCAAAGGTTTGTTAAGGGGTCTGACATGTTGAAGATGTTGCAAATATATCTTTTGCTCTTATCGTGGAGTGTATTCTGTCGATTGTCTGGGATTGCATTTATTTATTCTGCTCAATTTCTGGTTGCAAATTGGGTATCAATTCAAGTGCTAAAGGCTACACAGTTTTATAATAATATGGAAAAGCAAGGCAAAGTTTTTTTTTTCTTTCATCCTTTTTTTTTTCTTTCTGTCTTTTAAATAATGTTTGGAACTGGAATCTTGATCTCAAACTGGCTAAGAGCATAACTAAATTTGATCAGAGTTGTTATTGCATGCAGACATGCAGATTCATTCAGACATTATTCTTAATAATTGTCTGATAAAATAAACTTGTATGAAAAAAAATTATATTAACCCAATAAGAAAGACACACTGGAGATCTTTTTCATCCAAATGCTTGAAACCTTTTTTATGAATCAGTGCTTCCTCTGTCATTAATTTTGATGTGCAGATATGGTGTGTAAGCAATGCTCATGTCTGATTTGGCCAATTTAAATTTCAAATCCCAGCCACTGATTTGATCTGCTGGGTCTGCGTCTGCATTAGCTATCTCATCCGCTGTCCTTGAACCCCATCTTTCTGTTTTGTGAAGACCAACAGTGGGATCAGAAATTACTTGAGGCAATAGAAGAGTCTGAGTAAATTAGTGTGAATATAGCCAGCTCCGTTTAAGTATAGGTCTTTCTGCCACTTTTCTCACACACAGCAACACAGAACCACACAATGTCCTTGGCTGTGTAGAACATTTTTTTTTCCAAGGTTTTGACAAGGAGTATTGAATTTTTCTCACCGACCATGCGTCACCTGCAATCTAAGATCCATCTCACTTCTCTGTTTCTGACGTCATCTGGAATAAAACTGTAATGAAATCCCCTCAGCTACACTTCTGGCATTTCTTACTGTATTTCTTGCACCAAGATACCATCTATGAACATATAATTGCAGAATATAGAAAAACTATGCGCTTGTTAGGAAGTCAGAAGGAGGTTATTGGATCTAATGCACCTTGCAAACCATTTGTTTCCATAGTTTTGAGATATGCCTGTTTTAAAAATTTGAACCCAGCTACTTGTCCTTTGGAACGTCTTGCACAATTTGGAAAAATCTGTAAGACTTGAAGTTTGTTGCTATCTTTGAGAGCATTTGCAAGGTGTTTGTCAAGTTAACTGGATTGTATGGCTTTGGATGTTTCCACCCTTAGAGAGCTGGGATAGGCTCCAGTAGATCCCCGTGACCCTGTAGAGCTGTGGTCCCCAATCCCTGGGCCGTGGATCAATTGGTACCGGTCTGGGCAAGAAAAAAATAACTATTTAAGTTTTATTTATTATATGAGTCTGAGCGAGCTTTTATTTTGAAAAATCTTTTATTTTTAAAACTCACCGGATTCTCTCGGTTACATCTCGGTCACTTGAGCAGCAAAATTTAACCCAGCTAGCAAAATAAGTAAGAAACAGACATCTTTGGAGAGTTTACTTGTGAAAGTGAAAATGCACAGTGAAGAGAAAGAAGAACAGCCTACGACTTCTAAGAAAAAGAAAGATTTTAACAGACAATACCAGGAGTCATACTTGAAATATGGATTTATCCCGACAGGTGATTTCCACGTACCAAGCCCGCTCTGCGTTAGGGATGTAACAATATGGAAAATTTGATATCTCATTATAGTGAACAAATTATCACGGTTTATGATATTATCTCAGTATTCTTACTTGTTGTACAAATGTCCAAAAAAGACATACATTTAAATAATTTCACTAAATCTTGTGATTTTCTTGTCGTACTAAATCATCAGAAGCCAAAATCTTATGAAAATGAAGCTTTCACATTAAAAGGGCAAACAACTGGCACAGAAAAAGGTTTTATTTTAAATGAACAAAATAAATAACACGAACAAAGCTTATTTGTCTGGCGCAAATTTAAATAAACACTTTAACAGCCATAGTAGGTCAAATTAGCAGTCCGCGGTAAAATTGAGTAGTATTGACTGTATTGACTGGTCCGCAGTTAAAAAAAAGTTGAGGACCACTGCTGAAGAGGACTAAAGGGGTATGGATGGATGGATGGATGGATGGGTTCCATGTGTTGTCAAATTGATAGGCGCTGAGATCAAGATGTTGCAACAGTGTGTCTGAAAACACAGCTGAGTGTGAACATGTTTTGGTGAATTTAGTGGGCAATCATCCAGGAATGGTCCCCCAAATGCTGTAAACACATTCTCCACATAACTACTAGTGGAAAAAAGAAAAGCAAGTCAGCCTTCCCCTTTGAATAATCCATATATTTACTAAAACAACTCAGAGCAGCTGTAACTTGGATGCTGCTGTTTCCTATAGCAACAGAGATTTTGACAACAGTGCAGACGGTGAAGAGAATACTGATTGAAACAAGTAGCAGTCGTCCTGAAGGGTGACCCAACAGTCAACACTGATCGAGTCAAACTTCGTTTTTTCCCTGCTCTTTACTTATCCATATCTCTTAGGTTTCCACATTTGGTGCTAAGCTAATAACTGTTATTTTCTGTGAAAAAAACAAAACACTTTTACAGACTGAGACCTTGCCCTCTGAACATAAGAACTGTCACATCTATATGTTGCATAAGTGACTTGACACAAGTAATTTATTGTGATGGTCGCTATGCAGAAGGCCAGCACAAACACACAGCTTCAAGGGATCAATCAGCAGTAAAACTTACTGCTCCTGCTGCACCCTCTTCTTAGGACTCTAGAACCTTTCTGCTTGGATCATATTACCCCCACTAAGTGAGCAGCCCTCCATCTATCCAGGAGAGAACCGTGTCCTATCAAATGAAGGTGCTGCGAGCCAGACGTTCATTTTTCTTCGCGGAAATGAAAATATATGGTCCTCCAAAATCAAATCAGATCATCAGCTTTAGAGGAATGCATGACAGCTTTCCAGGGGAAATAATGGAAGTGAGCTCTACTTCTGTGGCATGTATTGTTCCTAAATGATCATGATCTCAAGATGCTCTCACAGATAGTTGCTACAATGAGACATAAATTCCCCAACCTGCTGCACTGAAATGAGACAAAAACGTAGCAATGATTCCTTACATTTATATTCAGTTTTTTTTTTCTTTTCAACCGCTTCCTTAAAGGGCTACATTTGTCAATAAAAATGAATGAAGGGAAAGAAAGATCCAAATGTATTATTTTAACAATATGAATTTCTTTTTATTTATATATTTATATATTCCTATCATACTCATGTAATCAATTCTGTATCACAACTTTGAATGAAGACAACAAAGTTTGTTGCATTCAATGTTACAGACCTTTGACTCAAAATAACCACCTTTTGACTTTGATCACAGCTTTGGAATCACTCCTCTGGAACTGACCAGTGAGGTTTTCAAGGTAAGATGCAGTTTCTCTCCGTGCAGTCTGAGGACATTCAACCCAACAGTTCTGTTGGGTTGACTGAGTTGACCATAAAATTACTCATAATAGACAAAGGTCGTTTCTGCACAGCCTGGAGTGTTCCTGAAGTCTTTATCTGGTTGCGTGATGAAGTTGGGATTAGGAGTGCAACGGTACAGGTGGCTCACGGTACGGTCCGTACCGCGGTTTTTGTGTCACAGTTTTGGTACAGTTTCAGACAACCCGCTCCCGCGATCGCAAGATACCAGAGTTTGCGGAAAGCGCAACTTGCATGTCGGCACATAAAAAAACGTGTATCCAAATGGACATAAATGTGCGTCCACCTGGTCACATGTGGACGTGCACAAACGGCTCTACCTCTCGATTACGCATCACCGTATTACTTGCATACGTTTTTATTCTGGTCAGCAGTTGTGGTGGATGTGGGAATAGTCACGGCCAGACACATCAGTCTGTACAGCTGTGGCATGATCTCATTCAGATGTCTGCTGTGGAGGAAACCAAGGAGATCTTTGTCTCTGGTGTCAAGCTGGAAAAGGTTGGATGCGGGAATTTATTTCCGATATGTCTGAAACTGTTGGTGGACGAGGAGGGACAGGAACATTAATTGTTCGTGATCTTTAAATGCACATCCAATGATTCGTTCTGCAGTATTTTAAAAAGCACATCAGCTGCACCAAGACGCACCACTGGTAACAACTGGATCTTACTCAGGTAAGATCGTGGGTTTAGGGAGGTGCAGTGCTGCCACTTGTACAATAATTATCATATTTGTACGATAACTTGGCCCTCCGTACGATGTACGATCAATAATCCAAAAAAAAGGCCAAATGTACGATAATTTTAACTATTTCAAATTAGTTAACTGTCTGCTGGAGAGGTTTTTTTTTTGTGAACCCTGAAGGCATCAGTTCCCATGTGACATGTTTTCCAGCCAATCGTGCTTTGCTGAGTGTGAGCTAAGAATGTTTGTCTCAGAACAATGAGCATGATAGGCTGAATGGTCAGTTTCACCCACTATTTAACACGAGTGATTAAATTTGACTGCAGCGCATCATCGGGGCTTGTTATTTTGGTTATGACAGATGTACGATAATTTCCCTCAAAATACAATAATTTTGAGTCTCTGGTACGATAATCCTACGTTTCCCACGTGGCAACGCTGGGGAGGTGGAAGATTGCATTTAGGAGGTTTGGCAGAAGATCGGGACCCATAGACTGGGAAGTTTCTGTTAACTGTTTTCACTCCCTCGCCGTTGTATTCAACAGCAAAACCAAAATGCTCCCACACCGGCGATTAAAAAAAGTTTTTCCCAATTTCTCCGCTACTGCTGGCCATGCCTGCTTGTTTTTTTTTTTTTTTCTTTTTCTGTGTCTATGAGCTGCAGCCAACCGGCCAAAGTGTGATTGGCTGGTCACTGTGAGTGAGCGAAGGCGATTGGACGTTGACATGCAGTGGCGGGGCCTGTTGCCTGAAAGGCATGCACGCTCACGTGCAAAGTCCAATGCTTAGTTATTGGAACATAAATACCGTGGGACATAAAAGCCCGTGTTGTCCCGTGCAGGTCGTACCGAACGGTTCGGTATTTTAACCGAGTACCATTGCATCCCTAGTTGGGACCCATCATACAAGATCCTGATGATATGGCTTGACAGTGAAAGATGAAGTAATGTCATCTTTGATTTAAGTTAATAAACTTTGTCTTCAGCAAAAATATCCCCAAACCATTACAGATCCTCCCCCGTGCTTCTCACTGGGGAGTCATTTATTCATTTCAGTCATCCTCAGGGCTTTGAAGATGGTCGGTTCCTTTCGCTCTCCTTCTTTCTTTTTTTTCTTCTTCTTCTTTTTAGAAACTCTGCCGTGCAAGCCTGCAGCCCCGAGCCATGTTTGGGACGCTGCAGCTGGAAGAGTGACAGTGAGTTGAGCTGCAGGTTGACTTGGAAATGTGTCACACACTGAACACATGGAGAAACTTGTCTTTTGTTGGGGAATAAATATACTGGGCTCCTTGCTGAGAAGCAGAGTCAAACGCTGGAGTTAGCGCCTTCTGAACCAGACTTGGTGATGTTTTGGATTTTTTAAAACCACTGCTCTGCAGGACTTTCCTTCCTGTCTCAGATCCATGACATATTTTCTGATTTCTTTAGAAAGATCCTACAATTTTTTCCTTCACACTGACAGATTTTTTTTTTTAATCTGCCAAAAACCAAGCTTTTCATACAATGTCTAATATCAAGTATTATAAATAATAATTAATGAAATCAAACTATATTGAGGAATTACAGTCTTTTACTATAAACTTTGTGTTGATTTGCAATGCTGTATTAACATTTGGAGTTTTAACATGCCTCGACACGAGCATCAATAAAATTGATTTACACTAAAGCTATGTTGTAAAGCTTGAAGAGATTGAATGAAAATGCAAATGGTAAAATGTGTCACAAAAAAAAGAGAGTTCCTCTGGATATATTTTGTCATTTTAAGTGCTGATCTGCCGCCTAGTACACTAAACACTAAAGATTTATAGAAGTAAAAAAAAAAAGTGTTAAAATGAGAGAAAGTCATTTGAACATAAAACCCAGTGTGTGAGCTGCTACAACAAAACCGTCCATCCAGTATCTATCACTGCTTTAGCCCGCTTCGGGTCATGGATACAAACTCTATCATAGTTCAAAATGCAGCTTACATGTTCAAATAAACCGTGTGTTACTGAGTGACAAAAACAGTATTTGATGCAGAATTCAAATGTCCAACACTGACACTTATTTTTGTCCTTTTTAAACCAGAGAACTGGTGCTCTTTTAGTCATATTAAACATGTTTTAGAAATGAGGGGCACATAACTCTTTCATCTATGGCTACCCATTTGTAAAACAGAAAGAGGCCATTTCTATGGAAATGCAATGTTTACACGCATGGGAGAAGTCTATTATCTGCCATTTTTGAAAATGTTATGTGCACCTTGCTTCCTGGGGTTTCTACCTCATATTGCTCTCAGCGTTTTCCTCCTTGTTTTTCCATTTCTTCCCCCGGGCTCATCCAGAGGAAAAACAACTGGTGTAAATATATTTGTGCCTGATTAAGCACAAGCTTCCTTTCTCCTCCATGTCTTTGTATTGCAAGAAAGATGTTTCACTCGTGTTTCCCAAAAGTACTTCTTTCAGAAACTGAATGGGGACCTCTTTTTTTTCTTTTTTCCCCTTTCTTTTTTTTTCTTGTTTTTACCTTGAAAGCATTAAAATGGACTTGAAAAGACTGGCCTCTTCACTCCACTTGAGTAAGGTGTGTCAGGAGTTCAATGGTGCTTTGTGGAGCATGAAGTTTACGGAGCAAGTGATGTGTCCACTGCGATAGAATAAAGAGATAGTGATGCACTGACAGCACCACTCATCACCAAGAAAGTAAAAGAAAAAAAAAACTCCCCAGAGAAAAGACATATTTTGAAGTTTAACTCTTGAAGAGTTAGACTTCAGCTGAAAAGTGTCCCAAGAGCTATAGTACAAGTTTTAAGTACTGGTATACATTTATATAACAGTTTTGAGGCACAAGGAAGCAGGAATTTGGGAAAAAAACCTTATGGCTTATGTTTTGTTGTTTTTTTTTCTCTTTTGAGTTAAAAAAGATCATCTGATGATAGTGGGTCTTATTATTAGGCACATACGACATCAGTTAAACAACACCACATTACTTTTTTCGTGTGTGTGTGTGTATGTGTGTGCGCAATACTAAGCACCCGCCTTGATTCAATAGCTTGTGGATCTAACTGGAGATAATTATTATCTCTATGACTTCTCCCACATTATTCAATTTACGTTTAGCCTGTTCTTTATGACATTGATTTAGTTCATTGAGGTTTTTGAGCAGCATTTCAATTTGGCTGAAGTCCGGACGCTGACAAGTAGTTTCTGTTATTTTTACAGCCATTTCGATGTATATTTGCTGATGCGCTTCCAGTTGTCCATCCGGCTCATGGTCCATCCAGTGAACAGGACCTGCAGCTGCAAAGCAACTCCAGATTAACTCTCATCCACTGCTGCTGGGTATGAGGTGTTTCTGTGGAAATGCTGTGCTTCATTTTCAGCAGAGATGATACGGGCCTTTAAGGCTCAAGAACTCCACCTTAGTGTCTCTGTCTACAGCACATGTGTCAAACAACAAGGACCGCGGGCCAAAATGTGGCCCGTCACGTCAATTTTATGTGGCCCTCAAGAGCTGTGGGCATTAATTGGCTTAAATTTTAAACCAATATTTTAAGACTTAAAATAAGCTTACGCCGCTTTAAAGCGCATGTTGACAATAAACTACATCTCCCATCATGCATTTCGTCATTACCCACAACGATAACGGTAGCTATGAGCAAGATGATTTTTCCAGAACTGATGTACTTAAGAAAAAACTCTACAAACTAACCCCAACATGTCCAAGAAAAGAAAAATTGATGCACAAGGAAGTGCAGTTTCATGAATGATGGGAAAACAATTACAAGTTTGTATCTCAAGGTGAAATAACAGCATGTCTTTTGTGTTATGAGGTGGTGTCAGATCGTGAAAGAGCTTATTCTACCTCGGCATTTTGAAAGCAAACACGGAGCTAAGTGTGCTAAATTTAGCCTACAAGAAAAACAAAGAACCGCTTCTGCTTCTGAAACCAAGGTAACGGATACTCTCAGTGATGTTTACCACAAACCCTGAGTTTAATAGAATAATGACTTAAATTTTTGAAACTTGAATACATAATAAATACAGAAACTTATTTAACAATATAATAAGGTGTAGTTTAATTTATTTTGATTTTCATTGCATTTTGTTACATTCATGCTGTCAATCTGGCCCTTCGAGAGCAACCATGATGCTGATGTGGCCCTCAGTGAAAATGAGTCTGACCCCCTGGCCTACAGCTTTGCACCAGCAGTCTTGGTGGATCGTTTAGATGCAGTTTTGTGAATCTCATTTGTGCTTAGATGCTCTTTTTAGACAAAAGTTCTTTTTT
Organism: Hirundichthys speculiger; assembly: GCA_018398805.1. Lineage (NCBI taxonomy): Eukaryota > Metazoa > Chordata > Actinopteri > Beloniformes > Exocoetidae > Hirundichthys > Hirundichthys speculiger. Next base: position 2,994,185 of record JAGFBZ010000606.1, on the reverse strand, counting down.
TGTTTGTTTTCTTTTCCCGCACACTTCTTCTATCATCTTCTTTGTGTGATGCCATTGCCTTTAACATGCTCAGTGAGCCCTGTAGGGTCTGAGATGTAGCTCATGCATTCTCTTGAATGCTTCTCACGCATACGTAAATAATCCTTTTGACTGTAGAGCATTGAACTCTCGATTGTTTGGAAAGTGATCTTATGAACCGTTGCAGATAAATATGCAGAAAAAGACTATTTCTCTAACACCATTGGTTATGTCTTCCCCTGTTGGTGTTGTGTTAAAATGCTCCAGACCACCAGTATGTCTGCTTCTATAGACATCTGCACACCTGCTGATGATCATTTTTAAAATAATAATGGCACAAGGAGAAAAGTTAGATCTTGTTTTTTATCTAAGGTTGTATTTTGCCCAATACTAAGACCCTTCTTATCAAATTATTTTTTAAACATAGTGTGATTCATATGCTAAAATGTCTGTTATTCTGGATTTCCTTCGTCGCATCTCCAGTTTTGGTACTAACATTAATTTAAATGTTCTTGTTTTTTTTAATATTGTGGATTTTTAGTGAACTGTCTGGGTAAAAAAGAACAAAAAAAAAAGAGTCTGATCAGTAAGCTAAAAACTGTACAAACGTTCATTACATGAAATATTTATAAACGTGGTGAATGGATACAGCTTGAAGACAGAGGTTTGTCACTTGCAGGCAGGTTTGGACTCACATCTGCTCCTCTCTCGGTAAAGCTGGCCGTGCCCGGCGCTGAGCACGCTGTCACATACACCATCTGTTACCTCCAGCTCTCCTGGCTTGAACAAACACTGCGATGTGCAGGTAATGGTGCGGACTAAAATTCCGACCTTGACACTGTCTTCCTGTGTGTGACCAGAGGTAGATTGATGAGAATCACCACTCCTTTTGATTTTAGTTTGTGACGCAGAGATGCCAGAGTCCCTGGTTGCCTGGAAACCTTTCTATCTCACTGTAGGATGAAAGGGGGGGGGGTCTCTGTCTGCTTTACTTATCTTGTTGAACTGCAAAGTAAAACATTAAATTACCTCACTAAATAGGTTAATCTCTCATTTGACCCTATACCAGGCACCCAAATGCAATTCCACGTGTATTTGAAGTACCTCATATTTTTTTTTGTCTCCCATGATGGTGATTTTCATGCAGTTGGTGTCATCATTTAGAAAACAAACCTTAAAACAAATGAAGGACGCTGTTTATAAATGTCCACTTTAGTTACTTGCTTGATAAATAATACTGGGGCTTTATGTTATCCTGACACACCAGATGGATTGTTACACAAAACCATCTGGTCAAAATCTTTGACAAGAGCTTTCACTTTCAGAAATACTCACGTGATTGACTGAAACATCTGTTTTCTTTGTATCATGATTAAACTTCAACCAATCAAATCAATGAAAGTATAAAGAGTGAAGTCCACATCGGCGGTCGTCATCACACCTCAAGCTTACCTGCAGTTTAGGAGCTGAAAAGTCATTTTAATCCTTTTACGGTCTACTTTGAGGCTTCCCCAAATGGATTCTCTTTTGATTGTGATCTTGCATATCTTGTAAATATCTAGCAGCCGTGTTGAGTGAGCTTCAAAGTCAAGGTTTGCCTAAGCTAACAGCCAGATTTCCAGAGTAACACATTGCCATTTTACATTCATGATAACTGCAGATGTGGTTAGTCTTGGGATGTAGTTAATCTCGATGTTATTCAACCATAAGAGCAACGCATGATTTCCACCCTGTTAGCTACCGACGCTCTGTGTGTGTCATGCAGGGTTTTAAAAAGCTGTTTCTTTTTTTTTTTTTTTTGCCTGACTAAATAATTTTTCACAAATAACTAACTTATGATTTCATAGCAAGAGACTAAAGAAGAGACTGGATTTGCGGTCTCTGAAGGAAAACTGTACGAACCGCAACAGTCTGAGATTTAAACGGCTCACTTCTGGATGGGTGTCTTGTTGTTGCTTCATCCACTCTTCCCCTTTTCAGCCTCCACATGTGGCTTTCCCTCTGTGCTTTGCTGCAAAGCACTGAGACCATGCATTCAAAACTGTGTCGAGAGGTGGAAAATGACAACTTTTAAATTTGCCACGTGTTTCTGACGCAATATAATGCCAAAAGAGTTTAACGCAAAATTCCTTAAAATGGCTTTGTGATGCTAATTTTACTAAATGAAACTTGTGTAATTATTATTATTTAACAAACTGACACAGTTTTAGGAGGTCCTTATTAATCTGTGACATATTTTGGTCCAAGTTCACACTAAAAAATACTGGGTTATTTTCTCAACCCAACCACTGGGTTTAACTGGTTTGTGTACTTTCATTGGGTTAATTTAACCGCTGTTGGGTTGTTTAATCTGACCCAGCTGTTGGGTTATTAGTTGGGTCAGTTTTTTTGATCATACCAGACAACAGTAACACAACCCCTGGGTCAATTTAACCCCATCTGAGTTATTTAAGATTCAAAAAGCATCAACTTCCTTTAAGCAGCCATTTCACAACTGACAAAGGGGCTGGATCCAGATGACACAACGAGCAAGGTTTGTTTCTCCTCATTTGTATCTTTAAAAAATTGTTTTGCTTATTAATTGTGGTAATAAGTCTATAGTAGTACTGAAGCTTACAGTAATTATTCACACAGAAATGAGGACCGCTATAGCAAACTAGTTGTCTTTATGTGAATATCACTGCTAGGAAGCGCACACACGCGCATGCACAGATAATTGCGCATTTGAGCTTGCTTTTGTGGCATTTTGCTATAATGTAAAGCAAGCTCCACATATTCTTAGTAGCTACTGTGGTGACGACAGACAGCACAATCCCTGCAAATGTGATTATGATTCTATGTCCAAGTCCTTATAAATCTCTGATCCAGGTCCATTAGCAGGCCAGTAAGCAATTCCACACTGTGCCATACCACACCACTTAACATGTATTACCAGGCAGCTATAGCAAATGTTATAAAAAAAATAAAATAACGGTCAGCAGTCAGTCAGGTTGTTTTAACCCAACTGTGTTGTTATTATTGACCCAACTACTGGGTTACTGGCCACAAAGAAGCAGATTCGCGGGTTCATACGGTTTTTTTCTTGTTCTTCTACAATACACGGTCAGTTCTACTCGTCAAATGTAAAATTACTATCAAGATTATTCATAGCAGTAATGTTTAAATAAGGTTAGGATATTTTGTCCAGAATAGATGAATATATGTAAAAATACACTTCATAATTTGCAAACATTTATTTTAATAATCATTATTTAATAGTGGAAAAGATCCATCCATTATCTATACCCGTTACATCCTTGAAGGGTCACGGGGATCTGCTGGAGTCTATCCCAGCCATCTACGGGGGAAAGGCAGGGGTACACCTGGACAGGTCGGCAGTCCATCACAGGGCCACATGCAGATGAACAACCATGCACACTCACTCCTACGGGCACTTAAAATTACTAATTAACCTAACATGCAGGAGGAAGCCAGAGTACCCGGAGGAAACCCACGCACGCACGGGGAGAACATGCAAACTCCACACAGAAAGGCCCCTGCTGAGGACCCCCCCCCCCACGCCGAGGTTCGAACCAGGAACCTTCTAGCTGTGAGGCAACAGTGCTGACCACTAAGCCACCATGCTGCGTGTGGAAAAGATAATATATAAAACAACACATAGATTGGGTTAATATAACCCAGAAATGGGGGTGAAATTAACAGCAAAGCTGGGTTAAAAAATAAACCAAATAATTGGGTAGAATTAACCCAACATTGTTGGGTACAATCAACCCACTGTCTGGGTTGAAAAAAGAACCTAACTAGGTTGGGTTGTTGGTTCAATCCAATCCACTGGGTTAAAACAACCCAGGGGTTGGGTTAAAGTTGGGTTATTTTTAACCCGGTGTTTTTTAGTGTGTACTACACAGGTACAGCACAAAAGCTCCATTTCAATCATGTCATGACACCTCTTGTCAAGCCAGTTTTAGGGGGGTGGAGTCAGCCTCTTGACTTTACTCCACCCCCCTCTTCAGATGAGTGTTCTTCCTTTGAGATCTGTCACACAGCTTAAGGATCCCCACTTCAGTGTTATGTAAAAAAGCTGGGTGAAGGTAAGGATAAGGAAGCTGGATAACACAGGTGTGGCTGCAGCTCATGAGGTAGAGCAGCCATCTGCCAACCTGAAATTAGGTACTTTGATTCTTGGCCTCAGAGTCCATATGCTGAAAGTTCCTTGGGCACCGCCCCGAATCCCATGTTGTCCCAGATGTGTTCATTATTACCTGATTGTGTGTGTGTGGTAGAAAAAGCAGTAACCAGACTCAACTGAGAAAGATCTCTGCAGAGCGACTGCATGAATGTCCAGGTTGACGAGTTAATGTGGTTTATACTGTAAATTCTTTTGAGGGGTCACCAAGACAGGAAATGGGCTTTATGAATAGGGACGATTTCACTTCTCTGATCTGGGTTTTAATGCCTCAAAACCCTACGTATCTGAACATCTCACTGATTGACATCATTTCAGACTTGTCTGCAAACAAACTGACACGGACAGCTGTGTTATGTCACAGTTTTTGGAGTCGACAGTCAGGTCTTTGGATCAGGTGTTTTGGAACAGGGAAACATCTAAAACAGGCAGCGCATTGGTCCCTGAGGACTCCAATGGAGGGACAATAGGACATCTGGTGGACAGGTTTTTTTCATAACATGATTCCTTTAAAGATTTGAACTAATCAGGTAAAAGAACAAAGGTAACCACAACAATGTCAACAGAGATGATGCCAGAGCGAAACACTTTAAACTATCATTACTGATGGATCCCTTCGTTTTAACGGACTGTGCTCGCTTTACACATCCTTTTAGTCATTTCCACAATTATTATTCCATCTGCTGCCGTTGATGCAGAACCAAAAATGGTTCAATTGAACCTCCGCCCCCCACAAATCGATAGCACCTGATACAGCCTATCTCATTCTCATCTCACTGTGAGGCACTGCATTTATAATGCTATCGACAATATTGAGCAGAATTGACAACAAGGCGGGATAAGCACCTCGGGCTGTAAGCACGGATATGGTACCATTCTTTTCACCTTTAATGGCTTTTTCAAGCATGAACATGAAAATAGAACATCATCTAATGGCATTAAAGGCCTTTGTTTAAATACTTTCTCTCACCCACATTAGGGAATGGGAAAGAATGAGGGGGTGTGAAGAATTTTAAAGGCTGTAGTTACTGTAAAGATCAAAAATGAAAACAAAGAAAAAGCATTGCCTTCATGTCAGCAAATCTATGAAACAGCAGGAGTGGCTTCAGTAGCTTGAGCTTGTTTTTATTTCACTGGAACATTCTAGTTAAATGTAAAATAGTAAATCTAAAAGGCAGTAATGTGTAAATGGTGATTCATTTTCATGAAATGCTTAGAAGAGATTAGTATAAATACTAGAATGACGGTACATTTTAAATTAATTGACATATAGCCTCAGTACAGTTTCTAATAACAACAATACATCATCAGTGGTACTTCTGATTTGTCCACATAATGTGTAAATCCAAACTAAAAGAAATCCGAAACTAATACGAAATAAAGCTAAAACGTGCACAACAGCCCATGACCATACAATAGTCCATTATTTCATCAGCCAGTGAGGTTTAGTGTGGAGATGTGCTGTGCGGGGTAGTTTCTCCCCGGGCAGCGGAGTGGAGGCTGGATAGGAGGGGCTGAGCCGCGCTGCGCCGCGCAGCTACTCACCTCTGACTGAATCCGTCTCCACCTCTCAACCCTCAACTTGTCCCGCGCCAGGACGGCTGCGTTCGGCCGAACCTCGGAACCGCTGAAGCGTCAGAGGAATGCGGTCGGGCGGCCACACCGTCAGTGACTGGAGTGAGCTTATTGGGCGTCGGTGATGTTTGAATTTGCGGGCTGCAGAAACCGCCAGCGTGTCGGAGAGGCGACGGAGCACAGCCTGCTGGTGCGCTCTTGGAGACGAGGAACCGACATGTGAATGAGAGCGGTTCCCTTCTCAGGCTGAGATAACTGCTCTGGCTGCTTCTGTGAACAACCTTGAAACGGCGAATTCTCACAAAGGGACTAGTTGATGAATTGACAGCCTTTTTTAAGAATTCTTCTTATTCTTTCTTTTTTTCTTTTTTGCTTGAGGAGGAATTCATTCGCTGATCGCTTACGAGGCAAATATGCCAGAATGGGTCCTCTACAATATTTCTTTCTCTGTGGACTTCTGTACACCCAAACCGACGGTAAGTTATGACCAATACATCCATTTTGAAATCAGTTGTCTCACATTAATCTGTGCTAAACTGATCGGGATCTGACCTGAAGCATATTTGATCCACACTCTTTCCACCTCAAGTGCGCCAAGAAGGTAGAGAAGGGTGCAATTACTGTCCCAAATCACTGTCTGTGATGTCCATGTATCATGTCCCAGTTGGTTGATTTAATTCAGATTTAAGATACTGCTGTAGGAAAACTTTTTAATGACTTTGTTAAACAGAAGTTGAACATTTATTAAGAAGAGGTGATCTGATTTGACTTGCAGATTTCATATTTTCAGTATAAACCTGTGCTTTGGTTCAGGCGTCTAAACTTTTCATTTGGCATTTTTTAAATAATTTTAGTCCTCCCACAATCTTTTCAGATGCCATTCTTCAGACTTTGCTTATAGTTTGCTTCAGTTCTCTTCATGAAACACATTGTGCTCGAATGTTCTGGTTGCTTTTTTAATGTAAAGGGATGAGAAATATTTTATAAACTGACTCCTGACAGCTTTTGTCTGCAGTGTACACATATAATGCTTCAACCTTAACCTGCACAACAAATTACATCCATTTACACTCAAAAATCTAACATATATATTTTTTTGTCTTCATGAAAGGGATACCTTTCTGACTTTTGTGCTACTTTGTTACCTAAACACACATATACAGCATAAATGTGTGTCAGTGGAGCAAATGTGCTACAGTTCTAAGCAGTTAACAGCACTTTGGGTGGGCGTGAATTTCCTGGACCTGGACCCTGGAAGTACCGAGGTACCAGTTTATCTGGTGCAGCGTATCAGCAGAATCTAAACAAAGCAAGACTTTCACTCTGCTGTATATCCAATCTTGATGATGCCACAGCTTTTGTTGAGATAATGTCAGGGAGGTGCTCATTGAATTGTAAGGTCATTTACGAGTCTGCGCTTTGTATTGGATTGCTGTTGACCTTTTGTTTCTTCTGTTTGTTTCAGTCTGTTTTCCACACATGTGGGTTGAATGAAAAGCAAATATTAAGAACTTACATGCATATGCAAATTGAGAGGCTGGTACAGTAGTTTGTATCTGCAGATATATGTAATTACCTTGTGCTGTGAGGATTTCAGACTGTTCACTTTCGTTGTCATAATTCTGTAAAACATTTGTGAGAAACAAACATAAGTAATTCCTAGTTGTTCTTGTCTGACCGACTGCTTTGGCAAACAATGACGGCAAACTGTGAGTTTGCGACATCAACGCCATAATATTGATGCACAGACAAGCTTCCCATCTCAGCTACTTTTGGATGTCTTATATCTTGCTGATTTCAAATCTGTCTTTGGGACCGACTTGACATTTCAAGCTTGATTTTTAAACCACAGAAGATTCTTGAATGACAAGTGCCCTTTGCTTGACAGTCAAATTAATCTTTCAGTTAGAAACCTGAATTGAGTTCTTCTGAACTCCACTGCCAGAAGGCTGTCAACTTAAATTGACTTTTATTAGAATAGTCCGGGCTTATAAAACCTTAAATAGCCAGATTTCCTCTGCAAAGCCCTTGATTTTCTGCTTCAGCACCATGGATAGAGCCCCATAACAGTTCATACATGTGGAGGAAAATAAGGTGCTAACATTCATTCAGTCTGAGGCAGTTGCTGCTGAGGGAGAAGCATGTTTAGTCCACACATGCATTCTAAATGCACATGTGATTAACCTCTTCCTAACGAGGTCTACATTTGAGACCCTTGCTCAAAAACCACATACCTCATTTACAGTGATATCTCAACAACAACAAAGACGTATTTATATAAATTTGGCATCAAAATGAAGGTAACGCATATGCAGTTACAGAAGAAGTTTAAAATTAAGTATAAATATCATCTGCTCAGAATAAATGAAGGTGGTACACAGCTTCATGAAAAACTGAACTTTCACTGCCAGAGAAGATATTAGGTTTAATAGCGTAGTATGTGCACCCCTGTGGGACAGTCTGCACAAGGCAATATCTCAGGAATCCCTTAACTGATCTGGATAATTGATGCCACTATGATATGTTCGTAGTCAGTAGAATCTGTGGAGAGTTCACAAATCCACTTCATTATCCAATCAGAAGAACAAATAGATTGCATTATGGCCGCCTTGTATGTCATCTTGTGTGAGGTTCTACCGGTAACAGAAATGGTCAAAGAAATAGGAAAAGATTTCTTTTGTCACAGGGATTTGGGATTACAAGAATGGAGTTGTTCACTAAAATATGCTTTATGAGAGTGAAACACCAAAGACAGGTCAGATTTCAGAGGTGTGGGGTTGAAAGTTCTTTTCATGTTCTCTGACTTTGGCTCAGAGAGTTTTTGTCTCACGGGGGTTATCCTTACAGCATTGTAATCTGTAGCCTCAAACCAATAACAGGCTGGTGTTTATACTATATTGTAGCTGCGAGGGCTGTGACAATAACGGCATTATTGCGATACCGTGCTGTGATTTTTTTTTTTTTTGGGAGAAACTGCCAGTGTATGATATGAAACACAGCTATGTTCACTAATCATCTTATTTCATATTGTCAAGGTGTCTTGGTGACTCAGAACATTTAAAAATTTGCTCCTATATCGGACGAACATGAAGTTTGGCAAGTTAGGAGTTGCAATGGTCCTTTAAACTTATAACAGACTCCTCTGTGTATATGATCATTAGCAGTGAATAGGCTTGAGTACTTGTCTTATGCGATGATCAAAAGCTAACAAGCATGATTAAGCGATATCTGCCAGCAGTGTCATCAAATTACTGTAAAACTGTGGTGCTTTATTTCTTTGAGATAAGAAAAAAGAATCTGTATCGTCACAGCCTAGTAACCGATGGCCTAGGGACGGTTTTATGTGGCGTGCCACATTCTCATCTTTTCATAATGTATTTAACCCTGTTGATATGGTCTTCATAGGCATAAAGCTGACCTTTTTACCATCCATTTGCAGTGCTGCGTGTGTATATTGCATCATGCTTTGCATAATTAAAAATGCCTTGATTGATCTCTGCCTCATCTGCCCCAGATATCAAGGGTGCTCGTTAGGAACAGAGTGAATTAAGAATCTTTATGACTAGCTAAATTAGTATTGAATTATAACACTACTTCACCACATATAATTCAGGGGTAAAAAAAAACAAAACAAAACAAAACATACATGCATCAATCTATCTACTGGATCCCTGTTCATTTACATTCAGGGTCAAAGGCTGCATGAAAAGTGCAGAAAAAAGAGCCAAAAGACTGACATGACCTCGCCGGACCTTCTCGTTGTTAGTTGACAGTACCAACCACTGAGCCAATGTGCCGCCCACAACTTAAATCAGCTCATTTGAATTCAGTTGTATCACAGCACCAGTCTCACAAGCCGCAGAGCAGAAAACCAATTAGATAAACTCCGTGCTCTCCAAACTGCGTGTTTGTTTGTTTGTGTCTTTTATGAATCCACACAAATGCTAATACTCAAGAGCTCCATACATAGACTTTTAAAAGCACTTTTAAAACACAATGCATCGCCACTTTTGGCGTGTTGTTTCCAGATAATGGAACGCGTTTTGTCAACAAACCTCTTAACATCGCGGACGTCACATCAATTTTACTCACATTTACAGTTTCATTTTGGTTGCCGTGCAGCAGCCAATCGTCATGGCTGCCTTTTGCCATTTTTATGTTTGTCATCATCAAAGCCCCAAAGATGAGAGTCTGTGCAACATCACTTTCATGTATTTATATCTTATTTATTCCTTCGGCTTATAAAAGTCTAACGGGTTAAGAAACTCAGAGATAACGCTCTTGGTTGTTTGCATGCACACAGCAGAGGAGGAAGACCTTTTAACACAGATATTATAATGTGCTCGTACACCATGAAGCAGATGAGGGTTGGGATGCTGTCACATGTGTAAACAAACAGTGCTCCGACATTCGGGTCATTTTTTGGTGACATTTACAGGGGGAATCGAGCACTGCTGGGTTTAGCTAAGGTTGGCCAACTAGTACATGGAAATGATAAGCAGAATTTGCAATGCCCAGTGGTTTCACAGACCATTACATCATTCATTCATGGAAGTAACAATAGCTCATTCTTTTGTTATTTATTGAAGACTGACTGCCAAGCACCAGCATAAAGTCTAAGTATTATGCATAATAAAACAATGATGTACTTTAGGGAAGAAAGGGAAATATTCAAGTTTGTTTACCCCTATTTTTTTTTCATTAGAAACTGAAAAATCCAGCGTAGCAGTTGCTGTTATGCATCCACAGAGACAACATGTTTGATGATGTCAGTGTGTGATGGAATGCTTTAATGAAAAAGCTAATGAGATGTAATGACTTTGAAAGTAAAAACGGAAGCTTCAGTGTTGTAACAAAGCCTAGACTGCAGTGAGGAAGAACCTGACACTAATCAAGTTTCATTTCAAGAACTGTAATGAAATAACACTTGGTTTTATTCTATCAGTCATATTTGTGTCAATCTGAGGTTTATTGTTTAATGAGCACCGATGTTAGTGGGAGAGTAGAGCTTTTCGAATAGTTAACAGCGGTGGCGGATCTTTTTCAGTAAAGGGACATCATCTAGAGCAGGGTTGGGCAAATCCAGTCCTCAAGGAACGGTGTCCAGCAAGTCTTAGATGTTTCCCTGCTTTAGCACACCCGAGTCAAATGAATGAGTCGTTAACGGTCTTTGGCAGATCTAGATGACAAGCTAATGATGATCCATTCATTTGAACCAGGTGTGTTGTGGCAGGAAAACATCTAAGACATGCAGGACGGCGTCATCTAAATGTCATCTAAAACATATAACTAGATGGTCTTTCCCACTCAGTGGTACAGGAAATGTTCATTTGTAATTGCAATGCACTACAGGAAGAGCAGGGGGCACTGTCTCCCAAGATGATTGCATGCAGCACCCTGGAGAAGAAGAACCTATGAACAAGTGTAAGAGGGAAAGAGGCGGATGGCAGATATTGAGCAGCTTGTCTACAGGCCGTGTGACGCTGGCGCTATCGCTGAGGCCTTGCGACGTCTGGCTACTTCAGCCGTCTTCTGCCCCTTTCTTTCACAGTCTGCGAACAGCGGTGAGCCGCCTGTGTGAGCTGTGATTATAAGCTGTCATTTTATGGCAGCGCTGCAGTGAGGCGTGAGGACAGCACAACAAAAATAATTGTTGACTAACAAATGAATCGGCAGAGTCATGGAGCACCAACAGTAATTGTTAGTTGCAGCCCTGTTAAACAATAACCCTCTACAAATTTTGCAAAAAAATCCAAACAGAATACTTCAAAACAAACACAGACACACACACACATGCACGCACACCACAAAGGAACTACTTTCTCTTCCCAGAGGAAATCTTTATTTTCAGCGCCTGACTGTAAAAGTGAATATGGAAGTTTCAGAGTGGTAACAAAGCCTCCACTAACTGGGCATGAAATCACATCCATCCATAATCTGATTGTCCTTCTGGGATGAAGTACAGACGAGCAACAAAACAGGGGTAGATTAGAGGGCCAATCAGATTTTCTGTTGAGACCAGTGTCCCTGGGGCCCAGCACCTATAACTGCCCACAGTTAATAGTCTGTATGCAAAACATCCTACTGCTGATTCCACAGCTAAATTAAAATGTATTATTTATATGCATTTATTACATATGTTAATACAATCACACGGCAATTCAGGAAATGAAAGGAGTGTTTGTCAGCTTTAACAGGAGAAACTGTCACGACCAGGAGACATGAGTTCATTTTTCACCTGACTCAGTACTTTCTACGGATACTTCCCATTTGGTTTGCTTTTGAAAACTTTGGTTTGCTTTTGCAGTTTTGAATTCAGTGGTCCCCCTAGAGTCTCGGAGGTTACGCCGCTTTTACGAAACTGTCCAAAGTTCACCCTTGTTCGGTGTCTTGCTTGGTCTCTCTCGTTTTCTCTTCACTCATTACTTTCATGAGTCTCTACGTCGCCTCTGCCATGTTATCCACTGTAGCTCTGTGAGCTAGTTTTATTGTTGTTGCTGTGTGACATTATTGAACTGTAAGTTGGTAGGCAGCTGTTCCAAGGGAAGACCAAGAGTGGAGTCCAAAGTTCTTTCTTGCCAATAGGAGGGACTGGAGACAAAGAGAGCTTGGTGAAACTTCCTAAAAATAATCCAGCTCAGTTTTAATTACAACTGAAACTGGGGAAAAAAAAGCCTTTGTCCTGCTTTAAGTTTGCTTTGGCTTAAGCATCAAAAACGAAATATTTTGGGATGGAAAAACATTCTGGCTTGTCTTAACACAGTCTCCCTGATAACATGTGCTTCATCCAAACTTTGGTTTATCACAGAAATGCAGAACAACAATGACACCTCCCGCTGAAACACATTACTTCAAAAATTTTGCATAATCCTAGATTCATGTTCATGAGAATGAATGTAATAAATTTCACAGAGAACTGAGTGAAATCTTATGATCATTACTTCATAAAGACTTTCGTCCATCTTTTTTTTTTTTCCTGCAGCATCTCGCCTTCGCCAGGAAGATTTCCCTCCTCGCATTGTTGAACACCCTTCCGACCTCATCGTATCCAAAGGGGAACCAGCCACTCTCAACTGCAAAGCAGAAGGCCGTCCAACCCCCACAGTGGAATGGTATAAAGATGGCGAGCGCGTGGAGACGGACCGTGATAACCCCCGCTCTCACCGTATGCTGCTGCCCAGCGGGTCCCTCTTCTTCTTACGAATCGTCCATGGACGACGGAGCAAGCCGGATGATGGCAGCTATGTGTGCGTGGCCCGTAACTATCTGGGGGAGGCTGTAAGCCGGAACGCATCTCTAGAAGTGGCATGTAAGTCAGACATTTCATCGTGTCCCCGCGGCCATAAAGGTTATTCCATGGTCAACGCAAGCTCACGTCGCGTGACAGAAAAATGGTTTACCCAAGATAATTCAAGTTTGGTAACCTTCTTTGGAGTGTATGCGAATGTCAAAAATCTGCAAATGCTGCACCTGAAAATGCTTGAGTTCATGTTAAATTAAGCATAACATGCCGGGGCAGTCACAACACTGGATCCACTCAAGGTGTCATCTGTCATAATATGGGCAAGTCCACCTTTCAGCTGAACTTACAAGCATGTGAGTGTGTGTATGCTCAGCACGTGCGCACGTATGTGTGTGAATATGCTTTTCAGACTGTTAGTGAGACCTGTTTGGATGACCTGCTTGAGTAATGTATGGGCAAAGCTGTGAACTGCTCCAGGGAGAAAGCGAGAAGAGGGCAGGATTTTAACCTAGCTAACTCCCTTTCACTGTTTGGATTTGGAAAGATGCAGCCAGCTCCCAGCCAGATCTCTCCCTGTGTGGGAGAAAGAAGCTCTGGGCTATTCACATTTCCATTATGAGCTAAACTGAGCTGATTTCTTGCCATGAACGAAATGCACACATGCTCTGACGCACACACTGATATACATGCACGCACACACAAACACGCACATGCTGTCTCTTCTGATTTTATGGATTGGGAATTTTAGGTAAACAGTAAATTGCAGGGGGTTTTTTTTTGTTTTTCATCATATTTTTTCTTATTACAAAATATATGAGTATCAATAATGTTGGAAGGAACAACTTGACATTTGGTTGCAGATTTCATGACTAGAGAGAGAAATTATGGTCTTCATTGCACTGGTGTGGCTTTCACTGATTTATCACTGACTGTAGATCTGTATGTGACTGTATTCAGAAATCAAGGATGAGAAATGGGATTAAAAAAAAAAAAAGAAAAGCAGAGATAAGTCCCATGAATCCACAAATGACTCAACCGCTACATCTTCTTGCCTTTTAGTGCTCCACATCATCTCTTTGTCCAGTTGGCATTTCCACATCAGATGCTTAACTTTCTCACACTGATGATTCCGCTCCTCTGCTTCAAATCAAAAGCGGTGAACTGTCCTGGAAACACTGTTGCTCATGGTTATATTTGGCGTGCTTTTACAGACGTTTAACCTTAATCAAGAATGCGCGCATGTTAACATGCATGTGTCAAAGGGAGTAGAGAGGGCTTCCACAAACACAAAGAGGCATTGCAGTGTTTGGTATTGAACCACATGAATATAATGTGAGTAGAATTTACATGGCCCTACACATCACATTTACATTACACTTTTCAAGCAGTATACTTGAATTTAAGGTTGGTGAATATTTTTCTGTTACAAAGAAACCAGAGTTCCAAAACTGTCGTTATTTATTCCATAAGACTAACGTTATGGCTGTTATGGCCTTGACTGAATGGATGTTGACTTTATAAATACTATTCAATTCAGTTCAATTCAATTTTATTTGTATAGCGTCTGTTACAATGTCAATTGTCTCTAGGCGCTTTACAGAGACCCAGAGCATGACCCCCGAGCAAATATCATTAACTAAAATTATAATATTAAATCCAATCAATGATAGTGGCAAGTAAAAAACTCCCACAGAGGGAGAAAAAAACCTTTAATCAAAGAGTGGCAAGGAAAAACTCCACTTTAAGAGGAAAAAAACCTTGAGCGGGACCTGGATCATATGGGGGGACCTTCCTGCTGAAGGCCAGCTGGGTAGAGAAAGAAAAGAGGGGAGACAGGACAGAGAGAGGGTGGAGGACAAAGAGAGGAGAGCACACAAATGACTAAATACAACGGCCATATAAACATAAACATAAACAGATGGAGGTAGCAGTACTGAGATGAGATGACCAGAGGACCAGGTCGCCGATCACCACGGCAGTCGGCACCCAAACACAAGTGGAGGAGAACCCCGGGATGGACAGTGGATGGAACTGCAAGTCAGCATGAAACCCAGGAAACTCTGGCCTGCAAATACACAGAAAGAAAAAGGGGGGCAGAAACAGCACAACAAACACAGGAAAGCAAAGAAAATGGAGCACAGTTAGAGTAACAGGGTGCTCCCAATTAATTATGAATGAGCTGGAGGAGGAGGAAGGGAGGAGGAAAGGGAAGGAAAAGGAGAAAAGCAGCAGAGACACCACTCAGCAGATCATGTTGGTGTCCCCCTGCAGCGTAGGCCTATAGCAGCATAACTATGATGAAGCTGTGATTAAGACGAGCTACTCTAGTCTGAGCTACTACAGGCTATGGCTATAACTATTAGCCCCTACACACTATAGTTTAGACTAACTGTAGGCTTTACTGAACAAAATGTTTTCAATTTAGTTTTAAAAATGGAGATAGTATCAGCCTCCTGAACCCAAACTGGTAGCTGGTTCCATAAAAAAGGTGCCTGGTAGCAGAAGGCCCGTCCTCCAAATCTACTCTTGGATATTCTAGGAACGATGAGTAATCCTGCACTCTGAGAGCAGAGAGCTCTATTAGGCGCATAGCGTGCTATCAAGTCTTGTAAATAGCGCGGAGCTAGGCCATTAAGGGCCTTATATGCGAGAAGCAGAATTTTAAACTCAATTCTAAATTTCACGGGAAGCCAATGGAGGGAGGCTAACACGGGAGAGATGTGATCTCGCTTGCGGATTCCTGTCAGCACCCTCGCTGCTGCGTTCTGGATCAATTGGAGGCTATGACTATGTTGAAGTGATTTAGAGAGGATTTTCTGGTTTTCTTTAAATAAAATAAAGCTCATTTGAGTTTTGTGGTTCAGGAAGACCTTTGGAGACAATTTTCTAATTAAATTTTTACATTACTTGCTAATAGGTGTAGTTTTTAGGTTTTTTTTTATTTTTTTTGTCTTTTTGTTTTTACCAATTGGAAGCCAGGCATTGCATCAGTAGTACGAACACACTTTGAGGGAAAAAAACAAAACAAACTAAAATCCAAACACACACACACTCATATATATGTATATACATGTGTGTGTGTGTGTGTCCCTCTAGATGTGAGGAACCAAACTTGCAGGAGCAAAATCTAAATATCATGAAGTAAAGCTTTAATCTTTGCCCCACAGCAGCTCTAATGTTCCTTGAAGTGCTGTCATGATGCGAGTCTTGGGTGATGCATTGCAGCAAGTAGAAAACCCGAAGCCATCCTTGAGACCCATTGGTTTACGTTTGGCTAAATATGCGGCTGCATTTCCATCCTGGTGAGTGAGGACATCCTGGGGGATAAATGTTTGCTCAGGAAAGTCACATCAGACTTTCTCTGAATTCTTCAGCTGTTACATGAGCCATGCAGACCCACCACAGGGTCTATGCAAGGTCTCGTGTCCCGCACATTAAATACCATGCACCCACTATCCGAACACGGCGAAAACAAAGACTCTCAGGTCTCTGACTGTCGTCTCTCTTTTGAAGTCAACTACCTCTCTCAGCTTCAGTATTCAGGGATTTTGGCTACCACAAACCTATTATGTTCTTTGTTGTCTTCTCATGAGCAGACAATGTATAAAGCTTGATTTTCTGGAGCCTCTCATACATCAAAGACAGTATGACCAAGAAAGCCTCCAGTCCTGTTTGCTTGATGCAGAATATCATGGCTGCAGGGATGCATAATCTCACTGCTCCTTCAGGGGCAGCGGGTTCCTGCCAGTGTTGCTGCAGCCAAAGTTGTCATCCAATGCTCCGGGTGGGAGCAAGTGGGCAAATGAAAGTGCTGCGAGGTTGATCTGACAGTGAGTATGACTCCAGACGGTCCATTTCTCCTGGCGCGCACACAAACGCACAACTGCTTATTTTCCAACGGGTTGCTGAACTGCATCTTGACTGCTGTCTTAGGAAATGTAGCTAATCTGAAAGGTACCGCTCCCTCGCATAACGTTTCTGCTGTGCAAGCTCAGTTTGGGTTCACCGTGCACCTCGCGAGCTTCAGTCTGACTGAAATGTGATGGAGCATCATTCATTCCATCTTCATGCAAAACACTTCAGCTGTCTGAGATGGCAGCGGAGTTTAAAATATGTAAATTGAGCAGATACGCCAGACAAATCTACAGCTGGCAGCTTTGCAGAACAAATAATATTCCTCCTAACATTTGTTTCTCATTAATTAACCACTTCTTGCTAAAATATTGATTTCCATTCACCAGTTTTTCCACCCATGTGTCACAGCAGTGCTTATGATGAAGAATCAGTTTGGAAAATCATATTGCGTGTCCTTATTTGATTTACATTTACTCATTTGATGTAAATCTTTTTAACTGACTTTAGGTCAGATGAAAATAAACATGATATTCTTAGATGCTGCAAAATTGGCACACAGTTTATGCTCCTTTTTTTTTACGCTGAAGAAAAAAAAGTAAATTAAATGCACTTTATCACGTCTATTATCTCCAGTATTATTTAATATCACACCAACGTCTTTGTTCGCTTCAACCTTTTTCCCTTTTTGAGTTCTCTTGTGCCGAACCATCTCACTTCAGATTCACTTGAATACAATTTTGATGTGTATAGGGACCACATTAAGATATTTTATTCCATCTGCATGGTTATTTCATCTCTATTAAATCTTTCAGCAAACTGTGTCACAGTAGCGGTGGATTTTCAGGGTAAGTGTATTACATTGAACCCATAGCTCTCTGTAGTTGAAAAAGATTGCTTCACGTCTTTTCTGTCCCTATTTTTGTCTCTGGAAACAAGTCACCAAAAAATAAGGCAGCTAAAGAGAAGAAACTGTGATCCTTGGGGCCAACCTTGTTGAAATTCTATTTCCTGAGGAGTGTCGTTGGGCACATATTCAGCACGACTGATAACATCAGCTATTTCACCGAGAAATAAGGCCACGTCTGTATATTATTATTAGCAAGTCTTATATTTTTTTTGCTTGATAAACAGCATACATTGTGTTGCAGCACATAACTTGATCCTCACATCTAAATATGTAATTTTAATAATCAGAACCCTGCTGTCAGTGTGTACAATCACGCTTGGTCATCCAAGGTGGCAGCTTTTCACATCTTCACGTCTGCAGCTGAGCACTACTTCTGAGCAACAGCAACAAAGAAAAAAAAAAAAAAAACAACAACTGTGCAACCTCCAGGCCACCAGTGGACTGGCACTAATCATCAGAGTGAGTGGCTGTTGATGGAATTAGAAGAGATTCGTCAAACTATTAGGAAGGGACAGAAAGAAATAAACAGTGATGTGTTGAAGGGAGGTGTGGGCAGACGGCTAATGCAAGGGTGTCCATTAGCACAAAATTCAAGAAGATGAGTGCTCTTCTATTTGACCGTGCCAAAGGAATTACAACTATAGTCACTCAGCCATATAATCAACAATCAATGCTGAGATGGGGTCTGTTAGTGCTTTACAGTATGGCATGAGAATTAAATCCAAAGGGCCTTTTTAATAAAAATAATAGAAATATTGCTGCAAAGAAGCTAATATGTATATATATACAAACAGCATACAACAGACAAACAGCATTTAGCCGATATGAGTGTAACTGGTTCTGCAGAGGTTATAATCAAAGACTCTGGGTTATTGGCATGCAGGTGAAGCTAGATGAATTCTTCAATCAATAAGTCCTGTAAATATTTTACAGGACATTTACAAATTGTAGTCCTCTACCATGACCATTTAGTTATTGCAAAGAAAGTACCTCAATTAAAACTTTAAAGGTAGGGTAAGCGGTCTCTGGATGACATCAGGTTTGTTGCAATTTGAAACGAAGCATCAAAATGTGGAAAACTGGCTCCCTCTGCCCATTTCACCCCTCTCCACCCACTGTGGATTCAGTAAAGGTGACAAAAAATGTTCTGAGTCAGAAACTGCATATAATTGCTTACCCAGTCTTTAATCAGTCTTTTTTTTTTTTTCTCATAACACGTATTCCCGCCAAGGTTGAAAAAAAAATCTTGTCATAACTCTGTTAATCAGTTTTAAAAAAAATGATGAAAAAACTCTGAAAACATGCCAGTGGAATAGTGGAGTCAAGCACGACTAGCCACTGACCCAATTTCATTTGGATAAACCCTTTCAGGTTTCAATATTTGTAGCGAATATAATGGTACTCAATCCTAGAGGAAAGGTCAATAGGTCTTCGGAGTTATCAGGCTCCATCCTTTAGGGAACATGGATGTCTGTCACGGCAGCTCATTTAATAACTGAAGTACATACTGACCAACAGATGCTGTCATCCATGCAGACATGCTGCTACCTTTGACTGAACATACAAACATAACAGATGCCACAGGGAGATATGAAATTGTTGTTTTTTTAATTTGCAATGTTTTGTTTACATCCAATCTTTTGTGAAATACGGACTAAAGCTAAAGTTCTAATTTAGATCTTTGGAGAAATTACAGAGCTAAAGCTAACCCCTGCCATAAGATATATTTCCTGTTACTAATATTTGTCTCCTTATTGGGAAAAGCTTAGAAAACCCAATTGAGCTTTTTTTTCCATTGCATGACTGTTAATGAAATTTAATTTATATTTTGTATCTTTTCTAAAATGTTCTGCTAATGTGATGAGCTGCCAAACTATCCTTCATCGTCCTACAGCAGTAACTATGTAGATGTGATTAAAGTGTTCTTGTTTCAGTGTTATGTTTTCCTGTTTTCTGATAAAAAAAAGTACTGTTAGAGATAAATTAGTGAAGTAACTTACTGCTTAGATCCCTACTATGCTTGGACATTCGATAAAATAAGCAAACCTAGATCTCTTGCCTGCAGAGATGTACCAATCCAATCTGAGATGTCCCAAATTTGAGTTCTGATCTGATTCCAATACACATATATACCTCCTGATAACTGACAGTGATTCAGATTCCAGTGTTGGGGCGGGGGGGGGGGGGGGGGGGGGGGGGGGGGGGGGTGTGGTGTGTTTTTATCCTCCCCATTAAATAGGTTAAGAATGATACTTCATTTGAACAGGATTATGAATTCACCACAGTCATTTTGAGGCCGCATGGAGTTGACAAAAAGGAAAAAGATCTAAGTTTGACCTCTGCTTGCGTTGTGTCCCTCAGCATCTTTGTGACTAAGTTATCTTCAAGGATGGACATCCCTCTGAGCCACTGGACTCTGTAGACCACGGAGTAAACAACATAACCTAGTTGGCATGATTTGAGTCAAAGACATGCCATCTCCAGGCGTGAAATAGCCTTGTCTTCCAAAATAAATGACATGGGTGGGATCTTTTATCCATGGAATATGCTACACCGGTAGTTGATTAGAAGGTATCTATCTGTGTTTGTTCTCGCGTCCAAGAGGTCCAGGCATGGATTCTGAGAGAGAGTTTTGTGTTAAAAATGAGGCTGCAGTCAGGAAACGCTATTTGGAAGTACCTTCTTAACACTGTCGCTAGAAACTGGAAATGTACATCACTTAAAGTTCCACCGGGAGGCATTCTCTAGTGTTTTAAAAAATGGCACATTTCCTCCTGCTCAGTGACACCTTCCAAAGTTAGCGGCTGCCAACAGTGTGTGTTCTCAGGCAGACTGTGGGTGTTTTCTGTGAGCAGATACACTGGCCACACTGCTCACCTGCTGCTAGTCCACCGGCACTCTTCTCTTGTTTTTGATGCTCTGCTTTGCTCTTTTTAAGCCTTTACCAACTACAGAATAGTCTGAACCAAATTTTTATTTCGTCTGTTTTTAGTGTTTAATATTATTCATTACCTGATTTATAGACTATTTTATCTAGCTTACTTGTTACAAATTATTTACTGTTAATGCATCCGTAAATTTCACCACTAGCGTCATCTTTACATTTTTAGAGCCCATTTGATCACGTTAGTGCACAATTTAGGAGGCAGCGTGATTAATTCCTCATAGCGTCATCGCGATTCAACCACTTTCACCTGATATTGGAAGATATCGCAGGATAATGGTTAATCTGTAAACCCTGATTCTCACTTGAATCATGCATATTTAAATAAACAAAACAGTAGAGCAACCGTGAAGGGCAAACATAAAATAGATGCGTAAAGCTGTCAGTATACCTGCTATAAGAGTATAATTATTTAAAAACCCTTAGGGGGCGATTACAAAAAGCAATGCTTCTCGCTACAAAGTGATGCATGTTGCTGCTGCTTGGCAGCCTGTAATCAGCCATCAATTATTTGTGTGCCAACCGGCGATATATAACTACTTAAATCAGCTACAGCTCTTAAAAACCAGTAACTTAAACAGAAACCAAAAAGAATTACCCAGAAGCGTCCACTAATGCACCTCCAAGCTTGCTGTTTATGTATAAATCATATATCTTAGCTCTGAGTGCTCAATACCATCAGCCCTGATCTCCATTTCTGTTGTTGACAGTGCAGCCAGGAAAGCCAGTTCCTGAGTTCATGTGATTAGACAGAGGAGAAAAAGACGAAACACCCTGCAGCTTTTATCTGCACAAAGTTGAAACTTTTTTCCCATGCAAATAGCTGATAGCTGTACTGCAGAAAATGTAACAGAAATGCTGTTGAAATTAATTAAGTAAATTAAATGAATATATTCTTCATCCATTCACTGCAATGGCTTTATCCTGCTGGGTATCTTTCCAAGCAGTCATCATGCAAGAAGACGAGTTACCTCCTAGACATGGCACAAGTCCACAACTGGGCCAACACACAGTCATGCACACGCACACTTACAATTACAATCCACCCAGAACATGAACGCCTTACCAGGAGAAAATGTCACGGGAATGGGAGGTATATGCTAACTCTACAGAGAAACGTCTCAGCCAAGATTTGAACCAGGATCTTTATGTTTGGGGTGTAATGATCCATCCATCTACATCGATACACCGATTTAATGTTGAACGATCCAATAGCATTGATACAAAATGAAAATACTGATCAGACATCAAAGCATGTAACCATCATCAGTACAGATTATCAAAGGGGCCTGTTATTGTCTGTGTGTATGTGTGTTTTTATTTTAAAATAACATATCTTTGCCCATTTAATTATCTAGTTAAACTCATAAATAAAAGATTAAATGATATTTTAGTTACTTGCTGCAGTTTTATATGAAAGGAAGTGATCGTTTCAAGTCTGCGCTTGATGTTTTCTCATGTTGATCCCCAGCTCCTGAATAAAATAAAATCAAAATTGTATCATTGCAGTCTGTGATATTGACTAAATCCATTGTATTCTTTAATTCTATATTTATAAATGCTTTCATTGTTTGGGACTCTATGATTTGACATTAATCTCATGTCTGTTTGATCCACAGTTATTTTTGTCTTGCTGTTTTTCGACTACATTTACATTCATCCATGTTACAGCAGCAGAATCCCCATAAACCTGATCAGTTTCTCTCCATCTGTGTCATCATCAATAATGATAATAATAATAATAATTATTATTATTATTTTAGTTATTATTATAATTATTAAGACAATACCAAAGGTTGTATGCAGATATGGACACTTAGTTTTTTTTGTTTTTTTTTTAAACTGAAGACAGTAGGATAAGGGGCTAGCATCTGGTGCTAACTGGACCATGCTCTCTCCTTGGAGGTCTGTGATTTATGATGTACGGTTAGTTAGCTAAGGGCTAGCATCTGGTGTTAATTGGACCATGCAAACACCTTTAAGAGCTCTGGTGCACTTTCTTACAGTTGGTTGGAAGAAACATATGCCTGGCGTGAACAATCACACTAACTGAAGTTTCTCTGTTCAAGCTTGTTATCACTGTTAAATAGTTTTATTTTTTTCTTTTTAAAGGAGCAGCTGCATATTTTCAGCAATTCACGACAATATTTTACAAAGAACACCTTAAGTTGTGTCCTTTACTAAATGTGTGTTTGTTTTAAAAATTCACCTTTTATATATTATGATATGTAGTTGTACTCTAGAAGTACAAACTATACCACACACACACACACGCGCACACACACACACACACTGCCAACAATTATGGGCTATTAACAGACTGAAGTTTAATTTTTTTATTCACTTTTATCGCTATTGTTTGCATTTAAACACAGACAGTGGCACAGAAAAGGAAGCCTTGACCTGGATATCCTTTATCCATTATCTGTTAGATATCTGATAGCTAGATACGAATCCCAGACAGACTGACAATTTCATCCAGAGGAAAAATCATTAGATGAAAGCCCAATCTCTAAATTGGTGGGTGGCCAGTATAGGATTTTCAGTAGCCAGTGCCGTTCATTTTGAAAGTAAAGTAGCTGATGGATGACATGTAATGCTGATATTGTAGTTTATTTGTTTTGTGTTTTTATGAATACATGTTTTTATTTTTTTTTATATTCTTTTTTTTCATCTGTTAAATTACAATTTGAAAAAATACAATACAATATAAACTAAAAAAAAAGAATAGAGACCATTCAGTACCATTCTGTTGAACTGAAATGCTCATTGTCTGCATTGCCTCTTTTTATCTATGCTGCATTCTGTCTACAGCGCACTTATGATTAAAATGTTGCAGCTGTCCCAATACAATCAAAAAACTCCTTCCACAGCACCTTTGCTTGCTGGCTGCACTGCAGAGGTGTATTCATTTTGAAATAATTTGTTTCCAAAATACCGTACCTACAATAAACTGTGTGACCAAATAATTAGTCTATCAACTTATATATTTTACTATTATTATTATTATTATTATTATTAGGACTAGCGATCTAGCGATCACCTGTCAGAACATATGATGAAAGATAACTCTTACAACAAAAATATATACTGTATATATGTGTTCCTGTCTAGCAAAGGGTCTCTGCAAACACAAAGATTTAGCTGCCAATAGCAGATTTTTCATCCAGTGAGAAGAAAAAATAAAATGTTCACTGACAAAGGAGCCACGAGTTTAACACTGAAGTAGCTCTTGTCTAAGAGAAGGTTGTGAAATAAAAACAAATTCAATTTCAGTTTCATCAAAGAAAGCATTTGGCTATAATTTGTCTAAAGCATCCACCTTTCCGGAACCTTGGTAATGTGATGTTCTGTGCACATTTTTGGACTTTATTTGGCCAAGGCTGTTTCACAAAATCAGTTTTCAATTTAACACATTATAAGTTGATTCATTACATGCCAATGTCTACTTTTTAAGATATTATTAGATGCAGGTCATCCAGTATAACATTATTGGCTTCAATTTAATGTGGTCACTTGAATTTGAAATATGGCTTTACGTTTCTTTTTAGATGAGTTGGTGCTGGTTTAAGCTACTCCATTAGTAGAACTTGAATGACACCTTCATATATTTTCTTGCAAATGTAGCTGCTACTTATTGCTACTGTCATCTGTCTGGGCTGCAGCTGGGTGTTGCCTTCTGTCTTCACAACGCTACATCGAGCTATATTTTGTTAACATATGAAGTCATGTTTCATTATGAGGAGGTAAAGGATGGATTACTGTCAGAAAAAGTACCCTCACATTAGCAGTATTTAAACTCAACCCTGGCATGCTCATGTGCTCCCAATTCATAGATTTAGGTAAATCCTGTGTGATTGTGTGTGCACCTGGGTGTGACAAAGCCTCGATGAGTTTCAGCTAAATGATAATCGTTTATAATTGTTGCCATCCAGGGATGCATTTGCATAAAGTTTTCGATGTGGGAGGGCTTCTTCACCTTGCTTATCTCATAAAGACATCTAAAGGATAAAACCAGGTGTTATGACAATAGCTTTAAGATATCTCTCTCTACAAGATATAATATTGTGAGTATGCTCATCTACTGGCTTCATTTAGTTTGGATGAGGTGATGAGAGTGAGGAACATCCCCAACCAGCCAAAGGGGCTTTGTAGTTTGTTTATTATTCATGTGACCTACCCAGCATTCCACCCAATCTAGGCCAAATGGCTGTTATAACTGCTAACTGTCACATCCGAAGACTTCCATTCACCCATTCACTCACCCCCATTAAATCAGTCCTCCATGGGAGCATCAACCATTCCATCCATCCTACCGTCTGATTCATAAGACGTGGAGAGTGCCAGATTCAGGGCAGCAATAAACTGACATCAGGCATCTCCAGTATACACCTGAGTGAATAAAAAGGACCGGGAACATCCGGAAGCCTGATTAATTCATGATATCCACCGAACCCCCAAATCCATTCACTCAAGCATCTGTTTCCTCATGCTTTTTACCTGGGATTGGTTGTTTCATAAATAAGTATTCAAGACGAGATTGAGTAGCGCTATGTGTTCGGTCACTGCCCTGCATCTGTGCCAGTTCATTCTTCACAGTTGTAAAGGCTGTAAAGCAACATGGCAGCCGAGAACATCCTGTCCTCCGACGTGTCTGTTTGTGTAAAGAAAGCAGAATCTACTGTTTCACTGGCCGAGGGCTATTCTGGATGCCCTCGTCAGGGCCAGTATGTCAGGGGTCTACGTTGCATTAAGATAGCCGCTAACCATCTCAATACTTTACTAACCATTACCTTACCTCCCTTCACTGCTCAAATCAATTTATTTTGAATTCATTTTGTTTGGATAGTGCCAATTCACAAAACCCATTTGAAGGCCAATTCACACCAAAAGCAAACAAGTTCATTGCAGTCCGGTTGAATACAATCCATTTCATTTAATTTATAATCCAGTCATGTTCCATTCAATTAAAATTTGTTGTAATCAGTTTATGAGATAATTCATCCCAGTTCAAAATCATATAATGCCAATTTAATAAATAATTTTTAAAAAGAAAATCCATAAGGAAGCAACATATATTGAATCTTGACTTTGATTCATTCTTCCATCCTGAGGAAGCACGAGGACACAGTGGGAAGGAACAACTCCCTTTTAACAAGAAGAAACCACGGGCAGAACCAGGCTCACGAAGGGCGGCCATCTGCATCAGCTATTTGGGGGTGGGGAGGGGTGAGAGGGCAGGGAAGTGATCCGATCAAACACAAAGACAGAAGTCCAGAGATATTTGGTATGTGACAAAAATGCAAAGTACCAAGTACATCTCGGTAGGTCCACTAGTAACTATTATGCAGTTATGTTCTGTTATGTACGTTACGTTATGTAGCTGAATAATGAAAAGGATTAGCCTGATTAAAGCCTAATCTCAAAGGTAGCAATGGTGTCTGCATTCCAAACACAAACAAGGTAGAAGCTACCATAAGTAAGCCTGAAATCTGAAAGCAAAGATGTCTGTTATGTTGTTGTCTGAGATAATGTGGAAGTCGGAAGTCTTGAAGAAGAAGCGAGGCCCTTAAGGGCTAACTGGAAAATTCTACACTGTAACTTCATCAATAAGTTCCTGACGATCAGTGAATACAACGTCAGAGTTGGATTATTTTTACCATCAATATTTTATTATATACTTTTGCGGTTAGCTGCACTTAAGGGGTGACACAGCTTTTACTTCCACTCTGTCCTTTATATTTGGTAGCCTGCTTTGAAGATTTGTTCATTTCCATTACCCTGCCTCCTCTGACTTCACATTTACATTCTTCATGCATACCTTGAATATTGCTTTTCATTCCATTCTCTAGATTAGTTTTTCCACCATCCAACAAAGAATGCCCTTCTTTGTTGAAACCCCGCTGTCGATGTAGTCTGCAAGCCTTTAGCTTGGATGCTTTTTTTTTTTTTAGTAGAATTGATGTCATTTAGTTTCTCAGTTGTTGAATGAATTCATGTAATGAGTTCATGTATTTGTGTGCACTGGCTGGTGCTACTCCATTTATTCTATGCATTGAGCAATCCTACATCTTCCGCTTCAGCTATAACAGTGCTTGATCTGAATTAAAAGAAAAATAAAAGATTGGGAACATGTGTTGTGAACTCCAGGGTGTGGACTAGCATAACTTCATACGTTAATACACTTCACACGGATGCACAACTAAAGATGTCAGGCCTTTTAATTGCACTTTTTATAGAGGAGAAACATAATACTCTCAGACTCTCCAGACAACCAGTGTTGTCACAATGAAAACCCTCAACACTTTTTTCTCTTATAGCTTTCACTTGTGGTAACCCTTTTATAGCCCAGATGAGTATCAAGGGGGGAAAAGAGATACACTTATATAGTGACCAAATTAATCTGTACCTAGAGAAAAAAAAACACATCTAAAAGCAGTGAGAGCAACTTAAAACTATATCAGCATCCTTGTCAAAAGACCGACTGACAGCATCCGTTCATGAGACGGAAACAATGCGCCGAGCTATTTCATGGAGCAATTGTGTTAGTAAAGAATGATGCTCCTGTGGTTTGTGGGTTAGCTTGGTCTCACGCTCCAGTAGTTAATGTGCACTAGTCCACTGCTGCAGATGTCGTCCGCATGGGGACTGGAACTGAGGAGTGACCAAAGGAGCTCAACGTGGGGAGGGTGGACAGTGTGTTCCAGAACAGATGTTTCCAGCCTTTGTGCATTTGGCATTTGAGCTTTAATCTGGTCAGTGAAGGGCATTAGAGTATACTGAAGGCAAAGGGGATGGATGCTGCATGCGTGGGGACCCCAGCTGTCAACTGCCTTGAGAGGACCCCCCCCCTCCCCTCCCCCCCTCCCCCCACCCCACCGCAAATTTTAAATTCACTTCAACATCCGAGCCCCTCTTAGTCAAATCCATATTTTTGTACACACACAAACCAAAAGGCACACAGTTTGTAATTGGCTGAGAATTAGGGCACATGGTGTATTGTTGAACCTGTGGAGATTATGCATTATGCTTGAATCTGTGGAGATTATGCAGCGCCGGGATATTATGCCTCCATTTTCTCTGATTGCCTCTTGGTATTATTTCCCTGCCTGTGCCGCAGTGAATATCCCACTCACTTCATCCTGCTTCTCTTCCTTAATATTGTACTTTATCCTCTCTTCACTTTTCCTCTCCATTCCCTTTTCCCTTCCATTCCACACCCTCTACTCTGCTTCATTCCCTCCTTCCCCTACCCCCCCCCCCCTCCTTCTTCTCCTTAGGGCCTCTGGCTGTCTCCCCACAAGTGATGTTCTCCTGGCCAGATGATGCATGCATATCTCTTGTGTCTTCTTGATGCTAAGTCACGTCGACATTTGCACGGCATTGTGGGATTCTGCTCTCGGTCATATTTCATGTAATGATGAAAATGATGATGGTGATGAGGATTCAGGGAGGGGCGGGGGGATGCTTCTATTTTTTGCCCTTGTCTTTTCTTCAATATCAATCAACACAGTGTGATAAGATGGTAGATAATGGGTGGTCGCGGAAAGGGATAACAAGTTCTGGCTTGACTTTGGATGAGTTGCTTTTCACTCCCAGGCAAGGCAAAGTATTCACACAGAGAACCGGTTTTTTATTTAGCTATCTGTTTTGAATTTTAAATTACACCATTTCCACAGCTGTCCCTTGCTTGTATTACATGATTTTGCTGGACTTCACGGACAGCCGTGTTTACTTGAACACTGTGTTCCAGTAGAGAGACAGGAAATGAAAATGATCTCTAATATCGGAGCATTTTTCTTGCATGTGCACTAACAAGGGCAAATGCGTTCTAAGCAAAAAGAGAGTGAGAAGGAGACGGGGGGATAAACACATTCAGAGAATGGAGGGGGGTATCATTACTGGATGAGTCTGGGCCATGGCAGACTTTTGGCCCTCCTGCAGTCTGCTCGGTGTGTGTATATGCAGTACATTTTTTTTGTGTGTGTGTGCATCTTACTGGTGTTTGTGTGCACATTTTCAGAACTTGCCAGTACGCAAAGCCGTGTCAGTGGATATCGTATCTATGGAAGAGAGATTTCTTCACAGTCTTCGCTACACCATAATTAATCTGCTTAAACCTGCTAGGCCTGTCTCCCGCACCCTTACACATCAGAAAAGCCAGCTCTGGATTCAGCCAGGATTTTCTCCATGAATGCTGGTGGAAAAATCATTCCAACCTCACAGCTGACAGCTTTCTGTCAGAGTGTGCCGAAAAGCCTTCAGAATAGAGACAAAGCACACCTCATCATTTCCGGTGATGGATGTTAGATGGGGGAGGTTATCACAAGGGGTCACGAAACCCCTGAAACTGTCAGGTTGTTGGTTTATATTGCCTACCTGCATCCACTCCTATTTAGATGACAGGCACCTCCATGTCCACAGATGAAGCAATTTATGGTCAGCAGTGATCTCTTAGCCTTACCCCAGGCTGTGGCTGCTATCTGGATGTTACAAAAACAACAGGGGGACTATCTTTTTTTTTTCCTTTTTTCTATTATACCTTCCACCTGAAAGCTCTTGTAAGCAACATTGGTATATCTAATAAGGTAAAATCAGTTCATAATGTTTATGAAAGCCATGTTGAGGAAAGCTGTGCAGACTTAACTTAAATCTGGCTTACTCACCTAACTTCATTCGAGTCTGCTAAGCAACATGCTCCTACACGGTTCTTTATAGCAGCCTTCCTTCCCACAATGCAGAATCCCGCTTTCAATATGATGCCGAAGCTGAAGATAAGGCTTCAGGGTTTTTGGTTAAACTTAAGCAGATTACAGTGCAAAGATTGGTGAAGAAGGATTTATCTTTGAAAGCAAAAATGAAACCTCATATAGCTTATTGGCAAAATGCTATAGCACCTCTTCCACAGCTTTGAACTAATACCTGGAAGTGTGTGTGTGTGTGTGTGTGTGTGTATATATATATATATATATATATATATATATATATATATATATATATATACAGTCATGAAAAAAATTATTAGACCACCATTCATTTTAATACCTAGTACCACTAAACGTCATCATGTGACTAAAACAGACAGAAAAGAAAACACTGAATGCATAAAAGCAGTGTTTTTGCCAGTACAATGCCATAACTATTGATGTAAAAACTTAAGTGATTTAGGTTATAATCAAGAAAACCATGGAAAATGGTAAGATATCAGCTCTTAAATAAAACTCTTATGAGCAATCTTTGTGGTTATCGTTATGTTTGTCCAAACAAATGTACCTTTAGTTGTACCAGGCATTAAAATGAACAAGAAACTGAAGAAAACAAGGGTGGGCTAATAATTTTTTCCATGACTGTATATATCAGTGGTACCTCTACTTATGAAATTAATTGGTTTTGGAAGTAGTTTCGTAACCTGAAAATTCTGTAAGTATTTCCATGTAAATGCTCTAATCCAGTGGTGCGCAAACTGTGGTACACGTACCACTGGTGGTATGCGAGCGCTCTCTGGTGGTACGCGGGGGAACGTCAGGACTTTCCCCATTTTCCCTTTTTTTTTTAATTAAATCGAACACATACAATGCATTATAAATACGTTTCAAATGAAATTCAGGTAACAATAAATAACTACATAGAAGGAATAGACATCTCTCCTGTGAATTTAAAGCTAATTGAGAAAGCATATATGGCTATATTTTGAAATTGGTCATCATGGTGCTACTTAGAGAGCTGAACAGTTTCTCAGGTGGTACGCAGTATGAAAAGTTTGAGAACCACTGCTCTAATCCGTTTTAAACCTCCCAAAATTTGGACATAGATTTTTTTATAAATCATAAATATGCATCAAAACATGTAGCAAATACATGTTAAAATTAGATTACTTCACAATCAAGATAAAATGAGAGTTGTACATGATAAAAAACAAAGAATAAAGTAAAGAATAAAAATTATGTTCATTTACCTTTTAACTGCTATCATCGTCACCTTTTCTCTCTCAGCAGTGGTTTTTTGCCTGACAGTTTGTAAAGAACCGATCCAAGGGCGTTTTGTCGGCTTTTAACAATCCTTCGAAAATGTGCAAGGCAAACATCATAATAGTGAGCAATAGCCCAACTAACACTTTGTCTGGGTGATTCTTTTCAACAAATTCTGAAACTCCATGGAATTTTCCTAAAATCTCAACGGGATACCAGGAAGATGCTAGGAGATAGCCAATGGCAGAGCAGCTACAAGTATGTTTACGTTCCGTAAACTCAGTAGCAGCGCGTACTGTATTTTTGCCTTTTGTATCCTGAAATTTCTTTTGTAACAAGAGGCAATATTTTCCTGTTGAGGCCTTTCGTATATATATATATATATATATATATATATATATATATATATATATATATATATATATATATACACACACACACACACACACACTAGGGGTGCAACGGTACAGGTGGCTTACCTCGATTTTTGTGTCACGGTTTCAGTACGGATTCGGCACAGTTTCAGATCCCCCGTTACCCTAAACCCACGATCACAAGATACCGAGTTTGCGAAAAGCGCAACTCACATGTCGCCATGTCGGCACGTAAAAGAGCGCGTCCAAATGGCCTAAATGTGCGTCCACCTGGTCACATGTGGACATGCACAAACGGCTCTACCTCTCAATTATGCATCACCGTATTACTTGCAGACGTTTTTATTCTCTTGAGGTCAGAGGATGTCTGGTCAGCAGTTGTGGTGGATGTGGGAATAGTCACGGCCAGACACGTCAGTCTGTACAGCTGTGGCATGATCTCATTCAGATGTCTGCTGTGGAGGAAACCAAGGAGATCTTTGTCTCTGGTGTCAAGCTGGAAAAGGTTGGATGCGGGAATTTATTTCCAATATGTTTGAAACTGTTGGTGGTTGAGGAGGGACAGAAACATTATTTGTTTGTGATCTTTAAATGTGTATCTAATGATTCGTTCGGCAGTATTTTAAAAAGCACATCAGCTGCGCCAAGACTAACAACTGGATCTTACGCAGGTAAGGTCGCGGGTTTAGGGAGGTGGAAGATTGCGTTCTTTGCGGGGGAACGCCTCTCCCGCTACCCCGTCACATATATATATATGAACGTCTCATATCATTCAGTTAAGATAGTTGATGTATTTGCAATTGCTGCAGAACCTGTATTGAGTTTTTCTAATGTAATTTCCCTTTGGAGATAAATAAAGTATTATGCAGTTTAAAAAAATTGTATTTATCAATATATCTATCAGGGATTAGACCTCAGTTGTTTGTTTTAGTGCCAGTGGACATCATAGAATAATATGTTGTTTGATAAGGACAAATAAATAAGTTTCATGAATGTACAACAGTTTGTGGCGAGAAAAAAAAAGGCTTTATTTTCTGTTGATATCATATCTCAGCTTGACATGTACCGATTAAAATTTGAGAAAGTGCACTTGAACTTGATGAACTCATATCAGAGTCAGATTTTATAGTGCTTTTTAGTGTTTTTTGAAGTGATGCATCTAATTTACGAGCTCTGTGCCGCAACAGTTTCTGCTGTCTGTTGTGAGGATCGAACACAGACACAGCTCTTTTGGGTTCTTAACAAAATTAATATCTATTTTGAGGTATGCCACTTGCTGAGTGGAAAATGCATGAGAAGATTAACAAAATGACTCCATTTATGTGATTTGCTAAATGAAAGTGAACTATTTCTGCAGATTTCTGTGATGTATTTAACAGCATGCTTGTTGACTGCGTTAAAGTGCTTTTAGCTAAAGGTTGAAGAATTGATTCTGATGTGAAGGCGATCAGTGGTCAACTCAAATGCTGATTTGTTTGTTATTTTTCTTCTGTTTGCTCAATTTCCATTCTGTAAATTTTTGAAAATAACAATTTTTTTCATATTTTTGAAAGCATCCTTTTTTTCCCCCAGTTTTTCCACTCCTAAAACTTTGACACAGTACTGGATATATATATGGTTTCCATTTCCATTTCCATCATCTTCAGTTCCACGCCAGGAGTTGTCACTGTGTATGGTCCCAGATGAAACTGGGCTAAAGAATGAATCTGTTATCCAAAAATGACAACGTTATGAGCAAATATATTACAGATTTCAGACAATTAAGGTTCGTCTCCGGTAAACCGAGAATGAGATCTTTATTATTTGATGCCACAAAATGTGTGGTGTAGCAACTAGACTTAGCTGGTCCTTGAAGCTGTTTCACCTTTCATCTGAATGCCTCTTCAGTTTAACTGAGAGTCTCTCTTAAGATGCTAATGGATCTTCTCTTAAGATGCAAATAACTAACCTAAAGTGCTTTTAAAAAAATATGACTCAAGTTTTATTAATGGTAATTGTCTGTTTATTACAGCCATTTTCAACTTAGCGTATTCCAGCCTCTGACAGACATTACTGAGCCTAGTTTATTTATTTCAAGTCACTTCATGGAAACTAACCTAATGCGTATTAACTATGGAGCAGCATTTTCAAACTTGTCTTCATATTCCCTTTGCCACTTGATGGAAACGGCTCTAGAGTTGCTCTCTGCAGATGCTGTAACAGCATCCTCATTAACACCCTCAGGAACTGCTTTTGTTGACTGTCTTTACAGTTATAACTCTTCTGTAACTGAGACCACGGACACTAACTGTTCCAGTCCTCTCAGTCTTTAGTTGATGTTGTTTTGTTTATTTGTTTGTTTAAATAAGGAGAGACCTCTGTCGCATCGTTCTTGGACTTTTTAATTTTTTTAGCTTGGGTAGCAGGCAAGGTGAACAAACATTGCAGAGTGGCTCTCAAGGAGTCAGAGTATTTGGTAAGAGGTTAAACGCCTGGGAGTCCTCATCAGAAAGATGTTAGAGGTGGTTAAATGAGTGGAATGCCTCATTACTAAAACCCTAAGATGATTTTCAGAAGACACATTTAACCTCTTCAAGAAACAAGAAGTCCAGCTGCTTCTGATAAACACCCTAGAGTCAAGGGTTCTCCGACTGGAGTCCTCGAGGGACGCTGTCGTGGATGTCTTAGATGTTTCCCTGCTTCAGCGCACCTGATTCAAATGACTGGATCATTGACGGACTCGTGCAGACTTTGATGACAAGCTGATGGTGATCCATCCGTTTGAATCAGATGTGCTGTGACAGAGAAACATCTAAGACGAGCAGGACGGCTGTCCTCGAGGACTGGAGTCAAAGAGCCCTGACCCGGATCATAACCGGGACAACTGAGAATCTTCTCAGAAAAACTTGGATTTTCCTTGTATGATTTTCAAACTTGTGACTTGGAGCACCAATCCCAACATTCAAATCTGATATCGGGCCTGGTATTGTTTAAATAGCTGGATCAGGTATCAGACAAGAAACAGATCCGTCATACAACTTTTTTTTAAGTGTCCTTTAAAGAAAAAAGGATGATAACTGTAGTCTGTAGAATAACTAATATGACAGCAAGAAACCTCAACCTATCCAGGAATAAAAAGCTTTCAGTGGTACAGGCAGCACTACATTTTTACCTCCACCAAGGAGGTTATGTTTTTGCCGGCGTTTGTCTGTCTGTCTGTCTGTCTATGTTCAAGATAACTCAAAAAGTTATGGATGGATTTGATGACATTTTCAGGAGTTGTCAGAAATGTGAAAAGGAAGAACTGATTTCATTTTGGGTGTGATCCGGAAGAAATCCTGGATTCTGGATCACTTTCAAATTTTTGCGGTCAATGGGGCCGAAATTTGTTTTTCTCAATATCTCCGTTAATTATTGCCCAAAACTCATGAAATTTGACTCAGGGATGGACAATGGGAACCTCTATCAAATTTCAAAGGCTGATCCAGCTCTGATCTGGATTTGATCCAGAACACGGATTTTATCGCAATCTGTAGATCGCTATATAGGGTAATTGTTGCACTTGGCAGAGGTCTGCGCTCTCCGAGTGCTTTTCTAGTTACTTTTCATTTTGTTTTGTTTATTTTGGTTTGGTTTGGTTTGTTCAGATGATCGGCACCAGTCATACCCCACCTACACACAAGTCTGCCCCTGTGCACTCATCCACACAGAATGTTTTTCACCATCAAATATGAACAGGTTCCTTCATTTGTTTTGCATATTTTATCGAAATAATTCACGCTTTCTTGAAATATTTATACTGTTAGATTTTTATATGGCATGATGATACTTAGTTGAGCCCCCTGTGATGCACTGCCGGGGAAAAGAGGAGAGACTGAAGAGATTAAATTCAATCATTTACAATCTTACTCAGGGTCAGAGCGACAAATAATCAAAGTAATTATTTTTAATTTGATGGATTTTGTTCCACTTAAGAGTGGACATGTTTCAGTTCATTATCCAGTATGATAAAGGGACTTTTGAGATAATTAGGTGTGACCTTATACAGAATTTCAAGGAATTGATAGGGCTCAGTAAGGTCAGCCAAGTATACATTTCATCCATTTGAACATCATATCAAAGTGGCCTTTGTTCATTAGATTTTTTTGCCCATTCTGAAGTCTTAAAGATCAGAGGTAATGAGGTTTATGCCATCAGTATCCTTTCTGGAATGCTTTGCCTCAGGCAGCGTAGATGGCCGGCTTAGAGTCAGTTCATGGTTTCTGCGTCTGGCCATGCGTGAGGCTTGTGTGTGATGTAAATTTCATCAGCTGCACCAGTCTTCTGCTGCTGACTGTGTGAAGCCCAAACATTTGTAATTGCAGAGTGGGTGCAGGAAGAACGTGTGCACCTGGATCAGTCTCCCATTCACCACACTGCTTTTAAATTTTAATTTTAGTTTCATTTACAGTGGAAGTTATTTGAGTAGACAGTCGTTGCTACTCTTCCAGCTGCTCTCAAGAGAAAATTTAATGGGGCCATACTATAAAAATAATATGTACATATACAGGAGTTGGACAATGAAACTGAAACCCCTGGTTTTAGAGCACAATCGTTTATTAGTATGGTGTAGGGCCTCCTTTTGCGGCCAATACAGTGTCAATTGGTCTTGAGAATGATATATACAAGTCCTGCACAGTGCTCAGAGGGATTTGAAGCCATTCTTCCTGCAGGACAGTAGGCCAGGTCACTACGTGATGTTGGTGGAGGAAAACGTTTCCTGCCTCGCTCCTCCAAAACACCCCAAAGTGGCTCAATAATGTTCATCAAACCAATCTTTCACCAGTCTTGCTCTGTGTATTGGTGTATTGTCATCCTGATACACGGCAGGATACAATGTTTGAACCACTGGATGCACATGGTCCTCCAGAATAGTTCGGTAGTCCTTGTCAGTGATGCACCCATTTCGTACAAGTATTGGACCAAGGGAATGCATGATATGGCAGCCCAACCCTCACTAATCCACCCCCATGCTGCACTCTGGGCATGCAACAGTCTGCAACAGTCTCCAGGGCTTCTAACTCTCCCAGATGTGGGGAAAACAGTAAAGCTGGACTCATCAGAGAACAAAACGTTTCACATTGTCCACAGCCCAAGATTTTCGCTCCTTGCAGCATTGAAACCAATGTTTGGCATTGGAATAAGTGACCAAAGGTTTGGCTATAGCAGCCTGGTGGTGTATATTGACCCTGTGGAGCTCCTGATGGACAGTTCTGGTGGAAACACATTTAATTATGCCGTGATTTGGGCAGCTGTAGTTTTATGTTTTTTGGATACAATCCAGGTTAACACCTGAACATCCCTTTCAGACAGCTTCCTCTTGTGTCCACAGTTAATCCTGTTGAATGTGGTTGGTCCTTCTTGGTGGTATGCTGACATTACCCTGGATACCGTGGCTCTTGATACATCACAAAGACTTGCTGTCTTGGTCACAGATGCGCTAGCAAGACGTGCACCAACAATTTGACCTCTTTTGAACTCTGATATGTCACCCATGATGTTGCGTGGATTGCAATATTTTAAGCAAAACTGTGCTCTTACCCTGATAACTGAACCTCTGCTCTTACTGGTGCTATGTGCAGTTAATGAAGATTGGACACCAGGCTGGTCCAATCTAACCATGAAACCTCCCACACTAAAATGACAGGTGTTTCAGTTTCATTGTCCAACCTCTGTACATTAGTGTTGTACATTAGCAATTTCCGATTCTGATACCAGTATCGGAAATTGCTCCGATACTGCCAAAAATGCTGATATCGGTATCTACGAGTTCAGGCACCAATCGATACCAAGTAATTTATATTTAATTGTTTATTTACTGGTTACTTCTGTTACACTACCAGCAAAAAGAAATACTTTTTTAATTTAGCAATACTGTTTTATACTGTTCTATTTGACAATAAATGTAGGCATCAATGGCTTGGACTTGCTGTATTTATTTGTTTTACAACATTGATAATTATATTACAGTCATGCATGGTGCAATTTCTTTTGTTTTTTTATTTTATTTTTTTCATTTTTTGCATGATCAGAACATCTCTTTTATATATATATATATTTTTTTTTTTTTTTCAGATAGACATACGTGTATCGTGACAGTCTCAGATCAGGGTAGAATTATCTTGCCTTTCCATTTTTATCTTTCTCGAACTTTGCATCTCCTTGCATTTGCTGTACATCAGAAGTGGGTACAGCTAAAAACATGTCACCAAGATCTGAGGAAATTCTGTCAAAAGATGAAACAACATGTCACCTTTAAGTCGCTTCTGATTCTTTTGAACAAAAGCAGAAAATAATATCAAGCCCTCTTCTTTTTTTCTTCTATCTTTTTTCTTTTGTGAACTGGATGCAGTAACAGCACTGATCAGAAGACTCACTTTTCTCCATGAACATCCTCCACACATGCAGTCATACACACTCTGTGTGACAAATACTCAAGCAGTTATAGCAAACTGACAAGTAATCAGTTTAATGATGTTTTAATTTGACTTTGGACAAATATTGAAGTAGAACAATTCCAAAACCATCTTTCTCCTTCTGTAGCTGAATTTATCCCTAATTGGCGCTGATTACTCGTGCAAGTTTATTTCAAATAACAGTGGATGGGAATTAATCTGAGCACGCTTAGCTGTGTCTCCATCACTCCTTAATGCCGCCTTACTGCCAAAACAAACAAATGTTTGATGGCAGAGTGTCTAATTGTCTCCTTTACATCTCCCTCCCCCCCTCCCTGTGATTAACAAGTGTGAACAGGTGCAGAATATGTGGGGTTTGGATTTACATTCAAACACCATGGATTATAGATTGACACTGCAGTCGTTTTCAATCACTAAATCACCGTGCAGTGTGCACGAGTCCAGCAGTCATACTTACTGCTTTCCAGCCATTAGAACACTCTGGTTTGGCTTCACCCGGGCTATTAGAAGCTGTTAAGCAGCTTGAAAAAAACTGTGAGCTGATGGTGAGAATGCATCTGCAGAATCTGAACCCCATAGACACCACATTTAGCAGCACTTAATTAATCTTAATGGATTCTGAAATAAGCCAGCCAAACAAATATCTTACCCATAAATTACTTTTCTCTGTTCAGTCCCACGTACTGCTACAAAGCACTCCCGAGGGATGCTTCAACTCCCGCAAATTAATGTATATATGTGTGGGGCATCTGTGTGTAAGCACAAACACCTACAGTGAAGCGCACGTTCTCTTCTCCAGAAGGGAATTTAATTTGCCACCATATCAGTACTTAATATCAACCTTTTTTCTCATTTCCCCTCCCTGTTTCATCATTTCATTTGGCTCCCAATCTTTGTTCTTTACCTACACTATACTTCTCCATCTGTCATCTCATGGCGGGGGAAGAGAAAAGAGCGGGAAACTCGGAATCTGCACCAGTCCGAACCCAGTTATTTGAAGGGATGCCTTTTAAATTTAATGTTGAAGTTGAGGGAAAGGTTTCTTTAAGTGGCAGGAGTGTGTTTATTTGTCTGCACATATGTGCGTGTGTGCGCGTGTGCGTCTGTGTGTGCGCGCCGTGCCCGCCACGGCGTTCTTATCACCTTCTCGCACACCTGCTTCCCTCGAAGACCATGCATCCCCTCTTCTCATGCCTCCTCATCAAAGCCAGATTCAGCCGTGGTTGTCGCCCCCTCCCCTGCATCCCCCCTCCCCTGTCTAGCTGCTTTGCCTTGTGTTCAACAGTCACCGTTACCCTTGCATCGCGGCGTTGTCCAGGCAGCGACAGCTTCCTGGTATCACACCATCCCTGAGAGGGAAATTCATGCGGCCAGGCGGACGTACGTTCAGATAATGCAAGTCTTGGAAGGCCTATTTAGGATTAGGTAGAATGGCAGCTGCTAAAAGTGCAAATCCTTGAGTTGCTGGCACCAAAGGGAAGGACTTTTCTTTTCCCAGAGCACTCCAGATATCTTAACAAAATCACTATCACTCAATATGCAAAATCTCCTCTGAACAAACAGTTTGAAGGGACAACAGTGTGTGTGTAAGCGAAGTAAGGTGTGCAAATTAGCAGCTGGCCATTAAGCTCAGATGAACAGCATTTTGCCTCCGTCCCATTCATTGTCTTATTACAGCTGCAACAGCTATAGCTCTTCTGTAGATCGCAGTGCATTACCAGGAAGTATTCTTCCCTAAAAACTAAATGTCACATGATTCAATCCTACCTAATTAAAAGGAATGTGTGTGGGTGGGAGAAATGTAATTTGGTTTCCAGTCTACCTTTGTCCTCTGCCGTCAACAAAGTCGCTACAAACAGTAGCGCAATTAAAGGTGCTGCATTGTCTGAGATACGTATGTTAAACTCTCCACACAATATAGGATTTTATTTATTTATTTTATTTTTTTTTGTTCTTTCCAGATGGAGACACAGTGGTGTCTGTCACTGAACGTACAGACGTTCCAACAGCCGACATCTACTTTCCTCTCCATCAGTGGTTACTGTAAATGCAGCATAAACTCCATTAATTTCACTTCCTTCTCCCTCTCCTTTGCTCTTCTCTTTCGATTATGGTTCCCAACACAACACTTCATTGTGGCTGTAATTGTGCTCATTCTTAATTAACTCTGCCAAAAGAGGGGATATCTTTGGATTTCTAATTAACTGATGCTGAGGTTGGAGTTTTTCTGAAAAATAAAATCACCATCTCAATTTCTTTTTTTCTCCCCCGAGGATGGATTTTGGGAGCAATTTTGTTATGTCTCATCAAGCATGTAGTGTAGGGTTGTTGTTTCCAGGTCTCGACACTCTCCTGATTGGCTCGATAATAGGATTAATTTCTTCGTTTTTTTTTTTTTTCTTCCAGTGGATGTGCAAGTGTCCTCATCTAACAGAAGCAGTTTCTTTCTTGCACCTGAAACAAACAAACAAACAAAAAGAAATCCTTCCAGTTCCAGTGGCAGCGGTCCTTCCTCCAGTCAGAGCTTTTATGGCAACATCTGTACGTGTCGTGCGCGTCCCCCCCACCCCCCCCCCCATCCCTACCCTTGCTGCCTCGTCTGTCCTCCCTGGAGAGCCGCAGCATTAATAACTGTAAGTGGATAATGCTCTAGCTCGAATTCCGATCAAGGTTTAATAAGAGCATGATTCAGTCAGCCACTGGCAGCAGGAGGCATTTTGTGTGTCTGCATGTGCATGTGGGGGGGTGGGGGGGGGGGGGGGGGTTGTGTGCCTTCAGATAAGGTATAAATGTAATGCTGCTGGTGCTTTCATGGGCTTTGGTGGCCACTTCCTGACCTTTTGCCACAAGGACATGTAAGTGAATAAGCGCCATGTGACTGGACTGGCATCAGGGTCAAACCGTGGTCAGTAAAAATTGACGAACAGTTTCATGAAAGAGACGTCATGAGTTTATATTCAAATACGAAGGGTAGCCATAGATCGTAACTGAGATGATTTTGACGTGAGTCATTCTGACTCGAAGCTTTTTACGGAGCATTGCATCTGCAATGATTTCGAACATGGCGTACGGTTTGATCAGCTTCCGCGCTCTGGAATATAAGTGCAGCTTTACAGAGTCAACTGGAGCATTGCAATTTTATTTTTCATCAGCTATTC
Source organism: Hirundichthys speculiger (assembly GCA_018398805.1). Taxonomy (NCBI): domain Eukaryota; kingdom Metazoa; phylum Chordata; class Actinopteri; order Beloniformes; family Exocoetidae; genus Hirundichthys; species Hirundichthys speculiger. The sequence goes on along the minus strand of JAGFBZ010000606.1, from coordinate 2,953,523 downwards.
ATAAGGCACAAAAAGACTGTTAGGCACTGCAACATTGAATAACATAACACACTGCAGAAAGAACATCAGAGGAGTTAAATTGTACTACAGTGTCACAAAGATGCACTTAAGAATTATTAATGTTTCGATGTGTTATGTAATATTAAGCAAGCCATGGGGCAATGCAGAGATAGCGTTATTCATGTTGGGAAGATGTGTGTTTTGTTCAGAGTCGGAGCCATTAAAAAATGTGATCTGTTCATTGCCATCAGCTCCAAATGCTCGGAGAGGAAACCCGACTTTGACATCTAATCCTCTTACTCGGAAAAGAGGACTAATGCACTCAGAGTATATGTTGCAGAACATCAAACAAACAGGTCCGTTTTCATGCGCATACGCTGGAGAGGCACAGTATCGATGAGACTCCTGCACGCGTCGTCTCCCCTATCTCTTTTGACTTGTTCCCATGTCCCCTCCCTTTTCCTCCTCCAAACCAGATGGCCTCCCTCTAACACGGCGCTGACACCAGATGTGCAGTTCCAGCGTCGACTCGGGAACCAGCTGGGCTGAGTGTGCCAGTGGTTCTGTTAATGAAAATGGCTATGCGGTGGGTGTGTGCGTGCGGTGCGCGTTGTTTACCGTGGTTCAGTGGCATGTGACAGTTGGGGAACTCTCTGTGGGTGACGGTTTGTCAGAGTGAGCCGCAGCGAGTTGCACCGGAGCTCAACTCAGCCATGTAGCTCACAGCAGCACCCCCACCAAGGCTGGAACAATACAGCCACCCATCCACAACAAAACACACACACACATACACACTCTCTACATATGACTAGGTGGCACTCGGCTAACTTTCCTTCTCTGTTATTGTTATTTTAAAGTCTTTCTCAACCTCCATCTTTCCTCATACATAATTATACCTTCTTTCTTAACCTATTTAACAGCACGAGGATCCCTGGGCTTATTACTAATTCATGCATACTGCTCAAACAAAGAGCTAAGAGTACATACTGTCTCAGGTAGAATTAGCCCAGCTGTAACTCCTTACAATAAAATATGTTCATTTTTCGTGAGTTAGTGCTCTAAGTTTGATTGCCCCGCAGATATAATCGCGCGAGGTAACACCAAAATGAACGTTTCGTTCCGATAAAACCTCAAACCGCGGCTAATGAAGTTGTTACTACACGCTGCGCTCTGTCATTTATGAATTTGCTCAGAAACAACTCATTATTACACATCATTCTGCTGATCAATTAAATGATAAGGAAACAATGGAATACTGTTTGCTTGGCAATAATTCTGACAGCTTCCATAGGATGAAGACGAATCAGCTAATTGAAAATGTACTGGTGAGAAAAAGCACTTCTTTTTTAAAAGATGTAACTCAAGCATAATAGATATGGAAGCCTTCCCCCCTGTGATAGCCTCGTTATCTGAGCTGATTATGTTTTGCTCCTATCTCCCAGGATTGAGGGGATGTGAGGGCGGGGGGGGGGGTAGTTTAATACCTTCGCCAAATGGCTGACGAGGTGGATGAGATTCCTCAAGCTTATGAGTGCCCCAAAAGAGGATTCTTGCTCTTACAGGATAAATCAAAGTCTTTAGAAATTCATTGTGGGGATATGGAGTTCACTCACCTCCAGACTGACATATTTTAAGCAATTGTTGGGCCAGAAATGCTCCAGCAGAGTGACACGAGAGGGTGGGTTCCCTTAGGATTCAGCCCATTAAGCCAATGGGGGCAGAGATGTGACTTCAGATACTGAAGAGTCTGCAGTAATCTATCTGACTGCATAGTAGCATAACCATGAATAATGCTCAGGGGACTGACTGATGAAATCTCCCCAGTGTTCAGAAGCATGCAGTGTTTATGCGAGACATTTATGTCGTACAAACATTATGTGTAGTTTCAGCCTACTAGCCCTACTCTCATTTTTGACTTCCAGCTGATGAAGGATTTTTTTTCTCTTTTTTTTTTTTTACCCCTGTATGTTTTTTGAATATTCAAATAAAAGTCAAAGAACCCCACTTTGAAGCCCACCACTTTGAATTAACGGGAGCAGTCGGAGCAGCATTTATAAATAGAGGCCAACTTGCTGCAAACGGGGCTTAAAGTCTATTTTGAGTGGGATTTATAAACAGTAGCTCATGGGCTCATATTGTTGCTTCATCTGTGTCCATGTTTAAACTCTGTTTTTCATTTCTCTGCATTGGATAAAGCAGATTAGCCACCACCCCGCGTCTTTCTTCTGTCCGTATGTTTGACCACCATAATCCCAGTCTTCACCCCGGACACATGTAATTCTTTTTCACTAGAAAAGTGTTGGTGATACGCCGGGACCCGCTTTACTGGCTAACAGCTGCTGCTTTTGCTGTTGTGACATGGACAACTACTCGAGTATTATTCTGCTCTGCAACAGCCTCTGATCCAGCGTGTGAGGTTCTAAATAACTAAATGCACTAACATCAACAAGTTAACGTTCTTTAATAATGTTCGTGCTCGGTAATTTAGGATGTTCAGCTGGCAACACGTGCTGCAGGAACTATTCAGGTGTGCGTTAAGTAGAATGATAAAAATACGGATAATAAAAGTCAACATGTAATGATGCTACATACAAAGTTCAGTAACCCTGTAATTTCCATTACTGGCCAGGGATTTAGTATCTTTATTGTAAACAGGACTTTTCAATCCATGCGCACCTCATTTCATTAATTCCTGCGTGTCTTCGCCTTAAATAACAAATGATGATAACTTTGTTTGTTTTAGCTCAATGGGTTAAATTCCGAGTTTATAAAATGAAAGATTAGCCATTTGATTCCAGCTTAAAATAAATCTATGACCCTACGCCTGAGCCGGGATGATGTCACTACAAAAGTTCATGACAGTGAATTCTGTAGTTGTTGAGATATCTTAGTGATGGAATCTACGCACTGAATCTAAAGCGGCCCGTGCTGCTAGTGTGGCTAAAAATACAAAGGATATCATGTCCAAGTAAGAACATAAAGAGGAACATTATATACCAGTGACTTTTTACAGAAATACTTCTTTAAAGCCTTGCTGAGTTACTTTTTACTTTTCACTGGCTCTTCTTCCCGTTCACTGCTGGAAAGTATTGTATTCCAAATGCCCTGGAAGCAAGAAGTCAGGAACTCCAAAATATTTGATATTTTTTTACAAAATAAAGATAATCTCAATGTTGTTTTATTAACAATGCAAGTAGGCTTTTTGGAGGAACATTGCCTAATTTGCAGACTAGTAAGATCATCTTCATGTGGTATTGATTTTTTTAGTAATTGGAGATAGAAAACTCTAAGTTCTGAGCTCCTTTTGAATGCAGCAAGACAGCAGAATATTGTGCAGGACACTGGAAAATTGGAGAAATGAAATGTGATTTACTTGATTGCTTCTCAGCTGTTTCGTGATAAAACCCCCGTAAACTTGTCTGCATCTCCACACCAACCTAGTGCCTCGTTGGTTTATTTCATACGACGGTCCACTTTCTTTCAACAGAATGCATGTATATGCGTGTACGTGGGTAGGATGGAGTTTCGCTCTTTTTTCCAGTCCAGATGGTTTTGTCTGGTCTCTTCACGCCCTCTGCCCAAAAGTTGCACTTAGTCTATAGATCTTAAGATATGAGTGGAGGGATTACGTTGGTATGACTCTTTATGTTGATGCTTTAGGAGTGTTCTCTCTATTTGTCTTTAAATGTGAAGTCATTCGTTTGATATGACTCACAGTTCATTTTGAGCAAGTTGTTAGTCTTTTATGGGTTTCAGTCACATGGATCAAATAGCACATTCTCACCTAAAGGCAATTGCAGCGGCTTTCACACAACACAATTATGAGCCTGATATTCCAGTTTCTGAGCTCACTTACTGGTGGGAAGCACATTGGGAAACGGTTGGGGGTCATGAGTTAGCATTCCATCATTACGTGTAAAAAAAAAAAATTGCGATGATTGTCAAGCATGTTAAAAAAAAACTTGAGAAGTCAAGGAATTTGGGTGACTTTGCTGTGAGGAAGACCTGCCCTGACAGAAAAATCTAGAAAAAATGTTGAAGTTGTTTTTTTAGAGCTAGTATGGAACGTGTAGAAAGGGTGAAGGAAGGAAGGGTCTGAGGCAGGGCTCTCACTATTAAAGTTAATGGTTCAGACCACTTCAGACCAGTTTCTTGATCTTCTCAGTGGGCATTCATGGGTTGATTTAGCTATGAATATGTAAATGTTACCAGCATTTTCTGGTGAAGTGGGGGTTAAAAAAGTAGTCATCACATTAATTTTTAGAGGGCATCTGCAAAGTTGGTCAAGATTTTGTATTTTGTTTGACTCACTTTGCAAACAAGAATCATTAAAATGAATGCTCTGATGAGTTATTTAATTTTTCACTGACGATAATATTATTACGGATTTTTTATTAAAGATTAGTTGAGGTACTTATTATGGGAGAAAATAACTTAACCTGAAACAATAACTGTCCAAAACTGTCAGACAGCCTTGTAGTTTGAACAGCACAGCAACTTCAAGACTCAAGTCATGTAGTCTGAACATCACAGCAATCTGTCAAAACTGAAAGTTGTGGAGTGAGAAAGGTGCCTAGGAGATTCAGAGTCACCTAATGTGCATGTCTTTGGACTATAGGGGGAAAATAGAGAACCCAAAGGAGACACAGATACCGAGAAAACATGCAAACTCACTTTAAACCAAAAATCTGCTTGCTGTTTGGGGACAGTGTTTTCCACTTAGTGCTTGTGCTGCTCTAATACTTTATATATATATATATATATATATATATATATATATATATATATATATAGCCCATCTAATCCACATGTAGCCTTTAAATCAAAGATAAAAGGTGTGGATGATGTCTGACTGCTCAGGAACCAGTGATTCCCCCGCTGCCATGTGGACCAGACTGTCTCCTGAACGCACGTTGACTGCTGCTATGCTTACACACTTCACTGCTTCCAGCAAAAGCAAAATGCTGATGTGCACATAAATTCATCTCTTCACCCTTCAATATTACAGATATTCCAATAAAAATGAAGCACAAGTTGATATTTTACACAATGCAAAGGTTTCACTTTGTGATTGCAGATGTTTTAAACAACCACACTGCATTAATTCAGTGTCTGTCATTCATGGTATATAATAACGGCATGCTATGCTACAGTCAGCCTCTGAAAATGAAAACTGAAAGCAGGTAGACTCCACACATACTGTAAGCCAAGTAATAATTTGTCGAGGGACTTGATGCTCCAGTGGGTGTGTTGTTCTGCGGCGTCTCATCAATTACATTCCCTGAGAGAAAACACCCGGCTGTTTTCTGTTTCTTCTGATGCCGGGGTTAATGGTGCTTTTTTCTCGAATGCCTCTGCCACCAAGTAATTGGAGCAACTTAACAATCATAAGTGCAGTCCTTGTAGTGTTGAGAGCACGGACTGAATCCAGCTTTATTAAGCAGGAAAAGCCAGCTTGTATCGATTGATCCCTTTCTTCATACCTCCATTCTTTCCCCCTTTGACATCTACTACCTCCATGTTTTTATTGTCTAGATTAAAAAAAAAACAGTGGTAACCTCTGAAGGATATCCTGATGGTAAAAGGATATTTCTTTTGACATTCTAGTCCTTTCCAACATACATGTCAAAACATCCAAATGGTTACCTTGAAGAAAAGAAAAAAAATCTGTTTGATGGTTTAGAATTTTGTCAAGTTTAGCGTTCTTCTTAAAATGCTATTTAGGTAAATTATTTATAATTGAATTTCATGGAGATGGATTATGCTCTTTTTGTTTTAAAAAGTCAACACATTTTCCTGAGGTCTCTGTGTCACTTTTTTTTTTTTTTCCAAAATACCATGGGTATGCAATAAACCAGTCCCTTCTCAACCATGTATTTACACCTCTGCTCATAGCAACTGGCCTCAGGGGATGGAATCAACCACTCAACTCTTCTTTACCCCTGTTTTCTGTGAGCTGTGCCTCCTTTACAAAAAAAAAATGGTATTCAGTTTTGTGCTGCCCAATCTAAAAGTACAGCACATGTAGCATAATTTAAATTGTAGTGGAGATGAAGTTAGCGAGGCTGGATAGCCTAACTGTTTAAGATGTCATAATACCATGCAAATCTGAACAGCTCCCTGAGTCACATATTTTTGAGATCCAGCGAGCCCCAAACAAAAGTGACAAGGTTTTGTTTGGCCAGAGCTCTTGAGCTGATAGTCATGTCAGACTTCAGTGTTTTTTTCTTTTGAAGTACAAAAGTGATGGGTTTTTTTCTCCAGAAAATATGTTTTTATATGCTTCTGGTGTGTTGTATTTTTGCTTTTCCACAGAAGACAGGACTGCCTGTCTCCTTACAACTTGTACGTAGAAGATAAAGCTGGGTGTCTATGTCCGTGCATCCATCTGTCAGTCATCCATCGCATGCCTTACCCTTATGACATTTCGCTGATATGGGACACAGATGCTGTCTTTCCTGTTTCTCCTTCTTCTTCATCTGACAACAGACAATCAGGTTTGGCACATGGCGTTGTATGCAGATCAGACAGTAAAGCTGCTGCAGACGATCTCCAGTGTGTCAGCAACAGAGAAGCGCAGCATTTCATAGTGCAGAGTCAGCCTCTCGCAGCAATCATTTTCGCCATGATTTAAGGGGTTATTACACTGCCTCAAGGAAGAGCACCGTTCCCACGTTGTGCACCGCAAATCATCAGAGGGAGCAGTGTGGGGATGAATGAGAGCAGGTCCGTTAGGCCTGTGATTGACAGATCGCAAAAAGCATCTACAAACATGATCTGATAAAAAATCTGCGAAAATATGGCACTCAAACATCAAATGGGTGGAGAGCATCTGAGCTAACTGTGCTGATCCGCCTCATATGTAGCACGTGTTTACTCACAGAGCTATGTGCTTTATCTGTTAGACCTGCAGGGATTTTCTGAGGCGTTGCAATATGGAGAGGAACCGTAGGAACAGCTCAGCTTTATTTGTTACCTTATTCAGTAATACTATATGCAGACACAGATGGCTATTTATATTCAAACTGGCTCGGTCCTTGGAATTTTATTAAAAATTCCACACAAATGTTAAGGAACACATATGAGTAGCTGTGACTATTCCTGTTCATTATTAGTATTATATAGTTTTGTGTGACTTACTGTCCAGTGTCACATCCAGCATTGCATTTCAGTGCTGTTATTTCAATGAATTACTCATATAACAAGAATTTAAAGGGCTCTTTTTTTTTTTTTGTATAGGCAGCCCTCATGCATGTAGAAGCTGTAATGAAACTATAAAGAATAAATATACTTTGAAGATATTTATATGTCAGGGTCCGGGTGTGCAATTACAGCAAAGCCAGTCATATTGAGTGAAAAGGCTGCTGATACACGGCAAAGAGTGTGTGGTTTAAAGCTCCGCTCCAGGACTCTCAAATTCACAGCTTATTATGTCTAAAAGTGAGCGCCAGGCCAGTCTGCTGCCTTTAGCCCACTTGGCAGGCTGGTGGCTGTTGCTCATCTGTCCCCAAGCCAGAGTGAGCACATCACCGATCTGGACCAGGATTAAAGGACCTAATACTAACAGCTGTGCTGAGATTAGCCATGTCAGTATTTACAGTTATTTTGTCAACCAGCGCACCACACACTCTGCTCAAATAATGAACTGTGATATTTGAATCTCCGAGCCTGTTTGTTTTAATTCAGAGCTTGCCAATTATATTTACTCTGGAGAGCTTTGTGTATATTCCGTTGTGTTACGAGGGAGATGCGGGGCACATAGCTTGGTGGAGATAGACAGGCGAGGCTGGTTTGGAGGAGAATGATGGCTGGTATTCACACCGAGGTATGCGGATAAACAGAGCTAGCTTAAGAGTTGGAAGCAGCCACTTCCTTTGTTTCACCACGACATAAATTATGAATGTGAGTGGACAGAAAAAAAAAAAGGAGAGAAACACTGACAGAGGATAAAGAAAGATGATTCACTGGAAACAAAAATGTCCATTATATAAAGAGATGTTGGTTGATTGTGCAGTTGTGCCTCCTCTGTAGGTTTGTGTCTGAGAAGGAGATGTTTGTTGTGATTTTCTTTGCATATGTACATCCCTGTGTGAGTACCTTCAACGGCAAATGTATGAATATGGGTCAGTGTTTTCACACATGCATGGAGCAATCACGACATGATGATGGACTATCACAGGAAGATTGGATGGGCTGATTCTAAAAGGCTCTCTGCTGACGGAAAGGCCATAAAAATGGATGCCATTTTCTGAAGAAGAAGCACAGTCCTTCAACTGTTAGTTCATTTCGACCCACAGGCACTTTCAACTCGAGCCATTTACGAGTGAGGAGCACATTTTGATGGAAATGTGGGGTTCAGCATCTTGCCTAATGTACACTTGGACGTGAGAATTGGTGGAAGCAAAGCAGCAGCCATCCAACTGAAGGGTCAGCACTGTGTGCCTTCAAAGCTACTTCTGTGATGGAACACAGAAAAAGAAGGAGACACTGGGAAAGTGTGGACTATCGAGCAACAGCTGCTCTCTTCCAGTAGGCACACAAAGGGTATGTGCTGGGTGGCCATGGGCTTACCAGGGGTATGCATGGATGTGATTAAGAGAGATTTGGGGTGAATAATCTCCTAAGCTGCTCAGTGGAGCATGTTGTTGGGGGCTGGAGTGGAAATGGGAGGAGCTTAGGGCTACAGAATGATTTACCTGGATCCCTACCCTTCCTAATAGGATGTGACTTGTGACTTTTAAATGCTTGACAACATCTTGAACATTGTCAGCTTTAGTTCACCACCATCAGCGTAAATGTCTTCTCAGTAAGTAGTCTAAAACTATACTGTGTATAAAGTTTACCCACCAGAGTAGTTTATTTAGGAACTGATATGTGGCTGATCAGATGAGTTTTCACAATACCAATATGTAAAGATAATAATTTCAAGAGAGAATAAAAAAGTCATTGTGGGTCTTAGTATTTGGCAAATACAACTCCTCTAAAAATGATTCTGATCTTTGAATTGCAGGATTTAGGTGTGTGTTAACACAATGCCAGGAGGGGAGGATAAATTATGTGTTTGATTTCAAATACTGTGGATCCATGTCCTACGGATTAGGAGGAAAAGTCTAACTGGAAACACCAGTAAACTCAGAATCAATATAAACTTTATTTGCCAGGTTTGCGCAAACAACCAGCAAATTTTGAAAAAAATTATTTAATAAATTGAACTGAAATAAAATGAAAGCTAGAGCAATCAAAAATGTGTACAATCTATACAGGACAGAACCAAAATCTACATTCATGAGATATTGCAGAATATTCCTCCTCTGGAGGGACAGTTTGGTCCTGATTATTTTCTCTGCAGGCCTTGCTGTCCGTTGCAGTCTGTGCCTGCCCTGTTTGGTGGTCAATCCAAACCAGACAGTGATGGAACTGCACGGGACAGACTGGATAATGGGAAGAGGAGAAGCTGATCAGCAGCTCCTGGGGCAGGTTCAGCTTCCAGAGCTGTCTCAGGAAGTACAATCTCTTCCTCACCTTTTAACGGACAGCATCTATGTGTGAGGTCCACTTCAGATCCCAGGAATCATGGATTCCAGAAACCTGAAGGTGACACAGAGTTGGGAGTTTCCATCTAAAATCCACGGTCATCTCCGAGGTCTTGAGCGGGTTCAGCTTCAGGTGGTTCTGACCGTTCGATTGGACCATCTGTTCCACTTCCTGTCTATATGTACTCATCATTGTCATGGATCAGTCCAGTGACCTTTACAGAAGAGTCCCGTTGGGTGCAGTCAGTGGTGTAGACTCTTCTTCCACTGCTCTTCTTCCTCTACAGTGTAGAGAAAGAAGAGCAGCGGACAGAGGACATATCCCTGGGGGCCGCCCAGGGCCCCATGTGATGCTCCCCAACCTCACCTGCTGCCTCCTGTCAGTCAGGAAGCTGCTGATCCACTGACAGGTGTAGGCAGGTACACTGATTTTGGTAAGCTTTGCAGGATTTCAGGGAATGATGATGTTGAAAGCTAAACTGAAATCCACAAACAGAATCCTGGTGTACATCCCTGGGGGGTTGAGATGCTGCAGGGTGTCGTGTAGACCCACATTAACTGTATCATCCACTGACCTGTTTGCCTGGTAGGCAAACTGCAGGGGGTCCAGCAGGGACTCTGTGAAGTCCCTCAGATGCCCTTCCCCCCCACCCTGGTCCGCAGTAAAATTGTAAAGTATTGACCGGTCCGCAGTTACAAAAAGGTTGGGGACCACTGTCTTAAAGGACTTGATGACCACAGACGTCAGATGACGGCTTCTTGAACCGGTACGATGGTGGAATCAGTTGAAGCAGGAGGGAACTTCAGACAGTTCCAGAGGCTGGTTAAAGATCTGGATGAAGAAGGGTGGCAAGCTGGTCAGCGCAGGCATCGTCTGGGCCAGGAGCCTTCCTGATCTTCTTCCTGTAAAGGAGCCGACACATCCTTTCCGCAGATCTTTAGTGCAGGCAGGGGGTCTGATGGGAGGAGTGTGGGGCAAACTGGGGAGTAGATGTTGCGTGGGTGAGAGGCTTGAAGGAGTTCTTTTGAAAGCTGCAGTAGAAGCCATTCAGGTCGTCTGCCAGTCAAAGGTTTCCCACAGGGTGGTAATGTGCTGCAGACCTTTCCAGACTGGTCCAGGGTCATTAGCTCGTCTTAGCTATCTTGATCTCTTTTAGCAGCCCTGTTTCTGGCATGCTTGTGCGGTGCCTTGTCCCTCCTTCTGTCAGCCTCCTCCTTGGCCTGGCACAACTTCCTTAGTTCAGCTGTGAACCAAAGTTTGTTGTTCCTGAAAGTACAGACGGTCTTGGTCTGCACACATGTCCTCACAAAAACTAATGTAAGATGTCAGAATTCAAGGAATTTTTGTCACTATATCCATCCATTATTTCATGCATGTTCTCTGTATAGGTTTAAGGCGCTGAAGCACATCCAAACTGACCCTTGAATGGGAGACAGGTATTCAATCCAAAGAGCCACAATTCTAGATAACAGCCACAAACACTCACCCCACTGTCAATTTATGATCACCAAATTAACCCTTAAGACATGCCTTTTCCTCTGTGGCGGGAGCCATTTGAGTAATTCTTGTGTATTCTGTGTTTTTTGTGTGGGTGGTAGTTGGTAATTAAATGTGCAGCAATGCACACCATCGCCCCCAGGTCACAATATCCTTCTGGACTATATCTGTAGTTGACAATTTCAGTTCATTTTCTCATTTAGAGATCAAAGGTCAAATCAGTGCAATCAAAGCAACAAAGCTTACCATATATTACCTTTTAATGTGCTAACATTGCATTACCATATTAATTAGTTTTCTTTTGAGCCGAATGCCAGCGATGGTGGGGGGAGCAGTGCCCTGCCTCGTCCCTCCAAGCATTTATTCAAATGCATTCACACATATCTATATGCAATCCAAACATGCACATATTGCAGCCCATCTGCATGTGTCCATGCAAGAAAAGGGTAACATCAGGATGCGGTGGTAAACGCAGCTCAGCGAGCATCTCTAGTGGCCACCATGAGCTGTATTTGATCAGGATAGTTGGTGCAGTGTTGTGATTATTTCAGGCACTATTTTTTTCTCTCTCTGCCATCACTTCCTTTCATTATATCTAGACAGAATCAAAGCAAAACAAATACTATAGGATGTATCTATTGAGAGGCTATAAAGCGTCACTTTAGAGCAAAAGTCATTGCTAGAAATACAGGAGGTGTGGAAAAGCAGTTCAAGTCTTTTTTAACCTTTTAATCTGTAAAACAACACATTAAGCTTCTTCTGGCCCTCTGCAGCAATGCAATGATTGCAATGATCATAACGGTGAGACTCAGAAGTGTCCATAATTTCAGTCAAAGTAGAAGAGAGCCTGTAAGAAAGCTTTCTTTCCCTTGGCGAGCACTGCTTTAGTGAAGCAAGGCGGATAAAATACTAGATTCTGATCCCTGACTCATTTTCCAGCTCATGTTGTACATCTCCACAATATTGCTGCAAGGGTCTACGATATCCATGGTCTCTGAGAGAAAAAAATAATGTTTTCGACCTTTTCTATATTTTGCTTTCATCTTGTTTTTCTCTCTCTACTTACTCCTCATATTTCTCCAATAACTGCCAGCAGTCTCAGGGTTTATGAGCGCAGGGTATCTGTGCCTCCCAGCCACAGAACTGTGAAAGGTTTTCGTTTTTTGAAGCTCAAAAAAAATGAATTTTTGTGAACAATTATGACGGATTAAGAATCCATAAATGCAAAATCATGAACTAAAGCCGTGTACAAATGTTTGATTAGTGCTCTGCAAACAGGGTTTGCATCTGGATTTACAGGTGTACGTACCGGAAATGAGCCTGAGACTGAGAGTCTGGGGAGCAGGGAGCAGATTTACATAGGTTAGTGTGAAAGAAAGAGGAATGTGCTTCTGTAAAGGAATGCATGGAGACAGGGGTAATTAATTATTGATGTGAAGATGTGGTCTGAGAGAATGCCGTTACACTAACTAGAGGCAAGGCAAGTGAGACATGAGGGAGTGCAGATGTGGGGAAGGAGAAGAGGGGAGATCCTTCTCACACCATCCACAACTTTAATTTACATAACATGACAAGACAACGGAGGTTAATTAAACGTGACAATCGTAGAGTGTTTATTGTTAACTCTTCATGGTGGCTGACTGGCTCCTAACTCAAAGGCCAACGAATGCATAACTAATTTGATTATACAGTAAAGTTTAAATTCACATTCAAACATGCCATGGGAGGATAGGTTATGAATAAAAAATATGTGTGAATTTTTTTTTTCCCATTTAATGATGTAAAGGGGGAAAAAAAGCCTTCATCATTAAATTTTGCCTGTGCAAGCTGTAGCCACAGTGAAAAGTAAAATGCATCTAAAACTCGTCTTCTTTTTTTTGTTGCCATAGGCATGTTCTGAACTAGCATACATTTCCAACCTTCATATTGACTCTAATTGGATTTGACATTAATGATGCCAAAAAAAAAGGAAAAGAAAAGCGAAGCAGTGCTAGGTGCGCAAGCAGTTTGTGCTTTTGCAGACTGCTGACTTCATTTATCTTCAACCTCCAGATCCTATTTTTTTTTTTTCTACATTTATATCATTGGGTCATAATTGGTCTTAATGAAACCCAATATTGCTGTTGGACATGTAAGAAAAGGGGGAAATTGTTCCCCACTTAAATTTGAGAATTCTATATATGTATAAATCAGTAATTATGATGGGACTTTAAATAATTAGTGAGGGTTGAGTGCATTTCTCATTTTAAGCCACTCTTTTTAATTTTTTTTTTAACTGTTAACCTCATGGATGTTGTCACATCCTAGGTAAATGCTGACTATTTCTACATGCAGGGCTTTATATATGTGCTCCTTGATCTACTCACGTTGTGTCCTGCTGTTGAAAAGGCAAATTTGAAATAGGTAATGTACATCTGCGCTGGGCTCTTAGCCTCGGGGGACATTGAGTAAATGCTCCTCATCTCCCTGCTGATCGTAGTCCTGACTGATTGCTGGGGACTTTTTTAGGGCACAGACATGTTAAGTTGTTTATTTATGCAAAAATAAAGACAGAATCCACGATGTAAGAAGCCCTCTACACCCAAGATTTTCTCCTCCCCCCATGACTGTGTGGAGGCATATCTGTCTTAGCTGCTGTTTTTGTCTCCTGAGCACTGCTGATGGGTTGCGGTCATCAGCAAAGTCTGTGATATAGGATCCGGGCAGCTGTTTTCTGTTTTGTTTGTATGTGTGCGTGTCTGTGTGTGTCTGTGTGTGCATGTATGTCTGTGTCAGAGGGTATTTTCTGAATGTGACAGATATGGGACATCCTTGACTGCTATTGAGAAAGTGACACACCACTACAGGCTATATTATTCAAAAAGAATCCTCAGCAAATTCCAAATCACAGCTTAGCACACGACTGTCATAAGAAATCACTTGGCTGTATATGCATTTTCTGACACTGGATCCCTGACTGTTTAAACCTATATCTTACTAATATTGCCATCCATGCTCACAATCTCTGGCAACAGGCATTGGGCATGTAGAAGCAGAGTTGCCGTTTAGTAATATCTTTGGAAATGGGATGATTTGCCTGGATGTGGCAGGCTTTATCTACATGCAGCGCCTCACTTCATCGTTGCATCTGTGATTCCCAAATGGAAATGTTACCATCTGTTACACACAAAACCTCACAAGGTGTTAGCATCTTCATCTTCCCTCTCTACTCATTAACAAATTCACTTTTGCTTCGGTGGTGCTTCTCTATCACAACAGTTTTCTTTGTGTGGGTTTGCACTGCATGAAATTATAAATACCCTCAATGGACTGCTGGCTTACTTGCCCACAAATGCATGTTCGGGTGTGTGCACTGCAAAGTAAACAGAATGCTGGCTGAGTTAATTTTGTTATTTTGTCACCCACCACCATCTGTCACACCTTGTTTATTTACCACTTTGTGTAATAAAGTGAACAAATGTCTTTTTTTTTTCTTTTTTTGATTACTTGATGCCCTCAACAACATAAATTAGTACAAATATTAATAGGTCAAAAATGACTGGGAAATAGAACTGATTTGCATCTATATTTCTGGTATTTATAAACCTTTGAGCTCCAAAATTGAGCTGCATATAAAATTCTATAAATGTCACACGTGTAAGCAAAGTGGCATCTGTGAAAGAATACGTCAGCGATGTCAAGTTGCCCTCAAATAGAGATTACACAGTTAGCAAAATGGCAGTACTGTGCTGATAATGTTCTTTGGTCATAAAAGTCTGTGGAGTTTTTTTTTTTTTGTTGTGTTTTGCCGTGGAGAATTGCACCTCAGGATCATGTTGCAGCAGTTTCATGGTTGCCAGTGCGCTCCCAGTTTAGGATTATTGCAAGGATTTTTGTCCCCGTTAATAATTTGGAACCAGTAAGATTAGAAATGACTAAAATAAAAATTCTGTCATTTCTCTTGACTGTCTAAGCCTTTATAGGCAGTTCAGGGAGTATCATTGAGTCAAAACATAGCTTATAATTGCTCCTTATATCTTTTTTCTAATTTAATCCCCATTTTCAGTCATGCGCTGCTTTACATTAATCTCATGTCAACTGAAGTGTCATGACTGGATGGGCAACTCCGTGCTTCTACTTGTGTATATTGTACGATTAAAATCATTTATATAGCACCTTTCACAGATTAGAAATATAAAAGTATGAAACACAATTTCACATATAATAATCATAAAATGCTCTCCAATGAAATACAACAAAATAAAGTGCAATACTGCCAGAATAATATAATAAAGACAAATGTCTATATAAAACAGCCCTGAAGACAATACAAGCTTGAGTGAAAAAGAAAATCTTTACCTGCTTTTTAAAGAAATAAATTGTATCAGTGCAGTATAAAAACACAGTGGAAACGATCCCACAAATGCAATGCAACTACTTGAAAACAACCACCGCCAAAAAAAAAAAAAAAAAAAAGGGTCTGGGGGAACCACAGCCTCTGGCCTGATGACATGAGGGTTTGACAAGATGAGTAGGGGTTGAACAGCTCTAAAGCATATTGACACAGATAACAAAGAATGCTTCGTCCACACTTGGCCCACATCTCCACTTTTCTTTGGCTCACATTTGGCTTTGATTGACAGCATTCAGTCAAGGTGAGTGTGGCTGCCTAAACCCAGCCACATATCCACTAGACGTGGCCCTTACAGCAATTTACTGTATGACATGTCAAGAGTTAGCTCCTATATAAGTCGTCAAGTGTCAGGTGTCTAAGTAGGGTAGCATTATACGGGAAAGGAATATTGCAGCTAGCAACATCCAGTTTAAAATAGGAATTTAAGTGCACTAAAGTCAGAAGAGAACTGTTATCGGGGAGTCAGGATGCAATAGTTAGGCAGTTAGCTCCAAATCCAGTCAAGGGAATCGGGGGAAAAAGAACCCCAGAGAGTCAGTTCAGGAGACATATAGGCATGTAGAAATAGTAGGGAAATTACAGTTGGCTCAGGGAAACCAGTGTGGGACAAAGCAGGTCCCAGAGAGAAAAGAGAAATGGTCGTGGAGCAGTTCCGTAGACAGGAGGAGATGATGCAAAGGCAGTGGCTGTGGCTAAGCAGAGAGAGTGGCTGAACTGGGAAAGTGTAGAGAAGAGGAAGCTTACTTGTGGAATATGGAGGAGAGCGGCATTAGATGGCGGTGGCTACATACGATGTGTTACCAACCTCACAGAAGCCTAAAGTTCTGGGTAAATGGGGATCCATTGTGTTCATTGTGTTCAGATACTGCGACATTAACACTTTAGGCGCCAGAGTTTTTTCAAGAAAATATACAATTTTGACATCAAGATTTCAAAACGCTCTAACTTGAAAGCAGTTTGAGATAAAGGTAAACTGTCAATGGGAAAATTGTTCAGTATGACTCAAAGTCTGTGATGGGAGTGAAATTATTCATATAATTTGCATATTATGTTGTCATAAGATGGCGGCCATATTGGAAAATGTTCAATTTTGATATCAAGGTTTCAAAAGGCAATAACTTTAAAGTGGTTTGAGATAAAGGCGTACTGTAAATGAGAAATATCTTCAGTATGGACCAAAATTTGAAATGGAAGTAGATTTGCCATCTAATTTGATTATTGTGACATCACCTGCCCAAACTGGTTGTGGACTATGGCACACGTACTCGCCGTCACTACTAATGTCAGTTTCTGCTTCCCTGGACAACTGCATGTCTTCCTCCTCTGAATCAGAGTTAGCCAGAACTTGACAAAGTACTTCGTGGATGATAAACCAGCCTCTTGACATTGTGAGTGAATTAAAAAACACTCTTTTGCTCTGCTCTGCTCTGCTCTTGCTACGTTCAGCACTTCTACCACTGCTTCACCGCACGTCTCTGCTCCGGAGGGTGTTTAACAAACAATTTTTACGCTAAAACTTTGAATAGCCCCACCTCCAAAAATGGTTCTCAGATTACAGGCACACATGTTCGCCATCTCCTGGTGAAAAGTAGTAACAAGACTCTGCATTACATTTATAGATACAGCCTGTTTCATTCAGCGATGTTGCTTGTCGCAATTTTGCGACTTTGGCGCTTAAAGGGTTAAAGCATATCCTGTCGGCTAATAAAATGACCTTGTCATAAGGCTGGTACATGTGGCGACACAATCAAATGCTGAAAAGCTTAGCTGCAGGTATTGAATAAAGACGTAGGCAAATTTTAGGAGCTTCTAAGAAAAGAAGTGTAATTGCCCAGTTTGTGGTGTGAGGGGGGAATTACAGAGGTGATAAGTCAAGTGAGAGTTTGGATGTTTAGATGGTGCTAATGACTGGGAAATCCAGGTGGATTTAGGTGGAAAGTTGGCTGTTCTTTAGGAAATAGTCCGACTAGGTTAAGGCATGACATGCATTTGTGGTCAGTTGGTCAAGAGCTAGTTTACTTCACTGAGCTGACAGTTTCCTTTGGAAGACTCAATGGAAGAAACCTATGAAAGGAAAAGATATGCAGACTTGGAGGCAGAATCTGAGGGTGAGGACGGAAAGTTAGGGTTCAATCCAGTCTTCATGGAAATGAGAGGGTGAAAGCAGGGTGAGATGGAGTCCACCAATCAGGCCTCTAAGGAGGAAATCCAGGAAGAGGCAGTTCATTTAAGGAAGTGGGAGCAGCCTTTGAATCTCCTTGTCTGGGACCATGCTGGTAAGTTTGTTTGTTAGAGAAAGTAGTATCAGCATTGCCACTACCTGGAGCTTGCAGGAATGGAGTCTGGGTTTGTTGAAGGTGGTGGTGCTTTTTTGACTGTGGCAGCTATTTTGTGGACAAAGTAATGGAGAATGCTTTAGCCAGGATATGAATGAATTCAGGGGAGTGGGGGGCAGGGTGTACAGCCAAGGGGGGGGGGGGGGGTGTTTATACCTAATTGGAGGGGCCTCTCTTGCCCTGCCCCCCTTTTCCTTGCCCTCTCTGGTGGCATTGCTGGTTTGGCTGTGGTAGCCATCTTGTAGGCAAAGTAATGGAGGCTGCTGTGTTGATGGGGCAAGTACCATATTTTCAGGACTATACCGGGCGGAGTATTTGTCACAACTGTTAAAAAATACGTTGTAAAGAGGAAAAAAATATATACAAGTTCGCATCGGGCAATGAGCCACTGGGTGATAATTGCACCGTTGATGAGCCCCTTCCAGCAGCAGCTGTTCAAGGACCCATCTGTGGACTTGTTCCTCCAGCTCTAGCCATTCGTGCTTTTAGCCCGCGGTTAGCCTTCTTTGATCTTATTCATAGCTGTATGTGTTAGCTCTGTTTTTCTCCAGTCCGTGACAAGTTTCTCACTAACTCCAAACTTTCTGCTTCTCCATTACTGTTTTCGGCTGCATATTTTATAATCCTCAGTTTAAATTCTGCAGTATAGCTTTTTCTTTTTAGTGGCATATTTGTGTTCTCTCAGACTTTATGGTTTACTCTTGTAATTTTTTTGGTAGCTGTGTTCAGTGTAGACAA
Organism: Hirundichthys speculiger; assembly: GCA_018398805.1. NCBI lineage: Eukaryota > Metazoa > Chordata > Actinopteri > Beloniformes > Exocoetidae > Hirundichthys > Hirundichthys speculiger. Next base: position 2,935,025 of record JAGFBZ010000606.1, on the reverse strand, counting down.
TGCCCTGTTGTTGTCATGGATGACATGGCATATATTTTTGATGAATAAATTGCTTTGAAATAGAAGTCGCAGGACTACTAAAAGGAAAGCACGACTTATAGTCTGGAACAGCCATTCCCAAACTTCAGAATACCAAGGCCCAATTTGAAATGTGAAAAATTCTCTGCGGTCCACCCAAACCTTTAATCCCAACTGTGATCAACATACAAGACTAAAAGCTACATTCCAATATTAATGTAAGGGGTCAACCTAATATGACAAGTGTCACCTTATTTGTTAAGATGACAGTAGAATAGCATATAATATAATAATATATAATATAATATTGTTTTTTATTATTTCTAAATATTTTTAAATCTTGTAATACATATTTTTACAGTAATTAAAAACATATTTTTAAAAAATAGAGGATTTAAAACTTTTTTTTTTTTAATGATCTCTCACAGCCCACCTGCAGTACCAAGACGGCCCACCAGGGTGCCGCGGCCCACACTTTGGGAATCACTGGTCTGGAAAATACGATATGTTTGACTTGAGGGGCAGAGGGGGAGGCAGGGTGCACAGCCTAATCTGGCGGGGGAGTGTTCACGTCTAATCAGATGGACCTTTCTGGCCCTGCCTCCTTTTCTTTGCTCTCTCTGGTAGTAAAAGCTGGTTTGAACAGTTGGAGCCGTTATGTTGGATTAGTTGTGTTGGTGGGGAGCAGTGAGCGCTGGTATTAGGGGAGTGACTCCAGAGATCACTGTTTAGCCCTCTGGAGGTGTCGTGGGACTAACTAAACGAAACACTGCTGGAGAAGGTTCCCACCAGACGAACCCCAAAGATATGTCAGTTACTGCTCCTCCAGGCTTACATAGGTATGTGGTGCCAGGGTCCTGCACTGAGTACTTATCCTTCTTTTGAGCACAAGTTTCCTGTGTTTTATTTCAACTGAAATTTGGGCATCTGGCTTTACAACGTAAGCCAGAACTCAGGTGTGGCCCAGTTCGTGAACTTTGGGATAAATCTGGCAAATGCAGCACTTGCCTGGGGTGTAACTGAGCCATAAGTTCCAAACCTTACCCAGATATAAATAAGAAAAAAAAATAAATAAACTGAAGCCTGAATATTCATCTTAGTTTCAAAATTGTCCTCAAATGGAAAAAAAGGAGTTTCAGACCAGAAATTTAGAATGATGTACCCTTTCCAGGATCAACTGGACTGAGGAGCCTAGAGAGGCCAATTTACAGTCGTTGTACATTGTACAGGACAATAATCAGGGCATTGTGTTCTCTGAGTTTATGAATGATCCTACTTGTTGGTTTAATAAACCAGTTTTAAAAGTGTCCTAAAGGCAGAATTCATATAGATAGACAGTTAGTGTACTTAGTGTACTTATCACTTCCAGCTTGAAACAGCTTTGGTAACTTTGGTAACTAACAAAGCAGTAACACTGGTTGTTCATGTAACAGACATTAAAATAGTGACATTACCAGTTGGTGCAGTGAGACATACTGTTAACGTTTTCTTAAACTTTACCCACAAGAACAACAGCAATAACCTACATGGAAGGCACCTTTCTAATCTGAAATGAAATGAAATGAAAAATACTTTATTTATCCCAGAAGGGAAATTCAACATTGTTGTAAGGGCTTTTTTTTTTTTTTTTTTTTTTTTTTTTAATGGTAAAATGCCATAACCATAAGTGATACTGAAAAGTGAAAAGCCAGCTGTTTTTTTTTTTTTTTTTTTTTTTTTTTTTTTTTTTTTTGCTTTTTTTTGTAACAGCACTCTATATAATAAGCATAAGCATGCAGGAGTGCAAGGCGATATTTTCAGTTGATCCCATCCACACAGCACACAGCATCCTTGACAATATTAATTGTTAAGGTGATACGTTTGCTAAGGAGACTTGATATATTGCCCACACAAATAAAAAACAGCACACTTGCACCCTTTCTCTCTCCGTCACTGTCGAAGGTATGCCTGAATGACTGAATGCCTTCTCTTTAACAGATTGATGAAGCCATTATTGTAACATAACTCATGTTTGAAAAGGCCTTTTATTAACCAAACAGAAAAGCTGTCAAGGGGGACATTTTTTTTTTAATTAACATAAGAAACCTGGTTGTTGTTAAATGTACACTTTCATTAATCATCAATAGCTCAGTGAATTAGCCTACAGTCCATTTTCATTAATAAACTGCATGCTGCCGCTGCAAGTGAACATGATGGGAAAGTTACTTGCTGTGATAGTGTGTGGTGTAAGGGCGAAACGATAAAATGACCCACTGTTATCATAACTGAGCAGGTTTTGTTAAACGACCTTACTCAAAAAACAAAAAAATATAGACTCATGATGTTACAAAACAAAAAAAGACAATAAGGTTCATCCTCTGGGCACCATATGGTTGTTGGGAGGAAATTTGATGCAGTCTATCTAAAAGCAGTGAGGATATGTCACAAAAAGCCTGATGCCTCTGAAGCCAGATCAATTTCGGGTATATAAGGTCGAGAGTTTAATATATGACACTTATCATGAAAACTATAAATTAGCCAAGTGGTGAGATGGAGAGCAGAGATCGAGTGGCTTATCTTGCAATTGAGACAAGGTCTTTCTAAATCAGTGTTGGCATTGGACTTTTATGCAGTGGAAATAAAGAAAAGAGAAGTGTGTCACAAAAAAGCTCAAAATGTTTTGACAGCACACGTGAAATGTCCTTCAGTGTGCCAAACTGTGAATTAAAAGTGACAAAAAAGGAGGGTGATGGCCCTTAGCCCACCTTTGTGCAGCACCCTTGTTTGGATTTGAAGGAAGATCAGAGAGTAGATGCCTTTGTGTGTGTAGTCCTTGCTTCAAAAACATATATATATATATTTTTTTTTTTTTTTATTTTAAGGCTCCATGAAGGTGCATCTGGCGTTATCAAACAACAAAATTGCCAGATTGTGTATTAATGATGTTTTGGTAGATTCAAGTGTGTCTTATTAGTTTTATATATCCACTGCTGGTATTAGATTTCTTAAACACAGTAATAACTGATGTTATCACTCCATCACTGTGTCATTTTGCATTCTACCAAGCACCAGCATGCCATATTGTCACAAAGTATACCCATTCATTATTTAGCTATCTCACAAAGCACTACCACTTTACTTATCTATTTTTTTATATATATATATTTTCTCATGTCTTATAAGTGCTATACTGACTTGCATGCTTGAAGATAGATCTTACAGTCAGTGGATGTAAAGCTTAATTGATATATGAGGCATTAATTGTACTACATAATGCATTTCCTGAGAAATGCCCTGTCTGTATGGAGCAGAAGCATGTTTTAAAACATCACCTACTGTACAAGAATAAATAGGCTGTTTCAAATCCGTGTCTTTGCTGCCAAATGGAAATGGTTTTCTGCGTTTCAGTCATCCGGGGAGCTTGGCAAGCTGAGCAACACGCCTCAAGATCTCAAGTGGGATCTTTAAGGATTTGATGCGATGGTGAAATGATAAAATGAAATTCGGTCATAGAGTGCTGTTGCAGAGTCTCGAGAAATCAGAAAGGGAAGATGGACTATAAAAGAAATTCACAGCAATCACACACCTTTCTTTCTCCTGTTAATCATATAATGAGCCTCTGTAAAGATATTTGTATTTTCATACTTCCACCTTGTCACATGTTTTTTTTTTACCACCCATTGTGCCATGAAATGAAGCCCATTTACAAATCATTCTCCTTCTGATTTGATAAATTCTACAGGCAAATGGATGAGTCCCCTGAATGCCTTGTTTGAATAATTGAGCAATACTCAATCAAACAACATTAGGCAGTGGTGGCCTGAAATAATTACCTCTAGACAACAGACTACACATGGATGCTGGCTGCACAGGGGTTCCTCATTTGAGAACAACAGATTGAAACCGATTAGAGCACCTCCACCACACATCCTATGTCTCACATGTCACATGTACCATCCAGAGAAATCTGCATAAGTGTCTGAATGAGAACGGGAGACAAATAATAAAATCCCAAACAGTATTGTTAAGGCTAGCCGCTAATAACGCTTACTGTCAGAACTGAGTAAGGTTGCTTTCACACGTATTGGCTTTAGCACTCTTAAAACGATCTTGAGTTTATTTTTCCTTTTGCTGCAGTTCCTTTCAACCAGAGTGAACGTAGTAATCACACTTGGGTGGAGACCAAAACAGCTTTACTAAGAACCCCCCAGAAGAGGTCGATCTCAGGCAGAATCAGCTAGAAAATTCTGTTGTGGTCTTCCTGGTGAAAAAGCAAAAAGCATACTGAACCAAAACAGGACCTCAAGCCTACAGCTGCATTTTTTGGTGCGCCGTCTAAAGTGCAGACATATGTTTCCACAGGATTAACGCTGAGTTAAAGTTCACAGAGCCATATGATTAATGCAGCGACCTTTTGATACAGGCCTTTGATGACTCTGGTACATCAAAATGTTCCTCTGAAGCTATAGCCATGCTTCATTTACAAACTGAATTATTTGGCAAAGCCAATAAATGTAAGCTATATAAGTAGCGACAGCAAGATCAAATCTTTAAAAAGACTTGAGTTTGTTTAATTCGGTTTACCAAAAAATGTCTTCATTCAGATTCAGTCACAGAGTTGTTCACTGGCAGTTTCTGTTTGCACTGAATGAAAACTGACGTGCAAACCTCTACTTAAGTTTGAGTTTCTAATCCTTGCAGTATTTACATTGACATGAAACACTGGGTAAATTTGAGTGAGACTTCAAAACATCACACACACACACACATATATTTATATATATGTGTGTGTGTGTGTGTTTCTTTGTTTATTTTTTAAGGAGGCAGTTTTGCTATCCTAAAGCCATTGATCTGTTTCACTGCCAGGTTCACCCACTCTTTCCCAAACTCCTTCACTCTGGGACTGATAAGTTCACCAACCCGCTAACCCGGATTGTATCCAAAAAACGTAAAATTGCAGCTGCTCAAATCACGGCAGAATTAAATGTGCACCTCAACTCTCCTGTTTCCACCAGAACTGTCCATCAGGAGCTCAACAGGACAGTATACACGGCCGGGCTGCTATAGCCAAACCTTTGGTCACCCGTTCCAATACCAAACGTCGGTTTCAATGGTGCAAGGGGTGAAAATCTTGGGCTGTGGACAATGTGAACAATGTACTGTTCTCTGATGAGTCCAGCTTTACTGTTTTCCCCACATCTGGGAGAGTTAGAAGCCCCAAAGAAGCGTAGCACACAGACTGTTGCATGCCCAGAGTGCAGCATGGGGGTGGATCAGTGATGGTTTGGGCTGCCATATCATGGCATTCCCTTGGCCCAGTACTTGTACTAAATGGGCGCGTCACTGCTAAGGACTACCGAACCATTCTGGAGGACCATGTGCATCCAGTGGTTCAAACATTGTATCCTGAAGGCGGTGCCATGTATCAGGATGGCAATGCACCAATACACACAGCAAGACTGGTGAAAGATTGGTTTGATGAGTATGAAAGTAAAGTTGAACATCTCCCTTGGCCTGCAGTCACCAGATCTGAATATTATTGAGCCACTTTGGGGTGTTTTGGAGGAGCGAGTCAGGAAATGTTTTCCTTCACCAGCATCTCGTAGTGACCTGGCCACTGTCCTGCAGGAAGAGTGACTTAAAAACCCTCTGACCACTGTGGAAGACTTGTATATGTCACTCTCAAGACAAATTGACACTACACCATACTAATAAATGATTGTGCTCTAAAACCAGGTGTTTCAGGTTCATTATCCAACCCCTGTATTACCAACAACTGATGAGAACATTCTTGCATCATTCTTGGTTATAAGTAAGGCATTTAGGTATGCTTTCATATTTACACGTGTGAAAAGAAAGTGAACCAAGGAGGAAACGTGACAAGTTTACTAACTAATCAAGTGATCCGAACCAGAGCAACTTAGCTAAGTTGCGAAAGCACCCAAAGGCTCTGTTTAGACCAGCTATTTTCCTCCTCCTCATTTGTTCGATCACAAGTGGGCAGCCTTAATTACAGCTGTAGATGCACCCAAGATGCATTCGTGGATGTATTGGGATCCTGTGACTCAAACGATGTTTGGAGGTGGTCTTGACTGCATGTGACCACATTTCTTCAGTGTAAACACAACGCGGCCTAAGCTACACTGAAGGGCTACCTTCATAATTGACGGTTTGACCCTTGTAACTGACATGGTCTTCACAGGTGGAGATCATGTACTTGTTTATTTACTTTCCGAGCAGGGGATTTAGATTCAATCACAAGTTACCACTTGACACTGATGTGGAGACACATGCCAGATGTGAACAGACGTGGTTAGAGCTGTCCAACTTGTGATCAGATCACCTGGTATGCATGTTAATACCAGGTCTAAACAGGGCCACACAGACAATGGTGCAGATTTATTTGACTTCATCACCATAGCCATTCAAATTGGAATTATATATAAAATGTTATTCATTTGCAGTTTCTTTGGGAAGGATTAATCCTGTAAAAATAAATAAACAGTTTTAATAACTTTGGGTCAGTGGTAAAATCTCATAAGCTGAAACAAATGCATGAGAGAAAGAAAAAGACTAAGCTCTAATTAGAACCCATAGTGTTTTCGGATTCATGTAACAGTCACGGTTCGCTGCTACATTTAACTATCATCACAATTCAAGACGCAATTTTTTTTTTCCGCTTATATTTCTTTAATTGGCTCTTTACTTCATGCCCGCAATAAACCGTTTTTCCAAACCCCTCCTGTTTGTTTCTGACTTTCACAGTCTCTGGAGACGAGCTTAACTTAACAGAAGCATCAACAGCATGCGGACAACAATGCAGTTGTGTGCCTGGATGAGTGTAGTGGTGCCTTCATGGAATGGGTCACTAAGCGTACAGTACAACATGACAACCAGCCAGGCATATGCCTGTGCCAAAGTAGTGTCTACAACTGAGACTCATTTACCGCGCAATATGATTGACAGCTGGGCCAAAGGGCCACTGGCTGCCTCCTGATTTCCTTTTCAGGAGACGTGTCCTCTGGGATTTGGAATTCATGCTGCAGTATATCAGCAGAATAGCTTATGGCGGTAATGAGGATAAAAAGCAAACTGAACACCATGTCAGTGTATGCTGCTCTGAGTTTTACTAACTATCATTTATGGTGAAATATAATTAATCTCACTGGTTTTTCATTAATTCATCTCACGCAAAATCAGGAATGACAGTTTGCAGCTAATTTTTATTCACGAGCCGATGGCTTTTTGACGAAAGGGGAAAACTCTTTTATTTTATTTTCACAGTCGTGACTGTTGTCATACACAGCACTTTATTATTTAAAACAGGCCTACAGCGAGTCTTATCACAAAAACAACATGTCATAAGCTATTAATGCAAAGAGACTACAACTCATTGCAGGATACAAATTACAATTCCTATTTTTAACCTTTTTAATTCCAATGATGGCTTTCAGTGCAGTCAGTCCTGTGGCTACTTTAAGCATTAGCTTTTGAAATAATATTTGAGAGAATGCTTGTGACACAATTAGGAAGTTTTGAAGCTTTTAACATCGCAGCGGATATCTCATGGATCTGTTCAAAAATGCATTAGTACTGCTTTTTTGGGAATTTATTTGACACTCGCTTTTCTTTTTCCTTTGAATGCTGAATGTCGAACATAAACGTCCCTGCTACTGATAAATGAAAACGTTGAAAGCAGAATGCTCAGAAATGGGATTTTAATGACCCAAATGTGTAGATATGAGAATTAAATGAAATTGTGTCATATTTTACCCATCATATTTCATGTTTCAGTATTAACTTTTTTTTTTTTTTTTTTTTAAGTATTATACTAGAGCTTTCTTCCTTCCAGATGTGAGGTTAAATCCCTTTCAGGAGAGCTGTGGAGGACTTTCAGTCGATTTTTCAAAACAGAAACTGTATAGCAGCTTTGCAGGAACATGGCTTTGAATTTTTCTGTTATCAGTGAGTTATCTGAAACATTTTTATCCTTGCTTTTAAAATGAGACCTTGCACCTGTTCCCTTGCCTTCACAAAAAGTTACCAAATGACATGTCCGATCTGGTCAATAATTCCGGTCACTTGCACTTTCCCTTCAAATTTGCACGTGCTGTGCTACAAATTCTTCTCAAAAAACCGAGGTCTGACCCTGTGCCCACAGCAAAGCAGAGGCCTGTTTTCTAACAACATTTTTTTCCAAGGTGTCTGAATATAAATATGTGTATTAAAAAAAAAAAAAAATGTCTCAACCAGACTACTGCGTGTTATCAGCAGACCCCTGAGTCTGGTGCTAATAATTTTCAGAAACAAGTGACTGACAACAATTTTGCACTTGCTGATATTCAATAAACGTTATTTTAGAGGCCACAATGCAGCGTTTCCAACCGTGGAGTTGATACCGGCATCCTATGAGATTTCAGAACACCATCAGCTTGGATTTAGTGTGTGGTTCAGCTGACCGCAAGCTGCTTATCTTTACCACTGCAGAGGTTACAGCAGGGCTCTCACATGGATATCCAATATTATTCTTAACCATAACTTCTGTTTTTATGCCTCCACGCTGGTGACAGACATGGCCACAGGTGCTGTGTTTTTGGATGCCGCATCTCCCTTCAAATCTCATGGAGCTGATATCTCGTACATGCTAGAAGAGTTTCTTCCAATTTGGCAAAAACAGAAGCTAGACTCCCGGGCGAACTGATTTGAATTAGATGATGCAAGGTCAAGGGCAGGATCACTCTGACCTCAGAAAACTTTTTTTTCCCTCAATTTCTCAAGCATTTATACAAACAATATTGATAAAATACCCCATGTCTACCAGAATGATAAGATGATGGAATGAAAATTCATACCCACCAGGTCAAAGGTCAACAACATCTTGTCATGCTTTTCAAAAGTCTTCATTTATTTATTTATTTATTTTGTATGTTTTTTGCTTTGTTTTGTTTTTTCCAGACTTTCTTCAACAGTAAAATCAGGAAGAAAGGAACCGACTGTGACCATTTTTTCAGTTTTGGTCAGATATTGAACTAGTGGCTCTAATTCAGGGTTCCTACCTTGAAACTGTTTTTATCGTGTGAATCGTCTGTGATGCTTCTTCTCTGCAGCAACATTTATTTTGAAACTTTTTGTCCTGTCATCATGGTCATACTTTGTGTTGAAAATGAGTACACACATTTCAGATATTTTATACACCACTTTCATGGTGTGCTGTGTGTGTGTGTTACATTACATTACAGCAATAACATAACATGAGTATAACATCAAAGTCTTTAGTAACAAAAGACCAAAGACCTTTGGCGCTCAAAGTGACCAAGATGTAACTGAGAGAATCCGGTCATTTTTACAATAAAAGATTTTTTCAAAATAAAAGCTCGTTCAGACTCATATAATAAATACATTTAAATGGCTAACTTTTCCTTGCGCCGCCCAGTACCAATTGATTCACAGCCCAGTACCAGACCGCGGCCCGGGGGTTAGGGACCACTGGTGTAGGGCATAATTCAGCCTTAAGAGACTCAAGAAAGTTATAATGAATAAGAAAATGAGAGAGTGACCAAATAAAAGACAGAAAAAAAGTATATCTTGCTCAGTGTCGTAAAAGATAGTTAACCTCCAAACCCATGGGGGAATCATCTCAGCTCAACACTCCCTTGTGCCACTTTAAACTTTGGGAGATTTGACAGACATGGATCTGAAATTGTACCATGAATTGTTGGCAGAAGGATGCAACCATGAGGAGTGATTCTAATTAATATTTATTCTGGTTCATTGATTATTGATTCTGATTAATATTAGTAAAAGACCTTGAAACAGAGTGAAAATCTTGCTCTCGTAATAGGCCTGTATCCTCACTTCAGCATATGCAGTGTTCTGTTGCAGATTCCTCTTCATCATGATATTTCTTAGAAAAATGAATTTTATTGATTTGATATCTCTTTGAATGTTCCTCTTGCCTTATTACCACACCAATATTCATGTACTTTACGACCGATCATAACATTCAAGATTTTGATGCCTGGCCCAACAGATGTGAGGCTTTATATTAAAAACTGAAAGGGCATGATAAAAGCATGTTGTGGCAGATAATAATATTTATATTACTTTCTTATTTGCTTTATTTGTTTGATTCTTTTTGGGATTTATCCACAACAAACCTGCCAGAAGAATTTTACAGTACTTTGGGGGTTTAGTATGGAATCTTATTGAGGAGGGCCTCCCAGTATGTGTTGCTTTTTCATTGTTCTCCATCAAGGATTTTTTTTTCTAAATGTGAAATGCATTTTTAATCCTACCTGGATTTACACATGGTTATATTCTGTTTGTTTATATCAAAGAGCTCATACCTATTCCCTCAGGGTAATAATAATATTATTGAGGGCAGATAAATTGCTCCGGGTCCCATGATGCAAATGTACTTAACAGAAGTAGTGTTTTGACTCTTCAAGGAGGGAAATATCTAAAACATGGAAGGGTAGCACTGAGGACTCAGAAGAACACTCTCTTACGCAGTAGTTACATCTGCATATTGAAAATATAAAACAGGAACTTTCATGCAGTATACAGCACACAGGAATATAAATGTGTGGAACAATAATTGCTTAAAGCTCTGTAGGTCTTAAATTGGTTTAGTTTAGCAGTTCCATTAAATCCAGGTCTGTCATTGAAAGTTTACTGAATATCAGAGCTTTTCTTTTCTCTTGGTTCAGTCTTGAAGTGCTTTTAAATACTTTCTGTCTCTCTAGTTTTGCTCTGGAAAGAAAACCTCAACAACTGGGGTAGAAGGTATATTAACTCCATCTTTTTTGATATTTACTTTAGAAGTAATGAGTTGTACAGTTTCCAAATGACATTGTTTTCATTTTACTTAAGTTTTATGATAATTTGTTCATATTAAACCATATTTTTAGTCTGAGTATTTTTGTAGTATTGATCTCAAACAAGTAGCTCACATCATCACCAGAGCAACAGATGCTTGAATCATCTGCAAATAAAAATAAAACCATAGAATGTTTCCATACATTTAGAGACACTGCCTATGTCATTAACATGGAAAATAAATAGTTAAGGACCCAGCACGGACCCCTGGGGAACACCACAAGTAATACCTGAGCAAACATCATCTAACTTAACAAAAAAAATAAAAAATAACTCCATGAAGTAGAGACTGATCATCCTTCCCTTGGTGTGCTGTTGAAAACTTTAAAATTGTCAAAGCTTCTGTAAATGTATTAACATTAGATGAACTTTTGCCCTTTTACATGGAGTAGGTCGGTGACATCATGACACATAGCTGGTAGTTGTCAATCTTATGAACTCGCACAGCCCTCGTCTATGCTAAAATCTGCCCTATCAGGAGAATTCCCATACTATGACATCCATAGAGTTTGCAATACATCCACTTAAAAATTACAAGTCACATTTTTGTTTACTTTTGCATCATGTTTGAAATGAAAGTTGAAACCAGAAATGTTTACTAACAGTTTAGAAACATCTTTTTCTATGTGTGTCTGATAGTAAAGTTTAGATTCATAGAGATGCAGAGTTTCCACATCTCCACGTTTTAATGTGTTTTATTAGATGGCAGATCAAGGAATGATGATTCTGACTCAGAACAGCAAACGACAGCAAATGTTATAGCAAACATTATACACATTTTCTCATTTCCATGATATTACTGTCATTATGACTCTACTGATAACTAGTATATGTACTTATTTGATAATAGAGCTGTGCCAGTGCACAGCCTTTAAAGCTCAATTACTGTATAATTATAAAGGCAAAGCGAGGCAGCAGGTATTTTAAAATGCAAAGAATTGCAAATTGAATATAATAATGAGTCTTTACTAAAGGGTCAAGAGAAGTGAAAGTTTATTTCAAACAAATATGCATTTAATCAATAACAGGCAATCAGCAAGAAAAACTAAAACAGCAAATATATCAATAAAATCAGAAATTAAAAGCATACAGACAGCCAAAATTCATAAATCAATGGTTATTAATAAATGTAAGGAATAATAACTATTAAGTAAATAAAGCAACATCAAATAAATCAGGAAATAACAAGTATACATATGGATGAAAAGTCAGAAAATTTCTGAATCAGTTGTAAATTGATGAATAAATCAATAAAATAACAAGAAATAAAATCAGGAATTAAACGTATACATACAGTCAAAATCTTTAAATTGATGGTCATTAATAAATGTAAGTCAAACAATCAATAAATCAATAAAGCAACGGCAAATAAAAATGGTTATTAACAAGTATGAGCAAAAATCCGCTCATTCCTGAATCAGTAGTCAGTTAATAAATCAATAAAGCACCAACAAACTGAAACAGGACTTAAATTACCTTAAATTCAATATTTACAATAAAAATCAAGTAACTGTGATCAAAGCAAGAAAGATGACATGAGCTTTCAGCAGAGATACACTCGATAGTCTGGACATCTCTAATGTGAGAACGCCAGGCCACTGAGACTCTGCAAACAATAAAGAACAGCTCATAGTCATCAAAGATATTTACAGTTCAAATAAAATCAAAACCAATAAAGAAATAAAGTCAAAAATAAAGAAATAAAGAAATAAAGTCAGAGCTCTTCAAATGGATAATCAAAAGGAAGGGTGAGGGGATTTAAGTTGTGGGCTTCTGTCTTTTTGATTTTTTTGATTTCTTCCAGCCCAGAAAGCTCCCCAATCTCTGAAAAACTGATTTTTTCTTTTTTCTTCCTGTTTCTGGGACAGTTTGTCCAGAAGGCTGGTCCACCATTTGGGGCTCAGGGTCAAGCTCCTCTATTGTCTCTGGGAAGATTTCCTCTGAGGGATGAGCCACCGATATGGGCTCGGTATCAGGATCCTTTCCTTCCTGAGACGACTGGACCAAGTCTGTGGTCTCAGGACCAGAGGGGACCACAGGGGTCTCAGGACCAGAGGGGACCACAGGGGTCTCAGGACCAGAGGGGACCACGGGGGTTTCAGGACCAGAGGGGACCACAGGGGTCTCAGGACCAGAGGGGACCACAGGGGTCTCAGGACCAGAGGGGACCACGGGGGTCTCAGGACCAGAGGGGACCACGGGGGTTTCAGGACCAGAGGGGACCACAGGGGTCTGAGGACCAGAGGGGACCACGGGGGTCTCAGGACCAGAGGGGACCACAGGGGTCTCCTCTGGTTGGCTCGCCACCTGTTGGCTCAGTCCATCACGCGTGACAGTTGCGAGACCAAAGTCATCTCTGCCGTGATCGTTGGGGCAGATAAGCTGTTTGGGGTCAGTTTTCAGATCCTCCAAGTCCTTCTCAGCTCTCTGGTTGTTGAGCTTCAGGTCTTCAACGTGCACCTTCATTTCTTCCAGTTCCCGTTGAAGTCTTTCTGCCTCGTCTCGTGCTGCTTGAACATCAGCCTCACATCTGCACCTGAGCTCTTGGCTTGAGTCTTTCAGGTGTTCCAGCTCCAACTGCAAATGGATTTCTGTTTCTTTGGAAATTTGTTGCAGGGAGGCCCTCTCCTGCTCCGTCTGATGTTTGAGAGAGTCCAGCTCATCTCTCAGATTCTTGATGAGCTGCTGGTTCTTCATCCTCGTTTCTTCATGAGCCTTAACTTCAGTTTTAAGCTCCTGGTGAAGACAAGGCAAGTTTAGTTGTAGAGTACAATTCGTACACAAGGCAATTCAAAGTGCTTTACAGCTGCATAAAATCACAAGAAGGCAAATAGAATCATACAAGCATGAAAATAATAATTAATTAATTAAATTAAATTAAAAATTAATTAAAAAAAATTATTAATTAAATTAAAAATGAAGAATGCAGATAAAATCTAAACAGAACTGTTTTCAGCCTGGATCTGAACATTGTCAGACTTGAGGCCTGTCTCACATCTTCTGGAAGACTGTTCCAGATTTTAGGAGCATAAAAATGGAAAATGCAACTTTACCTGCTGAAGTGTTTCCACCTCCTTTCTTTGTGCTGTAATATCGGCTTCATATTTACAGCTGAGTTCTTGAAATGAGTCTTTGGCTTGTTGCAGGGAGGCCCTCTCCTGCTCCCTCTTATGGTTGAGAGAGTCCAGGTCAGCTTTCAGGTTAGCCATGATATGCTCCGTCTTGTCCACGTGAAACTTAATTTGTCCCTGAAGTGTTTCGGTCGTTTGTTTCGCTTTTTTCAACTGGAGTCGTGTTTCATCCAAATCTTTCGACAGTTGAAATACTTTGGAGTTTGGAGTCCATTAATTTACCCGTCTCCACGTTCAGCAGGTAAGTCAGCCTGTTGGTTTCTTCAACAAGCTCGCGGCGGCCCATCTGGTTTTCACGGTTTCCCGCTCTCCTCGCCTGACCAACGTGCCTCCCGTCGGGGAACCTCCATGTTTGAGAAGCCATTTCCAGTTCTTTTGTCTTTATCCGAGCGATAGATGTCAATCCGTCAATGATTTCAGTGATCCGTTTGCCTGTCTTGCGAGCAGTGATCCGTCACGTATGAACGTTTGGAGCGATCTAACTGAAATGATGGAATGTTTTGCTCTGGTGCTTTATACCCACCTGATGACATCATAATAATGTCCTGTGACATCATAATGATGTCCTGTTACATCATCTTCTAGAATGTTCCTTTGAGGTTTGAGTTCCAAAGCCACACCCATTCTACTTTTTAATGCATGTCTACATTTAAAATCAATATCTTTGATTCATGTTTAAAAAAAAAAATCTGACTATTGTTAGGATTCAATTATTATCATTATTATTATTATTTTGAGTCTGACAATTGCATTACAATGAAAACAGGCGGCTCATAACTGCAGTTAGGACAAAAGCAAATTGTGTTGTTTTTTTGTTTTTTTTTGCTTAATTTAGATTTAGGTTTTCCATAGAAATATACACTGATCAGCCAAAGCATTATGAGCTTTCATGGCTCCTCAAATCACCCAGCAGGTCATTAATGGACCTATAGACACATTTTTTAAGAAGTGCTCAGAAAGAGTCTGAGGTTTCCCCAGATATCATTCTGATGGGATCTATGGGAAGACATCCCACAGCTAACATCCTGGCATCAGACACTCCAGGACCCCCCCTCACCCTACCTCAGATGTTATTTGTCGAGACTCTGACTGATCAAAGCTCTTGTGGGAGCATAACCTGCTAAGCAGGTGGTAAAAATGCCGTGGCTGATTGATGTACTATGTGCAAAAGTTACTATCCCCTCTTCAACCTCAGATGAGCGACAACATAACTTTTTTTATTTAACAGTGGAGAAATAAAATATTAAAATGGGCAATACTAAGTACTCTCTTACTACCTCCAGGTGCTATACATTATCATCAGAAAAGTGGGCAGGCCTCCATAAAAGCAGACATTTTGGCAGTTTTGGTGGTCTGGAGCGTTCAGGTGTGTCAACAAAAGTCCAAGAGGGGAAGACATACCCAATAATCTCAAGCCAAACATGAATCAAAGCAGTTTTGAGTTAGAACACAGTGTGTGTTTGCAGCAAAATGGCAATTAATGCTAGTAACTTGGAGTCAAAATGAATATGTTAAAAATAAATGGTTATTTTGAGCCTCTGGCTAAACTCAATAAAAGTAATTCCTCTTAGGTGATAGTATGGATAAGGTTTGTTTGGACAAATTTGGGTAATTTTTTTTTTTTTTTTAATTAGAAAATGATAGTGGAGTTCAGCTAGGTAGCTCGATCTAAGAGGTTTTTTTTTGTTTTTTTCTGGTCCCCATAGTGTAACAGCAGAGCCGGAAAGAGAATTCAAGCTAACCACATGAATGAGATGCAGTCACAGTTGTGGTTACAACCTGTGCTTCCTCTTTCTTTTTAAATCTTCCAGTGTTACGAGATGACTTCAGGCAGAACCCACAAGACGCGGTGGTGGCAGTTGGGGAGACCGCCAGTTTTGACTGTCAGCCTCCACGAGGGCATCCTGAACCGACCACCTTTTGGAGGAAAGATATTACTCGCCTCGACCTCAAGGATGACAGGATCACGGTGGGTTAATCCTCAGGAGGGAGACTGACACACTCAACCTCACATTTAACCCCGTCGCTCACAATGTTACAGACTTTGTATTGAACGAGCTTGTTGAAATTATGATTGCTTTTTTCGCTTTAGATTCGTGGAGGAAAACTGACTATCTCAAATGCCAAGAAGAGTGATTCAGGGATTTATGTGTGTGTGGCCTCCAACATGGTTGGAGAGAGAGAAAGTGAAAAAGCTCAGCTCTCTGTGTTTGGTAAGAAGTGCCATTATAGTCTTTGCCTGAAGTAATCTAATATAGAGTAATATATAGGGATGCACGATAACTGTTTTTTAAACCGATACTGATAACCGATAACCGATAACTTTCAGCTCCTAAAGGCCGATGCTGATACGGTAACCGATAACACACACATATACCTAGGATCATTACATCAATACTATGAACAAAATCAAAAATTGTTTTGACTTTTTATATGAACAGATATTTATTTTTCCCAATGAAAAACTATTGGCAAGCCTCTAAAACATTTTCTTACAGCTATCAAACAAACCTATTTGATATCTCACATCAACTTAAATAAGGTGCATTATTGACTGATATAAAAAAAATAAAGGCTCCTTCAACTGATGGAAATACATGCATCAAAATTACAAACTGAAAAAGATTAATATTTAAAGGATTTTGGCTTGTGGTTCCATTTAAATTATTACATTTAATTAAAGTAAATGCGGTTCAGTAGTTCGTATTTTTTATTTTTTTTTTAATCTCATGGAAGCTTTAGATGAGAGGAATGAGGGAGAGGGAGGGGAGGAGAGACTGCTGCTGGCTTGCGCACGTTAGCATTAGCTTCCGTTAGCTCACGTTAGCACGATTTCAAAACTCCATGGAAGCAATTGTTATGTTGTAGGTGGCCGATCGGGTTTTACGTATTAAAGCTTAAGCTTGTGCTTCCCTCCTCGTTGAATTCGCTCGGAGGATTCTTCACAAATAACCACCTATCTTCTTCTGAAACTTTAACTAAGTTCCACGCCGGCATGTTTGTTGTAATCAGTACGCTGTGCTCCAGCCTGCATTCAAAGTGTAACGTAAAATCTCACGTTCCCTCGTTTGCTAGTCGTTTTTTCAGCCTTTTCTATTTTTTTCTATTTTTATGTGTAACATGTGGGAAAATACTGCGAATATCAATTCAAGTCAGCAACTACCAAAATTATGACCGAGTTAATGTTTTCTGGCATGAGTGGGTTTTCTTGATTTTCCTTATTGAATAATCGTTTTTCTGATTATGCCGACATTACTTGAACATAACATTCACTGCCGGTCATTCAAGGCTCAGAGGGAGCGAGGCACTGCCATGTTTGACAAAAATATATATGTTATCGGGGCTATTCGTCGTGATATCGGACTTATCGGGATAATTTTCTATTATCGGTCCCGATAGTTATCGTGCACCCCTAGTGATATAACTTATTTTTTCCCCTGTTCATTCACTGCAGAGTGACACATACACTGTTAAAGTATATTTCCCACTTATGCTGTCTGCACTGCCCACATTTAGAAAGACCAGCGTTCGTGCAGCGGCCTGTGAACCAGGTGGTTTTAGTTGACGAGAGTGTAGAGTTTAGGTGTCAGGTCCATGGTGACCCCCCACCTGCACTTCGCTGGAAAAAGGATGACGTGGATGCTCCTCGGGGCAGGTGAGTGCTGTGGCCGAATGTGTGTAGTCAATATGTGTGCATCTGTGTCTGTGTGAGAGTGCAGCTGCGGCAGAAATGGATAAATGCTTAAGGATTTATTTCATCGCAAAAGAGAAATTTCAACATGTTACCTACAGAAGACTAACAGAAATAAAAAAGGAGAAAAAGCTACAGACAATTTAATCACAAACCACATTAAAAAAAAAAAAAAATCTATTTGAATCTGAATTGAAATCCATCCTTTTTCCAGAGTAAAGGAATTCTTTGTCCTGTCTAAAGATTTCAGCTCCTCAACAGTCCGTGGTGGTTGTCTGGTTCTCTTCCTCACAATTCACCATGTGTTTTCAATAGGAGACAGATCTGGGCTGCAGGGAGGCAAATCAAGCACAAACTCTGTGTTGGTGAAGCCGCAGCATTGTAAATTGTGCAGGATGAGGTTGGAAACGGTACTGTAGGAACAACCGCAAACCTTCAAGGAAAAGACATCATTTGGATGATGGCATATTTATCTCAAAATTTCCAATATCTGTCTCTGCATGAATGGCTCCTTCACAAATAAGCAATCCACAGATGCACTGATGTAACCCCCCCATTACATCACACTGGCTTTTGCAGCTTTACTGATAACATTTTAGATGATCTCTCTCATCTATGGCACATAGAACCTGATGTCTGTTTTTTTTTTCTTCCCAAAAATAGACTGAAACCAGATTTGTATGACTGGAGAACATGTCCTATAGTCTTTCTGTTCATCTGAAATGAGCCTGAACTGAAAGAGCTCTATTGCATTCTTCACATAGCTGATATAATATATGTCTTTGGTTTAACTTAGTTTCAGGTTGCCTTACAAAGAGAAGTGAGCAGCAGCCCATCCTTGTTCAGAAAGACACATCTTTTGTCGTAGCTTGCACTTGTGTCTGGGTCTTATAAAATAGGTTAAAACACTGACCTAACTTAGCAATCTTTACAGAAATTGAGTTTTTATTTGATAGTGGTGCTTCCCCTCAACTTTACTGTGTATAAATAAAAGTATGCAGTTCTAGCTCTTGAGTAGCATCGTGCAATGTTTCACATGTACTGAAGTTTATCGATATCGAGGGAGTGAAAGGATCATAAATGAACAGTCAGCTGGACTTCATATTCAACATAAAACAATCCAGTGCATTAGCCCCAAGAGGTCTCAAGATAGCCTCGGTAATCTCCACTTCAGTTTAAAACTGTATGACTCAAATTATGAGATAATTTCTTTAATCAGTTTAGTGTGGTTTTACACTGGATTACATCATACTGTAGGTGTTTGTGTGGTTTGGTCTCCGCATCCATACACACTATTATGCCTATGCAGATTGATTCTGTTCTATATTTTGGAATCGTATAAGCAGTATGTTGTGCGGGACTGTAAAATCAGTAATATAACTAAAATAAATATAGGTCACATTCCTTGAAATGTGTCCATTTTGAGAATTTTATCTCAAAAATGAAATATTACCACGAATCCACCAATCTACTGCTTATCTATGTCTGGATCACAGGGGCAGCATTTTCAGTAGAGATACTCAGACCCAGCTCTGCGTGCCCTATTCCAGCCCTACAGGGGGACTCTAAGACACTCCCAAGGCAGCCGAGCGATATATTCCATCCATCGAGTCCTGGGTATGCCCCAAAGCCTTCTTCCAATGGGACATGTCTGAAACACCTCCCCTGGAAGACATCCGGCAGGCATCCTAATCAGATGCCCAAGCCACCTTAACATCCTTCTTTCGATATGGATGAACAGATGACTCTACTCCGAGCCCCCATCCCTAAGGGCTGGCCCAGAAACCCTTTCAAGAAAGCTAATTTCAGCAGCTTGTATCTGTGATCTGATTCTTTCAGTTACTACCCGTAGTGTATGGCTATAGGTGAGGGCTGAAACATAGACTGATAAGGGCTTTGTCTTTTGGCTCAGCCATCTTTTCGCCACAATGGATCAGTGCAACATCCGCGTCGCTACAGACACTGCACCAATCTGGCTGTCTATCTCCTGCTCTGTCCTACCCCCACATGTGAACAAGACCATAGGTCACTTGAACCCTTCTGCTCGAGGGAGCAACTTGCCTAAAACATAAAGAGTAAATATGGAACATGTCATTGTCAAAACCTGGTGAGTCAACTCCGTGAAAAAACAGTTACAAGCCTCTCAAAGCAGGGTGGCAATTTTTCTGTGCTGCTTGTCAGAGTGTCACATTATAATAACTGCCTGCCTCCCTGTCTGGCAATCTGTCTGCTTCCTGTGTTGTGCCCTCTACCTCCGTACCCCCCGACTCTGAAACATGTCCTACTTTCAGACCCACCTCGCCTCACTTCCCTCCTTCCACTTCTTTCATTCTTTTCCAAAACGCCCCAGCCTCCTGGGAAGTCTGTATCTGGGTCAGAGATGTGCTGTGAATGGAGTCCTCACCAGACTCTGGACGGACCCCATCACCCCCCATCGATATTCTCCCCACGCCCTTCGCAACATCTATTTCGACTGTGACTTTTTCTCAACCCTTGTGCCATCTCTCTGCCCAACTTGTCTGCCATCTTTGAATCAGCATGGCCTGCTAGGCAATTTCACAAGAGCTCTCATGCCAAAAGAAACCCCTAAGAGAGCCCAACTCCTTGCTCCTCTGCTCATTTCGTCTCCAGGCCCTCTGAGGCGCTTATCTAAACTCTGCCGAGATGTTTCTCTCACTCTAACTCCAGTGCTGCTGCCTTACAATTGCTTCACTGGTGGATACACTCTGATGCATGGAACATCTCTATGAATTAGTCATGTCTTACTGTTTGGCTCATTCATCAAATTCAGTTTGTCAGACTGTGCCACTCCCTTACACTCAGACTGTTTGTCTACCTCTTCTCTTTCTGCCTTCCTTCTTCTTTGCTCTCCCCCACACACATACCGTCTCTGTCTCCACACACACACATACTGCACAGCCCACACAGCAGTGGGTGGCTCGTCTTTATGAATATTGAAATAGTGGAACAATCAGGGTTCCAGCTGAAAGCACCTTTCATTTTGCCGTGCCTTCATCTCAGGATAATTGCTCTTCTTTTTCAACCATCACGGCAATTGCCTTAGAAGGTCTGTTGTTGTTCTATCAAAAATGACACATTATTTTTTTTTTTAATAAAAAGCCAGTATCTAAAACATAACACACAAGCTAGGGGAACACATATTTGTTTGTTTCAGGTATTTACTTCATTAAAATGAGCATTGTGATTCATAAACACTTGTTATTGATCATTAATGTCTATTCAGTCATCTTGAGATCTCCCTTGACTTGCTGTCACTGTTTGTCTCTATAACCAGGTATGACATCAGATATGAAAGAGATGATTTCCTCCTGAGGATCAAAAAAGCATCAGTCAGTGATCAGGGAACCTTCACTTGCACAGCAGAAAATCGTGTTGGTAAAACCGAGGCCTCTGCCTACCTGACTGTTAGAGGTGGGTAAAGACTTGTTGTCTGGAAAAGCTCATAACCTTCCCTGATAGATATATATGTATATATATGTTGTTTCTCACATAGCAGAACACAAGACAATCAACCCTTTATTGCCCTCTGTATAAATGTAATTGCCCCCCTGTTGAAAGACTGGGCTGGAGCTCAGCCTTTCTTTCAGATACAGGCTGATGCAGTTGGTTGCTCAAGATTTCCAGTGAGGCTTCAAAAATGAACAATCTAACCAGCTTTAAGTGAACCTTTATGACCTCTCTCCCGAGGGGTCCAGTCCCCATCCAGTCTATTAATTTCATATTTACACCACACTGATGGGCGGACGCTATGTCGAAGTTAATGCTGATCTGTGGAAATAAAAGCAAAATGCAGATGCTGCAAGTCATATTCTCTCCGCCTCCTACATACTGCAAAGAGGACCAATAAAAAAGTTGAAAAAATTGACAGAAGATGACATTTTCAAAGGTATCAGTTAAGCATGTATCAAAATACCACAGAGATATTGTACAAAAGCACCCTTTTCCACCATGTCTTTACATCTCTGGTTTTACTTCAGCCCTCCTTCCATGGATTGTTCTTATTTTGAAATTCCTTATACCTTATACCTTATATATCTTTTACCTTGGCACTTTCCACTTCTGAGGTGCAGTCATACACTATATTAAGAGAGAGCTGGACAAAGCCTTTCTGATGTCACTTTTAAGCCAAACTTTTAAATCTGGAAGGATCCTAAAATGGTCTGAGGTGAAGGTGGTTTGACTAGAGGACCCTGCTGCCCTTCGATTAGCCCCTGCAGGCGGTCTTCAGGAACTGTCTCCAGGTGCTTAGATAAGCTTGCAAGCCAAGTGCTGTGCAGGCAGCCTGAACTCTTCAAGGCCAAACTGGACCCAGTTAAAGCAGTCTCTTTGTACAATTTACAGCACAATAAGCCATATCTTTAAAATGAGAGCGGTTATGCTGTTTTAGGGTTTAGTTTTAGGTTTTAAGAGCCCAGATATGAAATTAAAATGCTTCACATTAAGTAGCTTAAGTGATGACAGCTAGCCATAGACTGCAATGCAGGTGTCACTCAAAAAGCCACACCCCTAATTAAGTTAAAACCTGTGGCCTTAAATAATTATAATTGATGGCGTACATAAAGATTCACCACCCTGTACACTTGTCGTGGGTGTGAAATGTAGTTTTGGGGACCAAAATTGTTTTATGTACCTAATTTGTATATACATTTCTTGCTGCTACAAAGTTGGACATTAACATGAGGGCCAGTGGAAAAAGACCTGCGTATGGATTAAGCTCCAGGTGGTCAGTCAAGGAATTGCAATTTTTTCTATTTAGGGGCTTGCTTCAGACTAGTAGGAATGTCACTAGGTTGTGTTATATTTGTATTTTTGAGTTAATAGTCAAACCAGAAATCCAAATATATGGTCTTAAGCACAGAAGAACTGATTCCTTTTTTTAATTTGTGTTTTTTTTCTGTGTTGTCTTTAAACTTTCTTCACACTATTTTATTTATAACTAACCAGGTCCCAGATAACATTATGTTCTTAACACTTAAATTAACATACATTGCATCTTTGTACAAAGTGTACATCATTGATCTCATGCCATTACCAGTTCATTTGGGTACATGATAACTGTACTGGAAAATAACAATTTTCTGTTGAGTTGGTTTGATTTCATTTATTTATAGATTGCCCTTTCCTAAAATGTTTCATTTGCAATTCATCTGTTTGATCTACAAACAGATCTGTGAGAGTGTGTTTTCTTTTCTTAAATTAAGTGATGTGGTAAACTTTTTGCCCTTCTTGCCATCACCTGCTGTGGTGACTGAGCATTACCCTCCTTACCCTCCTGAACTTCATGGATGGAAACTCAGCTCCACCTCATTCATTTCTGATTTTCATCTTTTTCTTTTCTGTCCCTCTGTTCTGCTCCTCTGCTTCTTCCTTCTCTGTGTGTCGCGTGTCAATGTCACCCACACCATTGTTGTGTCACCAGCTCGCCCTGTTGGTAAGTAAGAGCTGATCCCATTGTGCATGAGTTGCTCTCTTTATGTTTTCAAGTCACACACATGCTCAGTATGTTAAGCACAATCATCAAACTAATTTTGGACATGCACATTTACATTGTTTTTTTTCTTATCAAACTTTGACTTCTCCTGGCAGTCTTTTGTAGAAACTTTGGCTTTACAACTTTCTCTCGTAATAGGAGTCCACTTACGTTTGCTGTGCTTTAATTCCAAAACCTGAATACAAATTGACATTGAGGTGTACTTTCATAAATATTCTCAGTCAGTTGAATTAATGGTTTGTATGGCTGGCAGATATGAGACATAGCTCTTCAGTGAAAAGCAGGTGGCCAGTGCATGAACCCCTTTATTTCACACCTGGACATTCAGTCCAAGTACTTTAGTTTCAAAGCAGGCCAAAACTGGAGCACACTTGAGCAAATGTATTGTCATTATGTTACGGTTTATTTCATTTTTAACCTCAGAGGCACCTCAGTTTGTGGTGCGACCCCGGGACCAGATTGTCGCTCAGGGAAGAACAGCCACCTTTCCGTGTGAGACCAGAGGCAAACCTCAGCCCACTGTCTTCTGGCAACGAGAGGATAGCAAGGTGAGGATACTGAGTCTTATTCTTACCTGTCCTTATGAAAATGTGCTTTCTTTTCTTTTAGGCCTGCATTGCAATAGAGGCAGAAATTCAGTTAGCTTGAAAATTCATTTAAATAGATAAATAAATAAGGAGAGACGTGACTTGAAGGTTGGAACCAGAATGTAGTTCTGTTTCACATACATACAGTGAAGTGGTCATTTTTCATTAATCTGCACCACTCTGACGAGCCAATTCACTTAGAGAGATACAATGTCATGTGCTGCATTAGCGTCATTAGACATAATGAAAGGAGGCTAATGTCCTTTCCTGCCCATCAGCTGGTCTGCATGGGGTGCAGAAACGCACAGCACTGATGCCTCAATTTCATGACAATGACTGCAGGTTGTCCTAGCGGGACTATCACTCTGGCGGTAAACTGTCTCTCAGGCAAAGCCGGAAAGAGACATCAGCCCGCTTTTATAACTGGATTGTACACATCACTGTTGGGATATTAAGCAGTGACGACATGTTTTAAATGCAGTTGGTATTTCTTCAGGGTTGAATGTCACCAAAGATGTAAAGTCAGAATTGTTTGGACTCTTTGTCTTTCAGTGAGAACATTTTAGACTTTGGGCAAACATATAACATGGCAGTGAAGTCCTTCATAACTGCTGAAGCCAGAGTTATTGATGGGAACCTCCAAGAGCTGAAGCAACCTTTCCGAAGTTGAAATTCCCCTTTAGTGATGTTAGGGTGTATTAACACTTCTAGTTTGATAAATCTAGAGACTAAAACAGAAACAATACATTCAATTTGGATCTCTAGTAGAAAGTTCTGGTTGTTTGGTGCTTATACACTATATTGCCAAAACGTATTTCGCTCACCTGCCTTGACTCACATATGAGCTTTAGTTCATCCCATTTCTTATCAATATGACATGAGTCCACCCTTTGCGGCTAGAACAGCTTCAACTCTTCTGGGAAGGCTGTTTACAAGGTTTAGGAGGTGTATTTATGGGGATTTTTGTCCATTCTTCCAGAAGAACATTTGTGAGGTCAAACACTGATGTTGGACTAGAAGTCTGGTTCTCTGTCTCTGCTCTAATTCATCCCAAAGGTCTTCTGTCAGGTTCAGGTCAGGACTTTGTGCAGGCCAGTCAAGTTCATCCACACCAGACTCTTCCATCCACGTCTTTATGGACCTTGCTTTGTGCACTGGTGCACAGTCATGTTAGAAGAGGAAGGGACCAGCTCCAAACTGGTCCCACAAAGTTGGGATCATGGAATTGTCCAAAATGTCTTGGTCTGCAGAAACATTCAGAGTTACTTTCACTGGAACTAAGGGGCCAAGCCCAGCTCCTGAAAAACAACCCCACACCATAATCCCCCCTCCACCAAACTTTACACTTGGATCAATGCAGTCAGACCAGTACCGTTCTCCTGGAAACCACCAAACCCAGACTCTTCCATCAGATCACCAGATGGAGAAGCGTGATTCTTCACTCCAGAGAACGTTCCTCCACTGCTCTAGAGTCCAGTGGTAGCTGCTTTACACCACTGCATCTGACCCTTTGCATTGTACTTGGTGATGTCTGGCTTGGATGCAGCTGCTCCACCATGGAAACCCATTCATGAAGCTCTCTGCACTGTTGTTGAGCTAATCTGAAGGCCACATGAAGTTTGGAGGTCTGTAGTGATTGACTCTGCAGAAAGTTGGTGACCTCTTCACACTATGTGCTTCAGCATCCACTGACCCCACTTTGTCAGTTTATGTGGCTGAGTTTCTGTTCGTTCCCAAAACACTTCCATTTCCTTATAATACAGCTGACAGTTGACTGTGGAATATTTAGGAGCGAGGACATTTCACGACTGGATTTGTAGCACAGGTGTCATCCTATCACAGTTCCACGCTGGAATCCACTGAGCTCCTGAGAGCGACCCATTCTTTCACAGATGTTTGTAAAAATGGTCTGCATGTCTAGGTGCTTGATTTTATACACCTGTGGCCATGGAAGTGATTGGAACACCTGATTCTGATAACTTGGATGGAGCAAATACTTTTGTCAATATAGTGTATTTGCCTTTTAACAATGAAAGAAGTGTGGAAAATGCGGAACCCTACCTAGGTTAGGGTACTTTAGCGTGGCCGCCAGAAAACTGCTGTGTGGACATGCTGTTGACTCTGTACTGATTGGGAATGCTGTAAGCAGGAGATGATATTCAGACCTTTTGATATCTCCCTTGGAGCTTGATTCATCTCTTCTCATTCATTGCCACCACGGTTGTATAGGCAAACACAGCAAACAGAAATGCACTAATACATTCAACTATAATGAACTCATAGTTCTTGATTGCTTTTCTTCTTAGTTGTTATTTCCATCTTCTTCTTTTATATCATTGGCGGTTAGCAAAAAATGAAAGTATTGTGTTCCCACCTTCAGCTGGTATAGTGTTCCTTTGCTCCGTCATTAAATCCCTTTGTCTAGTGTGGCTCCACTGCTCAGCCAGTGCATCTGAATGTGCTACCACTGACGGTCTGATTCTATGTAAAGAATATATGCAAGAATATTCAAAGTAAGTGGAGGTTTTTGCAAAGCGTTATCCAGTTCGAAAAGGCTTCGTTTAAAACAAGAAAACATTAAGTAATGTTACGAACGATATTCACAGAACAGCTGGAACTTTCCTAAAAACGTTAGCTGTAAAACCTGTTTTTTCAGTATCAAAGAAAACATGTCATTTTATTTACATTTTTCCACAATGTCCCTCCCTGTAGGACCTTCTGTTCCCCAACCAGTCTGCACAGGGGGACAGCCGCGTGTCTGTGTCTGTGAATGGCGAGCTGACCATCTCATCTGTACAACGCTCGGATGCGGGGTATTACATCTGCCAAGCCCTCACTGTGGCAGGGAGCATCATGGCCAAGGCTCAGCTTGAGGTAGCAGACGGTAAGGCGGAAGGCCAGAGCACACGCACTCCATTCTCATAGAGAATGAAAAGGTGAACTTATTTGGTATGCTACAATTTGAGGACCACTTGATCTAGCTGGGAGATTTACCTCCAATGTGACTGCATTGGTTAATATAGTCCACCCACCTCTAACCCAACGTGCCTACGGCTCCCAGACATAATGATATATAATTCAAAAAATAGACAATGGCACAATTTATGGAATATTAATAATGACTTATACCAGTTACACTAATAATGTAAAATAGATGAAACTACATTCATGCAGCATGCTTACAACTTGCATAATGATTAAGAACCAGTGGCTGTTGTATTTAGAGCTGATCTGTCTTTTATTGTGATACATCCTGGAATTTGCAGTCAGCTTGCAGTGCTGCAGACACATAATGGCAGTATCTGTCGCCACTCACACTTTCCTGCAAAGACCTGTCACCCAAAAGCTAGTCACCTTTTCATTTCACCTCACTGTGATTGAAAAGACTCAAACTGTCTAAAATAAAACTGTCTACTTTGTGGCGAGACGCTTTTCTAACAAAGCTTTAATGCCAGCATTAAGTGCTCAGCCCCCGCCAGTTGGGAGCTGTTTATCCCTCTCTCTCCATTTGTTACTTGGCTTTTTCTCCTACACATTATTAAATTAACATCTGTTAAAGTGTTTTTTGGAGAGGAAATGACTCCTGTTCTGTCACTCAGAGGAGATGGATCAATATCAAAATGTTTTGTGCAGAATATGAGGGATGGGAGAAATGCCTTTGACAGATGGCTATAAACAAAAATGGATAGGGAGTTGGCACGATGCCCGGGGGAGTTCTGGTAGCTTGCGCGGTGCGGTTCTTGCATTACTTAAGAGTGGAAGAATGGCACACAAAGGGATCTGCAAATCAATCCACCACTGGGTAATGTTTTTGAAGGTCCAGATTTGGGCAGGCTTAGCGAATATCCACTTAAACTTGTCTGCACCTCTGACTAACTTGAGGCAGTTCAGACGCCTATTTGTAACGATGGCTCCTGTTGTAATGTTACATCAAAAACACAAAGCAGAACCTGAGCCAATTTCAACCTCTTTTTTTTTCTTCTTTTGAGCAGCGGAGTGGAGTGTGTGCGTTCATCCAGTCAAGAGTGAAATCAGGTTCACTGAGCTGCAAGCACAGAAGTTGGGACCGTTCCCCCAACACACCATAAATGACCATAAAAAGTAACATTTTATTATTGGTTTGGATGCTAAAGCTGGGGAGAATGATTACGTTTCACACAGAGCCATGACTAAATCTGGAATGGCGAATTTGTGTTTGCTTCCTAAACACTTGGGATATTGACGGCTCGGCTTACAGTACATGTAATCTGCTACTGAGCTGCTGTTTTCAGCCCAAACATAGTCACCTGGAAAAGTTATTGCTAAGTTATAAATATGAAAGGGATGAGCCTTTCATATTTATAACACTTTCACACACTGGTCAAATCTCAGTGGATACTGTTCAGCTACCCAGTGTAGATCCTCAATATCAAATGTCACTCAGGGTCTCTTTTTTTTTTCCACTGTACATTATCCTACACTCAGCTGTACCTGTTTTTTTTTTTTTCTTTTCTGCTTTTCTGCTTGAGATGCTATATCGATCACGGTGCTAAGGGAGGTGTGATGAAAGATAAGGGCTGTTATACACATGCGTCTGAATGGAGACACACCTGATAACAGTGGAGAGCTGCAGTGAGGAAATTGGAGGCAAGGTGTAGCTACAGGGGCCTACAGAGATTTAACACTCCACGAACGACAGCTTCTGATTGCAGGTGCTGTTTCCCGGATGATAAAACATGCTCTAAAAAAGCTTTAAAATAAATGTCCTGTTGTTCTCCCTGGCACGCTAATTTAGAGTTGTTTTTTTTTTTGTCTGTGTTGGGAAGTAGGAAGGAAGGAGGTGCAGCCTTGAGTCACTGTAGAAAGAGGGAGGACAAATGTGTGAGAGGTGTTGTAAAGAAGCTATGGTAATTAGCACCACGGGTGAAGCATCGTTAATCCTCACCTAGTAATTAAAGCTCAAAGGTGTGATGCGGTGCCATGAGTACACCGCCTCGACGGTGGAAAAGGTTCACAAAACAGTCACTTCCTTTCACAACAAATCCATCAGACTCAACTCTGAGAGCAAAGTCGTGCAACCACTAATGTAATTATTGGGGTCGGAAATTAACACCTTTAGATAAGGTCAGATTTTTTTTTTTTTTTTTCCACAAGTGTGACAAATAACAAAAAGTCACCTTTTATTTCTGTGCTCGCGACATTATAATTACAGTGTTAGGAATGCATCGGAATAATAACAGCCTTCTTCCTTGATTATTATCCTCAGCCCTGAAGGACCGCCCACCACCCATCATTCGACAGGGCCCGTCAAACCAAACGCAGGCTCTGGGAGGTGTGTCCCTCCTGCGGTGTCAGGCGTCGGGAGACCCCGAGCCTACAGTTACCTGGCGAAAGAATGGGGCAAATCTGCTGGGAAAAGACCCACGCTTCTCCCTGCTGGAGCATGGCAGCCTTCAGATTCAGAACACCAGGGTGGGTTGTAGCGAGACACACTGACACATGCAACGTGACCAACACCGACACTTAATGAGAATGAATCCAGGAGGTTATTCCATGGTAATTTGTGTTTATGACAACATCGTATCAAAGACATATTATGCCATTACGAGCAGTGACATGACCATTAAACTCTCTGAAGCATCGATGCCTGTTCACTGAGTCACATTCAGGTATCTTCTATGCTCCCAGATATCAATAATCAACCACTACATTGTATTACCAATAACAGTGAAAGCCAAAATGCCTACATGACACAAAATACAAGTGAGCCCAAATTATCATTTCATATCATTTTCCGACCGTCTTTGGGTTTACTCGTTCTGCAAAAAGCATTTGGCTGAGGAGCAGGGCGTCCTATCAAGCATCCTTTCCAGTTTGTCAAGCCTGAATGGAAAGACATTATTGCAGCAATCAAGTTTCATGTGCAATGATTCAATGAGCTTCTGTAACCTGATGCACCAGATGGTTTGTTACATGGAACAGTCTGGAAAGTCTTCTGTAGAAACCATTTAAAAAAAAAAAAAAAAAGAAAGAAATAAAATGCTTATTCAGGTGATTGGATGTCTGTTAAGAGTTAACTTCAACCAGAGATTGACAAAGTGTGATTGCTGACAGTCTGACTGTATACGAATAGTTCCAAATTTTGTGTTTTGGCCAGAAATTGATACTTTGGAGTAAGAAAAAGTTGGGTGATCTCACAAGGTGGCAGTTACTAATAATGATTTAATAAAAAAAAAAAAAAAAAACGTTTTGCCCCAAATTAAAAAAAATGCTGCATCATGAGCAAAAGTTCATATTGGCTTTATTAATCATATGTCTGTAGGAGTAATAAAACACACTTCTGGTCATAATTGGTCTTGGTATTAGAGAAGTAAAACCTCAGATACGGTGCCATTAGTTAATCAACAAATTGATACATTGGTCGTCAGAGGGCATGGATACCTCTATAAAATCAGACATTTTGGCAGTTTCCTTGGCTGAAGGTTGTCAGGACAACGCTTCTTCTGTCTAGACAGACCATGATAGTACAACTGAACACATCAAAGCTCCATATGAACAAACTACAAGACTTCTGGAACATTGTCCAACAGGAAAATGAGACAAAACAAAAAATAATGCTGTAAAAACAGATTGGCAAAAATATCAATCATGTAGGAGACTGATGATGTCATACAGTGAATAAGTAGCTCGTGTTATTGCTGCTAACGTCGGAAATACAGGGTTTTCATTCATGGGGTTACTTAGGATGGCTCATATTTTTTTCTTTTCTTTTCTTTTGCAAGTTAGACATTGTTTTTCTGTATTTTTCTAATACTACATCCGACTACTACCAGATTTTTATTTTTTACAACCAGAAACAATAATAGTAATAATGAGATAATAAGAGGGTGTTATAGCTTTTATACATGAGTGAATGTCATGCTTTACCCATCTACGTTTGAGTAACCTGAGAGATAGGCAGTGCAGTGGAAAGTTTCCTCCGAACTCTGGTTCTGTAACAGAAAAGCAAAGACTTTCTTTTTTTTTTTTTTTTTTTACATCACATCCTGTATTGCATGTGAAAGAAGAAGATTTTTTCCGCTGTCAGATGATGTCAGCTGAATGTAACTGAAAGGGACAAGTGCACTCAGTTTGCTTTTAAAGATTAATAGCAGGTATTGATTTTTATAAGTCGTTAAACGCTGCTTTTTAGTCTGAATCTCTGAGGCAGCAGTTACACTCAAGGACTTGAGGACAGGAACCAGTGAGAGTAGCCTAAAGGGGCTGGTATAATGGAGCATCTGCAACACACAGTGTCCCGCCGAAGTGTCAAAGTGGTCTCCTTGTGTCACTCTTCTACTTTCTCTTGAGAGATTTCTTAGCTGTCAATGGCTCCTAAAGCATTGCTGGTATAAAATACATTGTCATATCTCCTATTTCCTGTGTCAGCACTCGTGATGATAATGCTGATGGATACAGGAATGGTGTGTGACCATTATAGGACCAAATCAATTAAGAAAATGAATGTAAGCTTTTACTGGGATCTTTTTTTTTTTTTTTTTTTTTTTTTCATCGGCCAGTGTTAAACTTTCCTCTCATCCACTCTGCGGACTTTCTGGTGCCAAATGCAGGCCAGGAGAGGTTAATGCTTTTTTACTGTACTACGAGCTGCAAACCTCCTTCAAAAGCCCAGGCCGCCATAAGAGCTTGTAGATGCCATGTGGGATCACAGATACAATGGCTGCCACGTTCAGCTGAATCCAGCGACAGAGCGCATCCTGAAAGCGCGAGTATTTGTGACACGGCTCTTCAGAACATATTTGGTAGTCTCAAAGACGTGGCAGCTCTGTTTGTTTGCTTTTCAAAGCTGAATTCCTTTTGTTGCATTTCTGGAATCCCAATTGTTGAGATGGAACGTTGAACGCATGTTTAATTGGACCAGAATAACAAGATTATAATTTGTATTCCTTAGCTGTCTGACTCAGGGTTGTACACCTGTGTTGCTACCAGCTCCAGTGGAGAAACATCATGGAGTGCCTACTTGGATGTTCGAGGTCTGCCTCACCATGAAAGATTAACACATTTCCAATTAAAAGCAGCATTGCTTGATATTTCTGCACCTTTGAGGATATTAATTCAGCCTGTCTTCTTTCCTCAGACTCCACTGACCTCATGGACTTTGTGTCTCACAATGCAACTGCCCTCCCAGGGCCACCCTCCAAGCCAGAGGTCACCGATGTTACCAAGAGCAGTATCTCATTGTCATGGGAACCAGGGCCAGAGGCGGGCTCCCCAGTGTCCTCGTATGTCATCGAGGCTTTCGGGTACGTCTGTGACCTATGGCCACGAGCAGCGTTTAGTGACCCCGAACTTTCATGGCAATAGCAGATGTGGGAGTCTCTGTGGGGAAGTCAAGCAAGTCAGGATAGTTCCAGGCAGAAACTTTCTGGATTTATTATCTCTTAAAACGGGGAATTTTGTCTGGCATTTACATTTGAATGATAATCATTAGACAGATAAAATATAATTTAAAGCAGAATTTCATTGCTACAGATTATATTTGTTTTTTTTTGTTTTATTTGTTTCCGCCTTTTTCGCGATTGTTCAACCGAATTTGCTTTTTTATGATAACATGAAGAAGAGTATTTTATCAGTGACTTCAGCATTTAAAATTTCATGACTAGTCATTTTGGCTTCCAGACCCATTGAGAAAATCTTCTTTTTTAGATTAGATTAGATTAGATTCAACTTTATTGTCATTGCACATGTCTATACATATATATATATATATATATATATATATATATATATATATATATATATATATATATATATATATATATATACATACATATATACAATCATGGAAAAAATTATTAGACCACCCTTGTTTTCTTCAGTTTCTTGTTCATTTTAATGCCTGGTACAACTAAAGGTACATTTGTTTGGACAAACATAACAATAACCACAAAGATTGCTCATAAGAGTTTTATTTAAGAGCTGATATCTTACCATTTTCCATGGTTTTCTTGATTATAACCTAAATCACTTAAGTTTTTACATCAATAGCTATGGCGTTGTACTGCCAAAAACACTGCTTTTATGCATTCAGTGTTTTCTTTTCTGTCTGTTTTAGTCACATGATGACGTTTAGTGGTACCAGGTATTAAAATGAACAAGAAAGTGAAGAAAAAATGGTGGTCTAATAATTTTTTCCATGACTGTATATATATATATATATAGGTTTTAGGTTATAAAAGGATTTTTATTATTATTATTATTGTTTTCTGACTCTATAGTTTTATTCTTTTTACAGCCAGTCAGTGAGTAACAGTTGGCAAACGGTGGCTGACCACGTGAAGGCCACCGGGCTTACAGTGAAGGACCTCCGACCCAATACCGTGTACCTGTTCATCATCAGGGCAGTCAATGCTCAAGGGCTGGGGGACCCAAGCTCGATGTCCGAGCCCGTTCGGACTCAAGGTGAAGCGATAGGAGTGGATTGTTCGGGATTATTTGAGGCAATCATCACAGCTGTGTCCTACATAGATCCATTTCTCTCTGTGCCTCAGATATTAGTCCCACAGCTCAGGGAGTGGACCACCGCCGTGTGCAGAAGGAGCTGGGGGATGTTGTGGTCAACATGCATAATCCTGTTGTCCTGAGCTCCACTTCAGTGCAAGTGACATGGACTGTGAGTATTCATAATATTATGAGTATTCATAATATAAAAACATGTATTTAAGTATAGGACAGCTGTGCATCTATCCATACCTCCAGAGATTTGAAATAAATCTGGTCCAAGCCTGTTTCAGAACTTTATTCTTGGCATGTCACTATGTTTTGGATTAGCTGGCGCACATACACGGAGAGTATGGCGGGGTGGACACTCACTCTTTGTCCGAACAGCTGCTATTCCATCAACTTAGATTGGTTCGAGGTGATACAGAAATCAAGACTAATGTTTTTGCTCAGGACAAATACATCACCATTAGTTGTTACATGTGTCACTTCTGGAAGCACTTTACAGTCAGGGCTTTATCCAGGGAATATCATTTCAGTCTGCTGGCAAGGTATCTCTAATGCCTGCTGCTGTCGGTACAAAGCGCAGCTCGGATCCACCTGTACTCACCTGCCACTTCAGGCTTTCCAACGTGACATCCATGTGCTGCCATGCAGCTTTCAGACTGACTGTGACAGGCTAAACTGTGTCTGCAGCCAGTCTAAATGGATACACAGACAGTATTGATCTGTCTCCATTTGGACGAAGAACATTCCATTCAAAACCAGGAAAAGTTTCTGTGTTAAAGTGGGTTATGGATATGGATAGATTTGGCATGATTTTCAAAACAGTGGTTGCCATCTGTATCTCCTGCGGGAACAGTTGAACAAATTAATTTTTTTTCAAATTTCAGATTTTGCATATCAATTAACTTTAATTGGATAAACTGTTATCCAGCCAGATGAAAGTGTCATTGGCCTAGTTTCTTACTTGTTTGCCTCATTTGAGGCTTAAAATCAAAGACCTGAACCTGGACTGCATCAGTATCAGAGTATCTAAAGGTTGATTCTGAGGCTTTACCAACTTCAAAATCCACATATGCATATTATGTCTTTGGTTATGGGAAAATGGCCGTGAAAGACAAACATTTATTTTAATTTATGTGCTCAGCCAGCTTACAGAGCAAAAAAAAAAAAAAAAAAAGAAAGAAAGAGAAAGAGACAAAGGACCAGAGGAAGAAATAAAAATTTGCTTTCACATCGAGGATAGAAGCCACTGATCGTTAAAGTTATCGATCCAGATGTGCCCAAAACACTAAAGTGCAACCATATTACAGAAACAAATAGTCACCGTCAGAGAAATTAATTCAGAAATGCAACAATTTTGAAAGAAGAGATGACAGGAAACGGGAATGACAGCGACATCAGAAAACTGATGGCTGGCCGAGGAGGAAACTCCTCTGCAGATTTTTGACGCTTAAGTAGGGTCGGAGAGCTCCATGTGGGACGACAGCCGTCAGCAAACAGCACGAGCACCGCAGCAGGGGGTCGGTCGGTCAGTCGGCGCCGTTGACCCTTGGGGTGGGCTCCACCGTTCATGCAGGAAAGCGCCGGCTGGACTCTGTCTCAGCCTCTCAGAGAGCTGGACATATTTTGATGTGTGCAGTTCCGTATCAGTCAGGACCAGATGGAAAGTCCTGCAGCCCTCGTAAGCAGTTTTGATATAGAACCAAGCCTGAAGTGACAGGTGACAGGAGCAGCCAGCTGAGGCTCTGACAGATCCTGTTCAGCACAAAAGATGCTGAATCTGCCCAAGTGTTATTTTAATGCTATTTAAAGGTCTGTCTGAGTGGTCACATTATGTCTCCAATTGTGTTGCAAACTGTTGAGTAAATGTTTTATCTGTGAGAGTGTGTGTGTTTATGTGTGTGTGTCTGAAAGCTGAAAAAGAAGCAGAACAAAGATCCACTCTAACACATTCTGACTAAATAAGTCGTGACTGTATATCACTTGTAAGAGCATTTCCTCGCTACTGGTTCTGTTAACAATCCACTTCTAAGAGTGGCTTCCATTACATTATTTTTTTCTTTTTCTGAAACACACGAAGTGAGAGAAAAGAAATAGTAGTGCTGGAAGTATTTTAATCCATTTTTTGAGTCAGGAACACTGCACACACAGAGAAACCACACCGCACCTCCTTACATGAGATTTCTTGCTTCTCTGGCGCTGATTAAATTGTGCGCCTAACTAAGCGAGCGCTGTCACTAACAGAGGGCACAAACACAATGCTGATTCAGAGCAGTTTACTCACAGATGTGTGTCGCCTCCCACATCACACTTTCCTTCCACCCTTCACAGGTGGAGAATCCATCCCAGTTTATTCAAGGCTACCGAGTTCTGTACAGGCAGACCTCAGGGCTGCCCTCCCCAGGACCGTGGCAGATCCAGGACTTGAGGGTTGCCTCGGAGAGGGACCTAACCCTCTCCGGTCTGAAGAAAGGCATTGTCTACGAGATTAAAGTGCGTCCGTACTTCAATGAGTTCCAGGGTGCAGACAGTGAATCCATGACGGCGCGCACAATGGAAGAAGGCAAGTGACACATTAATTCACATTTCTGACAAAAGTAATATTTTTTCAAGACACAATGATGAAGAGAATGAGGAATTATAGTTATTAATGCAAGAGCAGATACTCCTGGGTCGTGTTTCTCCCCACTTTTATATTTGGTTGCCGCTAGTAATGGCTTCATGGCTAGATAGTAATGGATAATGGCATTTCAAGTGCACCCACCCACCCACACACACTTGCTGCTGCAGTATCACGTCCCCTGTGTGTGAGAACTGGTCTCTGAGATAGCTCTGCGGGAGCTCTGTGAAAATTTGTCGGCCTCTGTGGGTCGGTGGGAAGAGGGGGAGTGAAAAAAAAAAAAAAAAGGCCATCTTGTGTGACTTACGCTCAGTTCGCCGACCCTGCTCCTCTCTGCACCCCTGCTGCCATATCTCTGTCCAGATGTGCATTATACGAGCCCCCCCACTGCGAACACACTTACTAACGAGCTTTATGGGTGGTAATACTCCTCGGTGTCCTCACTCTCTTCCCACTGTGCGAGTCAAATGATCTGCTACCAACTCCACTTCACTGTTTGTGGCACAAATGTTACATTTCATTATAGGACTTCAGAACAACTGGCTTTAAAAAGAAAACAGGCTTTTTTTTCTTTTCATTATCACAATAATGTGATATTCTCTGTACTGAACAGTCCAAGAATCTTTTTAGTTGCTAATCTGAGACAACTTTCAGGATGGAAATTTTTCAAAAAAGACCCTTTTCATACAGCAATCAGCATCCCGACTGTGAACTCAGGGAATCTACAGAACAATGTTGCATTCAAATTCATCTTCAGTCTTATGCCCTATTCATGCTGGACTAGTATTAACTGGGGACCTGTGGTAATCCGTAATAATTACAGAAGATGTCTGATATTAACTCCGCCATGTCTGTGATTTGAAAAGTAAAAACACAAATTACCTGTCCTATTTCAGCAAACACGGAGGTCATGGGGTCATTTTAATCCTGTATGAATGCACATTTTAATAATTTGTGGTTGGAAGTCTTCTTTAAATCAAACAAACAAAACTCTCTATCTGCCTCTTTTCACCTCATTCCTGCCGTGATTATGGCATCTGCAGTTGATAGAATGACATCGTCCAGTTTTGTTATATTAATCCATTACATATGAGAGAAGAAGGACGACAATGAAATGGTAACATTTCTAGCGGCATGTGTTAAGAAACTTTCTGTCGTTCATTAGCACAAAGCCTTAAGGCTACAACAAAAGCTCCAGTTACACTTCCTGTTCTGTGAATTGTTACCATGGCAACTTAAGCACACGTATCACGCGTAGCCACTGAAGTCGAGTTGTAGTGTCATTACTATCATGCCTCCAGTTCAATATTTTCCCACAACTGACTACAAATAAGTCATGGATTCATACCGCGATTCAAAGTTTTTGTTAATTATTGTTAATTTAAATCCTAAGGCCTTGATCCCACATTTTTAATTAAATTCAATTTGATTTTATTTGTATATTGTCGATTACAAATGCAAATTGTCTCGAGGCGCTTTACAGAGACCCAGAGCATGACCCCTGAGCAAATATCATTAACTAAAATTATAGTATTAAATCCTAATCAAGGAGCAAAGCAAGCAAGCAAAGCAAGTAAAAAAAAAAAAAAACTCCCCTAGTGGGAAAAAACTTTAAGCCAAACAGTGGCAAGGAAAAACTCCACTTTAAGGGCCAATTCCGATTCCTCCATTAAACCTCAATCTCAACCCTCGCCCTTAACCCTCAGTCTTTGGCCCTCAATCTTGGCCCTCCAAAGTAAGTGTATCTATTTTGTAACTTAGAAATGGGACACCCCTTGAGTGCAGTTACGTCTTCAGACTGTGGGGGGCGGCCTTACGCCAAAGCTACGTCCAGTATGTCAAGAAAACGACGACGAAGAAGAAGAAGAAGTAGACCCAGAAGAAGAATAAGATAATATAAATATATATAACGAAGACAATAAGATAGTTTTGTAAGATTTATATCTGTATTAACTACGAAAATATTTACATTTGAAGCTCACTTTTTTCGGCGCCATCCTTTTCGAGGACGTTTTGGCTAAAATACACAAAGCCTTCTGGGTAACCCTTACTTCCAAGGGTGGTGCCGGAGAATCTCAACATTGAGGGCGATACAGCCCTCAAACTTGTCCCTCAACTTGACTTTCTAAGAATCGGGACAGCACTTGCACTTCACGGGAGCACGCATTTTTGAGATTGAGATTGAGGGTTGAGATTGAGAAATCTCAAGAAATTCCAGACTAGATTCCCGTCAATCTGGTAAGGAACAGATTAGCACTGACTGCATCAGTGGTGATCCTGTCTACTTTGCCTGGAATAATTGCAGGGAATGTGAAAGTTCTGCCCCTTTACATGTCATATTCCCCAGTAGTGCGGGTTGGCCCAATTGGAGGCGAGTAAAATTCATCAGAAACACCTCACGTTGTCAGTGCCGTGAGTCTTTTATATCTTGAATAGTGAGGGTTATTTTTTCAACTTTTTTTACTGATATTTAATTTAAAAACAACAAACAATAACAATGACAAGCCCCCTCTGATATGGAAATCGGTTTTCAGGAGAAATACAGTCATGGAAAAAATTATTAGACCACCATTTTTTCTTCACTTTCTTGTTCATTTTAATACCTGGTACCACTAAATGTCATCATGTGACTAAAACAGACAGAAAAGAAAACACTGAATGCATAAAAGCAGTGTTTTTGGCAGTACAACGCCATAGCTATTGATGTAAAAACTTAAGTGATTTAGGTTATAATCAAGAAAACCATGGAAAATGGTAAGATATCAGCTCTTAAATAAAACTCTTATGAGCAATCTTTGTGGTTATCATTATGTTTGTCCAAACAAATGTACCTTTAGTTGTACCAGGCATTAAAATTAACAAGAAACTGAAGAAAACAAGGGTGGTCTAATTTTTTCCATGACTGTATATAGGAAACATATTGGAACCTACAAAAAAATACATAAATGTATCAAATTAACTAACTAAACAAACTAAGTTTTCTCAGATAGTTCCTCTGTCAGCTCACTTTCATACTGGGCACTGTTACGTTCAACGCAGCAATCCACGCATGAGGGTTTGTCATTGGTGTACAAGGAAATTTCATATTTATGACCAAGTAGGCAAGTGTTAGAAGCAGAGTCATGAACTCTGTTTCTTTTATAACAACTTAGCAATCAACGAATGGAAACACTTAAGTGGAATGACATTTTTGAGTCTTGTCAAAGGCTCAAGATATTTTATTTCAAACATAGCTCTGTTGCCCCAGGTGCCAACATTAATTGGCACTTCTTACCACCTAAAAATAGACCTACGGCTGTTTTTATCTCTGGAATTTTCCTTTAAGACACAGGAGCTAAGAATGCTCAAGATGAACATAGAATAAAGCCAGCATGCCCTTCCGTTGGGCTTCCAACCACATCAACAGATTCGTATCCATCATAGTGACAAGCATGGATCTGTTTTGGCTAGTGTCTGTATCTCCTTAATTTGACCCACAGAATTGTTGGAACTCTGGGCTACAAAGAGAACTTTGCAAAGCCCCTATTTAGAAAGTCAAGAACAAAGTATAGTATACTGATTAATTCACAGAAACTACGTTACCTTCTTATGTACAGCATTGATGTTTGGACTGCTCAGAAAAAGGCTTGTGCTTGTGGCAAGTCATGACAAGGTCATTCATGCAGGGGAAATGTTTGCCCAGAGCATCGCTGGATGATGAGAGGATCACATCAAACATCTTCCTCCCAGTATGAGAATAAGGACATGCTAAGACCAGGGGACACAACTGGTGGAGAGAGAGAATCCTCATTGAGGCCCAATTAAAATGGCCACACAGGATCACTGAAGCGCTTTGCAGACTGAGACACATGCTGTATCTATGTGGGATCCCTGGGAGAACTGTTTTGATCTCCCCATTATTTAGAAACCGGACATTTGCCGCTCTGCAGAATTATCAGAAATCAGACATGAAATCCTTCAAACATAGACTGGGAATGTTCCCTCACCTAGGCTGTCTCTGCTTTTCTGAAACCCTACCAGCGGAAGGATGCCTTAGGGGTTACAGATATCAAAAGAATCTTACGTTTCCAGCTATATGGAGGATATAAATGTACATCAAGGATAATCCCTACAGTGACATGTTAGTGAGAGGCAGGGTGGAGTGTCTTCTATCACTGTCATCTATAGGAGCCTCAGGCTTTCCAACACTGCAGATGATAATATAAAGTAAATTACAGTGTGTAGTGACGTCCCCTCGCTGTGATCCAAATATAAAAACTGATGTTACCGTGTTAAGGCTCTTATATGCTCCCCAAGAACAGAGACATTTGTTTTGTCAAGGTGCCAAGAACAAGAGCGACGTTAGCTCTGGCCAGGACTTCGTACGTCAGTGCAGAACTCCAGCGTAGTAAAGATGTGTTGTTAAGGTTATCACTCTTCCTCACTGCCTCAGCCAGCTGATTCTCAAATCTATCCAAGGCAATGTTGTACAAACTACTTTGTCGGCGAAAAAGAAGGAACGAATATCCGCTTTTCCTTATTCACCGAACCCGCTTCAAATTTCGGACCAATCACACAATAGTTGTCGGACACCGCACGAGATAAAAAGGTCCTGCTCAGGTGAGGTATCGAGAACAAGCTGCGAGAGCTCTCAAACCAGGGCCGTGATGGAAAAAAAAAAAAAAAGTCATTCATTTCTCGCAGCCCTGGGAGAGAGAACCAATTTCTCTGTTCTTGTGGCGTTTGTATTCACCTTCGGAATTGTAAGAGATAGAACAAGGCCATCCTTTATATAATAGAGTTTAAATGTATTTTTATTCCACACATCCCTCAGATAAAATGTTGCATTTGCCATTTCATGTTAGTAGAATATTTTGCAGTTTTTTTCTTTTACTTTGCACATCTAAATCTGAAAAGTGTCCTCAGACACCTGGAAACGTTTTTTTTTTTTTTTCTGTTTTGTTTGTGATGTCCGCAAACCTAAATTAGAAGTGAGCAGTCAGAGCTAAAGCAGACAAATGTTGGTAAGTAAAGCCTTGAGTTGGCGTTTGAAAGCAGACACCGTGATGACGGAGAGCTTGTTCCACAGAGCTGGACTACAGGAACTGAAAGCACCCTCAGCAGACGTGGATCTGATTCCGGGAACAGCTAAAAGGCCTGCTGGTTGGGCCCCGATGACCTAAGAGACCTGATGGTGTTATAGACAGAGAGCAGCTCAGAGATGCTCACGAGGGCCAGATCATTAAGTGCTTTATGGATTATACTGGAGATATAAGTTCAGATTTAATTGTTTGTGTATGAACTCAAATAAGTCAAAGTCATCCCACCGATTGTTTTTATTATCCTGCAAATGAGGCATTACAGTTCGTCTGAACTGCTTGATGTCAATACAGGGGCCAGTTTTTTGAGTCTTATTGAGACTGAAATTTTCTTACCTCTGGTATATACATTTTTTTGTTATAGAAAACAATCACATTGGAAATAGAATTATCAAAACTGAAATTATCTTATAAAATAACACCAAGCTTTCAAAGTTATTCACTGTGTTTCAGAGACAACAGTGACAAGTGTGAACAGATTTCTTTGGTCTCTATTTATTTGGGCCAACAAAAAGAGTTTCAGCTTTGTCTCTACAGTGGTACCTCTACTTATGAAATGAATTGGTTTTGAAAGTAGTTTTGTAACCTGAAAATTTTGTAAGTAGAGACGCGTTTTCCATGTAAATGCTCTAATCTGTTCCAACATAAATTTTTTTATAAATCATAAAAATGCATAAAAACATGTAACAAATACATGTTACCATTAGATTACTGCACAATAAACATGAAATGAGAGTTGTACATAATAAAAACCAAAGAATAAAGTAAAGAATAAAAATTATGTTCATTTACCTTTTAACTGCTATCGTCGTCACCTTTTCTCTCTCAGCAGTGGTTTTCGCCTGACAGTTTTTAAAGAACTGATCCAAGGACGTTTGCTAAGGTTTTTTTTCTCCCTCTGTGGGAGTTTTTTTACTTGCCATTATCATTGATTGGATTTAATATTATAATTTTAGTTAATGATATTTGCTCGGGGGTCATGCTCTGGTCTCAGTAAAGCGCCTAGAGGCAATTGACATTGTAACAGACGCTATACAAATAAAATTGAATTGAATTGAATTGCTTTTGTCGGCTTTTAACAATCCTTCGAAAATGTGCAAGGCAAACATCAACATAGTGAGCGATAGTCAGACTAGTGAACACTTTTTCTGGGTGATTCTTTTCAACAAATTCCGAGATTCAGAGAAAGATGCCAGGAAGATGCTAGCCGATAGCCAGTGGCAGAGCAGCTACAAGTATGTTTACATTCGGTAAACACTGGGAGTTGTGAGTAGCAGCGCGTACTGTAGTTTTGCCTTTCGTATCCTGAAATTTATTTCGTAACAAGAGGCAATATTTTCCCATTGAGGCGTTTCGTAACCTGAAAATTCCGTATGTAGAGACGTTCGTAAGTAGAGGTACTAGAGATGCGCGGTTGAACCGCGCACCCGCGGGCAGAGCGGATAATCCGCATATCGGGCGGATGACTCGTCAAAAAATAATACTTTAATTAAATTCGGGCGGGTTGCGGTTGAAGCACTCAAATAATAATAATAAGAAAAAATATTTTACATATTATTAAAAAGGAAGGCGGGTCGGTTCGGTTTTGAAAATTGGTGAGAAAACGTTTCTGCAAATGGATAGCGGGCGGATAGAGATTTTAAGAAGCGGTTGCGGGTTAAAATATACGTCATCCGCGCATCTCTAAGAGGTACCACTGTATTTAGTTCTGAATAATTTCTTGACATCCAGCAATTGATACTGTCGATACAGTTGACTGTTTTGTGAAGACAGAAGTCTTTTTGTTACAGGGAAATGAGATGCACAGATACACAGACACACAGATGCACGTCTTCATACGAAGGGTTAAAAACTCAATACTACAATTCTTTTTGGTGATCGAAAGTAGAACAATTTTTTTCTCCCCCAATTTCTACTAACAATTTTTCATGCAATTAAGATCTAGACTCTTTGCTGGTCATTGAAGTGATATATATTCACTTAGGAAAAGTTTGAAAACTCCTTGTGAAAAGGTGCATTAAAAACGTACTTTGTGATCACAAAACCCTTCATTTTGATTGGTGGAATGAGGAACTTCATCTCACCTGGTCTTTTAGTCGACGTGAAGCCTCACATATTCAATCGTTGTGGAAATGTCCTCACTCAGTTAAGCAGTCATTCTGCATTTATTTTTGGTCAAATATCGCTAAGAACAGGGATTCCCAAATTGTGGGCCGCGGCTCCCTGGTGGGCCGTCGCGGTACTACAGGTTGGCCGTGAGAGGTCATTAAAAATAAACAAATATGTTTTAAATCTTCGATCTTTTTTAAATATGTTTTTAATTACTGTAAAATATTAACGACATGATTTAAAAACATTAAAAAGTAACAAAACAAACCAGTTAAGTGTCATTCTACTGTCATCTTAACTTAATATGACAAGTGTCACCTTATTTGTTGACCCCTCACATTAATGTCAGAATGTAGCTTCTAGTCCTGAATGTTAATCACAGTTGTGATTAAATGATTCGGTGGGCCGCGGACATTTTTCACATTTCAAATTGGGCCTTGGTATTCTGAAGTTTGGGAACGGCTGGCTAAGAACATTAAACTGGAAAAACTCTTGTTGTTGCTGCCATCTACTGGTCAGTAACGTGAGGGAGGTCCCATTTAAATGACTTCAAAATTGTATCCTGAAAACATTTTTAATGAATAACTATAAATGGAATATGAACTATAACTGTAGATTTTGTAAAGGCAGTGTAACGGCTTTACTCTTCTCCAGTGGATTTATGTTTTTTTTTTTTTTTTTTTTTTTTTTTTGTTTTGTTTTGTTTTTCTGTTAGCTTCGTTTATCATTTGCATAGAATGAAACCTAGTTTAAATTAGATATCAAAACTATATCTGGCATTGAAAAACTTCTTTAAATGCTCAGGCATTATTTTAATGTTCATATTTTAACAAGTGTATTTCCTCATTGTTTCTTCTGTTGACAGGTTTTGTTTGTTTTTTGTACTACTCTGGATATGATCTTAATTAATTAAATTAAAGTAATTTAGGAAATGAAACACCCAACTCCCATCAGAAAATCCTTTGAAATACAGCCACTTCGGCCAAAGCATCATTCAAAAATGGTCACAACAGCAGGATAAAAAAAATCCCGCTTGTCAGCCTGGTCCTGACCAGGCCGGCTGTGCAGAAGAACTCTTCATGGTAACTTGTCCGATCCTGCTTTGGTGCAGCTGACTGTAGGATAAACTCAGCCAGGATAACTGACATATCCTGGCTTAATAATCTTCTCTTGGTCTTGTGCAACCGGCCTCAGCTTTAGTTGTGCTTCCTTGTTGTTCTCTTTTGTTTTTTTGTTTTCCTCCATGTTCCTTCCCATGCTGCTGTCACCTCTCGACTTTCTCTGCCAATGCATTTTAGACATTGGTTTTGGATGCTGAGTGCAGCTCCTCTTTTTTTTTTTTTTTTTTTTTTACTTCTGCTTCTCTGAGGGCTGTTGCACAAAACCAAGATAAGGGTCTAAGCCAGGGTATGTCAGTTTTCCTG
Organism: Hirundichthys speculiger; assembly: GCA_018398805.1. Taxonomy (NCBI): domain Eukaryota; kingdom Metazoa; phylum Chordata; class Actinopteri; order Beloniformes; family Exocoetidae; genus Hirundichthys; species Hirundichthys speculiger. The sequence continues at coordinate 2,890,512 of JAGFBZ010000606.1, read as the reverse complement.
TCTGAACTTGGTCTCTGGTCAGATGTACGAAAGCAGAGATGGATAAGATACCGTGGAGATTTGTTCTGTGGAGCTAGCCTGGTCTATACCAGGCTTAATACCAGGACTTTTTATTCTCTCTTGGTGAAACGTAGGAGACACACAACCTCTCCATTTCTGCGTCAGTAAATCTGTGACCAACCTGTGCCCACGAGTCAGGATTAGATACACCTCACTTGACATAGCCACTCCCTCTCATCTTGGATTCACACTGTGCAACTGACTAAACTAGGATGACTTCAATAGGATATGTTAAGCTCTGCTTTCTCTGACAACCTGGGTTTCTTAAGTCTACTTCTGTGCAACAGCCCTTCGGCCCCCCGCATTTGTGTCCGACACCCTTGCAAAACTGATACTTGTGCTTTGCAGTATGAATAAAGGGATTACGAGACATATAAGTCTCTGTAGCATGCTTTAGTCCAAACACCATGAAGTGAAACAACTCCCTTTTCAGCCATGTGTTTATGCAGCTTCATTCACAGTGGTTGTATTTTAGGGGTGGAGTCAGACGCTCCACTCTCAGCCCTTCTACTACAAGATTTACCACTTTTTAACCCGGTGTTATAACCTTCCCCATTGCTGAGGTTTAACACTACCTTGCAAACCTGAATGGATCATTAACTGACATATCTACAGACTAACGAGGTCTCAAACTATGTGACTATCTAGGACAGTGGTCCCCAACCTTTTTGTAACTGTGGACTGGTCAATACTTTACAATTTCACGGGGGGGGGGGGGTCCTCATTATATTACGGCAATAACATGAGTATAACATCAAAGTCTCTGGTAGCATCCTCTGTACCCATGCAATAAATAACAAAAAAGGAAAAAAACTCACGCAGAGCGGGCGTGGAACGTAGAATCACCTGTCATGATAAATCCATATTTCAGTAGGACTCCTGGTATTGTCTGTAAAAGCTTTCTTTTTCTTTGAAGTCATAGGCTGTTCTTTGTTCTCTTCGCTGTGCATTTTCCCCTTCACAAGGAAACTTTCTTGCTGTTTCTTGCTCATTTTGCTAGCTGGGTTAAATTTTGCCACTCAAGTGACTGAGATGTAACTGTGAAAATCAGGTGATTTTTCAAAATAAAAGATTTTCCAAAATAAAAGCCTGTTCAGACTCATATAATAAATAAAATTTAAATAGCAAATTTTTTTCTTGCACGGCCAGGTACCAATTGATCCACAGCCCGGTACTGGTCCGGGGCCCAGGGGTTGGGAACCACTGAGCTAGGATATTTTGAAATAACTACAAACACCAAGAGTTTTGAAGGCGGGAAAAAAAAAGTTATATTTTTTTCATAATATATGTTGACCAGAGGCAACAAGGCAGACCTGTCTCTCAGTTGGTTTACTTTGTATTGATTTGTAGGGACCCTTTCCTCAGTGGTCACATAGTCTCAAAGTAATGCCCAGGATCTTTTTCACCCTTTAATTTGTCACTGAACTATAACTAAAAAGGTGCAATATGAGAGCTTTAAAAAAAAAAAAAAACATTTTGCATCCTGCACAATAGAGTCATCGCAGTATTGGTGCAGTGCATCTCTGTGAGTCCATGTGACAGTTATCTGAGGATGTCGATGCTGACTAAACGGCTGAATATAGATATCTTCATACTGGGTTGAAATAATTAGTTAAATGTAATAGAAACAGATGATATCTCATATGGCTGATTTGATTCACGTGTGCCATCGGGCTGTCAAATATTTTGCAAATATGCCATATTTGTTTCGAGCCTCTCTTTTTATGTACAGGGTAGATAATTTGCAAAGATTTGTTTATTTACAGGACATAACTGAAAGAAATATGTTGTTTTCCAGTCTCCATGCTTGAATTAACTGAGACAGATGCCAAGGCCTCCATATGGGCTTGCTTCATTAGATCATATCTGATAATACATGGACTACCTACACGGCTTACCGTTGCTTCCACGAGACACTCCGCACATGTTTGCACTTCTTGCTGGCCATTTAGAGAACCGAGTCCATCTGGAGACTTTAACTCACAGCTGCAGTCTGGTCGTGGTAATGCCCGGGCTGCTTTTGCCTCACTGCATATCTTTAGAAATTCCATGTCTTTCTTGCTGTACACTACAGTTAGTGTCACTATTTCGAAGCCTCTTGATCAGACTCATTCTACTTCTGTCATCTAATTAATCAAAATATAATGTTATTTTTAAAAGAGATCACAAGAGAAAAAATAAATTACGACTACATGTGCCCCGTACTGCCTTGCTGTCCCTTTAAATCTTTGATGTGGCCATGTAGGTTATCGGGCCGCTTTGATAGATTTAAAAGCTAACTTATTAAAAAGGGTGTTTTAATTTGGCACCTTCTGGTTCCACATTTGTGGCAACAAACCATCTCTTGATTTTTTTTCCCCCCCTTGGCACAAGGACTACCACTTATTTCTAAACTTGCTGATCCACTTGGATTGGTTGTCATTTGTGCAATTAGAAAAGCGCAGTTTGGTCCTCAGATATGTGGTCTGCACAACACAGGATGCCATTAAGATATTGGAATCTTGTACTCGGGGAGATCAAGTGTCCTGGAATCCATCTGCCAGACTAGCTGAGAAAGTATGAGGCTTGCTGTATGAATATGAATTGAGGTAGAGTGTGGCTCAAATCCCTCTTTGACGTGATAAAAAAACATGAGACACTTCGTTTTTCAATTATAAACAGCAGGCTAAGTCGTTTTGTTCTTGTTTTTTTCTTATGTACTTCTTTTCTTTAATCTCTTAACCCTCAGCGCCCGGTGCACCTCCCCAGCAAGTGACAGTGTTGACAGTGGGAAGCCATAACAGCACATCCATCAGCGTGTCATGGGACCCCCCTCCGTCCGACCAACAGAATGGCATCATCCAGGAGTACAAGGTAGGGGCTCAGATTCCCCCGGACTAAATATTTTACATCGTGCATTAAACAGTCTTACAATGGATTCTGTGTGCTGCATCTGTCTTTGTCAGATCTGGTGTTTGGCCAACGATTCCCGCTTTCATGTCAATAAGTCTGTGGATGCAACCATCCGTTCTGTGGTAGTCGGGGGTCTGCAGACGGGAGTGCAGTACCGCGTGGAGGTGGCTGCGAGCACCAGCGCGGGGGTGGGGGTCCAGAGTAAACCCCAGCTCATCATCCTGGGTAATCCACTCACTCTCCGAACCAGGGGGTCAAATAAAACGACCTCAGAATGGGGTATCAAAGGCTATATAGCAGATCAGGGGTCTGGAAAAATGATTTATCAATTTATCACGCTAGAAGAAAGAAGATTGTGCTTTACAACGCAGACGTCTGTTGAGAAATCAATAGTGATTCATTAAGTGTAGTGTGTGGTAACATTGTGCCAAGTACCGTTAGCCATATCAATAATCCTCTTCAATATGTGGGCAGCTGGTGCTAACATAGTAGACAGTGTTTTTGTTGGAGCTTATCAGCCTTTCACGTCTTATGAAATAGCCAAAGGATGCACGGACTATATAAGCCCGCAATCAATATGGCAACCCAGGCCAGATGCTCTTCATCTGTGACTTTTGACTGATATATAATAACACCCTTAACGCACAGAGAAGGGGAAACAGGCCTGTGGACTGCAGCTTAATGATGGGGGTGGGAGGGTGGGGGGCGGGGGGGGTGGAGGGACGTCAGAGAGTGGGGGGAGTTGTTCCTGCTGGAGACTGTGAATCTAATTTCACAGCACAGTAGCCGCAACAGAAAAATCAAACTCTGTCAGAGCTGCTCTGTCAATCTCGTGTCTTGCAGCTCTGGTTGATAAGTGCACTGCTGAATTGATTAACTCTATATTGGATGCACTGATGCCATTTATTTATTTCTATTTATTTGGTTTTGCACTGGTTTTTTTTTTTCTCTTTGCTTTCTGTTGGATGATCACGCTGTCTTGATTTTCTTTCATATTGCACATTTTGACCTCACCCAGTCTTTCAGTGTTTCTATTAAAGCTCTTATCTAATGTTGCCTTCTCTTTTTTTTTCCATTTTTTTAACGGTTGCAGATAGAAGCTTAATATGAATTGGCTTTGGTTTTAATTTTTAATTTAATACTACACTCGAAATGCCAGATGACTTTGTTTAGATTCGTGTACATAAATGAACTTTCAGGCGTTCTAAATATCTTATAGTTATTTACAGCTTCCTGTGTGTGTGGCATCTCCAGGTGCAGAACTGAAAGATGTAATGACGGGATCGGAAGGCAACAACAGCATCTCCGATGTGGTGAAGCAGCCAGCTTTCATCGCTGGTTTGGGAGGGGCCTGCTGGATTGTCCTCATGGGTTTCAGTGCCTGGCTGTACTGGAGGAGGAAAAAAAGGAAGGGACTGAGCAACTATGCAGGTAAAACAAAATTAATCCTTGAATCAACAGCAGATCTCAAAGCACAGCAGTTCTCCCCCCCCCGCCCAGTGGCGCTCCGATGTCGTCACAGATGTGACTCCATTTAAGGTGGCTGAAATGCAGAACAAAGGAAAATATATTCGGCGCGGGTGGAAATAAGCCTTATTTACTTTAATTCACTGTGCAGTGATGTGCATCAGCTGTGCTGAGTTCCATCACCACCACACCTCAACACGAATGCATTCATGCAAGATAAGTAATTTAACATCCCCTCTCATTAGGGGACCATGGCTGGCATTGTCTGCTCATTAATATGAGGTATGTCTAAGTTTAGGTAGGAAATATCCTTTAAATCCACCATGAGTCTAGCCTGTATGTATTTATTGTAAAACAGTGTGCAGGTATCTTTGTGAGAGGAGAGAGAAGAGGGGTTTCCTAATTTAATTGTCTTATGGTCCCCTCTGTCAAAAAAAAAAGAATTGGGCGGTATCATTTCAAAACCTTTTAGCAATTCTAGATCATTATAGCAACACTGTGGAAGTTCACGGGGGCCCTCTGCAGTTCTGATGCTGTCCATCACTGTCATGATTCAATCCACTCACAGAAGGCAATGGGTGTGGGATTGTTCACCAGCTTCAGCTCACTATAACCATCTAGAAAGCAGAAACTACAGAAGCAATAGAAAAAAAGAAGTTTAGGTTCCAACACCATAAGGTGGTGAAATCCAAGCATTCAATGCAGCAATGCAGTAATACACTGCCTGGCCAAAAAAGAAACGTCGCCACCTGGATTTAACTAAGCAAATAGGTACGAGCCTCCCATTGGATAATTACTGCATGGGCGATTATCTTTCAGCTGGCAACAAGTTATTTAACCCCAACTGATGCAGTGAGTTGCTTCTCATTTCCTAAACAACCATGTCAAAGACACATCCCGTGGTCGTGGAAAAGGTGTTAGTCTGTTTGAGAAGGGTCAAATCATTGGCATGCATCAAGCAGAGAAAACATCTAAGGAGATGTTTTCATTGGGTTAAAAACTGTCCAATGCATTATTAAAAACTGGAAGGATAGTGGGGACCCATCGTCTTCGAGGAGAAAATGTGGCCAGAAAAAAATCCTCAGTGATCGTGATTGGCGATAACTTTAACAAATTAAAGGAAAACAACAGTAGAACTCAGGGCTGTTTAATAGTGAAAGTAAGAGCATTTCCACACGCACAATACGAAGGGAGCTCAAGGGATTGGGACTGAACAGCTGTGTAGCCTTAAGAAAACCACTAATCAGTGAGGCTAACTGGAAAAAAAATGCTTCAATTTGCTAGGGAGATTGGACTTGTTAAAGATTGGACTCTGGAGCAATGGAAGAAGGTCATGTGGTCTGATGAGTCCAGACTGACCCTGTTCCAGAGTGATGGGAGCATCAGGGTTAGAAGAGAGGCAGATGAAGTGATGCTCCCATCATGCCTAGTGCCTACTCTACCAGCCTGTGGGGGCAGTGTTCTGATCTGGGGTTGCTGCAGTTGGTCAGGTCCAGGTTCAGCAACAGTATGAGCTCAAAGAATGAGGTCAGCTGACTACCTGAATATACTGAATGACCAGGTTATTCCATCAATGGATTTTTTTCTTCCCTGATGTCACGGGCATATTCCAAGATGACAATACCAGGATTCATCAGGCTCAAATATTGAAAGACTGGTTCAGGGAGCATGAGACATCATTTTCACACATGGATTGGCCACCACAGAGTCCAGACCTTAACCCCATTGAGAATTTTTAGGATGTGCTGGAGAAGGCTTTGTGCAGTGGTCAGACTCTACCATCATCAATGCAAGATCTGGGTGAAAAATTAATGCAACACTGGATGGAAATAAATCTTGTGACATTGCAGAAACTTATTGAAACAATGACACAGTGAATGCGTGCCGTAATCAAAGCTAAAGCCGGTCCAACGAAATATTAGAGTGTATGACCTTTTTTTTTTCGTGGTGACGTTTTTTTTGGGCCAGGTAGTGTATATAAAGTATTAAAAATAGCTCATATGCAGATAGAGACTTTAGTTTCTGACACTCCGGCATCAGTTAGCTGTGAGCATCCATTTGCCGTGGCGATGGGAAAAGAACAACTGATCAGCAAAAAATGTTGGGAAAAAGATATTATATACTTCTATATTCATTTAAATCATCATGTGACTATTATACATATCTAAGCAAGACTGAGAATAAAGACTTTAAAAAAACATCTAGAAATGTCTAGATTTGAATTGAAGATCCATTGCATGCAAATTGGTAATTCATACAGTCTGCATGGCAAGAAAGTAGATCGGTGACAAATGACCACAAGATTGGACTGACCAAACTGTTTTAACAGAGCAAGAATGAGTAGATTAGACAAGATATAAGTGTCAGAAGGAGCACGGCCTGTGCGCTGCACAGGATAAAAGTGAATTGATGTTTCAGTCATAATATTCTGTCTTGGAACAAGAACTATGAGTACATAATAGGTACATAACAAAGTCATAATTTAAATACATTTCTTTAATCACACTTGACATATGTCTTACACAGCTTGACAGGAATCAATATGGAAAAGAAGGAAAACCAAACATAGTTTTTAGTGGTCTATAACACATCAAACTCAGTTCCAGCATCAGTCCAAGTATGATGTAGCACTTTTGTGAGATATTTAATGATCAACGAAAGAGTCAAAGACAAAATTAGAGAGTGGATAACTTTATTGACTGAGCAAGAAATCATAGTGACAACCTAAGACTTTACCTACTAGTTCAGCAAGAAGATGGCAAGTTCAGCATCATTCTTGCATCCTGGTTCTTCTCATAGCTCTCCCCAAGGAGTATAAACCAGTCCAAACAAACCATAACACTTTTTCTTCTGCACACCTGCCATGATGAACCTACTGAGAATAGTGATACTATTCAGGTAGAGATGTTGTTGCCGGTGTGTTGCCATGGCCTCATATGTGTCCTTGTGAGAGTTATCTTGGCCGGGCCCCTTTTTGTGTGACGTGGAATCTTCATCTTCATAATTGCACTTCATTTTCACTTGAGTTCCAAAAAAGCTGGAAATCAAATAAAGTTTGTGAATTTAACTACAGTTTAAAGCACCACAAAGGAACCTTTGCAGCTCCAAAATTTAAACCTTTACAGTTTTTTGTTCAGTCACTCTCCTCTTTCTTGAGTCTCTTCGTCACCTCTGCCCTGATTTTCACTGTAGCTCTGTGATCGAGCTCCATCATTACTCATGTGTGACATAGTGTCGGAAAGCGACTTCCAGTCGTGACAAGAGACGGCTGGGATGGGAGTCCAAAGTTACTGTAGTTGGTGTTTGTTGATAGCTGGGATGAATGACCAAAATTTCAAATGACCTTTCAACGTGAATGATGGTGCCACTAAACCTATTAATTGTTAATTCGTTTGAACCAATTTTTTTTAACCGGTACAAATTCTGTGTACTGAGACCAAACATACTTGTTCTTGCTTTCTTATTCACATATTTTGAACCTCTTAGTAAAATGTAGTTCATGTCCAGCCTTTCTTAAACAAATTACAGTCATTTAATATGTTATCCAAAGCATTTCTCAGTGGAAAAAAAACAGCATCTTTCCATCTTACATTTACTGAGAATACAGAGATGCCTATACATGTTCAGACAGCAAATAAAAAGGTATTCGTATAATAACAGAGAACACTGAAGAATTTTTTGAATTTTTTTTTCCATAGAAAAACATTATTAGTTGAACCTGAAAAATGTATTCAAAAAGTACCGCAAAGGGTAAAACCAGCTTGCTGCACAAAGAAGCAATAGACAGTCTCAGAATACACAGCAAATGAAAGAGAAAATTAGGAAGCAGGCGCAAATAAGAAAACCGGAGCAAATGAGGTTTATAATTTACACAGGAAATGTAAAGCTAGTGCTGGAAGGACGCGGCGTCTTTTCTGTCGACAGCTTTGACCGTTTTTCAATCTGTGAGAGCATTCGCTGACAGCGACAGTGACCAGAAAATCCACTCTTTTCACCTCTTTGTTAAACTAAAAATGTAAGAAAGTGTCCGGACTTAAATGTATAAACAGCCAATTTCTCCTATTTCCCTTTTTACCTTCATGTCTTTCGTGGGTTTGTCACTCTGTCGCATTCATCCCCACACACTTCAAAAGATTTCACTTAAAACCTCTTTCACAGCTACCATTACCAGATCATTTGCCGCTATCTTCAGTTTCAATCTTCAGCAGTCCATCTAAAATAAACAACTTTAAAAAGAGCGGGATGATGACATATGATGGAAATGCTTGTCATGTCTCGTACTGGAAGCAAACAGTACATTGATTGAGTTGGACAACAAAGCAGTTGACGTGCTCCAAAATTGACAAAATCAGGCAGGAAGAGCATCTAGAATTGATTTCTGTGGATCCATAATGTCAGTGTTGCACCGAAATGACAAGCGATGAATAATACCAAAAATTTCAACATAATAAATAAAGTCCAGAACTCACTTACCGTCCTCGAGTGGATCAATCCTGTAACTGTCCTCCTCCTCATCTACATCAGTCTCTTCCAACATCACCAAGCAGTTTTTGATTTTTTTTTTTTTTTGTCATTCCATCACTTCCCATCTCTGTGAACTGTTTTTGCCATCTTCATTTAAGTGTGTATTGTTCTCTGTCTTTTGTTGTGTCATGTGGTGCGGTGCAGCGTAATGGCTTATGTAACTTTTGTTCTGTGTTTGTTCAAATCTCCAAAGAAACGTCTTGGTTAGTGTGTCAAAAAAAAAAAAAAAAAAAAAAGGCATGTGTGAAATGGTAAATTCAGCAATGTCAAAAATATAGACAAACCTTGGTTTTTAAATCAGTTGGAATACAGATGGTACATCAGTGTCTTCAATCATTCTCTGAATGTCAAATGCGTAAAATCTGCATTTGACCAAACTTTTCAAACTTGCAGTTCAACAGGTAATAAAACATTTCAGAGCTGCCTTTTTTTTAGCCACAACCGTGGTGTTGATCATTGACGATGTGGTTTTCGACATCTAAAAAAAAAAAAAAAATCACAGCATTCTGAAAAGATACAGGACATCTGGCGAAACCTTTAGGAGTAAAATCCAAGTCTGTAACCTATGACCCCTCGGATGGCACAGCATGACAAACATCCTGCCATGATCGGTGCATCCACATGGGCTCAGGAGTACCTTGTTAAAAGAATGTCATTCAACGCAGTCGGGCGCCGCATCCAGAATTGTGACGTGAAAGTGTATTATGCACGGAGGAAACCACGCTCTACAGAAGTGTGTGCATATAAATCCCTCCGAGTAGAGCCCGTCAGAGTGAGACTGAACATGCGTTCTCCGGTCAGATCCGTCCATGGTTCCGCTTGCTTTAGGGAAAAGCAGATGTCAGTTTCCACATGCCAAAGATGAAGGAAACCATCCTGGCTGTCATCAACAAAGGAGCAAGTCAGCACATGCTATATGGTGATTATGGGAGTGTATAACTGCCAGTGACATGGGTAACTTTCATAGAGGCACCATTGATGGACAGGTCCAAAGGGGATCTTTAAAGAAACACATGATGCCATCAAGGTAAGTCTTTTCCAGAGACATCTGTGATTATTATTCTGGATGGCTTCAGTGACACAGAACATCTGTGATGATTGGGCTGTTTGCAGTCGGCATCTGCTAACTGCTGAAAATGTAACTTGCAACATAAAGAGAAGAATTGGACATTTCTGCTACTTTTGAAATTCCTCACGTCACTTTCAGAAATACTCTCATATAACACAAAAACATTTTTATGCTAACTAGATGTGTTTTTTCTGGGAACTGGATAAAGGAATATTTTGCAAAACTGCAATGGAAACATCCTTCTTTTTGGTATCTACAGGTCAAGTGTCATTCCAAAAAAAGAGTCGCATTTGCTTTTACTTGTAGAAACTGATTCCCTTAAACGTGACTTTTTTGCAGCGGGTGCATCAAAACCTAATGTTTACAATCTACAGCTCCTCCATGAAAGAACAAGAACCTCCCCTCAGTTGTGGTCAGCTCCATGTTTAAGTGTCTTGCTTCACTGCAGACAAATGCATTTTTTTTTTCCAAGTAAAAATAATGACAGCTAGAGTGATAGTTAAAGTAGAAAAATTACATGAATTCCTGCTCCAGTACTGCAATAATTAGTATCTTCCGTTTCTAAAAATGTAAAACTAGTAAATAAAACAGATGATGCACTGCAGCCGTAAACATGCCTTGCTAACAAATTGTTAGCAAGTGTAAATGTGGGTTCAAACAAATTAAAAAATAGGTTTTTGGCGTTTCTCAAATAGGATTTGCAAATAAATAGATACAATTATTGATGCAAAAATGTTCTTTAGACCAGTGGTGCGCAAACTGTGGTACGCGTACCCCTGGTGGTACGCGAGCGCTCTCTGGTGGTACTCGGGGGAACGTCATGACTTGTCAATGCATGAAAATGCATTATTAATACAATGTTTCAAATGAAATTCAGGTAACAATAGATAACCACAATAAGGAATAAACATCTCTCCTGTGTGTTTAAAGCTAATTGAGAAGGCATATATGGCTATATTTTAAAATTGGTCATCATGGTGGTACTCAGAGAGCTCAATAGTTTCTCAGGTGGTACGCAGGTGAATAAACTACACAAAACGTGGTTTTTGATTTATATGTGTACTTTACATCTGTAATTATCTCTCCATCCTAACATATAACTTTCTCTTTTCTTCTTCAATTGCAGTTCAGTCCTTCACTTTTACTCGAGCAGGTATGTCTACATGTCGCGCCCTCACAAACTTACAATTCTTGACAGCCAGACGTACCAGTAACGTTGGTTCTGTTAATTATGAGACGATATCGCAGTCTAATTCTTCCTCTTTCTTCCTTCTTTTCTTAAAAAAAAGTTACCTTCCAGAGAGACAGAGGCCTGATCAGAAATGGAAGGTGAGAGCATCATATATAAAAACAGGAAACCCTACAGATTGAGCTTTCCTGCTGACATTTAGGCCTTACATTACGCACAGTCTATCTTCTGGATGGCACCAGCCCATTGTAATACCCGAAACGAGGAGTTCTCTCATGATGAATTGAATTTGCATACCTGCCTCCCCTGCCTATTTATACTGTATTGGTGCATGATTGGCGCCAGCGTTGGCTTGATGAAATCATTAATCACTCCTTTGATGTGAGTGCTACCAATTAATGCAGGTGGGCAGCTGTTTTATTCACTCGCGCTGCCTCTGTTCATCGGGGGGTTGCAGGCAGAGCGAGAGGTCGCAGAAGGGGAGAGGTGATGAATGTGCTGTTTAAAAAAGCTCAGTGTCGAGCACACAGTTATGGGTCATACAGTACAGAAAGTGACGGGAGCTAAGAGGTGGACCTTGAAACTCCGCTCAGCGTCCAAGACAATTTATGTTTTGCTAAAAGTGCTCAAAGTCAAGCCTAAAGCATCCGCTGAATATCACCGTGCAGGAAATTTAGCAGAAAATCCACTTGTTCCTAGTTTATCGTTCATTTTTATCTTTATCTAAACGTGCAGAGGAAACTAAACTAAATATAAAGCACGAGTGCTTTTTCCCACACTGAACGTACACATATGTATTTTTATTTCTTTCTTTCTGTCGCTGCTGTGATTTTCTGAAAACATGCATGCAAAATGTGTGCACACACTTGTGAACTTTAAAATGGAAATTATCGTCATAATTGCTTGAACACCTTGGAGCCATCACCGTGTCAGCTGCGAACAATTCCCGTGGCGCTCGGTGAACCGCGCTCAGCGGAAAAATTCACTGTGTAGCTGCACATTAAACATGTAAGCGGGCTATCTTACTGCGTGTGCAGACGGAGTGCCGTGCCCTTTTTTTGCAGCAGCAGCTGATATGAAGAGCTTGTAAAATTGGCTCTTTTTTTTTTTTTTCCCCTCTCCGTGAATGGCCACCCACAACTTTCCTACCTCGAAGTCAAAGCGTGCATTCATGACTGTTGTATTTTACGAAGACAAAATGACACGGTAGCTTTCCTAAACTACCTAATGGGCTTCTGCTGTCTCTGTTGCCATAGAGACGGTGCTCCAGTGTAGCTGATCTGCCAGAGGCTGTTCATGATTCTCAATATAAAATGTAAATTTCTGTTGTGCTAAGGCTCTAAAGTGGATTTAGTGTGTGTTTAGGCCTGCCTTGTTTCTCCGGGGAGAATTTGGGATGTTTGAGTTGAGGGGGGAGAGGCCAGAAGTCTGATTTATAGACTTGCCATTTTATGCCTCTCTGCTGTTTATTGTTGCGCGTGTGTGTGTGTGTTGGGCTGCTCCACGGGCGGGAATATGCTGAATGAGTTTTCACATCAATTTGTTGTTGATGCAGCAGGAAGAAAATGAGCAATACCGGTACTGGGGAGGTTGAATGTTTAACAGTGTCTCTTCTTTTTTCTGCCCCCCCCCCCCCCCCCCCCCCCCCCCCCCCCCCAACACACACACACCTTTGTTCCACCTCAACTATCCTCCCGTAGCCGTCCGGGGCTCTTGAAAGCGGGGGATCCAGGCCTCCCCTGGCTGGCTGACTCCTGGCCTTCAACAAGCCTCCCAGCCAACGGAGGCTTAGGGAGTCCAAAGGGCGGGAACAACTTTGGCCGGGGAGGTAAGCAGCATAAACAGGCTGGGGTGGGGGGGTAGTGTAGTTTTAGCAATGCCCAGTTGGACAGTTTTGATGCTCATCCTCTAAGAAGGATGTGACAGCACATCACACATACGCACCCACACACAAGCAGGCTAAGAGCATGCACCCAAATTAAAGGCGCCTATGAGGGTTATATATTACTAATTAGATTTGACAAGTCTGATATTTGGCTTAAATTGTGCTGTTTGGATGTATTTTTGTCCTTCATTCATTGTCACAGCCTGCCGTCATGCATTTTCCAAGGTTGTATGAGATTAGAAGTCCAGTCATGTGACTTTACTTGAGTGTTTCTGAGTGATATTTTAATTTGGTGAACTTCAGCCTTTTTGCGTGAAAGACGGTAGAGCTGAAGGTTAGCGCTGTTTGAATATCCCCTCTCGTGAGCAATCCACCGGGCTCCCACTGAGCGTTGCATGCTAATTATGGTTGTTGATGATCACTTTCATTTATATCAAATCCATTTTAGACCTGTAGTGAACTAATTCGGAGCGCCAGAGCAGCAGGGTGTGTTAATGACCTTAAAGATCGTTAACTTCACGTCAGCTCACCTCTCACGTTGCCTCTTCCTCTCCGTCCCACTTTGTCTCAGATGTTTTACCGTCTGCAGCAGTGGAGAAAACTGGCACCATGCTGTCTGATGGTGCCATCTACAGCAGTATTGACTTCATGGGGAAGGGAGGCTACAGCAGCCCGGCGCGAGGCAGCCAGCCCACCCCCTACGCCACCACTCAGATCCTCCAGTCCAACAGCTTCCATGAACTGGCCGTGGACAGGCCAGATCCCCGCTGGAAGGCTTCCCTCCAAGCCCAGCAGGAAATGGCAAACATGGGCTACTCGCTAACTGACCGGCGCCCCGGTGGTGGTATGAGCTGTGTTTAAATGACCCAAATACCAGTTTCCTTTTCGTTCTCTGGCTGTGTGCTGTTTCGATGTGTCTTTGGACTGTAACAACACTGTAACCTTTTTTGTTTGAAACAGAAAAAAACAGAAAAAATAAATCACAGCCAGTATTTAATTCAGCTAGAGAAATTACTTTGAGCTAAACTCAGGGAAAGACCAAGCTGGAAAAGAAGGAATTTATTTACATGTTCACTAAAATGGACCCTCAGGGCAATGTTCTTAATTACTCTTCTGTCTTCATCACAGTTCTACCCTGAGAGCTTATCTAGCCCAGAAATGTCACACAATCATGACGCATTTCTTTGTCTTAATTTGATTAGTGATGGCAGAAAATCCCTCAGTCTTCTCGGCTATTTATTTAGCTTATATACATTTTGTAACGTCAAGGAGGCATATCTGTCTGCACTTTCATAGTTCTGCCCAATAGGCTGCGTGCTCAGCTAAATGTCATGCTTGCCAGAGATAAAATAGAGCAAGAGGAAAAGCTGTAGGGAAGCAACCTAAAGTGGTTTGCCACAGGTTTTGATGCCTCTTTAAGAAATGTCAACATTTAGAAAATGTTTTAGTGTGCTGTCAGCACACAAGAAAAGGGGAAAACGTACATTGTGTGGGAGATGGGTTTTAAGATTCAGGTACTGCGGGAAGATGAAGCTTTCAAACCAGAGCGGCTTGTGCGTGGAAATACAGGAAACATTTTTTTTTCTGCCTTTCCTTGCCATTCAGGTGCAAAGGTTGCGAAGAAAAAGAAGGTTAAATGTGGAACAAAAACCTCCAAATCGAATGGAAGCTGCTGGGCTAATATGCCGCTGCCTCCACCTCCCATGCACCCTCTCCCAGGTACAGAGGTGGACCTTGACAGGTACCCCCAGGAAAACCACGGCGGAGGGTAAGACACACTCACATTTCATCAATCTTTGCTTGAAATGCACAAAAAAAAAAAAAACTACCAATGAGACCACCATGTGCTGCAACTGTGCACACCATACCTGTATGTGTGTTTATCAGCTTTACAGCAGCAGATTCACATCTATTCAATCACTGAAGAAATAATAATGGATCATATCAAGATTATTTCATTTGGAGTTCTGAGTACTTCATTATTCTCCGTGGCAGATATGACAACAACAGCTGGGCGCCACCCATGTCCGTCCACCACGCCTACCGCCACCAGAGTTTGGACAACGAGGTAGAGGAGGAGAGAGTTCCCACTCCTCCTCTGAGAGGAAGATCCTCCTCGCCGGCGACGGCTCCCTTCAGCCAGCCCTCATCCTCGTCCCTCAGCTCCGCTCACCACGAGGAAATGCAGTCCATTTTACAGGCCCACTTAGACGAGCTGACCAGAGCTTACCAGTACGAAGTGGCCAAGCAGGCGTGGTGAGGATCCTCTAAAGTTCCAGTTCAACACGTTTTTAGACCGTGTGCTACATCTTCTACTGGTTATACACACACAAAAAAAAAAATTAAAACCTTGTCTAAGTCTGAAGTCAGTGCAAACATATGCAAATGTGTCTTCTTTGCACAGTTTCAGATACCTGTAATTTTATTCATTTAGTCTGCTCATAGTTTGGGTTTTGCATATCAATGGCCAGATGTTACAGCATCTTATGAGGATGGTATTTACAGATGTCAGCCTAAATGTTCCATGTGCGTGTCTCCCGAGCGATAAAAACATCTCTCCATTGATTACTCCCTTGACGGAGCATTGGAAAACTTGATAAGTCAGGGCCGACACGTGTTGGAGGGTAATGACTGGGTTTAGTCTTACATGCTGTTCTGACATCAGTAAATAGAGTTGGTAATTATGCATGCATCTCTTCTATGGTGGGATGTGAGCCATCATGGAGGACAGCTGTGCGGGAGATAACAGGCATGTTGCTGACAGCCCTGCCCATCCAGATATCCTTTATCCAGTCCAATTACAACTCCATTGTGTTAGTCAAACACACACCACCGCTGAGAAAGTAATCAGTGAAAATCACTGCAGGCATTCACAGTCTCTGCACATTGAATCCCTTCCTTTCCTAACATCCACTGATTCCTTATTCTGATGCTTGTTTTCCCATACATATCCTACTCATTACATGACTTCCAATGCTTTATTCTGGGAGGAAAAAAAAAACATAAGAAGAAAAAAAAATGAATAAAATTGTGTGTCAATACTTGCTGTTTCCCTACGTCTAATTAGGCACATGAAGACCAGCCCCAATGTGTCCAACTCCCCGATGGATTTCATGTCCAGCACACTCGGCTCAGATCTGGGAGCCACTCTCCTTTCCGACGAGGAGGAAGAGGAGGATGAAAGATATGCAGTGGTGTCAAAGAATCTGTGCGGCTTTGAATACACTCCTGGTCACAGCACGGATAGCCTTGAGGGCTCAGGTATGTTTTCTAATCAACTGAAGGCGCTGCTTTTAGAGCCCCACTTCATTTCTATTAATATAAAATGAAAACTTGACAACTCTGACAAGTACAGCTGCAGATGAATATGCCTAAAGGTGTAACAGTATAGATGAATGTGAACATATAGCTTCATTCTGACTAGAATGACAATAGAGCATCCATGAGGCGTATAGGAAATTTAATAAATCACATTTTGATTCATTTTTTCATCTACATTTTGGTGCATTCTAATTAAAAACACACTGCAGACACTTGTTAAATCTTTTGCAGCTTAAAATGTTTTAGATATCTTCAGTTTAAGGTAAGGTAACTAACATCCGAAGTGTCTGTTGAATGCTTGGACACATCTGCCCGTTTATTTTGAATTAAAAGATGTGCACAAACATTAGGCAGGTTCTGCATCAGATTTTTTTTTTTCTTTTTAAGATAATTTATCAATTCAGTGTGTGACAAAAGCAGATGAAGTTGTGCAGTTTTGAGTTAGTGCAGAACACATGTTTGCAGCTAAATGAGCATTAATGTCATTCACATCCAACATTTAAGACCCCAGCGAGACTAAAAAACATCATTCCATTTAAGTGATTATGTGCACAGGGTCTCTGCAGGCAATCTGAAGTAAATCTGACTTTGATTGTGTACAGATAGTGTATAAACGGGCTGTTAGTTCAGGCATGAGTTCACACGAGTGGAGGAGAGTTCATGACCTCCGCTTCAGACACTGACCTGTTTTATCAGAAGAATCAAAGTACCAATCTACTTCTATGGATCGCATATTCTGTTCTCTGCTCCAGCTCAAAACTGCTTCAGTTCACGTTGTTTCGGTCCCCTAATGAAAGTTTACACTCCTTACCATCTAAAAATAGACCTGAGGTTGTTTTAACTCAGGATCGTTCCTTTAATTACAATTGTGCAACTGCAGTTGTGGCCTTAAAAATGCAATTGTTTGTCGCATTTCGCTTTTCTACATTTTGAAACTTGAATATTACTAAACTAAATAACAGAATTGTCAGATCTAAATGCACTTCCTTGATGTAGTGGATCGACTGGCTTTTGACTTTTCAGAAGTACATTCTGAGGGAAATAAAGCAGCTTTGTTGTCCTTCATCCATGCTGTTGCATGATTAGTTGATGCACTTCTTATTGTTGCTTTATTGGACAGTAGTTGACAGATGCAAATGTCTGTGACTGATGGTAAATTCAATAGTTCCGGATAAGCAGTGTTAAAACAGAATAAATGACGGTTTATAATCAATATTTTAGCAGGTTTGTCCAGTCAAGTCACTGAGACTAAAGCAGAGACAGACGAAGGATACTCAGCTACGATTTTGAGCTGTGATTTCTTTTCTTTTTTCCTTTTTTTCTTTTTTTAATAGGCTCAAAATCACACTGATACCCTGGTTTTAACTTTTTCTTCTTTTCTTTTTATTAGCAGTTGAGTATTCTTCAGGGGAATTTCAGATTGTCTCATAAAAGTTGTATGCAGTCTTTCTTGGACAGACGTCGAAGCCATATCATAATATTTTAACAACTTTAATACGACTCTACTTATAAGTCACACATCCAACATTTAAGATTTGATGCATTTATAAATAGGTTTCTGTCTGAAAGCGTTTCTTTAGAACTAGGGAACTTGATGGCTTTTCCCACTGGAACAGAACTGTACCATTTTTAGACCCCGTTGTTTGATAGGTTACGATTGACGGCTGCACACCGAATGTGTGTTTTCAGTGCTTTTAATAGCCCATTGCAGGGCAGAATACAGGTCAGCGTGAATATAAATATTTACAAACATTAGCAATGCAAATACGTTAGCATTTATTATTTAGCTGTCACGCGTTCTAAGTGACTGTTTCAGAAGTGCATCGAGGCGGCGGAAATCTTGTCATTGTTGTGGAAGTATTTCCATGGGGGGTGCTATATTGCAGCTGTGGAGTGCTGCTTTAAATGGCACATTTGTTAAAAAAAAAAAAATCCCTCCATGGTGTCTGTCTTTCTTTTAATGTGACATTCCTTACATTGCTGTAACAAAGGAGAGAAAGTTCTTAAGGCTGCCTGATCAAAGCACTCAGTCAGAATATTCTCCAGGCAGGACGCCGACTTGAAAACGTGAAGGAGTTAATCTTGGGGGAAAAACGTGCCGTGAACAATCTTTATATTTGGTTTAAAGACACATGTAGTCTCGACTGTAATTATTCTGATTTCGCTCATGACAGCATGTTCAGCTCCCATTGCACCAGACACTTCTGACTGATTCTTTTTTTTAAAGCCTTTCTGATCTGGTGTCTATCTGCCAAATAGTTGTTAAGGGATCCATGGATAAACCTTTATCTTTAATATGTTTTAAAAGGCAAATCCCCGCTGCAGTGTCAGTCAGATAGCTTTGGCTCAGCAGACCATGGCGCACAGAGCACGCACAGCCTTGGACACAAGAGGGCACCACTCACTGGCCACAAAACGCAGACAGACAAGGTTGGAACTCTTCCCAGACGAAGAGACACCAACACAGACGGTCAGTTTTGGACTTCAATATGCTCAGACTCTGTTTAATAAATATTATTCCCTCTTTTATAGTAAATTCAGAGAGAATAGCCTCCTTCATGTCATCATGCCTCATTTGTATCCTTTTCCAAACACCCTCATCTACCACTCAACAGCTCCCGCGACGGCCATGAAGTCCCTGCACGGCATGGGTTCCCACATGCACAGCTCGTGGGCAGCTGCAGCCTCGGACCCTTCTGAAGAGTGCATGGTCACCGTGTCGACGCTAGAGAGGCAGCATATGGCTTCTTGGAGTGGCACACCGTCATCCGGCAGGGCCACCCTTGGTAGGGGTTCTCAGAAAAGACCTGGCACAGACCTCCCCCACAACGGGCATCCCTCCACTAACGGCACAGAAAAAAGAGAACACTGTAAGTGTTAATCCTTCTCGAGATGAGTCTGTAATGCATGGATGGAGTTTATTATGAACACTGTTTTTATAGTACAATTACACGGCGGTTTCCCCAGAGTACGTTGCATGTTTATTCAACTAATTTATGATTTTCTTTTTAAAGAACAACAGGGAGAATGTGACGTGATCTATATAAAACATTTAAACGTTTCTGCATAAGTAAAAGCTATGCTTTCAGCCGAGGAAACTGATCTGCAGCCTCGATTCCAAAAAAAAAAAAAAGTTGTGACACTGTAAAAATTAAAACAGAATTGAACTAGAAAAGCAATCGGAGAGCGCAGACCTCCGCCAAGCGAACAATTCCCCCATATAGCGATTTACAGATTGCAATAAAATCCGCCTTCTGGATCAGATCCGGATCAGCCTTTTAAATTTACTAGAGGTTCTCGTTGTCAATCCCTGAGTGAAATTTCAAGAGTTTTGAGCAATTATTGACGAGATATTAAGAAACAAAATTTTCGGCCCAATTGACCGCAATGTTATCGAAAATTTGAAAGTGATCCAGAATTCAAGATTTCTTCCGGATCACACCCAAAATGAAATCAGTTCTTTCTTTTCACATTTCTGACAACTCCTTAAAATTTCATCAAAATCCATCCATAACTTTTTGAGTTATCTTGAACACAAACAGACAGAGAAACAGATAGAAAAACGCCAACAAAAACATAACCTCCTTGGCCGAGGTAATTATTTCCAAATCTCTCAAACCCATATTTTTTCCCCAATGGAACATGAAGACCACATCACTTGTGTAAACTGAGACATTTTACCATTTCATGGGAAATATCAGCTCACTCTGACTTTGATGGCAGCAACACATCTCAAAAAAAGTTGGAACTGGGGCAGAAAAAGGCAGGAAAAGTAACTGGCACAAATCAAAAACAAATGGAGGAGCATTTGACAGTTAATTAGGTTAATTGGCAAACAGGTCAGTAAGCAGAGATTTAACAAACTGTCGAAAAATTGTGGAACAATTTCAGGAGAATGTCAAATTGCTGAAGATCTCACCATCTACAGTTAATAATATCTTGAAAAGATTCAGAGAACCATTAGAAGTGTCTTTAGCAGGGGACAAGGCTGAAGGTCCAAACTAGATGTGCTTGATCTCAGTCCTCATGACGGCACTGCTTTAAAAACAGGTAGGATTCTCTTCTGGACATCGCTGCATGGACTCAGGAACACTTCCGTTCACCGTCCAATCCACGACTGCAAGTTAAAGCTGCATCATGCAAAGAAGAACCCGTGTTTGAAAACAGTTCAGAAATCTCATCTAAAATGGTCTGAGGCAAAACGCAAAACTGTTCAGATGATCAGATGAATCAAAATTTGAAATTCTTTTTGAAACCATGGACACCATGTCCTGCGGCCTAAAGAGCAGAGGGAACTTCCAGCTTGTTATCGGCCCAGTTCAAAAGCCTGCATCTCTGATGGTATGAGGTTGCATTCGTGTCTGTGAAGTGGGGAGCTTACAGATCTTAAAAGGCTCCATCAATGAAGAAGAGTGGATGGAAGTTTTAGAGCAACTCTTTCAGGGAAGGCCTTGCATATTTCAGCAAGGCAAAGCTAAACCACATACAGCATCCATCACAGCAGCATGACAGCGGGAGAAGAGTCCAGGTGCTGAAGTGGTCTGAAACAAAATGAAACAAAACCTCCAGCAACGACGAGCAAGGACTGTTGAACAGCTGGAATCCTGAATCAGACAAGAATGGGACAATAGTCCTCTACTGAAACTCCAGCAACTGGTCTCCTGACATCCCAGATGTTTGAAGATGGTTGTTAAAATAAGAGGAGATGCTACACAGTGATAAACATCATCCAACTTTTTTGAGATGTGTTGCTGCCATCAAAGTCAAAATGTCTGAGTTTCAACATCTGATATGTTCTTTATGTTCTGTTGGGAATAAAATACAGGATACTGGAACTAGCAAAACACAGCGTTCTGTTTTTGTGTATGTTTTACCCAGCATGCCAACTTATTTGGAACTGGGGTTGTGATATAGCGTATATTTATGAGACAATAGCGTATAACCTTCAGAATTTAACAAAATATGAAAATAAAATGAGATTCAGATGTTTTCAGACAGTGGAATCCCAATCAGAAAATCCTGAACATTATCCGAACTACTTGTCCTGACATGCCAAACTTTCTTTTTATTTTATTTTTTTCTGACTTCGCTGACTGTGGATCTCACGACAGCTGTCTCGATGTGCAGGCAAAGCAGCTTCTGAAAGACGGCATTGTAAGGCGTCTTTCCAACAAAAATGTAACATTCGGAAACTACATTCTTCAATATCGTTGACGAATAAATGTATAGCTATATGTAAGCATGTAAAAAAAAAAATCATGTTATCAAGGTTAGCAAAGCGCTGTCTTGTTGGTGCATATCTTTCTCATGCAAACAAATATTAGCCAGGTGCCTGGGATATAACGCTGCATAAAAAGAAACCATATCCCTCATTTACACAAGTCCAATGAAACATTTTTGCATTTCTTCAGCCTGGGCTGAATGCATCAGAGAATGCATTTATAAAAATGAAAAAATACACATTTGTGTGACTTTTCTGAGACCTTCTGACTATATTCGGTGTCGTGAAGCAGCATGTCAGACGTCTGAGGCCAGACAGACTGGAGGGAATCCAACCGAGGACGAGCTGGTGTCCACTTGTGCATCTTAACAACCCGTGCAGATTTTTGTGCTTATTTACCAAGGTTGTGGAGAAAACAAACCTGGAATTGCCGCGGCAATCGCAAATATATGCACGAGAGCTGAGAAATAAACCACAATTATTAGACCGAACGGCACAAAGTCTAAAAAGCCTTTGAGCGCACGCTGTGTGTGTTTAGTGTGTGTGTTCTTTTCTGATGTTTTAATCAGCATTTTACGCTCTCTTTGATTAATGCTATTGAATTTTTTTTTCAGTTCTTTTCATCTCTATGCCTTTGTCAAGCAATTTGACTTGTCTTTGTATGAAACGTACTGTAGAGATAAAGTCGCTTGTCTCGTCTAAAGAAATTGGACTCCGCGGTGAGAGACTTTCCACCGGGGACAGTAATTAACAGTTCACGAGGATGTAAAGGGTCACAGGGGCAACTTCTGAGCAACTAAAAACTGCTTTCACATTGGCTTATGTTAGTTTATGAATCCACAGTCACAGGAACTCTGAAAAAAACAACAGTTTCATTAAAAAAATCCACTGGCCATTTAAAAAGAACCTTGGAAAAATGCTTTGACAATAGACCGATATAGAACTTTTAAGCTTAAAACGGTATATTATAAAAGAAAAATGCTCAATTACAAGTGTTGCTTCATGGTTTAGGTCAGGAAGGGTTGTCATCATTGATAAAACAAAGACTTTAAATTAGCATTGTATTTTATTTGTCTAGATTTGTTTGTGAGCATCACATGGAAATGCGTGTATTATTTACAGCATGATTCTGCATTAAACAATCCTGCGTTGTCTTTGTCTCCCCGTCTCTTTTGCAGAGTCTGTGACGTACCGTTCCCTGCAGTTGCGCTCTGTCCCCGGACACCGTGTTTATAAGTGCTATGAGATTTTCTCTCCATGAGAACGATGTTTGGAAGATAGAGGACATATGACGGAAGAAACAAAAGAATGCGAAATGAAATGCAGAGCTGTAAATGTCATGTACAGACACCACTCTCACAGTGTTATTTTCAAACCCTTCCCCCCTTCAAAAGAGCAAATGGTATGTTTCTTTTGTCTGCTTTTGTTTTCTGTTCCATGGTGTACAACAGTTCACACGGTGGTGATGAAGAAGAAAACACACTACAGAATGACTCATTCAGTTGAAAAAAAGAACTTGCAAAAATTGTAAATATATTTTTTAATGTTTTTTTTTTTCTCTCTCTCTCTCTCTCTTTTTTATTTGCTATGCAAGCCAAACCCAGTGTTGTATCTTTTTGTGATTTATTACTGTGAGTCATTTTTCATTAATGCTCAAACTGAAGCTACTGTATTGTTGTATTTTGCACAGAGCGTTTTGGTGAAAATAAGCACAAACTCATTGTCAGATGAGCTGAGGAAGAGAATCAGAATGGCAAAGAAGGTCATTTGTATTAACCAGAACAGAATCAGAGGGGAACACGATATATTTGGCTGACAGGAACACGCTTGAAACTAATATGCCAAATAATAGCTAACAACGTTTCATATTTCTCGCCGTGAATCTCATTATACATTACACTAACAATGATTCACAGCTAATTATGACCAAAACATGTTTTATAGAGACAAAACAACGCATTAATTGTGATGTCCAAAGCAAAGGCGCAAAACTGCGGTCACTTCTTTGCCATTTGGAAAAAATAAATGACGTACCTTTGTGTTTTTTCCACCTACTTCCAGAGACATGGTAGTGCAATATCCAGAAGACAATGTGACAGTAAGTGGAAAGGACGATGTAAAATTGACCGAGTGAAAGTCAAAGGCCATATGTCACCTTGAAGGGGCAACGACAGACGCATTAAAGTGCCCTGATTTCATCTGCGGACGAAAACACAGTGCAAGATTTCTGTCGACTATGTGTGATGTCGAACATAAACAAGACTGTGTCGTTCTTTTGTGTTGCAACACTGCTGAATGGTTATGAACTTACGATATTAAATTGCAAAGATGTATAGACTTTAATGGCAGCCCAATTTCAAGATGTTTTTTCAGTGCTTCGGGTCCAGCTGATTAGGATTTTCTGCCCTACGAGGTTAAAAATGCAAAGTGTTCACGGCATCTTCACAACCGTAGGGAGGCTTTTGTTCTGATCATTTCCCCTTGTAATGGCTCACCCTTTAAAGAATCTTTACATGACAAATTGGTTTGCCCTCAGGAATACACAGCCACATACAGTAGGGCCATTTTTTTTTCTTTCCAGTCCTTTGATGCAAAATAAAATGTGTGTGTGAAAATGAACCGGATTTTCTCCTCATAATGCCTGAGTTTGCGACGCTCTTTTATTTACCAAGAGAGGGTCAAATTTGGAGCGAGAATTATTTTGATTTCAGATCTAATGGTGAATTAAATTACAATGTGATTTTTTTTTACGTGTCATTTTACAACCAGCTACAAAAATGCTTCACACATAGAGCTAAAAAAAAATGAGATGCTGTTTTTTTGTGTTTTTTTTTTTTTTCATTCACAGTTTGATAAATTGCACAGTCACTTGAATAAGTTTTACCATCCACAGGGCATGCTTTAAATTTATATGGAGCATTCAAGCGTACCTGTAAATGTGAAAGTAATGCATCCATTCCAAAAGTTGAGTAACACACTTCCTAAATATATAGTCGTGTCTTTGAATATATACGTTCTCTTTATCGTTGCTCACACTTTTTAAGAGGTGAAAATATATAAAGATTTTGAGATTCAATTTTGTTCCATCATCGCTATATGTGGATCACAAACTGTTTCATATCACATTAAAAAATAACTTGAGGCTGTATAGTCTCAAGTGATCCTTGCAGAGTTTGTGATATGTGCAACGTACAGAGATGTGCAAAAAAAAAAAAAAAGGCCATTTTCAGCCATCTAATTTCAACTCTGGTAACTCTAAAGAGGCAATGTACCCAACATAACCAACAGCTCATAATTATTTCTGAATGACAAATATTGAGAATCATAAAGATGGGCTCTTCCTGAAAATGGGCAGATTTGGCTCACGGGTTTTCTGATTGGCCGGATTCCTGGACGCTTGCTGATGGGCATAGCCAATGACTCGTGACCATTCACAACAACTGTTGCCAGCCGGACACGCCGATTTTCCACATATCAGTGCTGCATTTTCAACATTTCCTGTTAATGACCTCTGAATCTCAAATCCTTCCGTACATGCTCGAACCAGAATTGGATTTGAAACATGAAAGTGGACAGTGCAATGAACACCAGTACCAAAAATTACTGCAAGATCTCTCTGTTTAGTAAATATTATTCACCTGCTCTTGTGTAAAATGAGGGTTAAGGCATCTTTTCATCCCTCAGCATCTATGCACTGTATTTCTGGATTCATCTGTGACGACAGTTTTAGATGCGGGGAAGTGTGGTAAAATGTCGAATGCCAAGAAATAGGAAAGCTGTTGCCAAGCTACTTTTGACCCTGAAGCCAAGGTTGCCCTGCGATGATAATCAGTGAAATTGATTTTTGAGTGTGAAATGCTATAAAGTCTATTTATTTATTCTTGGTGCGATGAGACTGAGCATAAAAGTTTGAGACTCAGCAAACGTGATACCTAAACCCACGATGTCTGCGCTTAAATGCACAAACATCCTGGTTGCAAAAAGAACAGACAGTTTACTTATCACTTTTGTTTCAGTCACATTTCTCTCTCTAGTCGACATTTCTGAGGAGACATCTTGCAAGCAAAAGCAAAATGCTCAGTTAGAAGTTCTGTCAGGATGCACCAGAATGGTAAATAAAAACTCAATCCCTGCTGTTGTAAACTTCCCCTTCAAAGCTATTGCACTTGTGAACGTGCACTGTCTGGAGAATCTGACCAGTCAAGGTAATTCTGTCCTCGATGACATCACAGAGAGCTAATGTTAGAAAAAGCTCTCCAGGAGGAAGCTTCTCATCACCCTGAAAACCAAGTATTCTGTGCAAAGGAATGCTAGCATAATGTTTACATCATTCCTTGAGCCTCCAGGAACATGTTTAAAATTCCAATTCATTATCATAACACAGCAGATAAGTCACAAAGCATGGAAAAAAGGACCACTTTCAAGCGCAACCCACCATTTAAACTTTAAATCAAGCTACTTGGGTTCCCTGAAGTGCCACGAGGACACAAAAATATTGCATTGTTTGATCTCCAGCCGTATCACTACAACTGAATTTGGGCTCTTTGTTCCAGGAGCCAACCTCTCCACTGGCTCCCTCTCATTTGCCCAGTTTGCAGGACCTGTGAATTTAATGGAAGAACAAACAGCCAAGCCCACTGAGCCCAATTACAGTGCTCTATTTACGCTGATATTGTTACACGTATGACTTATAGAGCTGTTGCCCTAATATCCCGGTTGTGCAATGGTGTGATTACTATGTGGGTGGTTGTGGTTTTGGTTCAATGAAAAAATCAGTTTACCATTAACACATTTATTTCTGACAGACCTTTTTAGCCCCCAGGGAGCAATTTGGCCTCCGGTTTACTTCTTTAGACAAAACCACTTAAAATAGCATTGTACAATGACAATAAAGCACCTAAAGCATCTTCTTGCTTCTTCTTTTTGTTTTTATTTGTCTTTCTTATGCAACTTATTTAAAAGAAACACCACTAGAATCAAATTGTGACTGAAAATAGGATTTGAAATGGTTGTCAAATAACAAAAGTGAAGAAATTAAACACTTGTTTTTTGTTTTGTTTTTTTAAAAGATCAATTTTTAAATAATGAACAAGGTGAAAACTGAAGGTGTGCATGTGGTTCTTGGAGGTTTGGACCCTCAGACTTGATGAAAAATGTATGCAGCTTTTTTAAACCGGACCACCTGGGAAGAGTGGGGTCAGGAGCGAGAGCGCTGTTTTGTAGCTCACCCTGACCTGTAACCTCCATGAGAGTGATGTGAAAAGACAGCTTCACCTTTGAGGATAGAGGTCTGCTCGTCTCAGTGAGCTGATTATATTACATATTCACAGTTTCATTTCAGCGATAGCTGGTAAATTCTAGCTAATGCTCATGCAAAACAGCCTGTTAGCGCTTTCGTTTATGAAAGAAACAGAAATTGTAAAGAGGGAACCAGGTATAAAGAGTGAATGGATGGACATTTATTCCAGAAATGACAACATGTAAAACATGAATACACATGAAATGGAAGGACGGCAAACAAGGGACATGTGAATTGTGTGATTCCACCTCTTTCAACGTTTCATGGTATATTTTGAGCCATTATTTGCATTAAAAATCTCAAACAAATCTGTTGTATTTCTCATGAGGGTCGCTGCATTCATTGTAGCACATTTTCAGTTTAAAAACACTGTACCCAACAATCAGACTTTACACTGATTGCACAGTAGGCTGCATGTCTGCATTACCATAAGAAAGGGAGCGATTCACCTCCTTTTTTTCAGATCCTATTCAACATGAGCAGCAGCACTTCATGAAATTTTCCCAACATGTGGTGGACAACCTTTTCAGTATGATTATGTGTAACCTTGAATCAAAAGGCTGATTTTTGACTCATGACATTTGGCTAATTGCAACATTCAAACAGCGTGGTGGTCTGCATGCAGACCCGTGTGAGGCTGCGAGTTCCACTCTGCGGCACGGATACCCCGAGGCTAAGCTAAAGGCCAGCAGTCTCCTGGCCTTTAGCTCCCTCAGTGACCAATTTATTTTCATCTTGTTCACCCCGATGGCTCATCCCGTTCTTTAGCGTTGCAACCTCACATTGTGCCGTGTACGTGGAGCAGCAAAGCCTCTCCTGGAGGTATCTGCTAGAGGGCGTTTAAGGAAAGCCGGGTTTCAGCTGAGCTCTTTCAGGAATCCTCCCTGGAGAATGCACCAGCCTCTCTAGTTAGATCAGATTGTTTCTGCACAATTGCCCAAATACTTAATTTATTCATTTCTAGAAGCGTTGACTTACACATTGTCTGCTAGCGCTGTCAGTTTGTCTAAGCTGTGTGGCATTCAGCGATGACTCACAAGAACTTTGAGGGATTCTCAATACCTGTATGGCTTTCACCGAGCGTGAAAATTTATAAATACAGTACATGACATATTACACTTACTTGTACAAAAACTAAGCCAAAATGCTGAATCAGTGCTGCAAAGTAAGTACACCCCATGAGTCAAAAGCTCATTAAAAGCCACCTCTATGACAAGCCATTATCTGTATGATGCTATAAATCTTGCCCACTTTTCTTTACTGCAGTGAATCCCAAAGTGTGGGCCGCGGCCCCCTGGTGGACCGTCATGGTACTGCAGGTGAGAGGTCATTAAAAGTTAACAAATATGTTTTAATTCCTCGATTTCTTTAAAAATATATGTTTTTAATTCCTGTAAAGTATTTATGGCATGATTTAAAAAAATATTTAGATGTAATAAAACAAACCAGTTGAGTTATTCTACTGTCATCTTAATATAACAAGTGTCACCGTATTTGTTGACCTCTTACACTGATATCAGAACGTAGCTTCTAGTCTTGGATGTTGATCACAGTTGTGATTATAGGTTTGGGTGGGCGGCCGAGATTTTTCACATTTCAAATTGGGCCATGGTAATCTGAAGTTTGGGAATGACTGCTTTACTGTATTTCTTCCCATCATTAAGGTGTGCAGGTGTTCATTCTTTCTCTGAATATACCACATTTTTTTTTTCATCAGGTCTGTTCTTTTACAGAGCCATTGCAACATCTTGATTCTTTTCTTTTCTTTTCTTTGCACAGTTCCGTTTTTTGTCAAGCTATGGCTGTCACTCAGGTGGTCTGACAATTGACCGTAGAATACTCTGGTATTCACTGCAACACTGCAGGTACCTGCAACACCGCAGGTACCTGTGGTTGCAGCACAAGCTCCAAATCAGCCCCCCAACCCCCTTCATGCTTGACACTTGATTTGGGGCGTTTGTACTAATATGCTATATTTGGTTTTTGTCAGGGCAGCACAGTGGCTTCCAGCTCATACGTGGGTTTTCTGTGAGTTCTAAATTTCCCATATGGAGTGAATGTGAGTGTGTGTGGTTATTTGCCAATATGTGGCCCTATGATGGACTGGCTTCCTGTTTTTTTTGGCGGGGGTTTTTGGCCAAAGACAGCTGGGATAGACTCCAGCAGACCGCTGTGACTCTGAACAGGAAGAAGGTTTAGGTAGTCGATGGATGGTTTTTGTCGAATGTGGCCCTGTGCATTGTGGCCACATGCCTCCACTTTGGTTTGCTAAACTGTGCTGCCATGTTATTTTTAGAGAGAAGAAGCTTTTATTATTATTATAATTATCATTATTGAAACCCTAATGCAATCTTTTATCTAACTGAGACATTTAATGTTTAATATGCTTATTAAAGCCATCCTTAATGTATATCTGTTTTTTGCGATGTCTCACATCATTGTTTGGTCAGACTGTGATGAACCTTCTGGGATGTCTGCAACTGGAAAGAGCAGCAATTTGTCTTTCGCCACTTCCACGTGGACATGAACAGCTGCTTCTCTACATCTTTGCTGATGTCTTTCTTCTTTGGCCCCATGTCAACAAACACTTAAAGGTTCCAGACAAGCAAATTATCAAAACCTTGTTTTTTTTTTTTTTTGGAGGTCAACCTTATTGATGACTATTTAATGTATTGCATTTGAGCCTAAGCATTAAAAAAAGCATATTAATTTATTTATTTAACCTCTCAGTATTGTATCTTGGAAGATCTTTTTGAATAATCTTTATAAGTCACTGTCAGTGTGTGACAGTGACTGATGCCTCTGATGCCTGATGAAGTCATGGCATCATTCTTCTTGCCGTCAGTGTAGCTCACTGTTCGCGTCTCATCTGCCACAGCAGGCTGACTCTTGGCATCGTAGAGTGCGTCCTCCACTAGCTCACAGTCAACATTTAAAGTGACAGATATTGATATAGTTCCATAAACAAATTTGAATCTGCCCACTGTTGCAGAAAGCTTTATTATCGCTGCCACTTCCTAATTCCTCTTCCACTGCCAGTTTTAAGAGAAAGTAATCTTCCTCAAACACACCTGCAGTAAATCTGAAATCATAAATTTGCCTCCCGTGCTTGCATCCCTCTTCTCTCATAACATCTCAATCAGCACAAGTATTACAGCCTCCTCCAGTGCTCAACCATGGCGCACTTCTTATCATTAAAAGGTGTCGGCAGGGAAAGACGGCGCTGAGAGCTGAGAGATCCCGTCTATCTTTCACACCACCTGTTTGTTGTTTGACTCCGTGGAGGTAATCAGTGTTTACACTGCCTCAAGACTTCTTTGCTGCAACACTGATTTCTTCATTTTCTAAGTTAACCTCATTAAGTTGAAAATACTGTTGCCTTAATAACTAAATGTACATGTCTGAGAGATCAGTTGAGGGGCACTTCTGGGGGCGATGTGGATGTCATGGACACTTCGACATGACATGTGGGCATTAGAAAGTTTGAGCTCAATATAAAAATGTAATTGAAAGACAACTTTTCTAATCATTGAGATACAGCTGCAAACACAAAATCAAAATGTGTCATTTGTGTCTTTCAACAGAAGACCCTCTGCAGAAGAGGGGTGTGGAGTGGCTCCGCCCCTTAAAACCAACTGCTATAAACACAGCTGTGTGGATACGGTAGAAAAGGGAGCTTTTCTACCGTATCTCTGGTATTTTGATTGAAGTATGCCACATGCATTACATCAAGATTTCCAAACAAAAGCTCATAAAGCGTTTCCTTTAATCTGAGCACTTACATGAGAAGAGAAACTTGATCAAAATGAGACCCTTTTATTTGCAGAACAACACACAGACATTCTGCCCCTGTACATCCGTCGTTTTAAAAAGAGAAGAGTTGTCCAGAGTTGACAGCCATCAATTTCAATTTGTCCGTCAGTCTCTGTGCAATTTTGCCACATTTGCCCAAGGAGTGGCTGCCTCCCTGACAACAGAT
This sequence comes from Hirundichthys speculiger, assembly GCA_018398805.1. Taxonomy (NCBI): domain Eukaryota; kingdom Metazoa; phylum Chordata; class Actinopteri; order Beloniformes; family Exocoetidae; genus Hirundichthys; species Hirundichthys speculiger. The sequence goes on along the minus strand of JAGFBZ010000606.1, from coordinate 2,859,606 downwards.
TGCAGAGAATCTGCTGGATAAACACAGAAAAATTGAAAATGAAACTTGGCAGCTAACACACACACAGACGCACACACAGACATGCACACACAGTATCTAAGAAACCAAGGCAAATACGTGAATGAGCCACTGTAGACAGATGTCTTTGAAAAAAGAAAAAAAGACATTAAAAAAGGAACAAAAGCAGGAATTCATGTTTCTGAGAAAGAGTTTCTCTGAGAAGAGAACAGCCTCCATTTCAAAACAAATTTTCACTCTGAATTTAGTTTATTAGCAGTAAACTTGTTGGAATGATGAATTTAAATGTTCATACATAAAATAAATGTAGTAAATGTGTTAGAAAGTCCATGTTAAAGTTTAATTTAGTTTGGTAATTTGTCAAGCTTCACATCACTGTATAGGAAGAGAGAAGATGACCTTTTCCAAATAGATTTTTTTTTTCTTCTTTTCACTGAGTCATCATGGGGGCATCGGAGTGGACATCGCTCTCCATGCCATTTAAATGTACCAGTCAAATCCCTCAAGCTTGAAGTGATAACTGGACAAACAAGGTGAGAAATATGACAAAAAGAAGAGGAAATAAAAATCACAGCATGTCAAGGCTATTGACAGGTGCATAACTGCAAAGGAGGTCAGTCTTTTTTGCACAAATAAGACACCCAAGATTGCTTTGCAGGTTTTCTTGAAAGTGTGGCGACACACCTGCCGTGAACGGCCAAACCAAAAGGACATAAATGCTGTCATTTTTGATTATTATGAAAGGTAACAACACATGAGCAATTTCATTTGAGAAGTCTTTTTTTTTCCTTCCACTTCACAGAAATCATCACAAATGCTCTGTTATTATGGTGTTCTTTCATCTCTTTAGCATGCTGTTGCTTATTGTGTAGCATCAAAACAGTTTCTATTTATCTTACTGCAACGCATCATGAGCATTTTCTCCAAGGAAAGTATCATTTGACAGAATTAGCTTTAGCTTGTTATACAATAAGTACAGACCACTGAAAAATAGCCCCTGAGAAAACTGAAGTATGTTTTGCACAGAAAGAATCAGAGCCAAGTTGGATTTCAGTACTACGTAAGTGAGTTTGCGCAGCCAAAATAAAAGGAAAAAGAAATAGTTTTCTTACCTTGCCTCAGATGATTCCACTGCTACCCACTTACTGAGAGGATCAGTGACAAATCTGTGACCTTCACATCCCCACAACATCCCCACAACAGGCTTTGAAACCTGGACTGTTCACCAGTTATTAGAGAAGGATGAAAAACATCTTCCTGGAAGCCAAGCACGCCAACCTGCTCCTATTTAGCTCTTGCTTTAGATATACCATGATCTAGATGAGCTTTGTATCTTCTCAGACATGCAGCTGACAAAGTTTCATACCATTGTGGAGGGACTTGAGCAGTGGGTGTTTTTTTGTGAAGCAGCAGAATGGCAAAGACCTTTCTGTTGATTCAAAGCTGGAAAGTGATGTGCGGCCCCACAGATTGTACATAGAGATGTGTCGTCTGCTTTTCTTCATATCTGCTCTGCTCACACCAACTGTTCTGGCTTCAGCTGTGCTGATGCAGAAGTAGAACGGGGATGGCGCTCTACTGCTGAGCATTTTCCTTCTTGAAACGGCAAGAAACCCCTTTGTTTTCTTACCCTTGGGCAGATTTGTACTAAAAATTACATTTGAAAGATTTGGTGAACAGTCAAGTAGAGAGTTTTACTGTTTGCAACATATTAACATGGGGGGGGGGGGGAGAGAGAGAGAGAGAGAGAGAGAGAGAGCATGGAGACACCCTAAAAATCCTAAACAGCATATACAAGACACTGTAGTATGTGAATGTGAATAAGACACTATTTACATCTAGCCCTGGCATTACATAACTGTTTTTTAGTGTTTAAGGTGTTGTAATAAAAAGCTTTAAGCCATTAAGATTTACTTGATGATCAATTTATTTTTTATTTACTTCTATTTTTATACATACATTTATACCAGCCATCCAGACTGACCATCAATTCATCCTTCCACTAATCACATGACAGTTTGACAGTTTACTGTCTATCCAGCCATTCCTCTCTTTCAGTCATCAGATGCTGTAAAGTAAAAAAATGCATCTTTGGCCCAACGGCTCTGAGGCCATGACTTTTTCCCTCTAAACCTGCTGTCTTTTAGGTCACAGGATTGTTGTCTTTATCAAGTTGCTGAGTTATGTCTAGACAGATCACAAGCTTTACAAGGTTATGGGTTGCTGTAATTTTCCATCTGATGCAGAATTGTATGAGATGAACTGCCCGCCTTTAATCTTGGCATTCTTCTGAAGAATCCTGATGCTGTGAAGAGCTCTGTGATTTTGACTGCAGCCTTGGAGAATAAACCTCCGTTTGCACCTCTGTTGTTGTCAGTGCCTTATTTAACAGCTGAATAGATTGCCTCACCAGTGCATAGAAATTAATAATCCTTACGACCAAGAAGATTCCAAATTCTTGGCATTACAGATGTACATCTGGATCAGTACAGCTGTATTCTTTTGTTACCATGTATTTTAGCAAAGGAATCCACAAACTCCTCAAGATTTAGGACTTTTTATCTTCTGGACTCTATACTCAAAACCCCCCAAATTGCTCAGCCTGTCATCAGTCATTCTATTTCTCAAGTAGGTCTTGATCAGCTTGAGAGTAGAAAAGCTGTGTTCACGTCCTGCAGTACTAACAGGTAAGGCTAAGGCAGTCTTGCACAGCTTAAATAACTCTACAAATACATCCTTATAAGGCTCAATAAAAACGATGGGTTCTTGTAGACTTTTGGGTGAGGGTGAGCCATTTTTCTGTTTTCCCTCTTTCAATTGTTTGAGCTGAGGAATCTCAAGTTCTACCTCTTCAGTATCACACATATACTTTGTTGCCAATCTAAATATGTCATCTTTGTTGTTATTATTGCTGTCATTTATTGTTAAAAAAAAAAAAACCTTACTTACAATATTGATATTTCCCTTCTGGGATTAATAAAGTATTTTTCATTTCATTACAAAAAGTGGCACTCAAAGGATTTAAAGCATGAATACCAGTCATGGTCTCACAACCATCTTTTGTAGTATAACATCATAAGAAGTATAACATCAATCACTGGAATGAAAACGTTTTTAGCAAAATATGTCGTTGCCCATACAATGCTGTCACCTGCACTACTCCTGACGAAAAATCCTGAGAAAATAAAATAAACTAAAAAATAAACAGTGCGTGTGTGTGTGATTAGTCTGAGTCCAGTGTAACCGTCAGGGGTGTGTAGGTGAGGCTGCTAAAGTTAGCAAGAGACTGTGATGGCTAAAGTTAATATGCGGTCTTGTGAGTTATAAAAAAAACGAATAATACCCAACCGACAGTGCTCTCATTTTTCCCTTTTGTACCTTAAGTCATTTTATGATTCAGTAGGCTACAAAATCAAAAGATTAAATTTGCCTTTCTGAAGCCAAAAAGGGTGAGCTACATGAATCATGTAGATTTGAGGAGTTTTTTTTTGTTTTTATTTATTTATTTATTTATTTAGAGATTTGAGGAGTTTTTTTTTGTTTTTGTTTTTTTTTGGGGGGGGGTTAATTATCATAGATTGACCTAATAAGCAAACTAGGTCAGTAAATCCTGCCCAGAACCAATCGGGCCAAATTGTTCCATTGTTTCAGTCATACAAACATTCTTCATTCATGTGTACTTGGAGTGCTTGGAGGTCGCATCGCTAAGCGGGACGAGACGCAGGAGCTAGCGCTATCTATGCCGGGGACAAGGCAGACGAGCATACGTTCACATTTCCCACCTGCATTTACCAGTGGATTTAATTCGGTTAGCAATGGTTTCAGTCGTTTTCATATTTTGCGGTATAACAAATTTACTGCCATTCGCTACAGCTAACGTTGAACACTTTCAGAGCTAGCCAAACCTTCGGTGAAAAACAGCTCCTGTTTGCTAGAAGATTGCATCAAGCTTGTGTAGTTAACGGTTATATAAAAGAAGAACACAGGCTTCTTTTTAATATCTCTGTAATTGGTAAAAGGCCTGAAAAGGCTGAAGGTGAAGTTGTAAACTTTAGTCAATTGATACCCTGTGCTTTTGCCCATGCTTTAAGCCTTTTGTGATAAAATGAAAATATGTGAACCCTGGTATTTTTTATACTCGTTTTCACCGTTATTTATTGATTCATTAAAACATAATGGCTTTGAGCCATTTGAAATGGCGACGCGGGCGTCTCGTGCTTACTGTTCTTACTCCATCCATTGACCATACGGGGATTATTTTTTTTCAGCGCGACATTAGCATGAAAGACAACAGGGAAGAGGGGGTCACGAAAGGCTTGCCGTGTGTTTGGACCAAAAGTTACTAAGCTGTTGCTATATCATTTTTAGTCGCTGCTGTAGCTTTTGTCACCATTAGTTACTCTCTTCTCATGGACGTTTGCCAGCGTTCCCGCGGGTTTAACTGTCACTGCAAAAGTGAGAAGTAAACTGTCAATAATCCCAAGTCTGCATTCCAATGGGCTACTCTTCTTACTCGCATCACTCGAAGTTAAAATCTTTTTATCTCTTAATCCGCCCACATCGCATCACTTGTACTCTCCTCACCTGTCCAGACCTGCTGAGCGAGTGGCTAGTAGCGATGTGTGTGAATGTAGCAGTGACTTCTGGCCATTACACAGTAAAAAAAATAGTGTTGTACTGTAATAGACTGGGTCTTATGCTGTGAAGTAGTAGTAAACTTGATTGGTTCCCTTAGTCACATGACTCAGTAACGAGTAAGCTTGAGAAAGAGCTCCGGAGCGGGAGACTTGTTTATTCGCTGATGTATTCTTGCAGCCTTCAGTAGACATTGTTCTGTAATTGAAACCACCGTCTAAAGTGCATGATTATAAACCCACAAGATATCACATGCACTAATGCAAACATTATCCTTGCAGAATGAGTGTGTTAGGGGAAGAGGACGCTGCAGCTGTTAAAAAACTGGATGCAGCCATAAAATGCAGCTGGAAGTGGGTGTGGCTTAAGATGGAGAGCAAGGTTTCAGTGAAGGGACAAGAGGTGACCTTTCACACTGGGAATTTCTTCAGAAATTGATAGAGGGATTGACCAGGTGTGTCCTCTGCCACAAGGACATAAATTATGCTGATAAGGGCAGGATCTGAAGTCTTAATTTTTTTATTCTGTTTTTTTCCCTCTTTACATTATTATTGTTCATTTCTAAAAAAAAACATGGACAGCATGTGATGTGTGCGTGTTCGATGCCTCCTGCAGATCACTGAGACACAGTGTGGGTGAACAGAGCTCAATAATTTTGTTTGGTTGTTCAGTGTACCTACAGTCATGGAAAAAATTATTAGACCACCCTTGTTTTCTTCAGTTTCTTGTTCATTTTAATGCCTGGTAGAACTAAAGGTACATTTGTTTGGACAAACATAACGATAACCACAAAGATTGCTCATAAGAGTTTTATTTAAGAACTGATATCTTACCATTTTCCATGGTATTCTTGATTATAACCTAAATCACTTAAGTTTTTACATCAATAGCTATGGCGTTGTACTGCTAAAAACACTGCTTTTATGCATTCAGTGTTTTCTTTTCTGTCTGTTTTAGTCACATGATGACGTTTAGTGGTACCAGGTATTAAAATAATAATAATAATAATTAATAATAATTTTTTCCATGACTGTAAGTATTTCCTCCACACCACCAACGCCTGTGGCCCCCCCCGGGCGTGTGCACATCTTTCTCACCTTTTTAACCCCTGACCCATTTTCACGTCTGCAGACAGTTTCTAAATGGTTTTTTTTTTAACCACCTCCCAGATTGACAGGCAGCAACGCTGATGCCGTTCCCTACTTGGCATTGTGATAACACGCACCAGCGAACTGCTTTTCTAGACCTGCTGATGATTGACAGCATGTGGCAGTGATTGACCCTCCTGAATCTTCTGGAAGTGCCAACGTTTCACGATTCTGTGATTTTGGACACAAAGCTGAAATTAGACAAAATCCACAATTTCCTGACAAAGTTGTTATTTTATGTTAAAGAGTTTGACTTTACTGCAAAAACGTGCAAATGATAAAAGTTGTGATTTTCACGACAAAAAATTGTAAAGGTTTTTGTAATATTTAACACAAAAGTCATTTTATCACGTGATCACTCGTTAGTTTCCCCTATGGTAACCTTAATAAAATCCTAATAAACCTGCCTTATTATGAGTGCTAAATATTGCATGTCATCAAAAGCTAAAATATTAATCCTGTATGTTTCATCATGATGTAAAGTCCTGGTTAAGTATCTGTGGCTCTCATGTAGCTCTTGAACCACAAGATCAGCAATCTTGAATAAGCTTACAGATGCACATTTTATGAAGGATAAACATATTATAGTCCAGCACAGATGGAACATGAAAATTGCATGCAGTTTTCTTTTTTTTTTTTTTTTGTAAGCTGCCCACGAAGGTTGCTGGAGCTACACTGCAGGTCAAAGCAATGATGTAGCAGCTTCCTGATCCTCATGTAGAAGTGAAGAAAGTGCAACATAGAGGTGCTTTTTTCTAGTTTATCTGACGCAATGCTTTCATATTTTTTTAATCATTATAATGGAATAAAGTGGATCCAGTTAACAAAAGTACAAACTGTGCATGGTTATCTAGATATGTGTGGAAAGGCATTGACTACCATATGTTCTGACTGCTGGATTCAAAGAGAGGTCAGACGTGGCAAATAAATGTCTTACCTGTGAGACAGCAGAGGGGTGTGCAGAGTTTCGATCTGCTGTTTGACGGGCCCAGAACAGAGCACGTCTGGGTTGTGATCATTCCTGACTTTGAGTCTTCTGGGAAAACAATTTGAAAGGTCACAGCACCAACAGTGCCCCTCTCACTGGCGTGTGAAGATGATTCAGGGTGAATCAGCTCATCACAATGCAGGTGGTGCATGTTGTGAATGATGCATCAAATCTACTGCAGGGTTAAGACATTTTTTTTTTCTCATTTTCAAAAGCATAATGCCTCCTAGTTGAATTTCCATAAATGAAAGAAAAGAAACATCGTATCTAATTACATCTCAGTTTTTCATTCTCCTGTTTTGACACATCCCCAGAATGGACAAAGGAGAGATTCAGCATAAACCAAATAATAGATCATTTAAATTCAGGAGTTCACCTGAAAATAAATATCTTTGAAAAGGGTGAAATTACAACAGAGGTAAACATTACAACTTTTTAGTGAAAATAAATGCTTTCAAATAACTGCTTTTTGAACACTACTTTTTACCAAAAGTAAATCATTAACATTTAAGAAATTATTTGCCACCAGTGTGAAGTTTAAGGCTGTTCTTTAATCGTTCTCTTCTGTGTGCATCCAATGCGGTCTGTCAAAGCCTCCACTAGCTTAACGACAGAAGAAGCTTCCTAATAACTCCAAAGTCATCTTATTTACAAGTTGTGACTTGTACTTTCCCAGAGGAAAAGAAAATTCAAAAAGAGATCTCAAAAATGTTTCATTTACTTCTCCTAGACAACTATGAGATCTGTGTGACACCAAACTGAGACTAAGGGTTATTTCTCCTGTGTCTCATCTTTTTCTCCAGAGCAATAAGATGCACTAAATCTCAAGTTAGTCTCCTTTTGAGTTTCAGAAGAGATCTCAACAAGCTCTAATATAATTCTCAGAGTTTCTCAACTTTTGTGTCTCTCTGTGATCTCATGCAGAGAAATCAGAGAGAGCTCTCTCCACAAAACTAATCTATTCTCATCCCAGCATCAGTTTTATCCATCTCATACTAAGCTCAGGCAGAAGAAATGAAGAGCTCTCCACAAGCACTCATTGATTTCTCAGACTTAGATCAATGTTTTGGTTGTTTTTAAACATGGTGACTTTATTGTAATCCACGTGATTTTTTGAAATGATGTATTACTGTACTCAGAATGAATTGATTGAAAATTTATGTTTGTAGGCTGCATAAGACCTTCTGCTTTTATATTAATTATATTTTCGTTGAATAACTAGCATTTCAATGCACGTTATTCAGGTCTTTTTTCATGAACCACATAAAATGTAAAATAAAAACAACAGTAATTTATTGGTAATTTGAGAGAAATAAAGTTTACTATTTCAAGAAGAATGTCCAGTATCATATTTTTTATCACTTAAAAATACTACTACCGCTACCATTACCTCCAATAGCAAACACATTAGTAAAAATAGTGAGGAAAATAACAATCAAAACAGTAAACAGAAAGCCACACTTTTTTGCATTTGAACATTTATGGAAATTTTTTACAAAATGCCAACAAAAACCAGTATAACAATAATGTTTTACACATCTCTGTAAACTGGATGATCTCCGGTGTTTGTAGGCTTTTTGGGTTCTGTTCCCTCCTCTTGAGGGAACATCTAAAGTCCATTCTTCAACAAATTCAGGTAGGTGATCAACAAATGTATTTATGTGAAAAGGCTGTTCGGCTCTGATTCAACATTAAGTCCAGAGTGATGCATCTCACTTGTGTGTCCATTGCACTGGATGTTGGTTGGTGTTTATGGAGGTCACGCAAATTTGTGATCGAAGAGTCTTCCAGATATGCAATGTCATCAGCTTCCAGATTAGCGGAACTGGTCTCTTGCTCAGTGTGGCAGTCGTCTGACCTCAAATTGTTGATTCTAGAAAAAAAAAATCCTAATGTATTTAGCAAATTTGTTTTCTCGTAGTAATGATCGTTTACACCAATTGTTGAAAAGCAGTATACTAGACTAGACATGTATATTTTTCACTATACTTCTGCTAACACATTAATAATTAGTAGATTATTAAGTGTTTAATCATATAATAATCACCAACTTATCTTTCACATTATTTCGTTATTGGGATATTATAAGGTTATTTAATGAAAATAATAAATAAATGTAAAAATAGGGCCACTCAATTAAAAAAAAATCTAACTAATTAGAGGCTTTGGAATTAATTAATCAAAATTAATCATAAAGACGTAAGTAAACGTATTGTTTAGAAAACGTGTAGTTTTTATATACTCACCACTTACAGCAGCCGAATCTTTGTTTCCTTCAACGATTTGCATTTGGCCAAACAAGTTTGTGAACTTTGAACCCAGTCAATGATGCAGCCCAAACGGCAACATTGGTCATGGCAGAGAGCGCCATCAATCACAAAATACTGCATCATGATTGGTCGTTGACATAGGTCCGACTGACTTACATTAACGGTTGGAGTGCGGTGAGATGCAGGACGAAGGAGCTGCTACCGGACATAAAAGACGGTAAGCGACATTTTTGTCGAGCGTAATTTGGGTAAAACTTTGTTAAAATTTAAATGGCGATGTTTATATGTTGGTTTAGATACTTTTTTTGAAGAAACTGGTCGGCATATATGGCAATAGTGACGCTAGCTAGTGAGGCTATATGCCTGGACCACATGTGGCCATGAATTTGTTTGATTATCAAACGTTAACTGGTAACTTACTGCTGTAATATATTTATGTAAAGAATGTGCACTTTGTTTTTTGTTTTTTTTTTCACAATTAGTGAAGTGACTAAATAATACTGAACATTGAAAAAACTTACAAATTAACACAAAATATGTGCCGAAT